>CM077674.1:403852844-405052844 GCA_039707655.1 Elymus sibiricus | reverse complement strand
AGTGCTTCCGGTTGCATTGAGGGGGCTTCTACCGGAAAATGTTCGATTAGCCATTGTGAAGCTATGTGCATTCCTCAATGCAATATCTCAGAAGGTGATCGATCCAGAAATCCTGCCAAGGTTAAGGAGTGATTTGGTGCAATGTCTTGTTAGTTTCGAGCTGGTGTTCCCACCGTCCTTCTGCAATATCATGACGCACGTCCTAGTTCATCTAGTCAACGAGATTGTCGTTTTGGGCCCTGTATTTCTACACAATATGTTCCCCTTTGAGAGGTTCATGGGAGTCTTAAAGAAATATGTTCGTAACCGTGCTAGGCCAGAAGGAAGCATCTCCATGGGCCATCAAACAGAGGATGTCATTGGGTTTTGTGTTGACTTCATTCCTGACCTTAAGAAGATTGGTCTCCCTCAATCGCGGTCTGAGGGGATACTGACTGGAAAAGGCACGCTAGGAGCGGACTCAATAATATGTAGGGACGGGCATTCTTGGTCTCAAGCACACTACACAGTTCTACAGAATTCTACCTTGGTGACCCCGTATGTCGATGAATAAAAGAATATTCTGCGCTCCAAACACCCGGAGCAGTGTGACGAATGGATTACATATGAACACATCAGGACTTTCGGTAGTTGGTTGCAAACACGTCTCATGGGTGACAACACTGTTTCTGATGAGTTGTACTCGTTGGCCAGGGGACCATCTTCGACTGTATTGACTTACAATGGGTAAGAGATAAATGGGAATACATTTTACACGATCGCCCAAGATCAAAAGAGCATCAACCAAAACAGCGGTGTTCGCTTTGATGCAGCAACCAATAGGGGAAAGGACACATATTATGGTTACATAGTGGACATATGGGAACTTGACTATGGACATGATTTCAAGGTCCCTTTGTTTCAGTGCAAATGGGTCAATCTGTCAGGAGGCGGGGTACAGGAAGACCCACAGTACGGAATGACAACAGTGGATCTGAACAATCTTGGGTACACAGACGAACCATTCGTCCTAGCCAATGATGTGGCGCAAGTTTTCTATGTTGAGGACATGTCTACCAAACCAAGAAAAAGAAAAGATAAGGAAGCGAATACATCATACGATGAGCCAAAGCGCCACATAGTTCTTTCAGGAAAAAGAGACATTGTGGGATTGGAGGGCAAGACAGACATGTCCGAAGATTATGAAAAGTTTAATGAAATTCCAAAGTCAAGGCTGACCCAAGCACCCTGTTAAACGATGAAGATTATCCATGGTTACGGCGCAATAAGCAAAGGACACAAGCGAAGAAAAAGTGAAGACTTTCTCTCCACAACTATATCATTGCAGTTACATGTGAAGAAATGAAATGCCTTTTGTAACAGATGAGTTTTCGTCCCAAACCCTAATACTTCAAAAGACATTGTCCGTTTTGTACACGAAGTGCATCCAGTTTTTGCCGTAACCCTCTCAACTTTTTATAACATGCTATGTGGGTGAAATGATGATACCATGCCAACTTTCAACCTTTTCAGAGTTCATTTGTAGTGCTTTTCAATTTCAGGGTCATTTAGCTCAAAAAATTAGTAAATGCATGAAAAATACCAAATGAAGTGAGAAAGGGTTGAAAATTGATGATGTGGCTTTGAATGGTGCATTTTGAACACACAAAAAGTTTGGAGTTCAAATAAGTTCAAAAAAATGAAATCCCTTTGTAACAGATGAGTTTTCGTCCGAAACCCTGATACTTCGAAAGAGATTGTCCATTTTGTACACGAAGTGCATCCAGTTTTTGACGTAACCCTCTCAACTTTTTAGCACATGCTATGTGGGTGAAATGATGATACCATGCCAACTTTCAACCTTTTCAGAGTTCATTTGTAGTGCTTTTCAATTTCAGGGTCATTTAGCTCAAAAAAATCAGAAAATGCATGAAAAATACCAAATGAAGTCAGAAAGGGTTGAAAATTGATGATGTGGCTTTGAATGGTGCATTTTGAACACACAAAAAGTCTGGAGTTCAAATAAGTTCAAAAAAATGAAATCCCTTTGTAACAGATGAGTTTTCGTCCGAAACCCTGATACTTCGAAAGAGATTGTCCATTTTGTACACGAAGTGCATCCAGTTTTCGCCGTAACCCTCTCAACTTTTTAGCACATGCTATGTGGGTGAAATGATGATACCATGCCAACTTTCAACCTTTTCAGAGTTCATTTGTAGTGCAACTAAAAAGAATCAACTAAAAAAGCTTTTATAAAACACTAATAGCAAAAGGAATCAACTAAAAAGCTTTTATAAACCTCTAGTATTTTTGAAACTAAAATTATATAAAATTTATGCAACTAAAATTATTAAAGTATTTTTTGTTCAAAACATTAATAGCAAAAAGAATTTTCATAACGAATTTTTTTGTTAGAAACTTTAATAGCAAACTAAAATAACCAAATCTGTTTTTGATTAAAACAGAAATTTAAAATAACCTAAAAATTACCAAATTGAATATAATGATAAAATAACCTTCTAAAATCTATTTTTTAGTAAAGTTATTCACAAACTAGTGATTCACACAAATTTCAAAAAATTCAAATTTAAACTATTCAAATTTGAAAACTAATGGCACTAACAGAAAGTTTATAATTTTTGTGACCTAAAAGCAAAAAGAATCACTGAAAAACAGTAAGTAGGAACAAAATAAAATAAATAAAGCAAAAAACAAAACAAAAAAACTGGAATTTGTTTTAAAAAATGCCACCTACTGGGCCACCACGACCTGAATACGACTAGAAACCCAACCAGCTTGTTGGGCCAGGATTCAGGCCCGCAGAAGGCCCAATAGGCCCACAGGCAGTGACAGATTAGCCCCGGAAGCCTGCAGTTGAGAGGAGCTCGAGAGGGTGTGCGCTGCAGAGCTTATAAACCACTCTCGAGCTCTCTCAGCTAGCGAGGTGGGACTAAAAATTTGGCCCCGGGCAGCACCACCCTTTGGTCCCGGTTCGTGGCACCAACCGGGACCAATGCGCCCCTTTAGTCCCGGTTGGTGCCACCAACCGGGACCAAAGGTCCCTGTTTCCCGCCCTTTGGGCTGCTGAAAACTGACCTTTGGTCCCGGTTGGTGGCACCAACAGGGACCAATGCACCCCTTTAGTCCTGGTTGGTGCCACCAACCGGGACCAATGCTCTGTGTATATAAGCCCTCACTTAGCAGTTTCTCGAAATCACTTGTTCTTCTCCGCCCGACGCCCCCAGGCTACTCCTCGTCGCCGTCGCCGCCGAGCCTTGCCCCGACGCCGTCAGGCTGCCCCACCTCGCCGTCGTCACCGTCGCCGAGCTGCCCCGACGGTGTCCCCGCTCCCACTGTGAGCCGCCGCGCCGTGCCCCTCCTCTCCTCTCCCCTCCCCCCCGCGCCCCAACGCTGCCGCCCGCCGCGATGCCGACGCCGCCCGTGCTCCGGCCGCCCGCCGCGACGCCGCCGCCCCCCGCGCCCCGCCGCCGCCGCCGCCGCCCCAGCTGCGTTCTGCTTGCCGCGCCGCCGCCGCCGCCTCTGCCTTTTTTTGTTCATATGTATGCATTTATGTATATGTATGCAGATGTATATGGATGATCCATGGATATGTATGCATTGATGTATAATTTTTTTGTTCATATAACTTTTTTTTGTTCATAGAAAGTTTTTATATATGATCCATGGATATATGAGCAATGATGATGTTGTTGATGATATGAGTTCTTTGATGAGGGGTGAGCATCGTTGTCGTCTACCCCCTCCCCGATAACTTCGACATGAGGGGGGACGTCCGACATGACATGAGGGGTGAGCGTAGTTGTCGTCTACCCCCTCCCCGATAACTTCGACATGAGGGGGGACGTCGGACATGACATGAGGGGTGAGCGTCGTTGTCGTCTACCCCCTCCCCAATACCTTCGACATGAGGGGGGACGTCGGACATGACATGAGGGGTGAGCGTCGTTGTCGTCTACACCGTCCCCGATAACTTCGACAAGAGGGGGGATGTCGGACATGACATGAGGGGTGAGCGTCGTTGTCGTCTACCCCCTCCCCGATAACTTCGACATGAGGGGGGACGTCGGACATGTCATGTGGAATTTTTTTTTGTTCATATAGAAAACTCCGGTAACATAGATTTATCAAGAATGCCCCCATTATGGATTTGCACAAGTTGATCCAATTTTTTTCTGATCTCATCTATATATATATTCTTCTATATGTCACGTTGTCTGTCAAAGTATTCAAGAAATCCATGGCTTCATCATTAGCCGGAAATAACAGGCATATGATGCTACGAAGCTCTTCAAAGTTGTTTTGGAACGGAGTTCCGTATAGAATAATTCGCTTTTTGGTACGAATTTCAGCAAAGGCCTTCCAAATAGCGATATCCGGAAGGCTCTTGCTGAACTTCGTACCAAAAAGCTAATTAATTATCCTATCCGGGACTCCGTTCCAAAACAATTTTGGAGAGCTTCGTACCATTATGCGCCTGTTACTTCTGGCTAATGATGAAGCCATGGTTTTCTTGAATCCTTTGACACTAGACAACGTGACATATAGAAGGGTAGATGAGATCAGGAAAAATATGGACCATTTTCTGCACATCCAGAATGGCGACATTTTGTTAATTAAATCCCTTAAAGGTTAAGAGAATCCCTTGTTTGACATTCATGAGAGAGGCGGTCCGGACGTCGGACATTCATGTTTGTATATTAATTGCCATGTTGTAATATTTGCAGAAACTATGGCTCAAAGAGACTTGGAACAAGAACAGTTGTTGGGGGACATAATCCTCGGCGGACGTGATGTCTTGTCATTTCTTAACGACACCGATGGTCTGGAAGGAGAGGATGACGGCTCCGGTGATCGAACAATGGAGGAGGAAGGACATGATCATGATGGCTCCGGTGACCGAATGCCGGAGGAAGACGGAGACCATGATGACGGCTCCTGTGACCGAACGGAGGAGGGAGCTGTTGCAAAGTCCGGCGAGGTATATATATTAATTAAGCCTGTGCTAACTAGCTAATTGATGCATTAATTGTTTTGGTATGTACATATATTAACTCTTCTTTCTTCTTTTATAGCCCTCCGGATCGAGCCAAACTTCGGTAACGAGACGAGGCCCGAAGAGGAGGTTGCGCAAGGATGAAAGGTTCACGATCACAGCACTCGCGGACGATGGCCATCCGATTGAACCCAAGCGGACCAAGGACGCATTTTCTGCTCAGTGCGGAGTTATTGTTAGGGACAACATCCCGATCAGCATCAAGCAATGGAATAAGCCTAAGGACGACGCCCCTGAAGGTGATTATGTCACCGATAGATAGAAAGATGATCTTTGGACCACGCTGAAGGCAAATTTCACCCTACCGCCAAAGGAGGATTTGAATAAGCCAGTAATAGAGCCACTGGTCAAGGCGTGTGCTCTTAAGAAGAAGGCAGATCTATTCAGGAGGTGGAAGAATGAGTTGAAATCAAAGTTTGTCGACAAAGGGAAGACTCCAGAATTCGCCGGCCGATTTGAGAAGATAAGAGATCAATGGCCCGCATTTGTGGCCTACAAGACATCGGACAAGAGTAAGAAAATGTCAGAGACAAACAAGAACAACGCAACAAAGAAGCAGTATCACCATCACACGGGGTCAGGTGGCTACCTCAAAGCCCGGCCGTTGTGGGACAAAGCTGAGAATGACCTGATTGCTAAAGGGGTCGTACCACAGACATTCAACTGGCCAGACCGTTCAAGGACTTGGTTCTTCGGGGTTGGGGGAACTTTGGACCCTGAAACAGGGAAGTGCCGTTGAACGGACGAGCAACTTGTAATACCCGTCACGAAGCTTCAGAAGTATATCACCGCAGCGTAGGAAGGGACGTTCATTCCCGACAGAGAGAAGGACGAGCTGACTGAGGCCCTAGGGAATGCTGAGCACCCTGGACGAACACAAGGCACACCAGGCTCCGTTCCGTGGAAGGTTGGGTTTCCCGACGCAGGCGGTTACAGAAGCCGGGAGAGAAAGAGGAAAGCGGAGCTGAGCGACATGCAGAAGCTCAATGCAAGACTACAAAAGCTTGAGGAAGCTGAGAGCCAGCGAGCTGCCGGCCAACCATCTCAGCGGCATGAAGCTACCCCGCCATCTCAGCGGAGAAGCAGCGTCGCTTCCACGGAGCCCGTTCAGCCTGACTTCACGTCTCCTAGCTACCCCGTGGATACTATCACGGAGGCTCAACATTGCGAGCTTATGACAAAATGCCGGAACCTCACTTTCAAGGCGACTGTCGGCTCTGTTGCACCTCCTCAACCCAACGGAACTTTTCACTGCCGTCCGATTCCACATGGCTATGCTGTTGTGATGGTGGATGAAGTAATGGAGGGATTTGAGGAGCTCGAGCTTGACCACTCTACAGGTGAAGGGGAGAATGAGCTGGTTCATGCTCTGAGGAGTACATGTCTATGGCAGAAGGAGTACATCAAGCTTCCAAACTGGACGCCTCCGCCTCCTCCTCCTCCGGCGAGTCAGGGCACTCCGCCTCCTCCTCCTCCTCCTCCTCCGGCGAGTGATCAGGGCACTCCGCCTCCTTCTCCGGCTCCTCCGACGCGTCAGGGAACTCCGCCTCCTCCTTCGCCTACTCCGGCGCGTCGGAGCAGTCCGCCTCCTCCTCAGCCTCGTCGGCAACGGCGGAAGACAGACACCGCCACTCCGGCTCCTCCGGCACGTCGGATTTCTCCGCCTCGTCAGCAACGACGGAAGAGAGACGCCGCCGCTCCGGCGGCTAGCAGTACAAGCAGAGGCGGGACCCAATTCAGATACGGTCCATCTCTCAAGCCTCTGGAAAAGTTACCATATGAGAGGACCGAGCAGGAAAACGAGGACATATGTCGTGCCCAACTGAGGGACCATTTTGCAAAGAAAACTCCACCTCCAAAGGAGAAGGTAGATCCGGTGAAAGTGAAGCGCACTATCAATGCCCTGAAGCGACCACCACCGCCTCCGCCGGATTCCAACTATGACCGCATAATTACTAAGACACATGCTGAAGCGCAGCAGTCGGGAAGTACTTCCAGTGCTGCAAGAGTGAAAAAACGAAGAAGTGGGAAAACAATTCCCCAGCTCGGCGAACAGGAGAAGCAATCGTGCCCCCTGCTCAAGGTGTCTAGCGATATTGCTAATCATCCAGTGCTACTGCCCGGTACCACTCTTGATGATTACCTGCCCGATGATGTACAGTTGGAAACGGCTGAGGTAGTAGACGTCTTTAGATACGAGCATGGGAAGCCTCTCGTCAAACCTGATCATCCTCATCTAACAACGATGATGCAAAAATTGCATGAATGGTACATGGAAACCTGCAGGAAGTCTGGGAAAGACCGTTTGTTAGTCGGAATTAAAAAAGAGCATGACATCCCTGGAGTCGACCTGCTGCCTGTTGAATTTGTGGAGTTATTTCAATTATACAATCAAAAGGCCCTCGACAAACAACTCATGACTTGCTACTGTCTGTAAGTATTACTTCTATAATTAAGTCTGTAGCTCAGCTCGTTCATTGCATGTATATATAATTATCCTCACTATATTATGCAGATTGAAGATGGTCGAATGCAAAAAAACAGGAATCTTCGACGTTGGGTTCATTAGCCCAAATACCGTAAATGAATGGTCGGTACGAAAGGCGGCTGAAGATACCGAGAACAACTTGCTAGAAACGTTCCTTACACATCAAAATAAAAGGGAAATACTCTTTCCTTACAACTTCAAGTGAGTGTTACTGTCTTCTGCATATTCGGTTCCGCTTACTCGTGGTTAAGTAATGTAATTGATGAGTTATGCGTGCGCAGCTTCCACTATATTCTGCTATCCATTAACCTTGACGGGGCATTAGTAACTGTCTTAGACTCGCTCCGTAAAGATCCCAAGTATTATGCGGACATGACTGCAATGCTCCAGAAGTAAGTTCAATCAATACCGGGACCATATCGGCAACTTTCGTTCATTTCCTGATATCAAGTAATCATTTTCTTTGCCTGCCAGGGTTTGGAAAACGTTCACCGCTAAGGTTCCGGGTCTGAAGAAGGAGCTGCGATTTACACACCCCAAAGTAAGTAGTACTAGCTAGTTCTGCGCATCTCTCATTGATTCTAGTTTCATCAATACCATTATCATGCTTGCTTATCAGTTTGATTGAACTCTATTCTCGTAAAGTGCTTGTTGCAGGCACCCAACACTCATTTATGTGGATACTACGTATGCGAGTTCATTCGCTACTATACCTCTGAACGGGCCTCCTCTGAGAAACAATTTGAAGTACGTAAACAATATTCACAAATTTATTTTATATATTACCATCAATTGTGTTGAGTTTCATTCATATATATGTATTGACCCCCTTCTTTAAATTAGATCTTGCAGATGCGGGATGAACTCCTACCACATGATCGCATACGAGCAATTCAAGAGGAATTGGCGGGATTCTTTCTTGACCACGTCATACCTGAACACGGAGAATGCCATGTGAAATTGAAATGGTTGTAAGGGATGTTATATATTGTACATATGTAGCAGCATCGGATAGATATACGAAAACTTGTTGTTCGACCAAGCACGAAGAAAGAGATGTCACTTCTCTCTATATATGTTCATGACGATCTTGTGTAATTAATGGTTTCCTTTATTTGCTTACTAGCTAGCGTCGAGTTCTCTCTATATGTGTAGTAGCTAGCATCGACCAAGCACGGAAAAAGAGAGGTCACTTCTCTCTATTAGCTCGCTAACACAATATGAAACCCCTAAATTAACCCTCCAAAACCCCAAAACCCCCCCTTCCAAAAAAAAAACAAAACCCCCAGCGACTGCGAGCTGCTGACGCGTGGCCGCCTTTTGGTCCCGGTTGGTGTTACCAACCGGGACTAAAGGTCCTCCTGCCTAGGCTCCTGCAGCGGCCACGTGGAGCCCCTTTGGTCCCGGTTCGTAAGAGAACCGGGACTAAAGGTTTTGGGCTTTAGTCCCGACCCTTTAGTCCCGGTTCCAGAACCGGGACAAATGGGCCTCTGGAACCGGGACAAATGGGCCCTTTTCTACTAGTGAACTATCCCCGTCGGGATCCGAGCTCAAAACAAACAACCCAGGCTCTCAAGGTTATCGCCGCTCACTTGATCAGGTCAGCACGCACACATAACCTTCCATCTTTGGTGACACCGATAATAGGCATAACAATAGACCAAGCTAGGGCCTTCCCAGAAAGGCGAATATGGCTGCACTGGTAAGTTCGGTTCAGTGGCACTGTGACTTGATCAACGAATGGAGGAATTATATCCCCAAGTTTTATTTCTACTAAAACAATTCCTCCAATATCACTTGTCAACCTATGATCCAAGTCATAGCAATATCCAACTAAATAATCCGATGAATAACTTAGCCATGTCATCTCTACTTCTCCCATAAGTGAAATACCAAGTGTCCTCATGTTGTTTGATGACTATATTGAATATGTAACTATTGATCCTATTAAATCCAATGTTGACCTGGCAGTATCATATCCAAATTATCATTCTGAGGAGTGTTATAACCATGTTATTTTTATTTCAAACTAAATGAAGTTGCAACCATTATTAAGTTGATTCATGACTATATCAATCTTGTAAGGTACTAGTCATATTTAATCCAAGAATTAACATGGCAATAGGGTATTCAACTATTACTACAAAGATAACCCTGAATAAACCATTTCCGAATAATTCAAATTAAACCAAATTTATTATTTAACACCATGGCATTGCATTGCCATCATGCAAATGGAGGGTGTGGCTTGCCTTGCTCCAAGGGAGTGTGGAAACACTTCTGAACTTCACCACCTAGTTAAATCCTTCAGGAAATATTTTTAATATACAATTGTAAATATCACATAAAGCAATTTATCTGTCCAGAAATTCTAGACAGATTACAAAAATATGAAAATATACCAGCACATAAAATGGCTCAATAGAAAATTGTTGCAAAAAGATTCAACTCAATTGGACTTGTGGTTTAAGAGATAGAGGCAGTCAAACTTGGGTCAAATATGGATTTAATTTGAATCAAAATAGAATTATAGAAATTCCTACAGAGGGCCACGTCGAAGGCGTAAACGCCGAATACACCTTCACTTAGATACCACTTCGGAGCGGCTCTTTGTGGCTGACAGGTGGGGTGTACTGGCAGGTTTAAAAGAGAGAGAGAGAGAGGGAACAGAGGGCGAGTGAGGCTCACCGGCGTCGAACGGCGGCGAGGAGGCTGCGGTGGAGCTGGGAGATGGCTGGGATGGATCGGGCATAGAACGACAAAGCTGCCCGTACTCGGAGCTCGTCGGGAGGCTGCCGGACGGGGTCGATCCCTTCCTCTCAGGTGGCGGCGCGGCATGGTGGTCACCAGGATCGATGATTCCGGTGGGGAATCGAGCACCTAAGGGCCCGGGGAGGGTCAGTGGAGCAGTAGGAGCTCGAGGGTGATCTTGGGTGGAGCTAGGCTGGACTAGAAGCTGCGGCAAAGAAGAGGGCCAAGCGGCGGGGCTCGTCACCGGAGTCAGGGAAGAAGAGCTCCCCGGCAGGGTTTCTTTAGGCTAGGCATTGATTGGGGGCTGATGGGGTGGAGTGGTGAAGAGAGACGAGGTCGGGGGTGGTTTTTATAGGCTGGCAGGGCTGGCCATGGCTGGAAGCCGCCACGGTTGAGTTGGCGCTGTGAGGACGGTGCACTGGCCGTTGTGCTGCCTATCATGGCACGGCGGTGATGGGACGGAAGGGAGTTGAGGAGTTATTGGCACAAGCTGGCGGCCATCACTACAAGAAATATGCTAACTTGTGACCTTCTGTCAGTGTCCCTGAAAGAAATGGTCATGAATCTATGACCATTTGGAACCAATTGGCCATAACGACAATTTTAGTCAAAAAGGTCGTAATTACCATACACGAAATGGTCATAAAGCACACAGGAGTGGTCGACAGTCTTATTTCTAGCTGATTACGACCAATCTAGATGGTCATGATATTGTAAATGTGGCTGCAATTATATGACTGGATGTCCACATCATCATTTTTGCCTATGTGTCGTGTCATTTTAGCTTATGTGTCAATTGTTCCGGTTGGTTTGACTGCCCACGTATTGACTTGTTGACTAAACTGACTTGTGGGGCCTACCATTGACACGTGGGACCAGCTAGCATAGTACCAATGACATGTGGGACCCGTCCCACAACTTGTCATGTGGGGCATCTGACATGGGGCCCAGTGCACGGGACCCTGGGCTGACAAGCGTGCCACGCCCTCAACAATTGGCGAATTAACTAGCAAAAAAGGGCACCGTGGGACTCGAACTCACGACCCCTCCCTCTCCCGTAGAGAACCCAACCACCACGCCACAACACAGGTGCTGATTCAACTGCGCCCGTCTTGTATTTGAGGTGTAGCGCCTAGTGGGCTTGGGCCTCCGTGGGACGAGGCCACCTCTTTTTTTTCTTTTAACGTTTTTTGTGCGCCGAGTGGGCCAACTCCTGGGCCACGGCCTCGTTGTTTTTTGTTTTTTCATTCTTACTTTCTTTTTTTACTTTTATGCTTCCATTCTAAATAAATATATTACAAAAAAACTTCACTTAAACATTTGAAAAAAATGTTAACCAAGCATTAGAAAGTGTTACAAGTATACTAACAAAATGTTTATCATGTATACAAAAAATATACAGTGTGTGAAAAAGGTTGATCATGTATTTAAATTTTTTAATCAAGCATCTGAAAAAAAGAAAGTCAAACAAGTATCCAAATAATGTTAATAAAGCATTTGAAAATGTTAAAATGTGTATAGAAAAAATGTTAACCATGTATTAAAAAAATATTAATCTCGTATTCGAAAAATGTTAATCAAGCATTTGAAAAATGTTTAAAATATGTATATAAAAATATTGACTATGTATTCAAAAAGTGTTAACCAAGAACTTGAAAAAGTTTAATGTGTATAAAGAAAATATTTATCATGTATACGAAAAATGTATACAAAAAATATATAATGTGTGTGAATAAAATTGATCACGTATTTAAAAATTTTAATCAAGCATTTGAAAAAAAAATTAAACAAGTATTTAAAAAATGTTAAACATGTATTAAAAATGTTCTTGACGTATACGAAAAATGTAGAATGAAAACCAAAAGAAAGAAAGAAAATGTTCTCAACATATACGAAAAATGTAGAATGAAAACTAGGTCACATATAATGACACAATACGTAGGTTTTTCAATTTTTTTGAATTTTTTAAGACGATTTCAAAATGTGTTATAAATGTCGGGCATGACCGCTCGTAGTTAGGGGTGGAATCTTGCAAAACTTTTGGTGGATCTCTCATGAAATAGCTACCTGTGTACCTAAAAATGAAGTGGTGCCATTTTGCAACAAATATTTGGTAGTTTCTTCACAAAAAAACTTGATTTTCGCACTCGGAAAAATGAAAAGCGAAATTTTCGTGCACAGAAAATGAAAACTTCCTTAGGCAACATTGTTTGTCATTCCAAGATGCAAACTTGTGCAAAATATGATGTCATTTGAACAAACTATGCCATGAATGTTGCCATAACATTGGCCACTTGGCTTGAAACCCATGGATCTTTATACATGATAGCTCGTTTCTGAGAACACTTTTTAAAGAAATTTGCAGTAGTCCAAGTTTGTTATTTTTCCTGTAAACTAGGTCACATATAATGACGCAATGCGAAGGTTTTTGATTTTTTTGATTTTGTTTTGAATTTCTTATGCCTGTTTCAAAATGCGGTCAAAATAGCGGGCATGACCGTTCGTAGCTAGGAGTTGAATCTTGCGAAACTTTTGGACTATCTCTGATTAAATAGATACTTTTGTACCTAAAAATGATTTTTGAAAAAAATAAAAAGCAAACTATGAGGCAGTTGTAGTTCAAATTTGACCCGCTTCTAAATGAATCGGCGGAAATTTGTCTTTTTCATGAGAGGTGGATCAAAAGCTTTTGACACCCAACCATTTGGTCGATTGTACATTAAATATGGTGTCATATTTTACAAAATTGATTTGGTCCAAATTTGCAACAGATATTTGGTAGGTTCTTCACAAAAAAACTCATTTTGGCCACTCGAAAAATGGAAAATGAAATTTTCGTGCAAAGAATATGAAAACTTCCTTAGGAACCTTGTTTGTCATTCCAAGATGCAAACTTGTGCAAAATATGATATCATTTGAACAAACTATGCCATGAATGTTGCCATAACATTGGCCATTTGCCTTGAAAGCCATGGATCTTCATACATGATAGCTCGTTTCTGAGAATACTTTTTTTAAGAAATTTGCCATAGTCCAAGTTTGTTATTTTTCCTGAAAACTAGGTTACATATAATGACACAATGCAAAGGTTTTCAATTTTTTTGATTTTTTTGAATTTCTTATACCTATTTCAAAATGTGGTCAAAACGATGGGCATGACCATTCGTAGCTAGGAGTAGAATCTTGCAAAACTTTTGGACTATCTCTGATTAAATAGATACTTGTGTACCTCAAAATGATTTTTGAAAAAAATAAAGAGCAAACTATGAGGCAGCTGTAGTTTAAATTTGACCCGCTTCCCGATGAATCGGCAAAAAATTGTCTTTTTCACGAGAGGTGGATCAAAAGCTTTTGACACCCAACCATTTGGTCGATTGTACATTAAATATGGTCTAATACTTCACAAAATTGATTTAGTCCAAATTTGCAACAGATATTTGGTAGGTTCTTCACAAAAAAACTCATTTTGGGCACTCAAAAAATGGAAAATGAAATTTTCGTGCAAAGAATATGAAAACTTCCTTAGTGAAAAATGGTCTCCCCCCGCGTCCTCCTCCTCCCGCCCCCTCACCTCCCCTCACCAGAAGTGAGAGAAGAACATGAGGGAGGGAGATCCACCCCGACCCAACCGGCGCTAGGGTTTCGGGCGGGCGTCGCCAGCGGCCTCTCCACTCTTCTTCGAAGGGATCTGCCGACCCCACCTCACCTCCGTCTCTCACCCCGCCTCATCGACATGGCACAACCATGCAGCAGTAGAGGAGGCTAGGGTTTCTGGTTCATCCCTCCCCAACATTCCTCTGATTCGCAATGACCCTCTCCCTCCTCCTCATCTCGTATCCTCTACCTTGCAGATCCACCACGCCATGGGCCAGATCGAGCCCTGATGCCATGGTCTTCCTCTGCCCGCTCAAGTGCTCCTCAAGGTCAAGCAGCCGACGCCATCAAGGTCAGCACCCCCTCTCTTCCTTCGATCTCCTCTTCTTCCTTCCATTCCCTTGCCTGACTTGTGTGATTCTCTCATGGGTGGATGGGCTGGTCTCCTCTGATGCAAGGATGGATGGTTTGGTCGCAGGAAGAGGAGGTCTGAAAGAACTATAGTGTATTTCTTATTTTTGCAGCCCTAATCTTGTGAAGGTATATGTCTGGAATTTACTATGGGGTCTCCTAGTTGCTTGTAGGATACTTGGTTCTGCATCTCTTGTTCTCTGAAAATCATGAGGGTTTGACGATATTAATTTTGATTCATGTTGTACTCACCTAGATTGTTTTGTACTTAAGCATAGAACTGAAGTAAGATTTGCTGATAGCCTATAGTCTTTGCTGTATCCAGATAAAGTGACTGGCGAGATTATTATGTCTTGACCTATAGATATGCTTGAGTTACTTTTGAGGTACATATGTGCTACTACCCAATGTTAAAAGGCCGCCTTTTCTTGTTGCCGGACATTATGTATTAGTGGCTAGTGCCATGTGATCTTGATCAATTTTTTCCTTTCTGTTGCTGACAGAGAATAACTCCTCCTGTACTTGTTGTGTGGTTTGATAGCAATGGAAAAATACTACTCGTACCTTTCAGTCTTAGCCTGTTAATCCAAGTATTCTTACATGCTGTGAAGATATACTGCAACACCAGAGTAGATCATTAAAACATATGTCGCTCCTATTTTTGTGTGAAAAATATACTAGTTATCTGCAATACAAGCTAGACATGAACCAGCTCTTGCTACTAAAGGAACATAGTATAAATTTAGACCTCGTGTGTGATGCCATAAATTTAGACATATACTATTGTTCATTTATCTCTGTGATCTGAGAAGTTGATAGCATATTTAAAGTTTTGGAGATGTACTACTGTTTATTTACTTATGTGATCAGCACCCCAATCCCAGGGTCCTCTATTTGGATCAGCAAATCAAAGCTTGTTTGCTGCAGATTGTTTTATACACTTCCTTTAGTAATATAAACAAATAAAATCAGTTGTTTGCATAGGATCGGATCATTCTCACTTATTTGTTGAGTTCTAAGTATGTAGTATCTTTAGTTCTCTGGTTATATTATAGTCAGAATTATAGTGTGTGACTGAATCATGTGTTATTTAGTTGGCTAAGCAGTATCTTTAGTTTTCTAATGATTGTTCAACTCTCAACTCTGAATAATTAAGTAGCCGACCCCGTTGGTTGGTTCTTTCTTTCTTCAGGGCTATTACTTGATGGTCACACTATTGTTTTGCTCTGCTTAATAATTCTTTTACTGTCTGGTTTGCTCTGCTCTGCATAGTTTCCAGTTGGTTGTGAAACCATAAAATAGTGGTGATGTGAGATCCGACATGGGTTTGTAGTTTTGGTTTCATGCACCACCACTCCTGCTAGTTTCTTCTTGTGCCAGCTAGCTTCTTCTTGTATAATTTTGCCTTCCTTCCCGATGAGGTCCTTCCTGCATGCATGAGGCTACCTAGTTCAACTTTGTTTCCTTGTAATTCATTCACATCATATCATATTTGCACGATGGTCACCTACTAGCTAAGTAGCTTAACTTGTTTTGCCATCAAATCAATCAATGGTATTTCACTTCGTTTCTTTCTTGTACTAGTTCTGTTTCACTTTGTTTCTTTTTTGTACTAGGTCTGTTAGTTAGTAGTTACATCATAAACAACTTAGTATGCTTGCTCCTCTAGTGTTAGGTTAGGGTTTTGTTTCTGGGTTTCTTAATGTTCTTGTGCTTTAAGAACAATACTTAGTTTTTTTAATCATGCAGGTGTAACTTTTGATGAAAAATGTGTGTAGATCATCCACCTCCTCAGTGACACTAACCCAATCAGATCATTGTTGACACTATCATCATCAGGTATTTAGGTCCTGTTAGTTGAATGGACGGTCGTGGTAGTAAAAAGTATTTTTCTTCATGTGAATGTGTTACTGTCACGTTCATTGCATGACCTGCACTTGTACCAATGTATCATGCTGGTACCTGTAGGTTAGTATTGTTGGTGCCTAACATGAGCTTGAATGTTGTAGTAGAACAGCATCAGGTTAACATGTTGCAGTCAAGTTATTGTAGTTTTTGCTATGCCATGCTTAGTGTTTACTGAACTGAGGCATTTGGGCATGTATGTATAAATTTTACTCCCTTTAATGAATATTTTTTATTGGCAAGCAATTAACTTCTACTATTTCACTAATAGTTTATGTAGATCTGGATCAAAGGTCATTGAGGCTGCTGTTGCTGCGATAGAAGATCATAAGAAGCCTGGAGAGGCGCACCACAGTTTTAGTTGATGTCGCCACCATGTTTTGGTGCTTTTGTATCTGTTTTTGATTGTATGTACACTTGTTGGATGTGCAGACCTGTATGTGATGTTGTAAATATTTGATTGAATGATTTCAGGATTTAATCATTTAATTGAGAGAATTATTGATTGTTTGCTGTTGGAATGTGTGAATGAACAAGACCAAATGTTCTACTGGACCAAATAAGATTTGGGCTCCCAAAAGGCCACGGCCCAAACAATAGTGGACTCGAATATTGTGTATTTTTGAAAAACCAGAACAAAAAGGCATAATTAAATGGACCACAAAAGGGCCACGCCCTAGAAAATAAAAGGCCAAATTTTGGGCCAGGCCCGTGTAGCTAACCAAAATTAACAGGAAAATAATATATTAAATGGGCTGAATTATTGGGCTCGGCCCATATAGACAGCTGAACTGGATCGGGCTGATTCTAATCGACGACCAATTTATTTGGTCATAATTTTGCCATGTCAGCTTGCCACGTTGGATCTGACGTGGTCTAGGCAAACTACCATTGACCAAAACAATTGGTCATAGAATGTACGACCTTTTATTTTGGTCGTAGCTGTCTACGACCATTTCACAAAAAAGGTCGTTAAGTTTCATTAAAGACGGTCAGCTTTTGACTAACTGTTTTTGGTCACAAAAAGGTCACAAATGGAAAACAATGACCATTCAGTGACCAATATTGATGGTCGCAAGTTGCCATATTTCTTGTTCTGCATGAGGAAGCGTACAATGTTGACACTGTTCTGGATAGCGGTGGCCGGTGGCCATATCCGGCAATGGACGCTGCCGGAGGGGTTTGGGTACGGTGGGGATACGTGGACGGGGTGGAGGATGTCGGCACCGGAGGACAGCCGGAGCTGGCCTAGTCGAGGTGACCCAACGTGCAGGGTCCGATCATGGCATGTCAGCCATGTGGTCTCCGCGTGCACTGTGGTACACGGGGACACGCAGGCCTGGCGCACCTTGTCTTGGGTGCCGGCCTATCTTCAACTAGCTGCCCTGGGTAACTGAAATGGCTAGGAGAGGTCTGAGTTGATCAATCCCATCCAAAAGTAGTTCTGGACAGTAACTTGGATGAATTACTGGCATAAAATGGTTTGGTAATCGAAGGGGAAATGTTGTCACACTGAAATGATGTAGGAAGTTGTATATGCTGGAGAAATTTCACACCAATTGAGCTTTGTGTGAATATACTTCCTTTACAATGCAAAATTTGGTCCAGAAGCTAGTTTTAATTTTTGTGATCAACTGGCTATGTTTCTTGGAGTAAAACTTGGTATGTGGATATAATATAGGAGTAGGAACGCATTGGTTAAATTTCAAATTATTTGAGCACTGTTTGAGTATACTTCCTTCACAGTGCTTTTTGCTGGACAGAATCTTTGGAGAATTATTGAGGAAAATGGGTGGGTATATGGAGCTGAATTTTGTTGTGTGAAAATTATATAGGAAGTTTCATTTACTTGTAAAATTTGAAAATATTTATACCAGTTTTTAATGCACTTCCTTCACAACCTTGATTCTGCTCAGAAACTAGGTTCAGTTGCTATGATCATCCTGAGCACTGGATCTTGAATATTTTTTCATATTCAAGGTTTATATGGTCCAAAGGATTTATGAGAATTTTATGGGAATTTTTTGAAAAACAGGGATATAGGTTGCCTCACAACCTAGGTCAAAAGGAACTATTGCTTTAAATGAAAAAGGAATATTTAATTGAAATAGAAATTATGATTGGGATAAGATAGAAATGGAATGTCTTTGGGAAAGTTTTGGAGATTTTGATTCACTTGGAAAAGGGAAAGAAAAATATTCACAAGCTTATGATTCGAAAGAGCCATTCAAATTGAAATCCCACGTCAAATTTCAAAGAAATTCAAATGAGTTTTTGGACAGAAAAGGTGTCAAAAACTAGGGTGTCACACAAATCTTGCAGGAAGAAGTCGCGTGACGCCTCCCCTCTTCCTCGTAGTCGGCCGTCCGCCTCGAGGCACACTGCCAGCTTGTCCCTCATCTTCCACAGCCGTAAACTAGCCCGGTGAACGTGGCGGAGTCCCAGGCACAACCCTCGGTCAATAACAGGTCCTCTTTTGCCGCCGGTCGGAGACAGCGACCCTGGCCGGACCTGCCTCTGCCTCCATTGGGAGGAAGAAGATGACCAGAAGAAGAGAGAGAGATTCAAGGAGAGAGAGAGAGAGCAGGTGGGACCCGCATTTAAGTGTCTAAAACTGACAAGTCGGGCCCGTGCGTTAGTTTAAGTGGTGGCGTAACTCACTTTTTATGCTTTCCCGTCTTGGAAGCGTACTCTCGAAGAAGGCACCATCGGCCCAACGGCTCTTGGCCCAGGCCAGGCAGAATTCGGCCCATGTCGGCCCAAGTGCACAGTGCACTTTATCAATTTCTCGCAGATTTTTTGTAGGGACTCAGTGGTAATTATTATTATTACAAATAGGTCCCTGGTAGAAGAAATGCGATATCTTTTTATCCGTAATTCCGATGGAGGTGATTCAAAAGTCCAGATTCATCTTTTGTCAAGCCCGATCCAATGGCGTTGGTGCCATAGCCATCTGAAATATTTATTGTGGCAGCCATTGTTCAAATGATAATGCTGTCGTTCAACGGTGTGGATTCCTTCCGGATCTTCAGCTACAGAATATTCGAGACTTGCCGAGACCAACAGAACAATCTCATTGAAGTCAAGCCAATCTCTTATCATGAGCCCCAAACATTTTGGGCAAACTTTGCTTTAACTTTACATGCACGCGTCTACTGAAATGAAATACTTTTCATATGCCTACTATACTTATGTCTTGCTAGTGTAATACATACCATATTTTGCCATGTTAGTGACAATACTTTTATTGCAAATATCATGTTGATGCTATGACTTGATCACATGCAATGATTGTCAATACTGTTATGATCTTGTTATATTGATGTCATGTTTGCATCATGTCATTACCATGATTTCAATGTCGTACATGACTACCTTCTTAGGAAGTTTCGTAAAACTTGCTCATTGCTGTATTCATGATTGTTCATGCTCTTAAATATTGATGTTATGGTAAGATGATGGAGATGTTAAGATAAAAATTGTATAATAAACATCCTCCGTCATCGATGGGATCGAGCCATGGTGTCACTAAGCCGAACAAAATACCGTGTGCCTGCTCTCTCGTAAGAGTGGTTGGGTAACCCCCATGTGTAAGGTTGAAGTAACCTAGCCATAAGTATTTCCCTCGATTGAGAACCAAGGTTTATCAAACTAGAAGGAGTTCTTCCAGCAAATAAAGTCATGGGTACCTGCACACAAAACACAACACACTCAAACACAACACACTCTTGTCCCCAAACGTTTCAAGAAGGTTGTCAAGCTTCTTGTCCTGCTAGTTACAATGGTAAATTGCACTCTATGGTAGGAATTGATAGATGGATAAAATAAATAAAATGGTACAACAAATAAAAGTATTTTTGTTGAAGTTTTAAGTAATGGAAAATAGACCCCCGGGGCCATAGGCTCACTAGTGGCATCTCTCCACGAAGATAAGTGTGGTGTGATGAACAAATTATAGTTGGGACGCGATTAAATTGCAATATTTATATTTATGACTATGATCATTCCTGGCATAATCTTGCATAGGCATTACGTCCGTGATATGTAGACCGTTATCCAACTGCATCCACAACTAATACTCCACCCCATGACCGCTATCCAGCATGCATCTCGAAGTATTACGTTTGAAATAAACAGAGCATTGCAATAAGCACGATGACATAATGTAGATAGTAAAACTATCATCTAAGTGTGATAAAGAAACCGTCGTTTTATCCTTAGTGGCAACAATACAATATGTCTACAATCCCTTATTGTCACCGGGATCAAACTCACCGCAAGATTGAACCCACTACCATGCACAACTCCCTTCGAAGAACTACCTATTAATCTTGGCCAGAGATGACAAATAGATCAGAAAACATACATGGCTACTTAATTATGCAGCAAAGAAACTTCAAAAGATTCAATATAATTCAATGAACAATCTGATCATAAAGTGACAATTCATCATATCCCAATAAAAACACAACCACCGATTACATCATCTTGATCCCGATCATGTGAGGCAGCTCACGGCAACTTTGTATTGAATCACAAGGGAGAGAAGATGCCATCTAGCTACTACTATCGACCCTAAGGTCCTAAGGAAACTACTCACACATGTTCATGGTGGCAGCAAGGTCGATGAAGATGCCTCAGGTGATAGATTACCCCTCAGGCAGGGTGCCGGAACAGGCCACCAGATTGGATCTTCATGGAAGAGGAACTTTCGACGGTGGAAAAAATCACAAAAAAAAGGTACGGTGGATTTCTAGAAATATGGGATTTATAAGCGAAGGAATCAATGTAAGGTAGTGCCAGGGGGCCCCACACGGCCATCCCATGCGGGTGGGCCCCTGGCCACCTGGCCTGGCCACGTGGAGTCCAGGGATGGCCCCCTGCCCCTCCCGACACTTTTTGGAATCTTCATACTCTGGAAAAATCACCGTAAATCCCCATGGTATTTTGAGCTCCGTAGATATTGATTTTCTGAAAAGTCAAAAACATGCAGAAAATAGCAACTAGCTCTGGGCACTGAATTAATAGGTTAGTCCAGAAAAATTAATAAAATTGCTATAAAAAGTATTCAAAAGTGATATTATAATAGCATGAAACAATCAAAAATTCTAGATATGTTTGAGACGTATCAGCATCCCCACGCTTAATGCCTGCTCGTCCTCGAGTAGGTAGATGATAAAACAAAGATAATTTTTGATGTGGAATGCTACCTAGCATGTTCTTGATCTAATGATGTAAGTGTTGTGAACTGAGGATAAAAGTGATTCAAGGCAATAGTCTATAATTAATAACAAGCAAGTAACATCAAAATGTGCAAAATAAAATAACTATTTATTTTCATGGTTCAATGTCTTCATGTAATACCAATCAATACTCGTATGTATCAAATTCATGGTTCCAAATGCTCAAGGCTTTATCATATCTAAACACCTTATCATAACACGACCCAGAGCGTCGGTCAAGTAACCGAATCCATGACTCGCCCTTTTCAACTACTCAGCAATTCGCTCGGTACCAAGTCACAAGCATTGAAACTTCGGACTTAAATGGTAAATAGAATAATGACGGAGGTTTTAAAAGAAGTCAAAAATTAAGAAAGTCTCGCACCAATGGAGCTGACCATTAGGCAATGGAGAGGCCTTACAATCAATATTTGTGCAAGTAGTAGGGATTGCCACTCAACGAATGCACTAGAGCTATAAGTGTACGAAAGCTCTCCAAATGAAACTAGTGGGTGTGCATCCAACTTGCTTGCTCACGAAGACCTAGAGCATTTTAGGAAGCTCATCATGGGAATATGCAAGTCAAGTTCTATAATGTAAAAATCCCACTAGTATGATCAAGAAACATATGACAACTCTCAATATGTAATTCACGGTGCTCTGAAGCACAAGTGTGTATAAAGGATAGAAGTGTGCCCCCCCTCTCTTTTATCCTCTCTCTTTTTTTCTCTCTTTTTTTTCTTTTTTCTCTTTTTTCTTTTGGCTCTTTGGATCTTTTTTCTTTCTTTCTTTCCTCACAGGTAGAGGCACACTCTAGAAAACATCACACTTTTATTTATTCCTAACTCAGAAAAATATAATGACAACACGTGAATGCCTCTGGCAGTGTACCAGGATGTACAATGATATAGCAAAACATGTAAAAGAATGATGAACGGTGGCCTTGCCACAACTATCATGTCAGCTCTATATGATCATGCAAAGCAAATGACAATGAAAAACATAAGTTATGTAATAAAGTAACAATGGAAGTTGCATGGTAATATATCTCAGAATTTCTATGGAAATGCCATAAAGGTATGTATGGTGGCTGTTTTGAGGAGATAGGTGTTTATGTGTGGGGGAACAAGAGGAAGTCCTCCCACAGAATTTGGATGTACTGGCGAAGTATGCGACAAATCTCGAGGTGAGAGTGGGTAATGCACGATACCGTACAGGCTAGCAAACATGGATAGGTGGAAGTGCATGTAAGATCGCAACCCGAACTCAAACACTCTACTAGAACAGTCTGTAGTAATCTAATTAATATGCATACTTCTACAAATACATAAATTCTAAAAAATTAGGAAATAACAGAGAACTTATATTAAAGTATAGTGTAAAAATTTCAGAAGAATATCACATTCAAGTACAGAAAAAAAATCATATACTAGAGGCAAAAGTTTATGTTTCTACACAGAACATAACAAACTTGCAATTGCAACATCCCAAAGGCCACTATTGGCACTTTATTTAAAGGAAAGATACAAAACATGATTACTACAATAGCATTAATCATGTAGATACACAAAAAGCAAAAAAGATAAATATTGGGTTGCCTCCCAACAAGTGCTTTTCTTTAATTCCTTTTAGCTAGGTATGATACTAGGATCACGTTTTCTCATCATTCAAAGACAAATCATAAGTAGCTCTCATAATGGATTCATATGGTAATTTAATCCTGTTCCTAGGGAAGTGTTCCATACCTTTGTTCAGTGAAAATTGAAATCTTATATTGTCCTCTTTCACATCAATAACTACACCAACAGTTCTCAAAAAGGGTCTACCAAGTAATATAGGCCAAGCAGGATTGCATTCAATATCCATAACAATAAAATCAACGGGAACATAATTCCTATTTGATATACTAAGAATATTATCAACTCTTCCCAAAGGTTTCCTAATAGTTGAATCAGAAAGATTTAAATTTTGAGATCATTCAGTCATGGAATCAAAACCAAGAACATCATATAAAGCTTTTGGCATGGTGGAAACAGTAGCACCAAAATCACATAGTGCATTGCATTCATAATTATTGGTTTTTATTTTTATTGTAAGTTCCAAACTATCATCTAATTACCAAGGAATTGAAACATCTAATTTCAACCTTTCGTCATTAGCCTCGATAAGTGCTTCTACAATATGTTTAGTGAAGGCTTAATTATGATCATAAGCATTGGGTGAATTCATCATAGATTGCAAAAGTGTAATACATTTAGTAATAGAACAATTATCATAATTGAAGTGTTTAAAATCCAAAATAGTGGGAGTAATACTACATAAAGTTTTGACCTCAACAAGCCCACTTTTATCAATTTTAGCACAAGATTTATCACCCTCCGAGCTTATAGGATGCCTTCTACCAAAAGTTGTGACCTCTCCAATCCCATTATTATCATTGACCTTAGAATTTTCAACACTTCTAAATAAAGATTGTATAGGTAACACACCTAAAGTTTTAAGATCCTCATCATTAGCAGTGGAGTGAATTTTAGCTTTTCTCTCTTCTCTTTCGCGTCTAGCTTTTGGCATGGCAATCATTTTAGCTCTGTAATCTATGGACACTTGGATTGCTTTTAAAGATTCAGGCATGTCTTCTTTAGAAGGAGGAAAAAAATTATCTTTAGCAAATCAACCTCATGTACAAAACTATCAACAATACGAGCAATAGAGTCTAGTTTTCCAAAAATTTCTCCGATCATAACATTGAAAGCCTTCTTTGTTGTATGATTTTTGCAGGAGGATAATATTTTCCAATGAAGGCATCTTTGCATTTTGTCCAAGAATCGATACTATTTCTAGGCAAAGATAATAACCAGTCCTTAGCTCTACCTCTTAAAGAGAAGGGAAACAATTTTAATTTTATAATATCTGATGAGGGCATCCCTGACTCATCTTTATCTTCTCATGATAATGGTGACTGCCCTCCTGATTCTAATACTACCGACTTGGATTTGCACATTGGCCCAATGACTAGAGCAAGAGCTAAGAGGATTCAGCAACACGTCACATTATTCCTTAGTAAAAATACACTTAATGGTTCTAAGAATTGTTTACTACGTAAGTGTAGTTTAGTAAATATTCTTAAGTTTGAAGGCCAGGGAACTAATGATCAGCATACCAACCAGCTGCTGTGCTATCAACCAGCTCAGCACCCAGCTACTGACTTGCTGTTGACTAGCTGTCCACAGGAAGATCCAAAGCTAGCAGCCAGAGAAGTTCACACCAAGTAGCTACTATACTGCCAACCAGCTCAGCACCAAGCTGTTGACTAGTTATCCACAGGAAGACCCCAAGACAGCTGGTGACAGAACATATGATAAATATATTTAGGAATTAGATTGCTTAGATGCTAAGTCTTGTAGTTCTATATATAGGAGGTTAACCCGCCTTTGTAAGCACCACGCTTATTCTAAAGAATTGAAACACAGCTTTGCTTGTTCCTTCTAATACACAACTCATGCAAGGGTTAGTGAGAGGGATTGGGCAGTCCATTGTTTGTTCTTGAATCAAGGTCAAGGGATCATTCCATTGGGAATTGGGGTCTTGGCAATCTCCGCTTCGTGGTCAGCGGTGATTATCCTTGTGTGTGTGGGCGAATTTCCAAAGAGTTGAGGGTCCGTGCACTAGCACGTGGGGTTCAACAAGTGTTGTTCATCTACATCCACTACTTATCCAGATTCTACGTCGAGAAGATCGGGATAGCCCGTATCATCGTGTTATCAGAAGCTAGGTTTACTCGGTAGAAGCTTTTTCCCTTTGTTGTAGTTTTAATTTTCAGTCCTTTAATACAGAAAAGTGTTGGAAATATGCCCTATAGGCAATAATAAAATGGTTATTATCATATTTCCCATTCATGATAAATGTTTATTATTCATGCTAGAATTGTATTGACCGGAAACTTAAATACATGTGT
This sequence comes from Elymus sibiricus, assembly GCA_039707655.1. Taxonomy (NCBI): domain Eukaryota; kingdom Viridiplantae; phylum Streptophyta; class Magnoliopsida; order Poales; family Poaceae; genus Elymus; species Elymus sibiricus. The sequence continues at coordinate 405,027,465 of CM077674.1, read as the reverse complement.
GAATACATAAACAACACCGTGTCCCAAGTAAGCCTCTACTAGACTAGCTCGTTGATCAAAGATGGTTATGGTTTCCTAACCATAGACATGAGTTGTCATTTGATAACGGGATCACATCATTAGGAGAATGATGTAATGGACAGACCCAACCATAAGCTTAGCATCAGATCATTTAGTTATTTGCTACAGCTTTCTATATGTCAAGTATTAGTTCCTTAGACCATGAGATCATGCCACTCCCGGATACTAGAGGAATACCTTGTGTGCTATCAAACATCACTTCGTAACTAGGTGATCATAAAGATGCTCTACAGGTATCTCCGAAGGTCTCTGTTGGGTTGCATGGATCGAGACTGGGATTTGTCACTCCGTGTGATGGAGAGATATCTCTCGGCCCTCTCGGTAATACAACATCACAAGAAGCTTCATGTGACTAATGAGTTTAGTCACGGGATCTTGTATTACGGAAACAAGTAAAGAGACTTGCCGGTAACGAGATTGAACTAGGTATGGAGATACCGACGATCGAATCTCGGGCAAGTAAAATATCACCGGACAAATGGAATTGTATACGGGATTAACTGAATCCTTAACATCATGGTTCAACCGATAAATATCTTCGTGGAATATGTAGGAACCAATATGGGCATCCAGGTCCCGCTATTGGTTCTTAACCGGAGAGGTTTCTCGGTCATGTCTACATAGTTCCCGAACACGTAGGGTCGCACGCTTAATGTTCGATGTCGCTAGGGTAGTATTGAGATATTAATAGTGGAAAGTCCGAAGGTTGTTCGGAGTCCCGGATGGGATTCGGGATATCACGTGGAGCTCCGAAATGGTCCGGAGGTAAAGATTTATATATGGGAAGTCCTGTTTTGTCTAACGGAAAAGTTCGGGGGCATGCCGGCAAGTGTACCGGAGGCACCGAAGGGTTCCGGGGTCCACCAGCCCCGGGGGCCCACATGGGCTGTAGGGGGGGTGCCCTGGCCTAGTTGGGCCAGGCGCACCAGCCCCCCACTTGGCCCATGCGGCTGCCCCCCAAGAGATAAGATCAAATCCCTTAAAAATAGGAGATAAGATCGAAAGGGAGGCTTTACTTGGGAAAGGGGAGTACTGTTCATGCATGTACTGATCACACAGCACTATTCCTCCTCCTCCAAGTTTCCTCCTCTACATATAGTGGGGAGGGGCGTGGGGGGCAGCACCCTTCCACCCTTGGCCGCCCCCTCCCTCTTTTCCTCCTCCACGTTCCGTCGGCGCTTGGCGAATCCCTGCCGGATTTCCGCTGCCACCACCTCCACCTCATCGTTGGGCTGGTTCCAATCTCATCTTCCTCCTCTCCCTCGCTTGCTAGATCAAGAAGGAGAGGATGCCATCGAGCCGCATGTGTGCTAATCTCGAAAGTGCCGTCCGTTCGGCGCTAGATCGGATTGGATCGTGATTGGATCACGAAGAGTACGACTACATCAACCGCGTTACGTACGCTAACGCTTTCGGCCTACGAGGGTATGTAAGACACACTCCCCTCTCGTTGCTATGCATCTCCTAGATTAGATCTTTGGTGTTTCATAGGAAATTTTTTGATTTTCATGCAACGATTCCCATCAGTGGTCTCAGAGCTAGGTCTATGCGTAGATGTATATGCACGAGTAGAACACAAAGAAGTTGTGGGAGTTGATCTTCAGATTGCTTACCTCCTTTGTTATTTCTTGATTTGGTGGTATTGTGGGATGAAGCGGCCCGGAGCAACCTTACTTGTCCTTGCACAAGAGACCGGTTCCACTGACTGACATGCAACTTGTATTGCATAAAAGTGGCTGGCGGGTGTCTGTCTCTCCTACTTTAGTTGAATCAGATTGGACAATGGTGGTCCTTGTAGAAGGTTAAAAGGCAACATGTATATCACCGTTGTGGCTTTGCGTAGGTAAGAACGGTTCTTATTTGATGCCCATAGCAGCCACGTAAAATTTGCAAGAACAAAGTAGAGGTCGTCTAACTTATTTTTGCAGGGCATGTTGTGATGTGGTATGGCCAAAACGTGATGTGATATATGTTGATGTATGAGATGATGATGTTTTGTAATAGGTTCACGACTTGCCTGTCGATGAGTACGGCAACCGGCAGGAGCCATAGGGTTGTCTTTAATTTATTGTATGACCTGCGTGTGAATAACTTAACGCCATGTAATTGCTTTACTTTATCGCTATGAGTTAGCAATAGTCGTAGAAGCAATAGTTGAAGGAGACAACCACGTGACGACACGATGATGGAGATCATGATGATGGAGATAATGGTGTCATGCCAGTGGCGATGGAGATCATGCCGGTGCTTTGGAGATGGAGATCAAAAGTGTGAGATGATAATGGCCATATCATGTCACATATATTGATTGCATGTGATGTTTATCTTTTATGCATCTTATTTTGCTTAGGACGATGGTAGCATTATAAGATGATCCCTCACACTTAATATCAAGATAAAAGGTGTTCTCCCTAAGTATGCACCATTGCGAAAGTTTGTCGTTTCGAAGCACCTCGTGATGATCGGGTGTGATAGACTCTACGTTCACATACAACGGGTGTAAGCCAGTTTTACACATGCGGAATACTTGGGTTAAACTTGACGAGCCTAGCATGTACAGACATGGCCTCGGTGCACGGAGGACCGAAAGGTCGAACATGAGTCATATAGTAGATATGATAAACATGGAGATGTTCACCATTGATGACTACCCCATCTCACGTGATGATCGGACATGGGTTGGTTGATGTGGATCATGTAAACACTTAGACAACTTGAGGGATGTTGATACAAGTGGGAGTTCACTAGTAATTTGATTAACTGAACTAATTATCACGAACGTAGTCTAAATATCTTTGTAATTTTATGTTGTAGATCAACGGCCCGCGCTGTAGCTCCCCTGAATTTTAATGCGTTCCTAGAGAAAGCTAAGTTGAAAGATGATGGAAGCAACTATGCGGACTGGGTCCGTAATATGCGGATTATCCTCACTGCTGTAAAGAAGGCTTATGTCCTTGATGCACCGCTCGGTGCGCCACCCCCTCCAGCGTCGTTTGTGGATGTTGTGAACGTCTGGCAGGCACGTTCTGATGACTACTCGATAGTTCAGTGCGCCATGCTTTACAGCTTAGAACCGGGGCTCCAAAGACGTTTTGAGCACCACGGAGGATATGAGATGTTCCATGAGCTAAAATTGGTATTTTAGGCTCATGCCCGGGTCAAGAGGTATGAAACCTCTGACAAGTTCTTTAGCTGCAAGATGGAGGAGAACAACTCCATTCGTGAGCACGTACTCAAGATGTCTGGGTACTATAATCGCTTGAATCAGTTGGGAGTTAATCTTCCGGATGAAGTAGCGATTGACAGAGTTCTTCAGTCACTGCCACCAAGCTACAAGAGCTTCGTGATGAAGTATAATATGCAAGGGATGGAGAAGACGATTGCTACTTGTAGCTTGCGTTGGTATTTCCCCAAAGAGGAAGGGATGATGCAGCACAGTACATATAAGTATTTCCCTCAGTTATGAAACCAAGGTTATCGAACCAGTAGGAGAATCACACAACACCTCGTTAGCAGCACCTGCACACAAACAACAAATCCTTGCACCCAACGCAAACGAGAGGTTGTCAATCTCTCGGCGGTAAATTGCAAGATTAAATTGTATGTGATAGATAGATAGATTGAAACAAAAAATACAAAATAAAATAAATAAAAGAAAATGGCAGCAATATTTTTAGGGTTTTAGCAATATGATTTAGATAGACCCGGGGGCCATAGATTTCACTAGAGGCTTCTCTCGAGAAAATAGCATACGGTGGGTAGACAAATTACTGTTGGGCAATTTATAGAAAAGCAAATAATCATGACAATATCCAAGGCAATGATCATGTATATAGGCATCACGTCCAAGATTAGTAGACCGACTCCTGCCTGCATCTACTACTATTACTCCACAAATCGACCGCTATCTAGCATGCATCTAGTGTATTAACTCCATAAGAACGGAGTAATGCCTTAAGAACGATGACATGGTGTGGACAAGATAATCTCACGTATGAATAAACCCCATCTTTTTACCCTTAGTAGCAATGATACATATGTGTCATGTCCCTTTCTATCACTGGGATTGAGCACCGCAAGATCGAAACCACTACAAAGCACCTCTTCCCATGGCAAGATAAATCAATCTAGTTGGCCAAACCAAATCAATAGATCAGAGAAGAAATACGAGGCTATAATAATCATGCATAAAAGAGTGCAGCAAAGACTCAAATAATTTCATGGATAATCTGATCATAAACTCACAATTCATCGGATCCCAACAAACACTACTACAAAACTGGCTATAGCCAATATCCATATTAGTGGCGCACCATGGTGGTGGTGCGCCACTGCTATATAGCAATGGCGCACCAGAAACAGGTGCGCCATTGTTATTTTTTTAGTAGTGGCGCACCACCTGAGCAGTGCGCCATTGCTATTTTTTTTGCCCACCCCCCCACCCCACCAGACATAGCAATGGCGCACCACACCTAGGTGCGCCATTACTATGCACCTTAGTAATGGCGCACCTTGGTGTGGTGCGCCATTGCTATGTCTGGTGGGGGGGGGGGGGTGTGTCTGTGTGTGTGAGACATAGTAATGGCGCACCCTCCCTGGTGCGCCATTGCTAGGGTTAGCAATGGCGCACCAGGGAGGGTGCGCCATTACTATGTCTCACACACACAGACACACACCCCACCACACACACACAGACACCCAACCCCCCCCCCCCCCCCCCCGTGGATCGCCTTTTCAGTTTGAAAAAAAATAAAATAAAATGATAAATGATTCAAAAAAATTCAAAAAAATAGATGCCGATGTGTTATGTGTTCTAGTTGTTACAAAAATTAACAAAGATGAATTTTGAATTTTTTTGCAAAAAAAACCCGCCGTGTTTCGGTAAAATGGCCGTAACTTTTGCACACGACCTCCGATGAAAAAGTTTTCTATATGAAAAAGATACTACTCGAAAAGTTACATCCGAATTTGACCATCTTCGCCCGTTATCGATTTTTTAGAATCCTCAAAAACCTAACAGAAAATAAGTTACAGCAATTTTAAGATCTGCAGGCAAAAAAATTAAAAAATTAAAAAAAGTTAGCAGTGGCGCACCAATGCATAGTGCGCCACTGCTAACTTTCCCGCCTTCCAAATTCAAAAAAATTTAAAAATAGTAATGGCGCACCATGGGGTGGTGCGCCATTGCTATGGTACATAGTAATGGCGCACCACACCTAGGTGCGCCATTACTATGTACCATAGCAATGGCGCACCACCCCATGGTGCGCCATTACTATGTCACAGCCCCACCACGTGCGCACCCACCCACCCCTCTCCTTCCTCTCTCCTTATCCCCATCCCCCTCCCTTCTCCTTCCTCGTCTCCCTTCCCCTTCTTCCTCCCTTCCCCTTCATTCTTCTCCTCCTCTCCTCCACTCCATCTCCTCCTCTCCTCCACTCCATCTCCTCCTCTCCTCCTCTCCTCCTCTCCATCTCCTCCTCTCCGGCGACCTCCTCCTCCTCAAGGTGCTCCTCCTCCGGTGACATCCTCCTCACGGCCGGTGCTCCTCCTCCGGCGACCTCCTCCTCCCTCCTCTCCTCCTCACGGTGCTCCTCCTCCTCCCTCCTCTCCTCCTCACGGTGCTCCTTCCTCTCCTGCTCACGGTCCTCCTCCTCTCTGGCGACCTCCTCCTCCTTCTCCGGCGACCTCCTCCTCCTCTCCGGCGACCTCCTCCTCCTCCTCTCCGGCGACCTCCTCCTCCCTCCTCTCCTCCTCACGGTCTCTCCTCCCTCCTCCCTCCTCCTCTACTTCCGGCCACATGTGGAGCCAAAAATTTGAAAAAAATTTAACCAAAAAAAACGAGGCAAAAAAATTTAACCAGGTCGAGAACGAAATTTAAAAAAAATTTAACCAAAAAAAACGAGCCAAAAAAATGAGCCAGATCCAAATTCAAAATTCAAAAATAGCAATGGCGCACGGTGGGGGTTAGACGGTGCGCCACTACTATTTTCCCGCCTTCAAAATTCAAAAAAAATGAAAAAAAAAATGAAAAAAAAAATTACCAGTGGCGCACCTGTAGCAATAGTAATGGCGCACCATAGGTGCGCCACTGTTACCTGCAATACTAATGGCGCACCAGAGGTGCGCCATTAGTATTTCTTATTAGTGGCGTGGTAATAGTGGCGCACCTATGGTGCGCCATTAATACCCAAAAGTGGTGCGCCACTAATGTGCTTTTTTCTAGTAGTGAAACACACCGCAAAAAGTTATTAAATCGGATAGAATTCCAAGAACATCGAGGAGAACATTGTATTGAAGATCAAAAAGAGAGAAGAAGCCATCTAGCTACTGCCTATGGACCCGAAGGTCTGTGGTAAACTACTCACGCATCATCGGAAGTGCAGCAAGGTTGATGTAGAACCCCTCCGTGATTGATTCCCCCTCTGGCGGAGTACCGGAGAAAGCCTCTAGTTGGGATCTCTCTGGAACAGAAACTTGCGGCGGCGGAAAAAGTATTTCGTGGACAGAAACTGAGGGTTTCTGATTTTTTTTCTGAATTTATAGTGCTGGAATTAGGTCAAACGGAGCTGGGTGGGCCCCACGAGGTACCAGGGCGCGCCACCCCCCTGGGGCGCGCCCTGGTGCCTCGTGGGCCACTCCTTCATCTTCTAGCCCTCTCCCTAAGCTTCCAGTGTTTATCTTGTCCAATAAAAAATCTCCAAAAAGTTTCATGGCATTTGGACTTCGTTTGTTATTGATTTTCTGTAAAACAAAAACAGGGCAAAAAACAGCAACTGGCACTGGGCACTAAGTTAATAGGTTAGTCTCCAAAAATGATATATAATTGCTGTAAATGATTATAAAAACATCCAAGATTGATATTATAACAGCATGGAATGATAAAAAATTATAGATACGTTGGAGACGTATCAGCATCCCCAAGCTTAATTCCTGCTCGTCCTCGAGTAGGTAAATGATAAAAACAGAATTTTTGATGTGGAATGTTGCCTAACATATTCATCACATAATCTTTTCTTTTGTAGCATGGACATTGGACTTGAATGATTCAAAGCAATAGTCTATAATTTGACATGAAGATATAAATACTCAAGCATGCTAACAAGCAACCATGTCTTGCAAAATATCAACGCTAAAGAAAGTTATCCCTAGCCCATTATGCTCAATCATTGATCCATTCATGAAACTCACTCAAATATTAGCTACATCCAATGCACAAATATGACAATAGTGCTCTCTAGTTGGTGCTTTTGTAAGAGAAGATGGAGACTCAAATAAAATAAAATTTGCATAAAAGTAAATAGATAGGCCCTTCGCAGAGGGAAGCAGAGATTTGTCAAATGTGCCAGAGCTCAAAGCTCAAATTAAAGAGATAAAAATATTTGGAGAGGCATGCTTTTTCCTGTCAACAAAAATGATAGAGAATTCCCAATATTTTCCATGCTAGACACATCATAGGTGGTGCCCAAACAGAAAGTAAAGTTCATTTCCTTTCCACCATTCTTTCACAATCCGTGGCTAGCCATATCCACGGGTGCCCTCCATACCAATACTTTCCAAGGAATTTTGTTGTTATTAATTTGATTTCATTGTGGGATGGGGCATCCCTATTACCAACCATTCTCTCGTGCAATGACAAGTGAATAAACACTCATCGTGAGAATAACACACCTAGCATGGAAAATAATGGCCACCCCCTGCCGCTTCATGAGCGGTACGTGCACACAAAACAGAAAAATTATTTTGAAAATTAGAGTTGGCACATGCAAATTTACTTGGAACGGCATTGAAATACCACATATAGGTAGATATAGTGGACTCATTTGGCACAACTTGGGCTTAAGGAGTTTGGATGCACAAGCAGAATTTCCGCTTAGTACAAATGAAGGCTAGCAAAAGATTGAGAAGCAACCAACCAAAAAACGAAAACGGTCATAAACATGCATTGAACACAACTAACACCGAATATTGCACCATAAGTAGGATATAATTTCATTGCATAACTATTGACTCAACGTGCATGCATAGGGAATCACAAACCTTAAAACTAATATTCTTACTAAATCACAATTACTCACCAACATGGCTCACATATTATCATTTCCATATCGCAAAACTATTGCAAGGAATCACACTTATCATATCCAATGATCTATATGAAAGTTTTTATTTATATCCCTCTTGAATATTCATCACTTTGGGCCCAATTTCATATCTTGTGCAAATTACCGTTACTATTATCATCTCTCAAAAAGATTTAAGTGAAGCATGAGAGTGCAAATATTTCTTCAAAATTTCAATCTTATCAATTCTCAAAATTATATAAGTGAAGCATGAAAATTCATTTCTTCAAAATTTTAGTCTTGTCAATTCTCAAAATAATATAAGTGAAGCATGAGAATTCATTTCTTCAAAATTTTAATCAACTCTCAAAATAATATAAGTGAATCATGAGAGTTTATTTCTTCAAAATATAGCCACCACCGTGCTCAAAAAGATTTAAGTGAAGCACTAGAGCAACTGCCTAGCTCAAAAAAATTAAGTGAAGCACATAGAGTATTCTAACAAATGATGATAAACGTGTGGCTCTCTCAAGATAGGTGTGTTCAGAAAATATGATTGTGACAAACTAAAAATCAAACAAAGAAAAGACTCATATAATACAAGACGCTCCAAGCAAAACTCATATCATGTGACGAATAAAAATATAGCTCCAAGTAAAATTACCGATGGTTGGTAGAAGAAAGAGGGGATGCCATCCGGGGCATCCCCAAGCTTAGACGCTTGAGTCTTCCTAGAATATTACCTTGGGGTGCCTCGGGCATCCCCAAGCTTAGGCTTTTGCTACTCCTTATTCCTTCATCCATCGTGATCTCACCCAAAACTTGAAAACTTCAATCACACAAAACTCAACAAAACCTTCGTGAGATCCGTTAGTATAAGAAAATAAATCACTACTATAAGTACTGTTGCAAACCCATTCATATTTTATTTTTGCATTATAACTACTGTACTCTAACATCACCATGGCTTATACCCCCCGATACAATCCATAGATTCATCAAAACAAGCAAGTAGTGCATCAGAAACAGTATCTGTCAAAAACAGATCAGTCTGTAGAAATCTGAATATTGGTCATACTTCTGTAACTCCAAAAATTCTGAAAAATTAGGACCACATGGGAAATTCATATATCAATATTGTGTAAAAATTTCAGAAGGTTCTCAAGTTCCAGAGAAAAACCAAAATTCCCGCACTGGACGCAAAACTTTCTGTTTTCAAACAGCATCAATTATACTATCTTCCAAATCATTCCAAAGGCTTTACTTGGCACAAACACTAATTAAAAACACAAAAACACAATCATACCAGTAGAATTACAGTGAAAACATACAATAATAGAAAAAAATTATTTTATTCATTGGGTTGCCTCCCAACAAGCGCTATTGTTTTATGCCCCTAGCTAGGCATAATGCATAGTTTCAAGTATTGTCATCTTTCAAGTTGATTCCATAAGTGGCCCTCATAATTGATTCATATGGTGCTTTAATTCTTTTCCTAGGTAAATGCTCCATACCCTTCTTTAATGGAAATTGAAATTTTATGTTCCCTTCTTTCATATCAATAACGGCACCTATAGTTCGTAAGAACGGTCTACCAAGTATTATGGGGCAAGAAGAATTGCATTCAATATCAAGAACAATAAAATCAACGGGCACATAGTTCGTATTTGCAATAATAAGAACATCATTAATTCTACCCAAAGGCTTTTTAATAGTAGAATCCCCCAAGTGCAAATTAAGAGAACACTCATCTATATTGGTGAGACCTAGCACATCACTACTGGAATCAGCTTCTTTGCCGTCTGCCATAACAGACGGCAAAGGCCTGCCTGGCGGACGGCAAAGCCATTGCCGTCCGCCAGCAGATGGCGAACAGTCCGGCCGAACGGGTGCCGGGAAAGGCCAATTTGCCGTCTGCTGGCAGACGGCAAAGCCCCTGGACGGCAGACAAAAGGTGCCAGCCCCGTTAGGAGGCTAACGGCGCTCTTTGCCGTCTGCCAGCAGACGGCAAAGAGCTTCAGCTGACGTCAGCTGACGTCAGGCGTCAGCTGGGCCAGCGCAGGCTCTTTGCCATCTGCCAGCAAACGGCAAAGAAGAAAGCTCTTTGCCGTCTGCTCGCAGACGGCAAACAGGCCAAATAGGCCAGCCCAGATTGCACAGGCTGCTGCCACGTGGCCTATTTGCCGTCTGCTAGCAGACGGCAAACCTCTTTGCCGTCTGCTAGCAGACGGCAAAGTGGCTGTATAGCCCCTGTTTTTCTGTTTTTTGTTATATCAATTCATTTTCACAGAAATTCAAACACACATATATATATATTCAGAATCACATAGTTTCAAACATCATACATCAAACATAGTTTCAAACATCAAACATAGTTTCAAACATCAAACATAGTTTCACCATCGTCATCAAACATCATACATCCAATTCATATATACATAGTTTCACAAACATCCAATACATCAAACATCTAACATGTAAACAGTAGCATTCTGCCCTTCCATGAAGTGAATCAAACCTGCAAAAATGGGAGTAAGAAATTAGAAGAAGAATAAGAAGACTAGAAGAAGAAGAAGAAGAAGAAGAAGAAGAAGAAGATGAAGAAGAAGAAGAAGAAGAAGATGAAGAAGAAGTAGAAGAAGAAGAAGAGGAGGTCTTCTTCTTCTTCTTCCAATTCCTTCTTTTCCTCCTCTTCCTTGTTTTTCTTCATCTTATTCACTATTTGTGTCATTTTAGAGTTAACCTATCTAAGTATGCCATTTTTGTCCTAACCTAGGAAAATTATGTAAGTATAGGTCATTTGTGTGCTTACCTTGGTAATTATGCCATTTTTGAGCTAAATTAGGTAAGTATATGTCATTTTAGAGCTAACTTAGGTAATTATGTCATTTTGGAGGATAATAAGCTAAGTATATGACATTTATTAGGTAACCAAGGTTATTATGCCATTTTTGCAACGAATAAGCTAATTATGTCATTTTAGAGCTATCCTAGGTTAAATAGGTCATTTTTGAGCTAATTAAGGTTATTATGTCATTTTTGAGCTAGCTAAGCATATTAAGTCATTTTGGAGGAATAAATGCTAAGTATAGGTTATTTTAGAGCTATCCTAGGTTAAATAGGTCATTTTGGAGCTAATTAAGGTTGTTATGTGATTTTTTAGCTAGCTAAGCATATTAAGTCATTTTGGAGGAATAAATGCTAAGTATAGGTCATTTTAGAGCTATCCTAGGTTAAATAGGTCATTTTTGAGCTAATTAAGGTTATTATGTCATTTTTGAGCTAGCTAAGCATATTAAGTGATTTTGGAGGAATAAATGCTAAGAAGAAGAAGAAGAAGAAGAAGATGATGAAGAAGATGATGAAGAAGATGAAGAAGAAGAAGAGAAGAAGATGATGAAGAAGATGATGATGAAGAAGAAGAAGAAGAAGAGGAGCTCTTCTTCTTCTTCTTCTTTTATTCTTTCTTTTTCTTCTCTTTCTTCTTCTATTCTTTCTTTTTCTCCTCTTCCTTGTTTTTCTTCTTCTTATTCCTTATTTGTGTCATTTTAGAGCTTACATAGGTAATTATGCCATTTTTTAGCTAACTAAGCTTATTATGTCAATTTGGAGGAAAATAAGGTAAGTAAAGGTCGTTTTTGTGCTAACATAAGTAATTATGCCATTTATGAGCTAATTAAGCATATTAAGTCATTTTGGAGCTAAATAGGTCATTTCTTAAGCATATTATGTCTTTTTTGAGCTAGCTAAGCATATTAAGTCATTTTGGAGGAATAAATGGTAAGTATAGGTCATTTTAGAGCTATCCTAGGTTAAATAAGTCCATTTTTTAGCTAGCTAAGCTTATAAATTCATTTTGGAGGAATAAATGCTAAGTATAGGTCATTTTAGAGCTATCCTAGGTTAAATAGGTCATTTTGGAGCTAATTAAGGTTATTATGTCATTTTTGAGCTACCTAAGCATATTAAGTTATTTTGGAGGAATAAATGCTAAGTATAGGTCATTTTAGAGCTATCCTAGGTTAAATAGGTCCTTTTAGAGCTATCCTAGGTTAAATAGGTCATTTTGGAGCTAATTAAGGTTGTTATGTAATTTTTGAGCTAGCTAAGCATATAAATTCATTTTGGAGGAATAAATGCTAAGTATAGGTCATTTTAGAGCTATCCTAGGTTAAATAGGTCCTTTTAGAGCTAAATATGTCATTTCTTAAGCTAAGCTAAGTATAGGTCATTTGAGAGCTATCCGTGGTAAAATTGGTCATTTTGGAGCTAAGTAAGGTTATAATGTCATTTTCGAGGAAACTAAGCTAAGTATACGGCATTTTGGAGATAAATAGGTCATTTCTTAAGCTAAGTACCCATTTGTTATGCTAAACACTTGCGAAAACTTACCGTCATCACGGAGGTGTAGTTGTAGGTGTAGTTGTAGGACCGGTCGCGCCAGTGGCTGACGGAGGAGGATCGGTCGATGCTTGTCGGGAGTTATGCTGCACCAAAGATCATTTCCAATGTATCGTTAGCACGATGCAACTCAAATGTGAAGACTAGTAACTAATGACCATTCAAATGAAACTCACCGTGCCCGCCGGAGCAATGACTGGCATCGGCGGAGGGGTCGTGCCGCTCTTCTTGCACAGGGTCTGCACATTTGGTTTTGACGAGTCAGTCATATTAGATACTACTGTAAGGAACATTACGTGCATGATTTGGCTAATATGCAGAAGAAACTTACCGCGAACATCTCGTATAGGGCCCGGTTAGCCATCATGTTCCGGTTCCTCTCCTCCTCCAACGCATTAGCCGTCCTGTCCTCAAGCTCCCTCTCCCTCTCCGCCGCCTGCCGGTCCCTCTCCTCTAGAATCGCCTGGGTCTTCGCTCTCTCTTCCTCGATAGCAGCCTGGGTCTTCGCTCTCTCTGCCTCAATAGCAGCCTGCAACACCACTCGTTAGCATTGTAATCATCGACGGCTGCACACACAATGTAATGAAGGAAAGGTATCTGAGTCCGTATAACTAACCTTGAATTCGAGTTGCACTGGCCGTGCACGAGGCAATATCTCAGGATCGGAGCCGGTCAGGCGCTTCTTGATCTGCGGGAGAGTGCTACTACAACGTATCAGTCCATCCCCAATGGCTAACGAGCCATGGGGCCTCCCGCCACCAGATATCATCACCAGCTCTGGATCAAGAGGTTGCTGGCTCGGGTTAAAGTCCGGCCCTTTCCTCGCCTTCCCCTCGTCTCTGTACCTCACAAGCTTGTGGTGGGAGGCGCGGTTGGTGAATTTCTTTGGATCATCGAGGTCAGACTCAGAGAATGCCTTGACCTTCTTGTACGAGGCAGTATTGGACATGGCATAGAGGTCGAACAGCTGTGGCACTGGGGCCTTGTTCTCTCACGCCTAATAGAGAGGAACAGAGTATTAGTTGAGGGCTCAAGCTAGCATGAAATAAATTTGCATGAATCATGAAGCAAACCACATACCCAGTTTTCCCCGTACTGATGTAGGTTGACGCTGCCTAGATGGTGTGGGACACCTTTCATTTTGCCACGCTTGTCCTTTGCAGTGTCGTGGGTGGAGCGCCATTGGGGAGAGCACCACTCATCCACCAACGCCTCCCAACAGTCCATCCTATCCGCAAACCATCTCGGGGGCACCTAAGTTAAGCAGGAGAAATTTGAGCGCTACGCCTACGAATCAAATCAAGGAAACTAAGTACAAGGCCTTAAGAATAGGTAATTACCTTCATGTACTTCTCCTTACTCAGAAACTTCTCGCGGCACTTCTCTCTTTTCCTCCTAATACCAGCCGAGGCGAAGTAGTCTCGAATAGCCTGCGTCCGAGCCTCGTACCGAAAGTTTTGAAGTAGGCGCCTGCACTCGTTGTCGATAACCAGAGCCGCGGCCTCCTCCTGTCCCTCAGCACACCTGTAGAAGGTCTGCAATAAAACAAGAAAACACGAATTAGTACAATCACTAGGGTTGCCAATCAAAGAAGGAAACACAATGTAGACGGCAAAGGAGAAATTACCCAAAACGTCTGGATCACAATGTCGGCCACCTTGTGGCACTCGACATCGCCGATCCTATGCCCCGGCGGGGCCGGGGCAGCCAAGTAGTGCTCCCAGGTCATTCCTAACTCAGGAACCCGGCCCTCACCGGGCAACGTGACCCACCCCGGGAAGCTCTGGCGACAAATCACACCAAGGACACTGTTGGGCCTGCGGACATGAGGCTTGTGTGTCCAAGACCTGCAGTATGACAAGGCCAACGCATTAGATATTCGAAGAAACGTGAAGGCAAAAGGTTAAAAAAGAGTAAATGCACTTACTTGGCCCCGTTAGGCGCAATCAACCACCTCTGGTCGGGGGTCGCCGGGTGGGCGGGAGCTTTGTACCACCACGCTGGTAGACTTTGCGCCCCTCAACCCACTCACCCTCGCTATAGCTATCAGAACTATAGCCACCCTCAGCACGGCCACTCGACTCCGTCGAGTTCCGCTGCGACTCAGCGTGATCCCTGCTGAGCTCCGGAGTCTCGTGGGACGGAGTCTCGTGGGACGAAGGCTCGTCGGCCCGACGCTCGTCGGCCCGAGGCTCGTCGGCCGTAGGCGCGTCTGCCATAGGCTCGTCGGCCCGAGGCTCATGGACCGGAGTCCGAGACGGGTCCACCTCAGGATGCTCCATCTCAGACGGAGCACTCCTGTGGTCGGGTGAATCAGCTGGGGGTGGCGGCGAGGAAGGCGTAGTAGCAGCCTTCCTACCTCTCCCGCCGCCACGTCCACCTCTACCAGCCTTCTTCCCCCCCCCCGACCTCTCCCGGCCAAAGAAGAAGCGACCACCGGTGGTGTCTGCATACTGAGATCCAGCGCTCTCCGGAGGCTATGGGGTGGAATGGAACTACGCCTCCCACCACGCGCCGAGGTAGGAGCCTCGGAGCGCTCTCGACCCGCGCCCACCATCTGTCAACACCTGCAATGACAAAGAGTAAACGAAATTAGTACAACATAAAAAGAATGAATACCTGACATGAATAATATGTATATAATTTAAGTGTATCATCATCATGAACATAATAAAAAATTGAATACGTAAAAAATTGAATATATACCTAATTTAAGTGTCGGGGTGTCGTGTCGGGGTTGGGGTGTCGGGGTGTCGTGTCGGGGTCGGGGTGTCGTGTCGGGGTCGGGGTGTCGGGGTGTCGGGGGTGTCGTGTCTGGGTGTCGTGGTGTCGGGGTGTCAGGGGTGTCAGGGTGTCGGGGTCGGGGTGCCGTGTCGGTGTCGGGGTGTCGGGTCGGGGTCGGGGTCGGGGTGCCGTGTCGGGGTCGGGGTGTCAGGGTCGGGGTGTCGGGTCGGGGTCGGGGTCGGGGTGTCGGGTCGTGGTCGGGGTCGGGGTTTTTCCTCTTTTTTTGTTTTCTTCTTCTTCCTCTTCTTCCTTTTCTTCATTTTCTTCCTTTTTTTTCCTTCTTCTTCTTCTTCTTCCTCCTTTCCTTTTTCCTCTTCTTCTTCTCCTCCTCTCCTCTTTTTTCTTCTTCTCCTCCTCCTAACCTAATTAACCTAATTGATGTCGAAACCAGTAGCATCTAACTAATTAACCTACTCAAAAAACCTAATTAACAACATCTAACTAATTAACCTAATTGATGCATCTACTATCTACTAACAGTAGCATCTATATATATCTATAATCATGATATTAAAAAAAAGGAAAAAAACAGAAAAACAGAAAGAAAAAAAAAAGAAGGGCAGAGGTGGGGGAGCTCACCGGAGGGGGTGCCGCCGGGGGGCTCGTCGGGGGGGGTGCCGTCGGGGGGGCTCGCCGGGGGGTGCCGCCGGGGAGGGCTCGCCGGGGGGGCTCGACGGGGCGGCGGCGCGGGGCAGGGCGGGGCGGCGGCGGGGGCAGGGCAGGGCAGGGCGGGGCGGCGTCTGGGGTGGCGGGGGCAGGGCAGCGGCGCTGAGACAGAGAGGGAGAGAGAGATGTGTGAGAGAGAGAGAGAGAGGCTTTGGGCGCGGGGGCGAAAATTAAGCCCCCCTCTTTGCCGTCTGCTGGCAGACGGCAAAGAATTCTTTGCCGTCTGCCAGCAGACGGCAAAGAAGGTGACCGTTAGCCCGCCCCCGCCGTGACATTGTGGGCCCCACCCTCACCTAGTTGCCGTCTGCTGGCAGACGGCAAAGAAATTTTTGCCATCCGCCAGCAGACGGCAAAGAAGTGGCAGATGGAAAAGAGCTTGACCTAGCCAGTGCCGTGCCCCGTGGGGCCCACTTTGGTCTTTGCCGTCTGCTGGCACACGGCAAAGAACTCTTTGCCATCTGCCAGCAGACGGCAAAGAAGTGCAGATGGCAAAGACCCTCTTTGCCATCAGCTGGTTCTTTGCCGTCTGCTTTGGCAAGACAGACGGCAAACAGCCTCTTTGCCATCAGCTGGCAGATGGCAAAGAGTTGGCAGATGGCAAATAACTGAATTCCAGTAGTGCATCTCATAAAGATTTTGGAATTGTGGAAACGCTAGCACCCAAATCACCTAAAGCATTGCACTCATAATTTTTAATTTTAACTTTAATGGTTGGTTCCCATTCATCATATAATTTTCTAAGAATTGAAACTTCTAGTTCTAGCTTTTCTTCTAACACTTTCATCATTGCTTGTACGATATGTTTAGTAAAAGCCTTGTTTTGCTCATAACCGTTGGGTGAATTTAACATGGATTGTAACAAAGAAATGCACTCAATCAAAGAACAATTATCATAATTAAAATCTTTGTAATCCAAGAGAGTGGGCACATCGCTATTTAAAGTTTTTACCACTCCAAACCCACTTTTAGCAATTTTCTTATCAAGATTTTCACCCTCCGAATTATGGGGACACTCTTTCGCTAAAGTTGACTATTCTTCAGTCCCTTTTTCATCAAGTTTAATATTGCTAAACAAAGAAACAATAGATGAAACACCAATCATTTTAATATCCTCTTCATTGTTACGATAGAAACCGGGAGGAATCGCTCTTTCCAAAAATTCTCGTTTAGCTTTTAGCACAGCGGTTCTTTTCTTACTCTCATCCATGGAGACATATAAAGCTTTAATTGATTCACTAATATCGATTTTGGGTGGCAAGATTTTAGTCTTAAGATTTTCCACATCAGGAATAATTCTATCAATGCTCCTAGACATATCATCAATTTTACTCAAATTTTCTCCTATCGTAGTGTTGAAATTTTTTTGAGCATTAATAAATTCTTTAATATTACTTTCAATATTAGAGGGCATCCTATTATTATTGTAAGAATTACCATAAGGATTGCCATAATTATTAGAGGAATTTCCCGGAAACGGTCTAGCATTGAAATTACCTCTATAAGCATTATTATTAAAATTATTTCGTGAGACAAAATTCACATCTACGGGATCATTATTTTGCTCAATCAAAGTGGACAATGGCACATCATTAGGATCGATAGGAGCATTTTTGCTAGCAACCAATTTCATAAGCACATCAACTTTATCACTCAAAGTATTAATTTCTTCAATAGAATTCACCTTTTTCTAGTAGGAGTTCTTTCAGTATGCCATTGTGAATAATTTGCCATAATATTATCAAGCAATTTAGTAGCTTCACCCAAAGTAATTTCCATAAAAGTACCACCCGCGGCGGAATCTAAAAGATTTCTAGAAACAAAATTCAATCCCGCATAATTTTTTTGTATGATCATCCATAAATTTAAACCATGAGTAGGGCAATTTCTTATCATTAATTTCATCCTCTCCCAAGATTGGGCAACATGTTCGTGATCAAGTTTCTTGAAATTCATAATTTGATTTCTAAGAGAAATAATTTTCGCGGGAGGAAAATACTTGGTAATAAAAGCATCTTTACACCTATCCCAAGAATCGATACTATTTCGTGGTAAAGATGAAAACCAAATTTTTGCACGATCTCGTAATGAGAATGGGAATAATTTTAATTTCACAATATCATTATCCACATCTTTTTTCTTTTGCATGTCACACAATTCTACGAACGTGTTAAGATGGGATGCGGCATCTTCATTAGGACTACCGGAAAATTGATCTTTCATGACAAGATTTAGCAGAGCGGCATTAATATCACAAGTCTCCGCACTTGCGGCGCGAGGAGCAATCGGAGTACTAATAAAATCATTATTATTAGTATTAGAGAAATCACACAATTTTGTATTTTCTTGAGACATCATGACTACGCAAACAAGATAGCAAACAAACAAACTAGAAAAGGCAAATGAAAAAAAATATTTTTGTATTTTTGTAAAAACGTTTTAGAAGTGGGGGAGATGAAAACGAGAGGCAAATGGCAAATAAAGTAAATGCAAGGAGATGAGAGTTTATGCAAAGGTACTTGATAGATGTTGATGATGTCTCCCCGGCAACGGCGCCAGAAATTCTTCCTGCTACTTGTAGCTTGCATTGGTATTTCCCCGAAGAGGAAGGGATGATGCAGCACAGTAGAGATAAGTATTTCCCTCAGTTATGAAACCAATTTTATCGAACCAGTAGGAGAATCACACAACACCTCGTTAGCAACACCTGCACACAAACAACAAATCCTTGCACCCAACGCAAACGAGAGGTTGTCAATCTCTCGGCGGTAAATTGCAAGATTAAATTGTATGTGATAGATAGATAGATTGAAACAAAAATACAAAATAAAATAAATAAAAGAAAATGGCAGCAATATTTTTAGGGTTTTAGCAATATGATTTAGATAGACCCGGGGGCCATAGATTTCACTAGAGGCTTCTCTCGAGAAAATAGCATACGGTGGGTAGACAAATTACTGTTGGGCAATTTATAGAAAAGCAAATAATCATGACAATATCCAAGGCAATGATCATGTATATAGGCATCATGTCCAAGATTAGTAGACCGACTCCTGCCTGCATCTACTACTATTACTCCACACATCGACCGCTATCCAGCATGCATCTAGTGTATTAACTCCATAAGAACGGAGTAATGCCTTAAGAACGATGACATGATGTAGACAAGATAAACTCATGTATGAATAAACCCCATCTTTTTACCATTAGTAGCAACGATACATACGTGTCATGTCGCTTTCTTTCACTGGGATTGAGCACCGCAAGGTCGAACCCACTACAAAGCACCTCTTCCCATATCAAGATAAATCAATCTAGTTGGCCAAACCAAATCAATAGATCAGAGAAGAAATACGAGGCTATAATAATCATGCATAAAAGAGTGCAGCAAAGACTCAAATAATTTCCTGGATAATCTGATCATAAACTCACAATTCATCGGATCCCAACAAACACACCGCAAAAAGTGATTACATCGGATAGAACCCCAAGAACATCGAGGAGAACATTCTATTGAAGATCAAAAAGAGAGAAGAAGCCATCTAGCTACTACCTATGGACCCGAAGGTCTGTGGTAAACTACTCACGCATCATCGGAAGGGCAGCATGGTTGATGTAGAACCCCTCCGTGATCGATTCCCCCTCTGGCGGAGTACCGGAGAAAGCCTCCAGATGGGATCGCTCTGGAACAGAAACTTGCGGCGGCGGAAAAAGTATTTCGTGGACTCCCCTGAGGGTTTCTGATTTTTTCTGAATTTATAGTGTTGGAATTAGGTCAAACGGAGCTGGGTGGGCCCCACGAGGTACCAGGGAGCGCCATGGTGCCTCGTGGCCCACTTCTTCATCTTCTGGCCCTCTCCCAAAGCTTCCAGTGTTTATCTTGTGCAATAAAAAATCTCCAAAAAGTTTCATGGCATTTGGACTTCGTTTGGTATTGATTTTCTGTAAAACCAAAACAGGGCAAAAAACAGCAACTGGCACTGGGCACTAAGTTAATAGGTTATTCTCCAAAAATGATATATAATTGCTGTAAATGATTATAAAAACATCTAAGATTGATATTATAACAACATGGAACAATCAAAAATTATAGATACGTTGGAGACGTATCAACGATCCCTGAGCTTTTCGCGATGCTTAAGGCCGCGGAAGTAGAAATCAAGAAGGAGCATCAAGTGTTGATGGTCAATAAGACCACTAGTTTCAAGAAGAAAGGCAAGGGAAAGAGGGGAAACTTGAAGAAGAATGGCAAGCCAGTTACCGCTCCAGTGAAGAAACCCAAGGCTGGACCCAAACCTGAGAGTGAGTGCATCTATTGCAAGGGGAATGGCCACTGGAAGCGGAACTACCCCAAGTATTTGGTGGATAAGAAGGCTGGCAACATCAACAAAGGTATATTTATATACATGTTATTGATGTGTACCTTACTAGTGCTCGTAGTTGCGCCTGGGTATTTGATACTGGTTCGGTTGCTAATATTTGTAACTCGAAACAGGAGCTATGGAATAAACGAAGACTAGCTAAGGATGAGGTGATGATGCATGTTGGAAATGGCTCCAAGGTTGATGTGATCGCTGTGGGCATGCTCCATGTACGTCTACCTTCGGGATTAGTTTTAAACCTAAATTCCTGTTATTTGGTGCCTGCGTTGAGCATGAACATTATATCTGGATCTTGTTTATTGAGAGACGGTTATTCATTTAAGTCAGAGAATAATGGTTGTTCTATTTATATGGATAATATCTATTATGGTCATACGCCCAATGTGAATGGTTTATTCTTGTTTAATCTCCATCGTAGTGATACACATGTTCATAATATTGATGCCAAAAGATGCAAAGTTAGTGATGATAGTACCACATATTTGTGGCACTGCCGCTTAGGTCATATTGGTGTAAAACGCAGGAAGAAACTCCATACCGATGGACTTTTGGAATCACTTGACTTTAAATCATTTGATACATGCGAACCATGCCTCATGGGCAAGATGACTAAAACCCCGTTTTCCGGTACAATGGAGCGGGCAAGTGACTTGTTGGAAATAATACACATCGATGTATGCGGTCCAATGAGTGTTGAAGCATGCGGTGGATATCGTTATTTCCTAACCTTCACAGATGACTTAAGTAGATATAGGTATATTTATTTAATGAAACACAAGTCTAAAATGTTTGAAAAGTTCAAGGAGTTTCAGAGTGAAGTAGATAATCATCGTAATAAGAAGATAAAATTCTTACGATCCGAACATGGCGGAGAGTATTTGAGTTACGAGTTTGGCACACATTTAAGACAATGTGGAATTGTTTCACAACTCATGCCACCTGGAACACCACAGCATAATGGTGTGTCCGAACGTCGTAACCGTACTCTATTGGATATGGTGCGTTCTATGATGTCTCTTACCAATTTACCACTATTGTTTTGGGGTTATGCATTAGAGACAGCCGCATTCACTTTAAATAGGGCACCGTCCAAATCCATTGCGACAACACCGTATGAATTATGGTTTGGCAAGAAACCCAAACCATCGTTTCTTAAAGTTTCAGGATGTGACGCTTATGTCAAGAGGCTTCAGCCTGATAAGCTCGAACCCAAAGCGGAGAAGTGTGTCTTCATAGGATACCCCAAGGAGACAATTGGGTATACCTTCTATCACAGATCCGAGGGCAAGATCTTTGTTGGCAAGAATGGGTCATTTCTAGAGAAGGAGTTTCTCTCGAAAGAAGTGAGTCGGAGGAAAGTAGAGCTTGATGAGGTAATCGTACCTTCTCTCAAATTGGAGAGTAGCACATCATAGAAAGAAGTTCCCGTGATGCCTACACCGACAGGAGAGGAAGCTAATGATGATGATCATGAAACTTCGGATCAAGATACTACTGGACTTCGTAGGTCGACCAGGACACGTACCAAACCAGAGTGGTATGGTAACCCTGTCTTGTAAGCCATGTGGTTAAACAACGGTGAACCTACAAACTATGAAGAAGCAATGATGAGCCCGGCCGATTCCGACAAAGGGCTAGAGGCCATGAAATCCGAGATAGGATCCATGTATGAAAACAAAGTATGGACTTTCGTTGACTTGCCTGATGACCGGCAAGCCATTGAGAACAAATGGATCTTTAAGAACAAGACAGACGCTGATGGTAATGTCACCGTCTATAAAACTCGACTTATTGCAAAGGGTTTTAAACAAGTTCTAGGGGTTGACTATGATGAGACTTTCTTACCCGTAGTGATGCTGAAGTCTGTTAGGATTATGTTAGCAATTGCCGCATTTTATGATTATGAAATCTGGTAGATGGAGGTCAAAACAACGTTCTTTAATGGTTTCCTTAAGGAAGAGTTGCATATGATGCAACCGGAAGGTTTTGCCGATCCTAAGGGTGCTAACAAGGTATGCAATCTCGAGCGATCCATCTATTGACTGGTGCAAGCATCTCAGAGTTGGAATATACATTTTGATGAGGTGATCAAAGCATTTGGGTTTATACAAACATATGGAGAAGTTTGTATTTACAAGAAAGTGAGTGGGAGCTCTGTAGCATTTCTAATACTGTATGTGGATGACATATTATTGATTGGAAATGATATAGAATTTCTGGAAAGCATAAAAGGTTATTTGAACAAGAATTTTTCAATGAAAGACCTGGGTGAAGCTGCTTACATATTGGGCATTAAGATCTATAGAGATAGATCAAGACGCCTAATAGGACTTTCACAAAGCACATACCTTGACAAGATTTTGAAGAAGTTCAAAATGGACCAGTCAAAGAAGGGGTTCTTGCCTGTGTTGCAAGGTGTGAAGTTGAGTAAGACTCAAAACCCGACCACGGTAGAAGAAAGAGAAAGGATGAGTGTTGTCCCCTATGCCTCAGCCATAGGCTCTATAATGTATGCCATGCTGTGTACCAGACCTGATGTGTGCCTTCCCATAAGTCTCGCAGGGAGGTACCAAAGTGATCCAGGAGTAGATCATTGGACAGCGGTCAAAAAAATCCTTAAGTACCTGAAGAGGACTAAGGACATGTTTCTCGTTTATGTAGGTGACGAAGAGCTCATCGTAAAGGGTTATGTCGATGCTAGCTTTGACACTGATCCAGATGACTCAAAGTCACAAACTGGATACGTATTTATTCTAAATGGTGGAGCAGTCAGTTGGTGCAGTTCCAACTAGAGCGTCGTGGTGGGATCTACATGTGAAGCGGAATATATTGCTACTTCGGAAGCAGCGCAAGAAGGAGTCTAGATGAAGGAGTCCATATCTGATCTAAGAGTTGTTCCTAGTGCATCGGATCCAATGACTATCTTTTGTGACAACACTGCAGCAATTGCCATTGCCAAGGAGCCCAGGTTTCACAAGAAGACCAAGCACATCAAACTTTGCAAAGTACATATGGATCTGAATGTGGCAGACCCGTTGACTAAACCTCTTCCACGGGCAAAACATGATCAGCACCAGGACTCCATGGGTGTTAGATTCATAACTATGTAAACTAGATTATTGACTCTAGTGCAAGTGGGAGACTGTTGGAAATATGCCCTAGAGGCAATAATAAAATGGTTATTATCATATTTCCCGTTCATGATAAATGTTTATTATTCATGCTAGAATTGTATTGACCGGAAACTTAAATACATGTGTGAATACATAAACAACACCGTGTCCCTAGTAAGCCTATACTAGACTAGCTCGTTGATCAAAGATGGTTATGGTTTCCTAACCATAGACATGAGTTGTCATTTGAAAACGGGATCACATCATTAGGAGAATGATGTGATGGACAGACCCAACTATAAGCTTAGCATCAGATCGTTTAGTTATTTCTACAGCTTTCTATATGTCAAGTATTAGTTCCTTAGACCATGAGATCATGCCACTCCCGGATACCGGAGGAATACCTTGTGTGCTATCAAACATCACTTCGTAACTGGGTGATCATAAAGGTGCTCTACAAGTATATCCGATGGTCTCTGTTGGGTTGCATGGATCGAGACTGGGATTTGTCACTCCGTGTGACGGAGAGATATCTCTGGGCCCTCTCGGTAATACAGCATCACAAGAAGCTTCATGTGACTAATGAGTTTAGTCACGGGATCTTGTATTACAGAAACGAGTAAAGATACTTGCCGGTAACGAGATTGAACTAGGTATGGAGATACCAACGATCGAATCTCGGGCAAGTAACATATCGTCGGACAAAGGGAATTGTATACAGGATTAACTGAATCCTTGACATCGTGGTTCAACCGATAAAGATCTTCGTTGAATATGTAGAAACCAATATGGGCATCCAGGTCACGCTATTCGTTATTGACCGGAGACGTGTCTCGGTCATATCTACATAGTTCCTGAACCCGTAGGGTTGCACGCTTAACGTTCGATGTCGGTAGGGTAGTATTGAGATATTAATAGTGGAAAGTCCGAAGGTTGTTCGGAGTCCCAGATGGGATCCGGGATATCACGAGGAGCTTCGGAATGGTCCGGAGGTAAAGATTTATATATGGTAAGTCCTGTTTTGGCTACCAAAAAAGTTCGGGGGCATGCCGACAAGTGTACCGGAGGCACCGAAAGGTTCCGGGGGTCCACGGGGGGTCCACCAGCCCCAAGGACCCACATGGGCTGTAGGGGGGCGTCCTCGCCTGGTTGGGCCAGGCACACCAGCTCCCCACTTGGCCATGCGGCTGCCCCCGAAGGGATAAGATCAAATCCCTTAAAAATAGGAGATAAGATCGAAAGGGAGGCTTTACTTGGGAAAGGGGATTATTGTTCACGCGTGTGCTGTTCACGTGGTACTGTTCACATGGCACTATTCCTCCTCCAAGTTTGCTCCTCTATATATAGTGGGGAAGGGTGCGGGGGGCAGTACCCTTCCACTACTGGGAAAGTGCTTATAGGTGAACCCTAATGAGTGGCAGGCGAGGTGACGCACCCGCCACTGTTATTATTCAAGAACAGCTATGGCGAGGTGACGCACCCGCCCGCCACAGCTAAGGGCATACCAGTGGTGGGCTCTAGTTTACGCCCGTCACAGGTAGGCTCTTCCAAATAAGCCCACTGGCTCGACAGTGCAGTGGCGGGCGGCTGGGCGCCGCCCGCCACTGGTTCTCCCTAATATGTGGCGGGTGGCGTGCAGCGCCCGCCACAACTCTAGATTGGCAAACCGCGCCAAACACTTCCAAATTTTCTTAATATTTGCGGTGGTGGGTACACTTATACGCCCGCCACAGCTATTCTGCTTCGCGCCAGGCGAATCGTCACGCCCGCATCTATTTTCGGTTTCCCACTCCTTCACTCACTCAGTCAATTCCTCTTCCCCCTCTCCCCCTTCCGCGCCATCGTGCGCCTCGCCCACCGCCGCCACCGTGCCTCCGACCCGCACCGCCGCTGGATCTGCTAGCCGACCCGTCCTTCTCTGTGGCCGCCGCTGGATCCACTCGTCGTTCGCCTCCGACTCGCGACGCCGCAGGATTTGCTCGCCGTCATCCGCCTCAACCGCCGCTGCCGTCGTCCGACTCGACCGACTGCCACCGTCATCCGCCTCGACCGCCGCTGCCGTCGTCTGCCTCGACCACCACCTCTGTCATCCGTCCCGACCGATGCTACCGTCGACCGAAGCTGTCACCGGAGTAATAATTTCGTGTTCTTCCGTGTTAATTACCTTCTTTATTTGATAGAGAAATTTATAGACCTAGGATCAAAAGTAGGATCCCCATGGATAATAGAACAAAAATGCGATATTTATAGACCTAGATGAATTTTTGTGTTATTCGGTGTTATCTTCTTTATTTGAAGGGATGGGGTTGCATTCGGGTTATGGAATTGATAGAGAAATTCATAGACCTTGGTACGATAAGCTAATTTATAAAGTGTTAATTGCATTTTCTTACGTTTGACAACTGCTTGGGCTTAGTAGAGACTTGAAAATGAGTGCCAACATTTTGGTGAAACGTTGATTAACTTCCGTTTCATCAAATTTCTGGTACTCAATGTATTCAATATTAAGCAAAGGTCATGCCAAAATTTTGTGTTATTCGGTGTTAGCTTCTTTATTTGAAGGGTTGGTGTTGCATTCGGGTCATGGAATTGATAGAGAAATTCATAGACCTTGGAACGATAAGCTAATTTATAAATTGTTAATTGCGTTTTCTTACGTTTGACAACTGCTTGGGCTTATTAAACACTTGAAAATGAGTGCTAACGTTTTGGTGAAACGTTGATTAACTTCCGTTTCATCAAATTTCTGGTACTCAATGTATTCAATATTAAGCAAAGGTCATGCCAAATTTTTGTGTTATTCGGTGTTAGCTTCTTCATTTGAAGGGATGGGGTTGCATTCGGGTCATCGAATTTTCTCGGACCCTTCTTTGCCGGTTCCTCGCCTCACTAATACTTTCATAATTTAGTATTCATGTGAACCATTTACAATTAATCACGGCTTCAAAATGATTATTAGGGACCATGAGGCGTAAGATCTACAAGGTCTGCCAAAATTCATGTATGGACAGTCTTGAAACTGCAGTGCAGTTCGGGGTATTTTTGAGAAAGGGATTTCAAAAATCAGTGGTAACAGTCTTTAACTTGAATTTGTATTGAATTCTGATCATTTGTTTAACTATTTTACTGACTTTATTGTTGATTATTAACTGCTACATAGTGTGTCCCATGCAACATAAGGGAAGACTTCAACAATTCATATGGTAATGTGTTGTACTTTGTGGATGATGAGGAGTGCGAATTCGAATTGGATCTGTGGAAAGAAAGAATAAACCCATCATATATGGTGATGGATGGGAGCATTACATTGCAGTGAACAATTTTAAAGAGGAGAACTCATAGCCTTTTCCTTAAAAGGAGAGGTGAACAGGTTAAGGACATTATATGTCAACAACGATGATGATGACAATGACCAAGATGACCAGGATGATGAAGATCAAGATGACCACGATGACATCGACAGCCAAGATGACCAAGATGACATTGACATCCAAGATGAAGATGAGGACATCCAATATGAAGATGAGGACAACCAAGATGAAGAAGAGGACATCGAAGATGAAGATGATGGTCCTATCCTTTCTGCAATTTTTTATCAAAGGATGAAGAAGCTTACTCAGGACGAGACAGCTGATGTGAAAGTGATGTTACCATCCTCTTTGGCCTTCTTGGGGAAGCCCTTTGTGCACCGTCTAACAAAAACCAACATGGTCAAAAAAGTTATGGTGAGATGTTTTATATTCTTTCATCTCTTTTTGGTCATAACCAAGTATGGTGAGATGTCTAACATTGTGTGCTCTCTTTTTTGTCTTAATGATGGGAAGTTCAGAAGTTACCTTTGAAGATGTTTTCCGGAGTGGACATCCCCATCGTCGGCACCGCTGGAGTAATCCATGGACCAAGAGGGCCTGTCATGAACGTCCAATACAAGACGGAATCCGACGGGTGCATATCATTCCATGAGTCCGGCTGGCGGGAGTTCATCAAGGGCAAGAGAGAACTAAGGGTGGACACCCTTGTGGTAATCACTATAAGGAGGAGCAACCGCAACGACTATCAAATGATGGTTGTTGTTGACCATGTTTAGAACTAAATCAAGAATATATCAGCCGGAGAACTTATAGTTAATTAATTAGTATGTTAAGATGAATGTGATACATTGATGTTTGTTTCTTAAGTCGAACAACTTTCAAGTGTTACTGAATTATTTGAGGATTTGTTTTCAAAATGAATTCATTCTGCTTCAGTTATATTGAGAATCGTCCGTGCTCATCCCATTTGCTGTAGCGACTGGTAGAACGTCTGAACAGCAACAGCTAAGGTGGCAGCTGTGGCGGGCAACATAAGCTATCTGTGGTGGGCAACAGAAGCAAGCTATGGCGGGAAGGTGAGAAAGCCTGCCACTGGAAGCTACCTACCAGTGGCGGGCGAGCGCCCACCACTGATGGGGTAATAGCAGTGGCGGGAGGTCGATGGTGGGCGGGCCTGGGAGTCTGGCCTGGGAGTCTGGCCTGCCACTACTGGCCTTTTTGCGCCCGCCACTTCTAGGCATTCCTGCAGTAGTGTTCCACCCTTGGCCGCCCCCTCCCTCTCTTCCTCCTCCACGTTCCGTCAGCGCTTGGCGAAGCCCTACCGGATATCCGCTGCCACCACCACCACCTCTCCATTGGGCTGGTTCCAATCTCATCTACCTCCTCTCCCTCGCTTCCTGGATCAAGAAGGAGAGGACGCCATCGACCCGCACGTGTGCTAATCTCGGAGGTGCCGTCCGTTCGGCGATAGATCGGATTGGATCGTGATTGGATCACGAAGAGTACGACTACATCAACTGCATTACGTACGCTAACGCTTTCGGTCTATGAGGGTATGTAAGACACACTCCCCTCTCGTTGCTATGCATCTGCTTGATTAGATCTTGGGTGTTTTTGTAGGAATTTTTTTGATTTTCATGCAACGATTCCCATCAAAAAGTGCCACACAAAAATATCCTACTGTTAACCTTAGTTTCAATTGAAAATTATTGGTGAGCTTTGTTAAGTTTTGATCTGATTAGAACTTTGTTTAGCTTGCTGATCCAAGTAAAAAAAGGCCAAAAAAAAGATGAAGAACAAAAAAATACCGCCTGCCAAGCCCTTGTTTGTTGAGCTTCATATTAGGTTTGGACTAAGAGTGGTGCAAATCTGTATCCCTAGTCTTTGTGCAATCAATACCCAAGTTATTCCTTTGTGGGTGAGTTGCTCCCCTGTTTTCCCTCTCAAACTTTCTATGATCACCAACTAAGCATTTGTTTCTTTTTAGTTCATTACTTACCATTGCAAAATACATCATTTCAGTTACATAGGAATTAATCCCCTACCAAGCTCCACATACACCCCCGTCGTGTACTAATTTGCTCTTGAAATTCGCTTGCACATCACTTGGTTAATTGTTTCTACCACAAGTGTAAGTTTGCTGCCCTTAATTATCCTTGGAACGGTATGCTTGTTTTGTTTCAAAACAATTAGTTGAGTCACCACAGATATACATATATATATTTTGCTTGCTATGACAGGGGGTGAGCATGACCAGAATCTTGGCAGCGATCCTCCTGATCCAGCCATCATGGTGCACTATAATACTCTTTGTTGGAAATATGCCCTAGAGGCAATAATAAATTGGTTATTATTATATTTCCTTGTTCATGATAATCGTTTATTATCCATGCTATAATTGTATTGATTGGAAACTCAAATACATGTGTGGGTACATAGACAACACTGTGTCCCTAGTAAGCCTCTAGTTGACTAGCTCGTTGATCAAAGATGGTTAAGGTTTCCTAGCCATTGACATGAGATGCCATTTGATAACGGGATCACATCATTAGGAGAATGATGTGATGGACAAGACCCAAACTGTAAACGTAGCATTTGATCGTGTCAGTTTATTGCTATTGTTTTCTGCATGTCAAGTATCTGTTCCTTTGACCATGAGATCATGCAACTCACTGACACCGGAGGAATACCTTGTGTGTATCAAACGTCGCAACGTAACTGGGTGACTATAAAGGTGCTCTACAGGTATCTCCGAGGGTGTCTGTTGGGTTGGCATGGATCAAGACTGGGATTTGTTACTCCGTGTGACGGAGAGGTATCTCAGGGCCCACTCGGTAATACAACATCACAATGAGCCTTGCAAGCAATGTGACTAAAGTGTTAGCCACGAGATCTTGTATTACGGAACGAGTAAAGAGACTTGCCGGTAACGAGATTGAACTAGGTATAGTGATACCGACGATCGAATCTCGGGCAAGTAACATACCGAAGAACAAAGGGAACAGCATACGGGATTAACTGAATCCTTGACATAGAGGTTCGACCGATAAAGATCTTCGTAGAATATGTAGGAGCCAATATGGGCATCCAGGTCCCGCTATTGGTTATTGGCCGTAGAGGTGTCTCGGTCATGTCTACATAGTTCTCGAACCCGCAGGGTCTACACACTTAACGTTTGGTGACGATTAGTATAATTGAGTTATTATGTTGGTGACCGAAAGTTGTTCGGAGTCCCGGATAAGATCCCGGACATGACGAGGATCTCCGGAATAGTCCGGAGGTAAAGATTGATATATGTGATAATAGTGTTTTGATCTCCGGAAGAGTTCCGAAGTTCACCGGAAGAGGTTCCGGATGTTTACCGAAGTTTTCGGGTGCAGCAACACTTTATATGAGCCAAAGGGATAAAGCCCACAAGGTATTGGAAAGTGCAAAAGTAGTTTTGCTGCCGCGTAAGCGGTACTACCGCTTGTTGAAGCGGTACTACCGCCCGAGCGGTACTACCGCTTGTGTGAAGCGGTACTACCGCTTGTGCGCGGCTGTGCACGGTTCGGCAGGGATCCGAGTTGGACTCTTTCCCTGCGGGCCAAACCGACCTTGTGCGGGCAAAACCGACCCGGAGGAGGCTTTTACTCCAAGTTTAGACCCCAAGGCTCAACATATAAATAGAGGGGCAGGGCTAGCACACGGGACACATCAAGATTTCCCCAAGCCGTGTGCGGCAACCCTAGCCCTCTAGTTCCTCCGTCATAATCTCCGTAGTGCTTGGCGAAGCCCTGCAGAGATTGTTCCTCACCACCATCACCACGCCGTCGTGCTGCTGGAACTCAACCACTACTTCATCATCGCTCGCTGGATCGAGGAGGTGAAGGCGTCATCAAGCCGTACGTGTGTTGAACGCGGAGGTGCCGTCCGTTCGGCACTAGATCGGAAGGATCGTGATTGGATCGCGGGACGCTCGGCGATTTGGATCGCGAAGACGTTCGACTACATCAACCGCGTTTATTAACGCTTCCGCTTAGCGATCTACAAGGGTATGTAGATTCACTCTCCCTCTCGTAGATGCTCATCACCATGGATAGATCTTGCGTGTGCGTAGGAAAATTTTTGTTTCCCATGCAACGTTCCCCAACACTCTTCGCACCACACTCCGAACTGAGTTCCAAGCTGAGGTCGGTAGTGTGCGAAATGACCTCGGGCGTGTCCAAAACAACTTGGACAGCCTGGGGACAGATTTTTAGAAGATGTCCATAACCGTTGACAACAACCACAAGGAGATGCTTGAGGCAATTGCAGCACTCACTACTTCTATGCACGGTGTTATGTGAGGGGATGCAGCAAGTTTGTTAGCTCCAAAAGAACCGCACAACAAGGCCAACGAGGAGGTTGAGCAGCAGCGTGTGAAGCAACGCCAAGCTGCTGCAGTCCGTGAGGCTATCCCACGACCCTATCTTCAGGGGCATGGCCTGCAAGCCGGTGGCACCCATGCTAGGGGTGCCCATAGAGGAGGTCGTGACAACCGTTATGATAATTGGACAGATGATGAATCTGCCATGGATGATGAATTCCTTCTGCACCATAACAACCCTGCTCGTCGCCGTCGATAGTATGAAGATGATGATCTTGTTGCCAAGCCTAAGTTTCAGATGCCACCATTTGAAGGTGATACAGAGGTGGAGGTCTATCTCGCGTGGGAGTTGAAAGTTGACAAGTTGTTTTAGATGAATCGATACTCCGATCAGCACTAGTTGGATCTTGCTTCAGCTGCTTTGGATGGGTATGCTGCTACTTGGTGGGAGCACTACGTGCGTCAGTGCATGGAGCACCACGAGCCATCTATTAACACATGGGATGAACTGAAATGGCAGATGCGCGATCGCTTTGTGCCTCACCACTACAAGCGCTCGCTGCATGAGAAATTGATGGGGCTGCAACAAGGGCTGAAAACCGTTGATGAGTACTACAAAGAGATGGAAAATATCATGATACATGCTGCTGTCCGTGAGGATGATGAGGAAACAATGGCTCGTTTCCTCGCAGGTATGAACTACAACATTCGGCGGATAGTCAGTCACCATCCTTACAGCAACATGGTTGAGCTGATGCATCAGGCCCGCGAAGCTGAGCGCCAAGATATGGAAGATGCAAAGTTTACTACACAGGCAAGATATTCAGCGAACACAAGACAACAATTCAGTAAGCCGCAGCCAAGCAAGAATAGTCCATCAGCATTTCATGGATCAACAAGCCAAAATGATGTGAGTACACCGCCACCAACACGTCGTCCAGCTGTACCTACTGCTAGTGCTGCCTCTTCTATGGGTTCAACAGGAAGATCAAGTGACATAATATGCCACAAGTGCAAGGGACGTGGACACATGAAGAGAGAATGTCCGAATACTAGAATCATGATTTGCACAGACACTGGTGAGTACTATTCTGAAGATGAGGAAAATACTCAGCTTGCTGGTCCAGATGTGTTTGCTGATGCTGCAAAAGAGGAGGATAAGCTATTTTGTGCCCCTGATATGCCGGGTGAGAATATCTACTCCACAGTGTGCACACCTAAGGTGCTTAGTGTGTTACAAGGCACAATCACATGAGCAGCGATGCAATTTGTTTCAAACTTGGGCAAAGGTTGCTGAGAATAGAGTTTGCAAGGTCATCATTGATGGTGGCAGCTATCAGAATTTTGCTAGTAAAGATTTGTGTGCCAAGCTAGGCTTGGCATATTTGCATCACCCCCACCCTTATCATGTGCAGTGGCTGAGTGACACAGAAGAGGTGAAAGTTACTCACATGGTGCGTGTCAAGTTCTCTATTGGACACTACAATGACACTTTTGAGTGTGATGTTGTGCCTATGACGGTTTGTCACTTGTTGTTGGGACGACCATGGCAATATGACCGCTCTGTTACTCATCATGGTCAATTGCTACTCTTTCAAGTGGAACAACAAGGAGGTGTTCCTACAACCTCTTACTCCAACGGAAATAGTAAATACTTCAATGCCAAAGAGTAAGGTGAAAATTGAGAGTGAGAGAGCAAGAGAAAAAAACATAGCGATTCCACCTTTAGTGAGAGATATCCACTAGCCAAATCTGAGTGGTAAAAGTCAAGGAGAGAAAAATTTAGTAATGCTAGCCACCAAATCTGAGATGAGAGAATTCAATGGGGATCCTAATTTGGTGCACTTTGTACTTTTGTACAGCATTATTCTCGTCAAATGACTTGACATCTCTCCCTAGTAGTATTTTTGATGTGTTGCAGGAGTTCAAAGATGTATTTCCAGAAGAAGTGCCCGCTGGCATGCCACCAATCCGTGGGATAGGGCATCAAATTGATTTTATTCCCAGCGCAACACTACCAAATCGACCACCATACCGCTCCAACCCCGAAGAAACAAAGGAAATTCAGAAACAATGCCAAAGCTCCTGTCCAAAGGGTATGTACACGAAAGTTTAAGCCCTTGTGTTGTTCCTGTGATTTTAGTTCCTAAAAAATATGGCACTTGGCGTATGTGTGAAGATTGTGGAGCAATTAATAACATCACTATTCGATATCGTCACCCTATTCCCCGCTTAGATGATATGTTGGATGAATTGAGTGGTGCTGTTGTTTTCTCAAAAATTGATTTACGCAGTGGATACCATCAAATAAGAATGAAAGAAGGGGATGAGTGGAAAACTGCCTTCAAAACAAAATTTGGTCTTTATGAGTGGTTAGTAATGCCGTTTGGATTAACTAATGCCCCTAGCACATTCATGCGATTAATGAATCATGTTTTAAGGCAATTCATTGGTAAATTTGTGGTTGTGTATTTTGACGACATTCTGATTTACAGCCAAAACACATTTGAACACACAGACCATATTAGGCAAGTGCTCCAAGTCCTAGGTACAGCTAGGTTGTTTGGCAACTTGGAAAAGTGCATGTTTTGCAAAGATAAAGTGGTATTTTTGGGCTATGTTATTTCTGCTCCAGGAGTTGAGGTAGATGAAACTAAAATTGAAGCGATTAAAAATTGTCCTGCTCCTGTGAACGTAAGTCAGATTAGGAGTTTTCATGGTCTTGCTGGTTTTTATCGGCGTTTTCTAAAGGATTTCAGCACCATTGCTGCCCCTTTGAATGAGCTTACAAAAAAAGGTGTTGAATTTGTGTGGGGAGCAGCACAAGACATTGCTTTTGCTGAACTTAAGAAACGATTAACTGAAGCTCCATTGCTTGTTTTACCTAACTTCACTAAAAAAATTGAAATCGAATGTGATGCTAGTGGAATTAGTATTGGCGGTGTTTTGATTCAAGAGGCTAGACCGGTAGCTTACTTTAGCAAGAAACTAACAGGTGCTCAACTTAATTACCTGGTCTATGATAAGGAGTTGTATGCTTTAGTGCGAGTCCTTGAAGTTTGGCAACATTATTTATGGCCCAAAGAATTCATCGTCCATTCTGATCATGAAGCTCTAAAATATTTGCAAGGCCAATCTAATTTGAACCGCCGACATGCTAAATGGGTAGAATTTATTGAGTCATTTCCATATATGGTGAAATACAAGAAAGGAAAAGAAAATGTGGTACCTGATGCTTTGTCTAGAAAAACTATACTTTTGACAAGCTTAGATGTGCAAGTTCCTGGTTTAGAGAGTTTAAGTGATTTATATGCTAATGACCATGATTTTGTGGTTCCTTATGCGCATTGTAAAGAAGGGAAAGGTTGGGATAAATTCCACATTCATGATGGGTTTTTATTTCGCGCTAACAAGCTCTGCATTCCAGAATCGTCCGTACGCGCAGGAGTTCAAAGGAAGGCTGTATATGTGGACTTGGCTGCAGAAATGCCAGAATAGAGAGAAAAGGCCTAGCCTATCGAAGACTAGCATCTTCAATGTCTTGTAGCATTAGAAGAGTGCAGATTAGTACATAAATATAAAAGTAGCAACTAGTAGTAACCACGCCCAGAGATCCTTTCTCGACTCCCTGTGAGAAAGCGACCCCGGAGCCAATATATTTAACCCATTTCTAGTTGTAGAAGATCGGGATACTTTCCGAGCGTCCTGTTACCGTGGACACGGCTATTCGAATAAATATACTTCCCTGCAGGGGTGCACCAACTTACCCAACACGCTCGATAAACTCTGGCCAGACACACTTGCTTGGTCCATGCCCGGCCTTGGCTGATCGACACGTCGTAGCCCTACCTAGGCTCAACAGAGAGGCCAGCACGCCGGTCTACATCCTAAGTGCGCAGGGCGTTCCCAGTCCAACCCGGCATGCGCCGCTCAATCGCTGACATCTGAAGAACTTCGGCTGATACATACGACGCCGAGTGCCCATACTTATTCCCGCGTGGTGGTTAGTGCGATAAGGCCAGAGGCCTACTCAGATCACATATCCTAACCCTTAGTGTGTTGGTAGCTGGCGGTGACAAGCAGAGACTCACGATCATGTGACACCGTCGTCCCGTCTCGTGGACTTACGGCAAGGGCTAAGAATGCCCGGCCGTGCCACGTATTCATCTCTCGGGTACCCTCTTGGTCAACCCGATACCACATCTCTCGCGGGTACCCCTCGGGGCCGACCCGACTTTATTCCATAACAGTAGTAAAGTCAAGGTAACCGTGTGTCCAACAAATCAAGAAGGAATCCGAGGAATCACCCTCGTTGGATTTCCCACTCGATGTAACCGACAAGGTGAACCTGGAGGAATCACCCTCGGTGGATTCACTTTTGCGGAGTTGCACGACAGAAGCTTCATCGGAGGTGGTGAAAGAGGAATCGCCCTCGATATCCCACGGCCGACTAGCTGTTCTACAGAGGCAACATCAGGAGTGAGATAAGAGGTATCGCCCTCAGCACTCGATGATAACTCTATAGAGTCGAGCAGCTTAGGGGGATGTGCGGTGGTGTGCTGGTCTCAGCCCGTTCGATCACATCGATTGGGGCACAGGTACTAAAGCGGGGCAACTAAGAACAAGGAAGAGGGGTCACTGATGGTTCACTACCAGCCTACACTAAGCATTTAGGTTATCAGATAAAGTATCAAAAGCAGTTGACAAAAGCAGGGTATGCATCAGAATAGGATCAATCAATAGCAGTAGCAAATTCTAATGCAAGCAGGAGGGAGAAAGAATAGGTGATATAGGCATGCGTCAAGGGGGGTTGCTTGCCTGGAAGCCCTGCGGCAAAGGAGGGGTCGTCAGCGGTGAAGTCGGACTCCGGAGGTGCGTCGGTCTCGGGGTCTACAGAAAGATAAGAGGGGGAAGAAACAATAAATAAAAGCAAACAGAGCAATACCGATGCATGGCATGACGATATGTACTGCTGCTGGTGACCTAATGCAATGCTATATGTCGCAGACGAAGCGGGAAAATATCTGGGATATTTTCCCAGCGTTTAGGCGGATTTCGGTATACTGAAACGGAGGGGAAGGTTCCATGTTCAGATAGATAGGAGTGATGGTCAAGCATTTTGACCACGTATTCGGATTCGTCTCGTTTTTCTGATCAACTTTCATGTTCAAATTTTTTCGATCCGAGCTACAGTTGAATTTCTACGAATTTTCAAGGATTTAAACATTTTTCTGAAATTCCTGGAATTATTTTAATTAATTAAATCGCATTATCCAGAATAGTGACTGATGACATCAACATGACGCCAGCATGATGTCACCAGGTCAAACCCAGCTGTTCCAGGTCAAACCTGACAGCTGGGTCCCACATGTCATAGAAACAGTACTAATTAGAGGTTAATTAAATTAAACTAAACCTGGTTAATTAGGGGGTGGACCCCACCTGTCAATGACTATCTAATTATCAGATTAATTTTAAAAAAACCTAATTAACTAATTAAGCGCAGGGGGCCCACTGGTCAGTGTCACTGTGCTGCCACGTCAGCAGGTTGACTTGGTCAACTAGTCAACTGGGGCCCCTAGGCCCACTGGTCAGTGACCCAGAGGCGCCCACGTGGCGGCCAGGTCAGCGGTGGCTGGTGGCGAGCCGCCGGCAACAAAATACACGGCGGAGCGCACGGGCGCTCGCCGGAAAGCGCTATGCGCGGTCGTTCGGCGCGCGGCTAGGCGCGTTGGAACAAGCACTCGCTCGCGCATCCAACGGTGGCGGTGGCGTCGCCAAAGTCAGTCGGAATCGACGCCGGCGAGCGGCGGAGGCGGCGGAGTTCTCGGGTGGTTCTCGGCAACGGCGAATCCGGGCACGGCGGAGCGAACTAGCGGCAGCGTTCGACTCCTACGGCTGCGCTGAGCTCGACTACAAGCTCGAACGCGAGCTACGGTGACGAAGGCCACGGCGGCGAGCTCTACGGCGGCGATGCGTACGGGTATGACGAATGCGGCGGCTGCGGCGCGAAAGAAAAGGGGAGAAGGAGGAGATCTGGCGTGGTGCTCACCGAGGAGGCGCACGGTGGCCCGTTGACGGCTTAGGAGCGGAAGACAGCGGCGAATCGACGGGGAGGAAGACGGCGACCGAGGAGTGAGAACTCGAGGCAGGGCAGCCTTGCGGTGCTCCTCGGCTCGTGCTCGTGGACGGGGTCGACGTAGTCGACGACAGGGAGGACGACGGGGACGATGGCGAGGCGAGGCGAGGTGAGTGGCCAGGGTGGCGAGGCAGTGCGACGACGGCGGCGTTCGGGCGACGGTGGGAGCGAGCGGGAGAGAGGCGAGGGAGAGCGGCGAGTGGATGAGGGAGGACGGGGAGGACGAGGGGAACGTCCTTATCCCCTCACCCGGGCTCGGGCGTCGCCGTGTCGGCCGTTCGCCGGTGCGCGCGCTCTCGGCCACGGCGACGGCGACACGCGCGAAGAGAGAGAGCAAGGAGGGAGAAGGGGGCCGGCTGGGCTGGGCCGACTGCACTGTGCACTCAGGCCCAGTCGGTTAGGCCTTTTCTATTTTCCCTTTCTGTTTTCTTTTTCCAGTAGCATTTTGCAATTTTCTTTTGCCACCAAATGACTTAGCAAAAATAAGCAACTGGCAGAAACAAATACTAGGGAAAATGATGCACTGCCACAAAAAGTGTGGGCAATTTTGGAATCCATTTGAATTTTTCAAAAATGGAAATGGCATTTAAAGTACTGTTTTTGCACTGTTTTAATGCTGTAGCCCATTTTTGGAAAATAGGAGATATTTTTTTTCTTAACATTAAATTGTTTTGGAATTTTTGCTACAACATGAACTATTTTCCAGCAATTTTTGAGCAACTTCAAATTTCACTCATAATTTGAATTTGAATTCAGAGAGGAATTTGAAATGAGATATTTATCCAACATGATTAATCATTGCAAATCATAGAGAATTAGCATAATCATCATGGATTACTGTTGCTCATTACAGAAGGGTGTTACAATTCTCCTCCTCTAAAAGTAATTCTCGTCCTGAGAATTTAGGAGGTTGAAGGGAAAAGATCGGGGTATTCCTCGCGAAGAAGATCCTCGCGTTCCCAAGTGGCTTCATCTTTAGAATGATTTTACCACTGCACTTTAAAGAACTTGGTTGTCTTCTGGCGGGTCCGACGTTTAGCTTAATCGAGAATGCGGACCGGATGATCCTTATAAGATAGATCATCTTGCAAATCGAGCAATTCATGATCCACTGCTCGGTGCGGAGATTCCTTGAAGCAACGGCGAAGTTGCGACACATGGAAGACATCGTGGATGTGAGAGCAGTGCGCCGGCAACTCCAATTTAAAAGCCACATGTCCACATCTGGCGAGAATGCAGAAGGGGCCGATGTAGCGAGGAGCTAACTTGCCCTTGATTCCAAAGCGGTGAGTGCCCTTCATAGGAGTGACACGCAGATAAGCTTGCTCACCAGGTTGATAGATCGATCCCCAGTGTTTACGATCATAATTGCTCTTCTGGCGAGACTGAGCAGCTTTAAGATTTTCCCGCACAATACGGACTTGCTCTTCAGCGTGTTGGATAATATCCGGACCAATGAGCGGTCGTTCCCCATTTTCTGACCAATTCAGAGGGGTTCGACATTTACGTCCATAGAGAACCTCGAAGGGGGCCATTTTCAAGCTGGCTTGATAGCTGTTGTTGTAAG
The DNA here is from genome assembly GCA_039707655.1 of Elymus sibiricus. Taxonomy (NCBI): domain Eukaryota; kingdom Viridiplantae; phylum Streptophyta; class Magnoliopsida; order Poales; family Poaceae; genus Elymus; species Elymus sibiricus. The sequence goes on along the minus strand of CM077674.1, from coordinate 404,988,613 downwards.
AGAATTTGGCATATGGGAGAGATTCCTCCCACTTCTTGCCAGATGAAATAACACAAGCACGCAGCATATCTTTAAGCACTTGATTTACTCTTTCAACTTGGCCTTGGGATTGGGGGTGATAAGCTGAACTCCAGGTTATATGAGTTCCCATAGCTTCTTGGAAACTTGCCCAGAACTTTGAAGTGAAAAGGCTGCCACCGTCTGAACTGATCTCCTTCGGAATACCATGGAGTGATACAATTCTGGAGATATATAGATCTGCCAACTGACTAGCAGTGATCGTCTCCTTGACTGGCAGAAAATGTGCACTTTGGAAAGTTGGTCAATGACGACAAGAATTGCATCATGACCCTTTTGTGACCTGGGAACACCAGTGATAAGATCCATTTGCACTTTGTCCCATTTCCATTCAGGAATAGGGAGCGGTTGCAGAATTCTAGCAGGCTTCTGATGTTCTGCTTTAACGTGACGACAAATGTCACATGCAGCCAGATATCGAGCAATGTCCTGCTTCATCCTAGACCACCAGTACCTTTGTCGAAGATCATGATACATCTTGGTGCTACCCGGATGAATAGACAGTGGTGTATCATGTGCCTCCTTCATGACTTTGTCGCTCATAAGCTCGAACCGAGGTACCAAAATGCGGTCTCTGAAATACAAAGTTCCATCTTCAGCAAGCGAGAATTCTCTGTACTTTTCAAGGTGAAGATCTCTTTTCATCAGATCAACTTCAGCATCTTTTGCTTGCGCACGCTTAACAGCCTTCTCAAGATCTGGCTGTATAACAAGGGTATTAAGAGAACCCTGAGGAACAATGTGGAGGTTCAGCTTGCGAAGTTCTTCATACAGATGAGGTTGAGCTCGCTGAACCATGAGGTTGTTACAATAGGACTTGTGGCTCAAGGCATCAGCCATCACATTAGCTTTGCCAGGGGTATAAGAAATACCACAGTCATAGTCCATAATAGTTTCCAACAGTTTCCAACCATCGCTGTTGGTGGAGATTGAGATCCGACTAAGTAAACAAATACTTCAGACTTTGATGATCAGTATATATCCCACATCGATTACTAAGAAGGTAATGTCACTACAGCTTCAACGCATATATCACTGCAGCAAGTTCAAGACTATGCACTAGGTAATTCTCTTCATGAGGACGCAACTGTTGGGAGGCATAAGCAATTACTCTGCGCTCTTGTGCCAGGACACAGCCTAATCCCTGACGAGAGGCGTCACAATAAATCACGAAATCCTTGCGAGAATCCGTAGGAGCAAGCACTGGTGCAGAGGTCAGCTTGTCCTTGAGGGTCTAGAAACTTTCCTGACATTTGTCTGTCCACTCAAACTTAACGCCTTTGTGAAGCAGATTAGTCAGAGGCTTGGCAATCTTTGAGAAGTTCTCGACAAATCGACGACAATAGCTTGCGAGTCCGAGAAAACTTCTGACTTGCTTGACATTCTTCGGAGGAGTCCAGTCAAGAATAGCCTGAACTCGCTCTGGGTTGATAGCAATGCCATCCTTGGAAATCACATGACCAAGGTAGGTTACTTCAGATAACCAGAATTCGCACTTGGAATACTTGGCATATAGCTGGTGCTCTCGAAGCTTTTCCAGAACCAGACGAAGATGTTCAGCATGTTCTTCCTTATTCTTGGAATATACCAGAATATCATCCAGATAAACCACGACGAATTTGTTGAGGTAATCCATGAAGATATAATTCATCAGACGGGAGAAGGTTGCTGGAGCATTTGTTAAGCCGAATGACATGACAGTGTACTCATATGAGCCATATCGAGTAACAAAGGCAGTCTTGGGAATATCCTCTTCGCGGATGCGGCGGATCTGATGATAACCCAACCTCAAGTCGAGTTTAGAGAACACTGATGATCCAACAAGTTGATCATACAGGTCATTGATCCGAGGAAGCGGATACTTGTTCTGAATGGTGGCTTGGTTGATAGGCCGGTAATCTTGGACCAATAGGTTTGTACCATCTTTCTTCTTGACAAAGAGAGAAGGTGCTCCCCAGGCAGAGGAACTTGGGCGAATGAAACCCTTGCGGAGTGATTTATCGAGTTCCTCCTTAAGCTCGAGAAGTTCATGCGGAGGCATCTTGTAAGGACGCTTCGTAATAGGAGTTCTGCCTAGTTTTAGGTCGATGACAAACTCGACAGCCTAGCAGGGGGTACTCCTGGAAGTTCTTCCGGGAATACATCTTGGAAGTCGCGCATGACTGGAACATTTTCTATCCCCTCAAGAGGTGAAGCGTTCAACGCATTCAGTGCATAAATCTGAGCCTCGGCATTTTGATCGAGATGAGCATGGTAGTTTACTAGCTCATCCGATGGGTGCAGAAGGTGTACGACTTTGGTGGCACAATTGATTAAGGCGTAGTGAGTCTTTAACCAATCCATTCCCAGAATGAGGTCAATGTTGGAAGACTTCAAAATGAGCAGCATTGCGAGACGGATTTGAAACAAAGGAGTGCAAGATGTCAAATGACAGTGTGAGAAGCATAATATAACTTGGAAAGAAAAGGTTAAACAGACCAATGTAAAGGAAAAGATGATTATCAGATTAACCAGACCAAAGGAAAGGATTAGTTGCAGACAATCTAGCTCTTCGGGTGAATGTGATTACGAGAACCTAGTGTTAGAGTTACCAAAATCATTTAACCCGAAAAGAAGACAGATCAGAGTCCCAGAGTATGGAAGAGGAATAAAAGATCCTAATACCACCCATTGGCGACGTGGGCCCGTAAGCCACACAGCCATGTTAGTAAAACGGTTTTGCAAGGACTAGACTCAACTTCGGCCAAGGAGTTGGAAAGGGGGGGGTTCCTATAGGCAGTCGGCTCTGATACCAATTTGTGACGCCCCCGACTTAATCGTGCACTAATCATACATGCAAATGCACATGATCAAGCCTAAGGACTCACTTGAAGATATCACAACACAACTCTAAACACAAATAAAAGTCATACAAGCTTTATATTACAAGCCAGGGCCTCAAGGGCTCGAATACATAAGCTCGATGTCATACAAGCATCAGCGGAAGCATTAGATATCTGAGTACAGACATAAAGTTAAACAGATAGGCCTTTAAGAAGGCGGGGCAAAATAAAAACACTGGATCGAAAGGCGCAGGCCTCCTGCCATGGTGCCTCCTAACTACTCCTGGTCGTCGAAGGGCTCCTCGTAGTAGTAGTATCCGCCAGAGGGGTAGTAGTGGTAGTAGTCATTGGCTGGGGCAGCTGGCTCCGGGGCTCCGCCATCTGGTTGCAATAATCGGGTATGGCGAAAAGGGGAAGCAAAGCAATCGTGAGTACTCATCCAAAGTACTCAGCAAGACTTACATCAGAACTAGTCTAGCTATGCAACATTATCAAAGGAAGGATGTATATGTGGACTTGGCTGCAGAAATACTAGAATAGAGAGAAAAGGCCTAGCCTATCGAAGACTAGCATCTTCAGCGTCTTGCAGCATTAGAAGAGTGCAGATTAGTACATAAATATAAAAGTAGTAACAAGTAGTAACCACGCCCAGAGATCCTTTCTCGACTCCCTGCGAGAATGCGATCCCGGAGCCAATATATTTAACCCATTTCTAGATGTAGAAGATCAGGATACTTTCCGAGCGTCTTGTTACCGTGGACATGGCTATTCGAATAGATATACTTCCCTGCAGGGGTGCACCAACTTACCCAACACGCTCCATAAACTCTGGCCAGACACACTTGCTTGGTCCATGCCCGGCCTCGGCTGATCGACACGTCGTAGCCCTCCCTAGGCTCAACAGAGAGGCCAGCAAGCCGGTCTACATCCTAAGTGCGCAGGGGTCTTGGGCGCATCACCCTTTGCACTCCTGCGCGTTGCGTGGGCGGTCGGGAGCAGGCCTAGCCCCCTTAATACAAGCGCGGGCGTTCCCAGTCCAACCCGGCGCGCGCCGCTCAATCGCTGACATCTGAAGAACTTTGGCTGATACATACGACGCCGAGTGCCCATACTTATTCCCGCGTGGTGGTTAGTGCGATAAGGCCAGAGGCCTACTCAGATCACATATCCTAACCCTTAGTTTGTTGGTAGCTCGCGGTGACAAGCAGAGACTCACGATCATGTGACCCCGTCGCCCCGTCTCGTGGACTTACGGCAAGGGCTAAGAATGCCCGGCCGTGCCACGTATTCATCTCTCAGGTACCCTCTTGGTCAACCCGATACCACATCTCTCGCGGGTACCCCTCGGGGCCGACTCGACTTTATTCCGTAACTGTAGTAAAGTCAAGGTAACCGTGTGTCCAACACATCAAGAAGGAATCCGAGGAATCACCCTCGTTGGATTTCCTACTCGATGTAACCGACAAGGTGAACCCGGAGGAATCACCCTCGGTGGATTCACTCTTGCGGAGTTGCACGACAGAAGCTTCATCGGAGGTGGTGAAAGAGGAATCACCCTCGATATCCCACGACCGACTAGCTGTTCTACAGAGGCAACATCAGGAGTGAGATAAGAGGTTTCACCCTCAGCACTCGATGATAACTCTGTAGAGTCGATCAGCTTAGGGGGGTGTGTGGTGATGTGCTGGTCTCATCCCGTTCGATCACATCGATCGGGGCACAGGTACTAAAGCGGGGCAACTAAGAACAAGGAAGAGGGGTCACTGATGGTTCACTACTAGCCTACACTAAGCATTTAGGTTATCAGATAAAGTATGAAAAGCAGTTGACAAAAGCAGGCTATGCATCAGAATAGGATCAATCAATAGCAGTAGCAAATTCTAATGCAAGCAGGAGGGAGAAAGAATAGGTGATATAGGCATGCGTCAAGGGGGGTTGCTTGCCTGGAAGCTCTGCGGCAAAGGAGGGGTCGTCAGCGGTGTAGTCGGACTCCGGAGCTGCATCGGTCTCGGGGTCTACCGGAAGAGAAGAGGGGGAAGAAACAATAAATAAAAGCAAACAGAGCAATACAGATGTATGGCCTGACGATATGCAGTGCTGGTGGTGACCTAATGCAATGCTATATGTCGCAGACGAAGCGGGAAAATATCTGGGATATTTTCCCGGCGTTTAGGCGGATTTCGGTATACTGAACCGGAGGGGAAGGTTCCATGTTCAGATAGATAGGAGTGATGGTCAAGCATTTTGACCACGTATTCGGATTCGTCTCGTTTTTCTGATCAACTTTCATGTTGAAAACTTTTCGATCCAAGCTACGGTTGAATTTCTACGAATTTTCAAGGATTTAAACATTTTTCTGAAATTCCTGGAATTATTTTAATTAATTAAATCGCATTATCCAGAATAGTGACTGATGACATCAGCATGATGCCAGTATGACATCACCAGGTCAAACCCAGCTGTTCCAGGTCAAACCTGACAGCTGGGTCCCACATGTCATAGACACAGTACTAATTAGAGGTTAATTTAAACTAAACCGGATTAATTAGGGGGTGGACCCCAACTGTCAATGACTATCTAATTATTAGATTAATTTTTAAAAAAAACCTAACTAACTAATTAAGCGCAGGGGGCCACTGGTCAGAGTCACTGTGCTGCCACGTCAGCAGGTTGACTTGGTCAACTAGTCAACTGGGCCCCTGGGCCCACTGGTCAGTGACCCAGAGGCGCCCACGTTGCGGCCAGGTCAGCGGTGGCCGGCGGCGAGCCACCGGCGACCAAATACACGGCGGAGCGCACGGGCGGTCGCCGGAAAACCGCTATGCACGGTCGTTCGGCGCGCGGCTAGGCGCATTGGAACGAGCACTCGCTCGCGCATCCAACGGTGGCGGTGGCGTCGCCGGAGTCGTCCAGAATCGACACCGGCGAGTGGCGGAGGCGGCGGCGTTCTCGGGTGGTTCTCGGCAACGGCGAATCCGGGCACGGCGGAGCGAACTAGCGGCAGCGTTCGACTCCTACGGCTGCGCTGAGCTCGACTACGAGCTCGAACGCGAGCTACGGTGACGGAGGCCATGACGGCGAGCTCTACGGCGGCTATGCGTACGGGCACGACGAATGCGGCGGCTGCGGCGCGAAAGAAAAGGGGAGAAGGAGGAGATCCGGCGTGGTGCTCACCGAGGAGGCGCACGGTGGCCCGTTGACGGCTTAGGAGCGGAAGACGGCGGCGAATCGACGGGGAGGAAGACGGCGACCGAGGAGGGAAGAGTCAAGGCAGGGCGGCGTTGCGGTGCTCCTCGGCTCGCGCTCGTGGACGGGGTCGACGTAGTCGACGACGGCGAGGACGACGGGCACGATGGCGAGGCGAGGCGAGGTGAGTGGCCGTGGTGGCGAGGCATTGCAGCGACGGCGGCGTTCGGGCGACGGTGGGAGCGAGCGAGAGAGAGGCGAGGGAGAGCGGCGAGTGGATGAGGGAGGATGGGGAGGACGAGGGGAACGTCCTTATCCCCTCGCCCGGGCTCGGGCGTCGCCGTGTCGGCCGTTCGCCGGTGCGCGCGCTCTCGGCCACAGCGACGGCGACACGCGCGAAGAGAGAGAGCGAGTAGGGAGAAGGGGGCCGGCTGGGCTAGGCCGAGTGCACTATGCACTCAGGCCCAGTCGGTTAGGCCTTTTCTACTTTCCCTTTCTGTTTTCTTTTTCCAGTAGCATTTTGCAATTTTCTTTTGCCACCAAATGACTTAGCAAAAATAAGCAACTGGCAGAAACAAATACTAGAGAAAATGATGCACTGCCACAAAAAGTTTGGGCAATTTTGGAATCCATTTGAATTTTTCAAAAATGGAAATGGCATTTAAAGTGTTGTTTTTGCACTGTTTTAATGCTCTAGCCCATTTTAGGAAAATAGGAGATGTTGTTTTTCTTAACATTAAATTGTTTTGGAATTTTTGCTACAACATGAACTATTTTCTAGCAATTTTTGAGCAACTTCAAATTTTACTCAAAATTTGAATTTGAATTCAGCGAGGAATTTCAAATGAGATATTTATCCAACATGATTAATCATTGCAAATCACAGAGAATTAGCATAATCATCATGGATTACTGTTGCTCATTACAGAGGGGTGTTACAAAAATCGAGCTTCCTGAAGGTGACTATGGCGTGAGTTCAACATTCAATGTGGCTGACTTGTCACCATTCTTCGCGCCAGAAGTTTCAGAGGTTACAGAGTCGAGGACGACTCCTTTCCAAGTGGGGGAGGATGATGAGGGCATCCCTGACTCATCTTTATCTTCTCATGATAATGGTGACTGCCCTCCTGATTCTAATACTGCCGACTTGGATTTGCACATTGGCCCAATGACAAGAGCAAGAGCTAAGAGCATTCAGCAACATGTAACATTATTCCTTAGTAAAAATACAATTAATGGTTTTGAGAATTGTTTACTACGTAAGTGTAGTTTAGTAAATATTTTAAGTTTGAAGGCCAGGGAACTAATGATCAGCATACCAACCAGTTGCTATGCTGTCAACCAGCTCAACACCCAGCTGCTGACCTGCTAGCTGTTGACTAGCTCTCCACAGGAAGATCCAAAGCTAGCAGCCAAAGAAGTTCACACCAAACAGCTGCTATGCTGCCAACCAGCTGAGCACCCAGCTGTTGACTAGTTGTCCACAGGAAGACCCCAAAACAGCTGGTGACAGAACATATGATAAATATATTTAGGAATTAGATAGCTTAGATGCTAAGTATTGTAGTTCTATATATAGGAGGTTACCCCTCCTTTGTAAGCACCACGTTTATTCTGAAGAATTGAAACACAGCTTTGCTTGTTCCTTCTAATACACAACTCATGCGAGGGTTAGTGAGAGGGATTGGGCAGTCCATTGTTTGTTCTTGAATCAAGGTCAAGGGATTGTTCCATTGGGAATTGGGGTCTTGGCAATCTCCGCTTCGTGGTCAGCGGTGATTATCCTTGTGTGTGTGGGCAAATTTCCAAAGAGTTGAGGGTCCGTGCACTGGCACGTGGGGTTGAACTAGTGCTGTTCATCTACATCCACTACTTATCCATATTCTACATCGAGAAGATCGGGTTAGCCCGTATCAATATCACTCTCCACTTCTTTATATTTTTCATATCACATAATTCAACAAAGCTATTTAAGTGTGCAGCGGCATCTTCATTGTATGAACCAGAAAATTGTTCTTTCATAATAAGGTTCAATAAAGCAGGTTTAATTTCATATGATTCTGCACTAGTGGTGGGTGGAGCAATAGGTGTACTAATGAAATAATTGTTATTAGTACTTGTGAAGTCACATAATTTGGTATTTTCAGCAGAAGTAGACATGATAACAAGTGAGAGAAAAAAGTGTATAGGTGTTGTTGTTTAATTCTTTTTGTTGTTTTTGAATTTTTTGGCAAGCAAATAAACAAGCAAACAATAAATAAAAAGTAACTAGGCAAGATAGATAACAAGAAAGTAATGTGGTAGTATGTAGGACCTGTTTGTTTGAGAACAAAATCCCCGGCAACGGTGCCACAAATCTTGCTTGCTCTCTCCTAAGAGTGGTTGGGTAACCCTCAGTTGTAAGGGTGAAGTAACCTAGCAATAAGTATTTCCCTTGATTGAAAACCAAGATTTATCAAACCAGAAGGAGTTCTTCCAGCAAACAAAGTCACGGGTACCTGCACACAAACCACAACACTCTCTTGCCCCCAACTTTTCAAGAAGTTTGTCAAGCTTCTTGCCCTGCTAGTTACAAGGGTAAATTGCATGGTATGGTAGGAATTGATAGATAGATATAATAAATAAAATGGTACAGCAAATAAAAATATTTTTGTTGAAGTTTTCAGTAATGGAAAATAGACCCCGGGGCCATAGGCTCACTAGTGGCATCTCTCCAAGCAGATAAGTGTGGTGTGGTGAACAAATTACAGTTAGGCAACGATTAAATTGCAATATTTATATTTATGACTATGATCTCTCCAATTCAAAAACGGAGTTCTGATTCAAAAGATATCTATCATCCAAATTTTAACTATCAAATTAAATAGATGTCTTTGGAATGGGGAAAGAGAGAATACTTTAGAGCAAATGTAGCGATGCGCACCCACGGTCACCCCTGTAAAAAACTGCACACCAATAGGGTCCACGTCTGTTTTTGTACATTCTATCAGTGCTTTGTCAGTTGTATTCTGTAGGTATAAGAGTTTACATGTTATAATGTGTCAGACAGCATCAATCTTGACGAGATGCATGGATGGTGGATTTCCCGCCGGTAGCTACCGGAACCGGTAAAAAAACTATTTTGTCAGCGAAGCCGCATTAGTTCGTCTCCACGTACAGCTTCTGGAGAATGGATCCAATGCAGATACGTTGGGCTAGTTTCCCTTATTGGGCTTTTGAAATCTTGTTAGAAATAGATGGCCGGCTCATGGGCTGTTTACCTGTTTCATTTTATTTTTTTTGAACTTGTTTACCTGTTTCGTTGATATGGAGTCTGGACGACAAACTGTGGTCGATTTTGGCATTTCTAACACCTCTAATACATACGAGGACGAGCCTGTGGGTGGATGGTTGGTTGTGGCGGTGGCCACCCAGCCCGCCCAAGATCGATCCCTGGGATCGACATGGGTTTCTCATCCGGGGTATTTTTCTCTTGCAGGTATCTCACACGTCTACAGGCCACAGGGATGACAACGTACCCGCCGTTCACAGAGTCAGATGAATTCGGAAGTTTCTCAAGACGTGTCGCGTGTGTATAGGTTGTAGATCTTGATAGGCGCATAGCGGGTGTGTGTAGTGGTGTGTGTGTGTTGTGCGTCTTTTCAGCGTCTACAACTTGTATCCATCGTAATGAGGCTAAAAAAACATCTCTAATGCATATAAAATTAGGCTAACTATTAGTAGGTAAAACAAAATCTCCATTTTTGCAGCCCCCACTAGATCCGCCCCGGGCTCCATCATGTCCGAGTGCGCCGGCGCCAGCGCGGTAACTCTCGTTGTGCTTCACGCGTCCGCAAGCACGCCGGTCTGGTCCGCCAACCGCGATGCGCCGACAGGCTAGGCACTAGGTCTCTGTGCACGGGCTCGCCGTCACGGACGCAGGTGAAGCAACAATGATCTGGTCGGCCGCCACGGGCGCCCGTCACGATGCTCCCATCCACTCTCCGAGGATGGACACGCGGGTGGCTGTACCATACCACCTTCGCCTCATGGCAACGGTCCGTCCACGAGCCACCGGTCTGCGCTTTTTTTTTTTTTTAAACTCAAACTTAAATCTTAATTAAAAGAGTACAGGAAACTCATCCGATACAACTCCCAGAATGGATTCTGGAGGAGCTTGGTTCCATACCATACACAATTTATTAGTGATCCCTTCTCTTGCTAAAACATGAGCAGCCCTATTGGCACTTCTCCTAACCCAAGAAACTTTGAAATCCTGCCGCGTCCGCAGCATTGCCTTCACCTCTTCAATCACCTGTCCAGCAGCTGACAAGTTTCTCAAAGAGTCCTGGAGCATCCTCACAGCCGCTTGACAGTCCATCTCTATGTGAAGTCTTTGAAAGTTTAGAACCATTGCAGTCTGAACCGCATGCTTGCATGCAAGCAACTCGACATGCTCAGCCGCACCAACAGATGGAAAGAAAGTGCATGCAGCCCCTCTGAATGCAACATCATGGTCTCTGTAGACCACCCCACCAGCCCCGTCATCGCCCGCTTTAGTCGTTGCTCCGTCGACGTTTGCCTTCGTCCACCCCATGCTCCGGCGGCTTCCACGTTTCCTTTATCTCATGCTTCACCTGCACATGCTTACGTCCACACACAGCTGACCATTCCTCCATATAGTGTGCCACAGATTTGACAATCACTTGCGGGTCCTCTATCTTCTTTCCTTCTCTTGCAACGTTCCTTGCCAGCCATAGAGCATAGAGTCCCTGAATCATAGCTGATTTCTCCTCTTCGCTCGCATCGCTGAACCATGCAAGCATCCAGCTCCTGAACGTGCTCTGGGGACTAACTGAGAACGGTGGGATTGCCACCGAAGCCCCCAACTCCGAGCACAACAGTTTCCAGAACCGGTCTGCGCTACTTGTCGAGCCACCGGGTGGCGGGTGGGCGCCACCACTACCGGAATTGACGCCGACGCCGACGGCCTTATCTATGCCGACGGCGGTATACCGACGGCCTAGAGCCAGCCGTCGGCGTACCCGCCCGTCGGCATACCTCCGTCTATGCCGACGGCCACCGTCGGCATAAGTAGGCCGTCGGCATATCTCTGACTATGCCGACAGTGGCCGTCGGCGTAGCCCGGCCATCGGCATATGTGTGGGCCCGGCCGCCCCGGTTTTAACAGCCGGTTGACGCCGTCATACGTATGCCGACGGCCCTAACGTCGGCCGTCGGCATACCTATCAGCCGCCACGTCATCGATCCGCGGCACCGTGGGCCTGAAGCTATGCCGACGGTTATGCCGTCGGCATAGCTCCGGCCCCACGGTGCCGCGGATCGCTGACGTGGCAGGAAGCTATGCCGACGGTATATACTTCGTTTTTTTATAATTTTTTTAAAAAAAAAATTAATAGAGCTATGCCGACGGCAGTCGGCATAGCCTTTCTGTTTTTAGTTTCTGTTTTAAATTGCTTATATCTTTTAAGATATTTGATGTTTTTGAGTGATTCTTTTTGCATTAGATTCAAAATTTTGTCTAGTTTCTGTTTGTGCCATTAGTTTTGACGTTTGAATGGTTTAAATTTGAATTTGTTCAAATTTTCTTCAAACCCTAGATTGTGAATAACTTGAGTTTACAAATAGTTTTTAATTTAATTCTTTTTGCTCCTAGTCACGTGTTAGATTGTTGTCACAGTATGATTTATTTGGTTATTTTTAGAATAATTTAAATTAGGATTTTAATTTCAGGGTCGTTTAGCTCAAAAAAATCATTAAATGGATGAAAAATAGCAAATTAAGTTAGAAAGGGTTGAAATTTGAGGATGTGGCTTTGAATGGTGCATATTGAATGCACAAAAAGTCTGGAGTTAAAATAAGTTAAAAAATGAAATGCCTTTGTAACAGACGAGTTTTCGTCCGAAACCTTGATACTTCGAATCAGATGGTCCAGTTTGCACACGAAGTGCATCCAGTTTTTACCGTAACCCTCTCAACTTTTTACACAAGCTATGTGGGTGAAATGATGATACCATGCCAAGTTTCAACCTTTTCAGAGTTCATTTGTAGTGCTTTTCAATTTCAGGGTCATTTAGCTCAAAAAAATCATTAAATGCATGAAAAATAGCAAATGAAGTTAGAAAGGGTTTTAATTTGAGGATGTGGCTTTGAATGGTGCATATTGAATGCACAAAAAGTCTGGAGTTGAAATAAGTTAAAAAAATGAAATGCCTTTGTAACAGATGGGTTTTCGTCCGAAACCTTGATACTTCGAAGGAGATGGTCCAGTTTGTACACGAAGTGCATCCAGTTTTTGCCGTAACCCTCTCAACTTTTTAGCACAAGCTATGTGGGTGAAATGATGATACCATGCCAAGTTTCAACCTTTTCAGAGTTCATTTGTAGTGCTTTTCCATTTCAGGGTCATTTAGCTCAAAAAAATCATTAAATGCATGAAAAATAGCAAATGAAGTTAGAAAGGGTTGACTCTGCCTTGGTTAACCTTAGTTGTGACTCTGGCTGGGACGGTGCTACCAGATGTGTAGTCGACGGTATGACTGGATGGACACCAACCCGGACTAAAGGGGTTCTGAAATTTTCAAACTCTACCCCCCCTGTGGACCGCCTTTTTTAGTTTTGTAGAAAATAAACAAAAATGATAAAATCTTCAAAAAATAAAATCCTTTGAGATGTAGTTAGGTTTTAGTGTCTAGTTGGTATAGAAATTTTGAAATATGAATTTTGACCTTTTTTGCAAAAAAACAAAAAAAATGTAAAACGGCCATAACTTTTGCATACGACATCGAAAAAAAAAGTTTAATATATCAAAAAAAACTAGAGAAAAATTGGGACTCGATTTCACCCGGGTTTACCCGGTGAAGTTTTCTCAGATTCTCAAAATTCCAAAAGTAAAAAAAGTTATTTCAAATCAAAAAATAATAATTTTAATAATTTTAAAAATTAATTTTATTTAAAAATAAAAAAATGATGTCATATTTGGATTCCTCACATTTTTCTGATAATAATGGATATATTATTTGTCGAATTTCTATTTACAGATTTAAAGATATTAATTATGTCATATTAAATGAATAAATGGCAAAAAAAATTAATAAAATAATATTATTACTTATTTTATTTTCATTGAAATTCAATATTATTAGTACTTATTTTGTTTATTTTAGTAATTGTTTAGAATTCAAAAAATTAAATCATGTGACATCAAGACCTATGGGTTAACAGGATTGATAGCTTAAGATTGTCAGGAAAACAACAAGTGCAGACTTGGAAACTAGGGGAGATAGAACCTAAAAGTTAAGCGTGCTGGGGCTGGAGTAGTGAGAGGATGGGTGACCGGCCGGGAAGTTAGACGATTTGGAATGAGTGCTGATTAGAGACTAGAGATTAAATTCTGAAGCAGTGAGGAGGGGTGATTAGAGATTAAATTGTGAAAATTTGAAAAAAAAATTTGAAAAAAAAATTTTGAAAAAAATTTAATTAATTAAATTGAGCTATGCCGACGGCTTAACCGTCGGCATAGCTTCGTCCAATTTTTTTGTTTTTTAACAAAAATTTTTAAAAAAAATTAAATAACTAAATTAAGCTATGCCGAGGGCTTAACCGTCGGCATAGTAATGCCACGTGGCACTCGCTGGTTGGCCGCAGTTTGACGACGGCTCCGTCTGCCGCCGTCAAACGGAAAACTTTGCCGACTGGGAAACTATGCCGACGGCCATACGGACACCGTCGGCATAGGTACCTATGCCGACGGCTTTTCTATGCCGACGGCAGGCCCAGGTACGCCGACGCATACGATGCCGACGGGGCTATGCCGACGGCGGCCGTCAGCATAGGTCTATCCCGACGGGATTTGGACCTATGCCGACGGCTTTGGCCGTCGGCATAGCCACTAATTCTGGTAGTGCACCCCGCGAAGCTCAGCGAGCAGGAATAGGCTCTGGCACAGTGGCACTGCTTCACGGCGCCTCCAGCGCCTTGTCCGCCACCTTCGCTAAGTTCGGGGCAGATGACGCTGCCGTCGTCGCGGGAAACCTCTCCAATGTTAGTTGCTTAGTTTGTACTACTAGCGAGATGTACAGTACGTAGTAACCATTCCGATTCCGATTACACAGGCAGGCTGACAGTCTCAATTCTCCCTTCCCCTCTGTACTAGTGCCAACTGCCGTGATGTCCCCACCTCCTCCGGGCACCGGCCACCGGCTACCACTAGTAGAAAAGGGCCCATTTGTCCTGGTTCCAGAGGCCCATTTGTCCCGGTTCTGGAACCGGGACTAAAGGGTCGGGACTAAAGCCCAAAACCTTTAGTCCCGGTTCTCTTACGAACCGGGACCAAAGGGGCTCCACGTGGCCGCTGCGGGAGCCCAGGCAGGAGGACCTTTAGTCCCGGTTGGTAACACCAACCGGGACCAAAAGGCGGCCACGCGTCAGCAGCTCGCAGTCGCTGGGGGTTTTGGTTTTTTTTTTGGAAGGGGGGGTTTTGGGGTTTTGGAGGGTTAATTTAGGGGTTTCATATTGTGTTCGCGAGCTAATAGAGAGAAGTGACCTCTCTTTTTCCGTGCTTGGTCGACGCTAGCTACTACACATATAGAGAGAACTCGACGCTAGCTAGTAAGTAAATAAAGGAAACCATTAATTACACAAGATCGTCATGAACATATATAGAGAGAAGTGACATCTCTTTCTTCGTGCTCGTTCGAACAACAAGTTTTCGTATATCTATCTGACGCTGCTACATATGTACAATATATAACATCCCTTACAACCATTTCAATTTTACATGGTATTCTCCGTGTTCAGGTATGACGTGGTCAAGAAAGAATCCCGCCAATTCCTCTTGAATTGCTCGTATGCGATCATGTGGTAGGAGTTCATCTCGCATCTGCCAGATCTAATTTAAAGAAGGGGGTCAATACATATATATGAATGAAACTCAACACAATTGATGGTAATATATAAAATAAAATTGTGAATATTGTTTACGTACTTCAAATTGTTTCTCAGAGGAGGCCCGTTCAGAGGTATAGTAACGAATGAACTCGCATACGTAGTATCCACATAAATGAGTGTTGGGTGCCTGCAACAAGCACTTTACGAGAATAGAGTTCAATCAAACTGATAAGCAAGCATGATAATGGTATTGATGAAACTAGAATCAATGAGAGATGCGCGGAACTAGCTAGTACTACTTACTTTGGGGTGTGTAAATTGCAGCTCTTTCTTCAGACCCGGAACCTTAGCGGTGAACATTTTCCAAACCCTGGCAGGCAAAGAAAATGATTACTTGATATCAGGAAATGAACGAAAGTTGCCGATATGGTCCCGGTATTGATTGAACTTACTTCTGGAGCATTGTAGTCATGTCCGCATAATACTTGGGATCTTTACGGAGCGAGTCTAAGACAGTTACTAATGCCCCGTCAAGGTTAATGGATAGCAGAATATAGTGGAAGCTGCGCACGCATAACTCATCAATTACATTACTTAATCACGAGTAAGCGGAACCGAATATGCAGAAGACAGTAATACTCACTTGAAGTTGTAAGGAAAGAGTATTTCCCTTTTGTTTTGATGTGTAAGGAACGTTTCTAGCAAGTTGTTCTCGGTATCTTCAGCCGCCTTTCCTACCGACCATTCATTTACGGTATTTGGGCTAATGAACCCAACGTCGAAGATTCCTGTTTTTTTGCATTCGACCATCTTCAATCTGCATAATATAGTGAGGATAATTATATATACATGCAATGAACGAGCTGAGCTAGAGACTTAATTATAGAAGTAATACTTACAGACAGTAGCAAGTCATGAGTTGTTTATCGAGGGCCTTTTGATTGTATAATTGAAATAACTCCACAAATTCAACAGGCAGCAGGTCGACTCCAGGGAAGTCATGCTCTTTTTTAATTCTGACTAACAAACTGTCTTTCCCAGACTTCCTGTAGGTTTCCATGTACCAATCATGCAATTTTTGCATCATCGTTGTTAGATGAGGATGATCAGGTTTGATGAGAGGCTTCCCATGCTCGTATCTAAAGATGTCTACTACCTCAGCCGTTTCAAACTGTACATCATCGGGCAGGTAATCATCAACTGTGGTACCGGGCAGTAGCACCGGATGATTAGCGATATCGCTAGACACCTTGAGCGGGGGGCACGATTGCTTCTCCTGTTCGCCGAGCTGGGGAATTGTTTTCCCACTTCTTCGTTTTTTTGCTCTTGCAGCACTGGAAGTACTTCCCGACTGCTGCGCTTCAGCATGTGTCTTAGTAATTATGCGGTCATAGTTGGAATCTGGCGGAGGCGGTCGTGGTCGCTTCAGGGCATTGATAGTGCGCTTCACTTTCACCGGATCTACCTTCTCCTTCGGAGGTGGAGTTTTCTTTGCAAAATGGTCCCTCAGTTGGGCACGACATATGTCCTTGTTTTCCTGCTCGGTCCTCTCATATGGTAACTTTTCCAGAGGCTTGAGAGATGGACCGTATCTGAATTGGCTCCCGCCTCTGCTTGTATTGCTATCCACCGGAGCAGCGTCGTCTCTCTTCCGTCATTGCTGACGAGGCAAAGAAATCCGACGCGCCGGAGGAGCCGGAGCGGCGGCGTCTGTCTTCCGCTGTTGCCGACGAGGCTGAGGAGGAGGCAGACTACTCCGACGCGCCGAAGTAGGCAAAGGAGGAGGCGGAGTGCCCTGACGCGTCGGAGGAGCCGGAGAAGGAGGCGGAGTGCCCTGATCACTCGCCGGAGGAGGAGGAGGAGGAGGAGGAGGAGGCGGAGTGCCCTGACTCGCCGGAGGAGGAGGAGGAGGCGGAGGCGTCCAGTTTGGAAGCTTGATGTACTCCTTTTGCCATAGACATGTACTCCTCAGAGCATGAACCAGCTGATTCTCCCCTTCACCTGTAGAGTGGTCAAGCTCGAGCTCCTCAAACCCTCCATTACTTCATCCACCATCACAACAGCATAGCCATGTGGAATGGGACGGCAGTGAAAAGTTCCGTTGGGTTGAGGAGGTGCAACAGAGCCGACAGCCGCCTTGAAAGTGAGGTTCCGGCATTTCGTCATAAGCTCGCAATGTTGAGCCTCCGTGATAGTATCCACGGGGTAGCTAGGAGACGTGAAGTCAGGCTGAACGGGCTCCGTGGAAGCGACGCTGCTTCTCCGCTGAGATGGCGAGGTAGCTTTTGGGGTAGCTTCGTGCCGCTGAGATGGTTGGCCGGCAGCTCGCTGGCTCTCAGCTTCCTCTAGCTTTTGTAGTCTTGCATTGAGCTTCTGCATGTCGCTCAGCTCCGCTTTCCTCTTTCTCTCCCGGCTTCTGTAACCGCCTGCGTCGGGAAACCCAAACTTCCACGGAACGGAGTCTGGTGTGCCTCGTGTTCGTCCAGGGTGCTCAGCATTCCCTAGGGCCTCAGTCAGCTCGTCCTTCTTTCTGTCGGGAATGAACGTCCCTTCCTGCGCTGCGGTGATATACTTCTGAAGCTTCGTGACGGGTATTGCAAGTTGCTCGTCCGTCCAACGGCACTTCCCTGTTTCAGGGTCCAAAGTTCCCCCAACCCCGAAGAACCAAGTCCTTGAACGGTCTGGCCAGTTCAATGTCTGTGGTACGACCCCTTTAGCAATCAGGTCATTCTCAGCTTTGTCCCACAACGGCCGGGCTTTGAGGTAGCCACCTGACCCCGTGTGATGGTGATACTGCTTCTTTGCAGCGTTGTTCTTGTTTGTCTCTGACATTTTCTTACTCTTGTCCGATGTCTTGTAGGCCACAAATGCGGGCCAGTGATCTCTTATCTTCTCAAATCGGCCGGTGAATTCTGGAGTCTTCCCTTTGTCGACAAACTTTGATTTCAACTCATTCTTCCACCTCCTGAATAGATCTGCCATCTTCTTAAGAGCACACGCCTTGACCAGTGGCTCTATAACTGGCTTATTCGGATCCTCCTCTGGCGGTAGGGTGAAATTTGCCTTCAGCGCGGTCCAAAGATCATCTTTCTGTCTATCGGTGACATAATCACCTTCAGGGGCGTCGTCCTTAGGCTTATTCCATTGCTTGATGCTGATCGGGATGTTGTCCCTAACAATAACTCCGCACTGAGCAGAAAATGCGTCCTTGGTCCGCTTGGGTTCAATCGGATGGCCATCGTCCTCGAGTGCTGTGATCGTGAACCTTTCATCCTTGCGCAACCTCTTCTTCGGGCCTCGTCTCGTTACCAAAGTTTGGCTCGATCCGGAGGGCTATAAAAGAAGAAAGAAGAGTTAATATATGTACATACCAAAACAATTAATGCATCAATTAGCTAGTCAGCACAGGCTTAATTAATATATATACCTCGCCGGACTTTGCAACAGCTCCCTCCTCCGTTCGGTCACCGGAGCCGTCATCATGGTCTCCTTCTTCCTCCGGCATTTCGGTCACCGGAGCCATCATGATCATGTCCTTCCTCCTCCATTGTTCGATCACCGGAGCCGTCATCCTCTCCTTCCAGACCATCGGTGTCGTTAAGAAACGACAAGACATCACGTCCGCCGAGGATTATGTCCCCCAACAACTGTTCTTGTTCCAAGTCTCTTTGAGCCATAGTTTCTGCAAATATTACAACATGGCAATTAATATACAAACATGAATGTCCGACGTCCGGACCGCCTCTCTCATGAATGTCAAACAAGGGATTCTCTTAACCTTTAAGGGATTTAATTAGCAAATTGGTGGCATTCTGGATGTGCAGAAAATGGTCCATATTTTTCCTGATCTCATCTACCCTTCTATATGTCACGTTGTCTAGTGTCAAAGGATTCAAGAAAACCATGGCTTCATCATTAGCCGGAAGTAACAGGCGCATAATGGTACGATGCTCTCCAAAATTGTTTTGGAACGGAGTCCTGGATAGGATAATTAATTAGCTTTTTGGTACGAAGTTCAGCAAGAGCCTTCCGAATATCGCTATTTGAAGGCCTTTGCTGAAATTCGTACCAAAAAGCGAATTATTCTATCCGGAACTCCGTTCCAAAACAACTTTGAAGAGCTTCGTATCATCATACGCCTGTTACTTCCGGCTAATGATGAAGCCATGGATTTCTTGAATACTTTGACAGACAACGTGACATATAGAAGAATATATATATAGATGAGATCAGAAAAAAATTGGATCAACTTGTGCAAATCCATAATGGGGGCATTCTTGATAAATCTATGTTACCGGAGTTTTCTATATGAACAAAAAAAATTCCACATGACATGTCCGACGTCCCCCCTCATGTCGAAGTTATCGGGGAGGGGGTAGACGACAACGACGCTCACCCCTCATGTCATGTCCGACGTCCCCCCTCATGTCGAAGTTATCGGGGAGGGGGTAGACGACAACGACGCTCACCCCTCATCAAAGAACTCATATCATCAACAACATCATCATTGCTCATATATCCATGGATCATATATAAAAACTTTCTATGAACAAAAAAAAAATTCTATGAACAAAAAAAATTCTATGAACAAAAAAGTTATATGAACAAAAAAATTATACATCAATGCATACATATCCATGGATCATCCATATACATCTGCATACATATACATCAATGCATACATATGAACAAAAAAAAGGCAGAGGCGGCGGCGGCGAGGCAAGCAGAGCGCGGCCGGGGCGGCGGCGGCGGCGGCGGGGCGCGGGGGGCAGCGGCGTCGCGGCGGGCGGCCGGAGCGCGGGCGGCATCGGCATCGCGGCGGGCGGCGGCGTCGGGGCGCGGGGGGGGGGGGGGTAGAGGAGAGGAGGGGAACGGCGCGGCGGCTCACAGTGGGAGCGGGGACGACATCGGGGCAGCTCGGCGACGGCGACGACGGCGAGGTGGGGCAGCCTAACGGCGTCGGGGCAAGGCTCGGCGGCGACGGCGACGAGGAGCAGCCTGGGGGCGTCGGGCGGAGAAGAACAAGTGATTTCGAGAAACTGCTAAGTGTGGGCTTATATACACAGAGCATTGGTCCCGGTTGGTGGCACCAACCGGGACCAATGCACCCCTTTAGTCCCGGTTGGTGCCGCCAACCGGGACCAAAGGTCAGTTTTCAGCAACCCAAAGGGCGGGAAACAGGGACCTTTGGTCCCGGTTGGTGGCACCAACCGGGACTAAAGGGGTGCATTGGTCCCGGTTGGTGCCACCAACCGGGACCAAAGGTCAGTTTTCAGCAGCCCAAAGGGCGGGAAACAAGGACCTTTGGTCCCGGTTGGTGGCACCAACCGGGACTAAAGGGGTGCATTGGTCCCGGTTGGTTCCACGAACCGGGACCAAAGGGTGGTGCTGCCCGGGGCCAAATTTTTAGTCCCACCTCGCTAGCTGAGAGAGCTCGAGAGTGGTTTATAAGCGCTGCTGCGCACACCCTCTCGAGCTCCTCTCAACTGCAGGCTTCCGGGCCTAATCTGTCACTGCCTGTGGGCCTATTGGGCCTTCTGCGGGCCTGAATCCTGGCCCAACAAGCTGGTTGGGTTTCTAGTCGTATTCAGGCCGTGGTGGCCCAGTAGGTGGCATTTTTTTAAAAAAAATCCAGTTTTTTTGTTTTGTTTTTTGCTTTATTTATTTTATTTTGTTCCTACTTATTGTTTGGTTATTTTAGTTTGCTATTAAAGTTTCTAACAAAAAAAATCGTTATGAAAATTCTTTTTGCTATTAATGTTTTGAACAAAAAATACTTTGATAATTTTAGTTGCATAAATTTTATATAATTTTAGTTTCAAAAATATTTTAATTGATTATTTTTAGTTCATTCTTTTTGCTATTAGAGTTTCATAAAAGTTTTCTTGTTCATTCTTTTTGCTATTAGTTCATTCTTTGAGCTAAATGACCCTGAAATTGAAAAGCACTACAAATGAACTCTGAAAAGGTTGAAAGTTGGCATGGTATCATCATTTCACCCACATAGCATGTGCTAAAAAGTTGAGAGGGTTACGGCGAAAACTGGATGCACTTCGTGTACAAAATGGACAATCTCTTTCGAAGTATCAGGGTTTCGGACGAAAACTCATCTGTTACAAAGGGATTTCATTTTTTTTGAACTTATTTGAACTCCAGACTTTTTGTGTGTTCAAAATGCACCATTCAAAGCCACATCATCAATTTTCAACCCTTTCTGACTTCATTTGGTATTTTTCATGCATTTACTGATTTTTTTGAGCTAAATGACCCTGAAATTGAAAAGCACTACAAATGAACTCTGAAAAGGTTGAAAGTTGGCATGGTATCATCATTTCACCCACATAGGATGTGCTAAAAAGTTGAGAGGGTTACGGCAAAAACTGGATGCACTTCGTGTACAAAATGGACGATCTCTTTCGAAGTATCAGGGTTCTGGACGAAAACTCATCTGTTACAAAGGGACTTCATTTTTTTTGAACTTATTTGAACTCCAGAATTTTTGTGTGTTCAAAATGCACCATTCAAAGCCACATCATCAATTTTCAACCCTTTCTGACTTCATTTGGTATTTTGCATGCATTTACTGATTTTTTGAGCTAAATGACCCTGAAATTGAAAAGCACTACAAATGAACTCATCTGTTACAAAAGGCATTTCATTTCTTCACATGTAACTGCAATGATATAGTTGTGGAGAGAAAGTCTTCACTTTTTCTTCGCTTGTGTCGTTTGCATATTGCGCCGTAACCATGGATAATCTTCATCGTTTAACAGGGTGCTTGGGTCAGCCTTGACTTTGAAGGGAGGAATTTCATGAAACTTTTCATAATCTTCGGACATGTTTGTCTTGCCCTCCAATCCCATGATGTCTCTTTTTCCTGAAAGAACTATGTGGCACTTTGGCTCATCGTATGATGTATTCGCTTCCTTATCTTTTCTTTTTCTTGGTTTGGTAGACATGTCCTTCACATAGAAAACTTGCGCCACATCATTGGCTAGGACGAATGGTTTGTCTGTGTACCCAAGATTGTTCAGATCCACTGTTGTCATTCCGTACTGTGGGTCTTCCTGTACCCCGCCTCCTGACAGATTGACCCATTTGCACTGAAACAAAGGGACCTTGAAATCATGTCCATAGTCAAGTTCCCATATGTCCACTATGTAACCATAATATGTGTCCTTTCCCCTATTGGTTGCTGCATCAAAGCGAACACCGCTGTTTTGGTTGTTGCTCTTTTGATCTTGGGCGATCGTGTAAAATGTATTCCCATTTATCTCGTACCCTTTGTAAGTCAATACAGTCGAAGATGGTCCCCTGGCCAACGAGTACAACTCATCAGAAACAGTGTTGTCACCCATGAGACGTGTTTGCAACCAACTGCCGAAAGTCCTGATGTGTTCATATGTAATCCAGTCGTCACACTGCTCCGGGTGTTTGGAGCGCAGAATATTCTTGTGTTCATCGACATACGGGGTCACCAAGGTAGAATTCTGTAGAAGTGTGTAGTGTGCTTGAGACCAAGAATGCCCGTCCCTACATATTATTGAGTCCGCTCCTAGCATGCCTTTTCCAGTCAGTCTACCCTCATACCGCGATTGAGGGAGACCAATCTTCTTAAGGTCAGGAATGAAGTCAACACAAAACCCAATGACATCCTCTATTTGATAGCCCATGGAGATGCTTCCTTCTGGCCTAGCGCGGTTACGAACATATTTCTTTAAGACTCCCATGAACCTCTCAAAGGGGAACATATTGTGTAGAAATACAGGGCCCAGAACGACAATCTCGTCGACTAGATGAACTAGGACGTGCGTCATGATATTGAAGAAGGACGGTGGGAACACCAGCTCGAAACTAACAAGACATTGCACCAAATCACTCCTTAACCCTGGCAGGATTTCTGGATCGATCACCTTCTGAGAGATTGCATTGAGGAATGCACATAGCTTCACAATGGCTAATCGAACATTTTCCGGTAGAAGCCCCCTCAATGCAACCGGAAGCAGTTGCGTCATAATCACGTGGCAGTCATGAGACTTTAGGTTCTGGAACTTTTTCTCTGCCATATTTATTATTCCCTTTATATTCGACGAGAAGCCAGACTGGACCTTCATACTGAGCAGGCATTCAAAGAAGATTTCCTTCTCTTCTTTGGTAAGAGCGTAGCTGGCAGGACCTTCATACTGCTTTGGATGCATGTCGTCTTTTTCATGCACACGTTGTTGTTCCTCCCGTGCCTCCGGTGTATCTTTTGTCTTCCCATACACTCCCAAGAAGCCTAGCAGGTTCACGCAAAGATTCTTTGTCACGTGCATCACGTCGATTGCAGAGCGGACCTCTAGGTCTTTCCAATAGGGTAGGTCCCAAAATATAGATTTGTTCTTCCACATGGGTTCGCGTCCCGCATCGTCAGTCGGAACAGATAGTCCGCCAGGACCCTTTCCAAAGATTATTTGTAAATCATTGACCATATCAAGTATGTGATCACCAGTACGGAGGGCAGGCTTCTTCCGGTGATCTGCCTAACCTTTGAAATGCTTTCCTTTCTTTCGACATTGATGGTTGGTCGGAAGAAATCGACGATGCCCCAGGTACACATTCTTCCTGCATTTGTCCAAATATATACTGTCGGTGTCATCTAAACAGTGTGTGCATGCGTGGTATCCCTTGTTTGTCTGTCCTGAAAGGTTACTGAGAGCAGGCCAATCATTGATGGTTACAAACAGCAACGCATGTAGGTCAAATTCCTCCTGTTCGTTCTCATCCCACACACGTACACCTCTTCCATTCCATAGCTGTAAAAGTTCATCAACTAATGGCCTTAGGTACACATCAATGTCATTGCCGGGTTGCTTAGGGCCTTGGATGAGCACTGGCATCATAATGAACTTCCGCTTCATGCACAACCAAGGAGGAAGGTTATACATACATAGAGTCACAGGCCATGTGCTATGCTTGCTGCTCTGCTCCCCAAAAGGATTAACGCCATCTGCACTTAAACCAAACCATACGTTCCTCGGGTCACCTGTAAAGTCGCTCCACTTTCTCTCGATCTTTCTCCACTGCGACCCGTCAACGGGTGCTCTCAACTTCCCGTCTTTCTTACGGTCTTTTATGTGCCATTGCATCAACTCGGCATGCTTTTTGTTTCTGAACAGACGTTTCAACCGTGGTATTATAGGAGCATACCACATCACCTTGGCAGGAACCCTCTTCCCGGTGCGCTGGCCCTCAACATCACCAGGGTCATCTCTTCTAATCTTATACCGCAATGCAGCGCATACCGGGCATGCGTTCAAATACTCGTACGCACCGCGGTAGAGGATGCAGTCATTAGGGCATGCATGTATCTTCTGCACCTCCAATCCTAGAGGGCATAGAACCTTCATTGCTTCGTACGTACTGCCGGGCAATTCGTTATCCTTTGGAAGCTTCTTCTTCATTATTTTAAGTAGCGAACTAAATCCCTTGTCAGATACACCATTGTCTGCTTTCCATTGCAGCAATTCCAATGTGGTACCGAGCTTTCTGTTGTCATCTTCGCAATTTGGGTACAACCCTTTTTTGTGATCCTCTAACATGCGATCGAACTTCAACTTCTCCCTTTCACTTTCGCATTCTCTCTGTGCATCAACAATGACCCGGCGAAGATCATCATCGGGCACATCGTCTGGTTCCTCTTGATCTTCAGCTTCCCCCATTGCAGCATCACCGTATTCAGGGGGCGGGTAGTTGTCATCATCCTCTTCTTCTTCGTTGTCTTCCATCATAACCCCTCTTTCTCCGTGCTTGGTCCAAACATTATAGCGTGGCATAAAACCCTTCTCAAGCAGGTGGAAGTGAAGGGTTTTAGAGTTGGAGAAAGCCTTCGTATTCTCACAGACAGTACATGGACAATGCATAAAACCATTTTGCTTGTTTGCCTTAGCCGCTTCGAGAAAATTATGCAGGACCTTAATATACTCGGAGGTGCGTCGGTCACCGTACATCCATTGCCGGTTCATCTGTGTGCGTTATATAGTTCTCATTATTGAACAACATATAATTCTCTAGAGCATCTAATTAAATCATACAAGTAAGAACTATCTAGAACAACATATAACCAAAACCATCGCACTATATAATAACAAACAATACAAGTAAGAAAGTTACACAAGTATCTATCTAAATCATACAAGTAAGAACTTTTTTCTTTTAGAAAGAAGATAAGAAGAAGAGGCTAACCACGGTGGTGCCGGCGCCGAGATGGGCGCGGGCGATCGACGGCGGTGAGGACGGGGACGGGACAGGACGGACCGCCAAACCTAGACAAATCTTGAGGAAAATGGAGCTTGGACAAGGAGCTTCCAGAGGAGAAATCTTATGTGTGGCTCAGGCATTTCATCGAACACCTCATGTGCATAGGAGGTGAGCTAGTGCAGCACAAAGCTCTCCCACACGGCCGGCCAAAAAAACAGAGCAGTGCACTGCTCTCCTCGCGGGCAGGGGGGTATATATAGGCCGACCATTGGTCCCGGTTTGTGGCTGCAACCGGGACTAAAGGACATCATTTGGTCCCGGTTCCAGCCACAAACCAGGACCAATGGTTGTGGGCCAGGAGCGAGGCCCATTGGTCCCGGTTCGTGTTTGGAACCGGGACCAAAGGGGTCAGACGAACCGGGACCAATGGCCCACGAGGCCCGGCCGGCGCCCTGGCCTCACGAACCGGGACCAATGCCCCCATTGGTCCCGGTTCGTGAGTGAACCGGGATTAATGGGCTTTTCAGGGCTGGACCAAAGCCCTGTTTTCTACTAGTGTACCACCACTGCGAGAGCTACGATGATGTCGATTAGCAGCGGCGACAACAATGGCCAGGAACTGTGCCGTGCACCGCAGTGTGCAGGTGTTGGCCGCGGTCACCGTCACTCCGCCACCGCTGGGGTAGCAGAACCTCATGGCGAACTCGAACGGGAAGGACCAAAGTGCAAGATTGAAATGTGATTTTTTAAATGACCCCCTACAAAATCCTGCTGAACCGGTATCTGACCATCATGCATCACTTACGCAAGATCATGCACCAAACTCTGAGATTTCTAAGTTGATGTATGAAACTGAACGCCGCGCTTTATGTACTAACCATGTACCTTACTAAAAAAACAATTATATAATTCAGGCATTACAGAAATTGGGGACCAAAATATAACAAATTTTTCGTACGTCTGCCGGCTCAGTATGTTATCTGGACCGCATCGTACAGTCAGTTGACCTGACACCACCCGCGAATGGGCCGAGTGCAAGGTCTAGCTTAACAGTAACCTACCTTATTAAGAAGGGGTAAATATCATATGGAAACCAACATTCGGTGGAAACCGATGAAAACTACGCGAAAACGATATTTTAACGTTTTGAAAAGAAATTCAAAAAAATACGGGATGTTAAGAGAGTCATGTTCCGTTGCCTAGCAAAATTCCAAATTCAAACACATTACGAGATATGAGCTATGAAAAAAACAAAATCAGCATTGAATAGTGCTGAATAGTAATGCCACTATTCATTGCTGAATTCGTCTTTTTCATAGCTTGCATCCCGTCATGTGTTTTAACTTAAAAAAATTTCATGACAATAGAACATCATCCTCTTAACATCCCACATTTTTTCCAGAATTTTTTGAAACTACCAATTGTGGACTACCAATGGATCAACGGCATTTACAGGGCATTGTGTGTGTTCTCGAACTCTGAACATGTGCGTGGATAACGTCAAAGGGACTATTATTCTTTCAAGGATTATCTTACCTTTTTGCTAGCAAAGTCAATATGATGTACTATTCCTAAAAAGTAGCACTGTCACAACATGTCTAATCTCTAGATGCAGGCCAAGCAAATAAAGATCGTTGTGATACATCCCTTCACTAGTAGTGGGTTGTACTGCACAGAACGATGACTTTTAGGGACTAGTCTGATAGCTACCCCACACCATTTTTGCTGTTCAGGTGAAGTGCGCTTGAGGCCATGCCGCACTGCGGTGGTTCGCCACAAAAAAGTCTAATAGCTATGAAGATTTAGTTAGTGGAACAAGTGGAACTACTCTTTAATGTGGATAATTTGAGAATAATTTATCCTTTTTAAGAATATTAGAGACACAAACAATCAATATACACACCTCGCTCGCATACATATCCACGTGTTCTGCATAAGCTAGAAATTAATTGAAGGCTCACGAACAATGCACATGTGTGTACTAGCTCCTAGAATTGGTGAACACCAACGTCAAGTCTAGGGCTTGAACCTTGATGGGCTAGCAATGCACCCAAATATCTTCTTTTTTTTATAGTCAATGCACCCAGATATCTGGCAAATACAATCTTGCATAAGAATATTTTTATTCTTTAAGTGTAACTCATATAATTTATTATTTCTACTACAATGGTGCAAGATTAAAAGATTTATAATTATGGGATTTAAATTCCCCTTTCTACCCGTTCAGAAACTACATATGGCCTGTGCTTATGTTTGAAGGAATTGACATTTCATGATGGGAAGTCCATTTGTGAAAGGTTGTTTATATAGTGAAAGGACACATTGATAGTACAACACAATTTGTGAAACGATGTGTTGCTTCACGAGTGTACATGATGGCTCAATGGAACGCCTTCATCAAGTATAAATAGACGATGGCATTAGCATCACATGGAAAATAAAGGGATGCATTTTGGCCAAAATGCATGATGGTGTGCAATCCACTACATGAGCATATTAGTGATGGATGCATACATGGTAGTCTAGCAAAAGTTTAAGGACATATACCTGCATGCCCGTTTTCTAATCATGGTGAGAACTCTTATTAAAGATGAATGAAGAGAGGAGAGAAAATACTAAAATGTTGCATCTTACAATGTGTTTTTGTGAGATCAAGAATATATTTAGTTATGTATATCAAAGTTAAAGGGTTGAATCAAGCTTGTTCCGAAACGATCTTGTCTAAATGTTTTTGCATGAGGGTTTTTTCTTGCTGGTAAATCTCAATAAGCACAGAGAATATTAGTTGCTTGGCGACTCATCCAAACTAAAGTTCCTTCCTTCGTAGAAATTGATCTTCTAGTATGCAGCAAGATCTTTGAGGGCTAACAATATTCTAATGCAATATTACACATAAGATGTAGTACCCTGGCTTATTAGGCAGTTCAGCCGTTGGTTTATTATGATTTATCCGCAGGTCGAGAGTTTTCATTGGTTGAGATAAACTTATATGCCTTTGTTCTCTAAACATGGCACCTTAAGTTAACCCTCATACCAAGCAGCGAGGGTTAATGTGTAAGGATAGAACTTTGCATAGAGAAATACATGGGCCCGTCATATTGATGGGCAAGGCTGAAAGTGGATTTTGGAATCTATCATAGTCTTTTCTAGAAAATGATGCTAGCTGACTATTGGACCAACTTATTATCGTATCTTGAGTCATAAAGCCTCAGGTGATGAATTACTTGTTGTCACTAAGCAGGCATACCTACCTAATGAAAAATCCCTCACGTTTGCCTACTTCCGACATATATGAACTAATAATGACCAAGACCGCACTCACGATGTTTTAGTTTCAACGAGAATTTCAGTGAAAATCCAATTGCAAATTGACAACTAGTTGCTCATAAAGTTACTAGGACTATTCAGAGGTCTTACATGCACTGTCAAGTCGCTCTCTAGAAGAAAGACAAATGATGGCATAATAGCCATAAAAGGAGGATCACAACACATTTCTTGGATAAGTCTCGAACAGGTAATCTGGATATGTGATCACTCAATGATAATGATGAATATTGCACTACTGTCATTTCACCAAACATTTCTTTAATTGGCTCAATTTTGACCAACATTTTTTCATTCAGGGCACTGTTTCTGTATTGTACAGTAAATTTAATAAACTATATAGAGTTCATCCAAACTACTGAAAACCCACATTTTAAGCAACAATAGTTTTAGGTAACCACTTCTATAATGTTAATCCGTCAATAATGTTATCATTTGTGATGGATTGGCACACTTTTGACTAGTCATCAGTAGCGCGTCAGGTGTGACGGGCTCATTACTTGTCACTAATTGCAGTTTTTCATGTAATGATTTAGAAATATTCCTTAATTCTTTCTAGTCTAGAGCCTCCCTAACAAAGTCAAGGCATGTGGCTCATTTTAGTTTTGCTCCTATGAGGGATACCGGTCAGGAAGGCCCAAAAATTGTTACCATAAAAGGAAGTTATACAACTATGTTAAAACGAATAATCTTAGTGTGCTACTCGGCTACTCTGCATCCTTTTTTAGAAACACAACAGACGTAGACCCAGATATACAAGTGTCCACACCATACCCCTATGCATGCCTCCAAGAGAATGTGTCGGTAGATCTTAAGATTGTCGAAATTACCACTGGCGCCATATTGTCAATGGGCACATCACCTACCACCAAAAAAATAATTAGATGAAAATGCGAGCACCTGTGCTATTCGTAGACTTGAACCTATGGGTAGGTTCAACCGTAAAGAACATAACAACCTAAATGCAGCTTAGTTCACATCTTACTCAAGATATGACAAAGTAGTGCTCCAAGGTATCAAGTTAATCCTGCGATTTGCTGGAAGTACCCTCACAATTATTTTTTAGTATACAATAACACAAACATCATTTAGTAATCAAATAAGTCATGATTACGGAGAAAGGATAGATCTGTACTGGGCCCCTCCTCCCCTCGTGACCCCCTCGTCCGCCCCCGTGGGCGGCCAGGGGGAAACCCTAGCCGCCGCCCGCCAGAGGCCTCTCCCCCACCTTCCCTACTCCTCGCCGCCGCCGGAGAGCGCCGCCGGGCGAAGCCTGGCTGGTGTCGATGGCGGCGGGGCCATTTTCCCTCCTCCCCTAGTGCTCTGCGGCGCGGGACGCGGCGTGCTGGTGAGGAGCGAGGCGCTCGCGCGGGGCGGCTCGGTGACGACGGAGCGGCGGCGGTTGCGCGGAATTCCTGCTGGGACGTGCTGGCGCTTTGGGGAGGCGGGGCGGCTAGCTGCGGCGGCGGCTCCATCAGATCCAAGCATATGGCGACGAGGGATGCGGCGGCGTGGGATCGCAGGCCTCGGCCAGATCTGGCCGTGGCTGGTGGCTGGACGCGTTCGTGATGTCCGGTGACTGTCCATGGTCACCGGGTTGCGGACGGCGCGGTGGCGGGTGCGGACCGCCGGCAACTGGGCGGATATCGACGGGTTCTTATGATCACGCCGAGATTCAACCATGGTCTGGGTCCTTCGCACCGCGGGCAACTCCGGGGGAAACCCTAGGTCTCATTGGGACCGAGCGATGACGGTGCTTTTGTATCATAGTCCTTCTTGAGGGCATCGTCTTGGGAGTTTGCCCAGGTGGAAGGGACCAGCGACGCCGGCGGCGTACGGACTGGTGGCGCGACTGCCGATGAAAATCGCGCCGACTTCGGTCATGGCAGACGATGGCGGCGTCTCGGATGTCGTTTCCTTGTAGAGGCATCGTCGTTGCAGTTTGCGTCATCAGGCTCGGGATGCTCCGGGGGAAACCCTAGATCTGGGTCTCCCGGATCGGACGATGACAGTGCCTTTGGTGTCGTTCGCCCTCCTGGGGGCATCGTTTTGGAGCATGTGCTGGCTGGAGGGGGCTAGAGGAGGAGCGGTATTCCATCTACCGCAAGGCCGACGGTGGATCCCGGCGGCATGGCGCTGCGGAGTTTCGGCGACGGGCGCGGGCGGATGGATACGTGCAGGATGGTGGCGCTGTCTGGCGCCGTGGTGGCGTCGATGGAAGGCCTGACAAGGTCGGTGCGTCAGTGCCTGCCCTGGAGATGGACCAGTGGAAGACGGTGGCGGCAGCTTCTGAGAGTGCGCCGGACCGGTGTGTGACACAGTCCCGGTACGTATGTGGCTGGGCTGGGGCATCCGGCTTTAGATGTTAGGTTTTGGTGCGATGTTTGTTTGGTATTCGGCTCGGATATTCGGCACCCCTTCATCAAGGGCATAGGAGTAGCGACAGGTGTTGACAAAATGGTGGCTTCAGGCTTACTGATGTATTACTTTGTAAGGTCTTTGTGAATAATTAATAAAGTGGCTGCATGCATCTCCCAGATGCAGAGGCCGGGGGTGCATCCTCCTTTTCAAAAAAAAAATGATTACGGAGAAAACCAGCACAATAGGCTCATTTTACCTATCACCTGCCCTTATGTCCACAAAAAATTCAATGGGTTGCTCACATTCCACGGCTATAAAAAGCACTTGTTGCTCGCAGAGATCATAAGGAGAGTGACAGAGAAAAACCAAGAGAGGTTTGGTCAAGTGAGGTTTTGTTGGCTTGTGATAGTTTTCGAGATCTAGCTCGATCCATGGCTTTGCAATGCCTTGTAGACTGGAAGGGACGGCCGGTTAATCCAAAGCGGCATGGTGGGGTAAAAGCCACCATGTTCATCTACTGTAAGTAACAAACCATCTTCCTTTTGGTTTTACAGGACGGTGCGTGTGGTGAAAGCGAGGTTAAATCTTCCACGGGTGTATGGTCAAAAAGCAATGGTCAGAATCAAATTAATTTATATTGGAGGATCATACCCCCTAATTTTAAAAGTGAAATAAACCATTTCTAAAGGTAACTGGGGAAAATTGCTCCCCTTGCTCATACAAATCTTTTACTGTGTAATCACCATTTTACATCAATTGGAATATGCATATGAATAAATCAATGCAAGAGAATAATGCTGGTGATAAAATTCCACTGTGTTTGCAGTCCTCGTTGTGATGACAAACATTGGGAACATCCCGATGCTGTTGAACGTAGTGAGCTACTTGCATGGCACAATGCATATGGGCATCGCCGACGCCTCCACCACCGCCGTTAACTTCTTTGGTGCAATCTGCGTCTTCAGCTTCTTTGGTGCTTTCATCTCCGACTCCTACAACAAGCGCTTCTACACTATCCTCATATTCGCCCCGATTGAGATTTTGGTGAGTACGTACTGAGTACCATAAAAAAATATGCATGGTAAATTACAAACTTTTGGATGAACTATTCGGTCAATTTATCTCTTGCCATCGACAGGGTTATATGCTGCTAGCATGCCAAGCTCACTTCCCGTCGCTACACCCGCCACCGTGCGACATCATCAACCACCCCAACGAGTGCACGACGGTGAGCGGCCGGAACCTGAGGCTGCTCACCCTGGGCCTGTACGTGATCCCGATCGGCGAGGGCGCCGTCCGCGTGTGTGCGGCAGCGCTGGGCGGCGACCAGTTCGACGGCGACGACCCGCATGAGCTCCGAGGCAAGATCAGCTTCTTCAACTGGTTCGCCTTCTGTATCTCGCTGGGTGGATTCGTTGGGTTGGTCTTCGTGGTGTGGGTGCAGAACAACGAGGGCTGGGACCTCGGCTTCGTGCTGTCTGCGCTCGTGGCGCTCCTCGGCACCGTCGTGCTCCTAGCCGGCCTGCCATTCTACCGGCACCAGAAGCCCACTGGGAGCCCCCTCACAAGAATCCTTCAGGTACATATGAATCGAATCTGTTCTGAGTTAGCAAACTTGCTAGGATTTTCAAGTAAAAGTTGTTGTATTATTTTCTTTGTATGTAAAATATTGTGTTATTTTGTTTTTCTATGAAAATATTGCGCTGTTTTGTTGATCAAATTTTTGTGTGGACAACAGGTTTTTGTGGCAGCTTTTAGGAAGAGGAATCTCTCAGTGCCTGAGGATTTGATTGGGATGCATGAGACCACTAGAGGAACAGGCACCAGCATCGAAGTGCTGGAGAGAACATCAGGCTTCAAGTAAGTGGGCTTGTGTCCATATCTCTACCAAAACAACTGTACCCATCAAGAGGAGTACTGCCTCTGTTTCACAATATGTGCAGGATAATAAAACTAATGATGCAAAAATAAAGTATGTATAAATACAAGCAAACCGTTTATTCTATCTGAGTCGTCAAATTGACTAAGATTTGTGCTGGAACATTGTCATGCGGAGAGAGTGTGCTATCCTGTGCCTATCTCAAAGCCATCTCAGCGGCGAAGAATTATCAATGCTTTCTTGCAGAATGAAAATTGGCTCTCCTAGTTTTACTTTCACTAGTCCAATAGATTTGACATTCTATTATACAAAATAAAAAATGTTATAAAAAAATTATGTTGTGACGAAATTCCCGTGTCACGAGGATCCTTAGAGTCGCCGTTACAATAGATAACTTGATGATTTATTTTGGTTTCGTTTTGGATCATGTTGGACCTCTTGGCCGGCCTGCAGAGGCCGTTGGTGCACACTTTAACTAACATTTCGTCCCTGTAATGCATCAAAGGTTCCTTGACAAAGCGGCGATGGACGACGGCGACGCATGGCGGTGGTCGCTGTGCACGGTGACACAAGTGGAGGAGGCCAAGATCATCCTCCGAATGCTGCCCGTCTTCGTGAGCTCTGTCTTCAGCTACCTCCCGATCCCGCTGCTCCTCACCTTCACTGTGCAGCAGGGCGGGACCATGAACACCCATCTCGGCGCCACCAACGTGCCGCCGGCGAGCCTCTTCGTCATCCCCATCGTATTCCAGATGCTGATCCTGGTGGTCTACGACCGCGCCATCGTGCCCTGGCTGCGCCACGCGACGGGCTACGCCGGCGGCATCACTCACCTGCAGCGCATCGGCATTGGGTTCGCGTCCAGCATCGGGGCCCTCGCCATGGCCGCCGTGGTGGAGGGCCGCCGCAGGAGCAGGGGCGCAGCCTCCGCCGAGGTGTCGGTGTTCTGGCTCACGCCACAGTTCTTCCTGCTCGGTGTGATGGATGTCACCTCCTTCGTCGGCCTGCTCGAGTTCTTCTACAGCGAGGCCTCCACCGGCATGAAGTCCATCGGGAGCGCCGTCTTCTTCTGCATTCTTGGCGTCGCGTCGTGGCTCGGAAGCTTCCTCATCCAGGTGGTCAACCGCGCCACCGCGCACCACGGTAGAGGCACTGGGTGGCTGGACGGTGCCAGCCTCAACGCCGGCCGCCTCGATTTGTTTTACTGGCTTCTTGCGCTCTTTGGACTCGTCGCCTTGGTTCTCTACCTCTTCTGTGCGTGGAGGTACACCTACAGGCATGATCTGAGGATGCAATCAACGATGGAGGATGACAGGGTGGCTCCCGCATCCATGAATCAAGCTGCAGTTTGACGACAACGTTGATATGTTCTAAATAGGTCATAAAACTACGGATTTTGCGCCCCTTGGGTTTGATAAGGAGTAGGTGTTAGTGTGTTACTGTGTTTGGATAGCCCTAGAGAAAACTGTGTCCAGCACGGTGTTGTGGATATACACATACCACGTCTTATCACCGGAAGGGAGATGTGCAAGATTACAAAACGGTGTCCAGCACGTAACTGGTTGCACCGAGTCTTTTCTACGCATGTTATTATATCTCGTTGAACCATTCACCACTTCACCAGAGTGTGATCTGAGGCAAGTTGCATAAGCTCGCTTCCAATAAGTCCCTTTCAACAAATTGATGGCTTTTAAAGGGGTTTCTCAAAATCATCTCCGACCGGCCGCTTCATATTGCACTATATTTTTTCGAAACGGAGGCAAAAGCTTTGCCTCATCTCATTAATAAAGAAGAAGAGAATTGCCCAGTTAATTACGGAAAACTGGGCGAAAACCGCTACAACCCACGAAGGGCAACACCAGCCAACCTGGCTATCCACACAAAACCCACACACGCCGCCGAGAGAGTAGCACCGTCGAGGCAGACTACAGGTGTCATCGTCATCACTCCTCCGCGAGCCAGCGACCCCGACTTCACCGCAAACCCCCATCGGCAAGGCACACACCGCAACAACCTGCACGAAGTCCGCATCGACCTATGCCAAACAGTTGGCCACCAGGAGCAGGGACGAGACAGCTCCGACTATGAAGACAACAAAATGCAGAAGAAATATGTAGGACTCGCGCCAACGAAGACCTCCACGGAGACCACCGAACACCCATCATCGTTGCCGCCTAGGCCCTTCCGAGGCAGCTCTGACTCCGCGGCGCCACAGCGAGACCAAGACGAAACCAGTCAGACACGCCGAAAAGAGCCGACTATCGAAGCCCTGCCGGGACTCTGCACTGTACACCACCAGCATCGTTGCCAAACCGGTCACCACCCCGAACCTCCACATCGTCAATTGACCGCTGCCAATCACGATATCGTGTAAGTCCAGCCCTGGGAAAGCACACAGGGAATCACCATCTTCAAGACGACGCCCTCAGGAGGAGAAGCGACGTGGATCGACGCCGTCATCCGGCCCTGCACCGCAGGGTCAAGGTCTTCACCCGAAGATGGGATCCGAGGATGGGGAGAGAGGAGCGCTCCACGACGACCCCCAAGGGGGAAAGCAACGTCCACAGACGCCGCGTCATCAGACTTTCGCCCGGAGCAACCCAGACTCCGCACCCCCACACAATCAGATAGCAGCGCCATCGACCTGCAAACCCGCTGGCCCAAATACCTCCAACGTGACGGTGGCGCCACCACCACGCCGGAGCCCACCTTCCTCGCCGCCAACAGAAGCCAGCGGGCCAGATCGGGCGCGGACCATATCTGGTGCCCCAAGCACCAGCACGCCGACGTGGCGGCCGGCCAGGCTCCAGACCACGCCCCACAAACCATCCGGATCAGGAGGGGAGCTGCCATCCCACCCCGACGCGCCGAGCAAGGGAGACTCGCCGGCGCCGCCGCACCGGGCGGGCGGCTGAAAAGCCGCCAGCCAAGGAGGCGCTACAGGGGCTGATGGCAGGGAGTGCGAGACGGACCAGAGGACCGCCGGGGAGCGCCGCGACGGCCGCAGCGCCGGAGGCCGAGCCTTCCCCACCTGGAGCCCGCGCCGCCGAGGTTGACGCCGTGCGTGCGAGACGGAAAGCCCCGCTGCCGCCGTCCGCCACGCGGGCTTCGCTCGGCGGCTTCCTCCGGCGGCGGCGCGGCGGGTGGAGCCGGAGAGAGGGGGTGGCGGCGCGGCGGGTTAGGGTTTCCCCAGATTCGCCATGGAGGCGACGCGGGGGTCGGGGGGATATTGCAATATAGAAGGGCCACTTTGGCATGCCTTACAACTCTCATACACTACGGGAATCGCGTTGTATGGAGTGCCTGCTACACTCGGCGAAGGCCGCCAAACACTCATAAACCAAACTCGGTAGACCCTGGGTTGGCAAAGAGCTCTTTGCCGAGTCCTTTCCTTCGGGTACAGTGGGTAGTATCATAGACTAGCTTCATAGTGCTGGATACAATTTTAGTTACTAACTTCTCATTGCATAGTATCATGGTGTCATCGTATTTATTAATGGGACATTTGCATTTGTGTCCCTAACTCGAACCCACTACTCAGATTTACCCCTAATTTTGAAGTGTGCTCAAATTTGCCCCTCTGCCGTTAGTTCCCCTTATAAAAATGCCCTTCCGTGCCGTTTTCGTCTGGTCAAAGGGCTTTGACCATCTTGTCGTTTTCTAGACATTGTTGCCCCTGCCTCCTTATGTCATTGACATGCAGGACCCACTCTGAAAAATAAAAGGAAAAAACTCTTTCTCTCACACCCTCTCTCTCACTCACTTACATGTGGGGCCAAACTAGAAAAAAGAAAAAAAAGAAAAGACTCTCTCTCACCCCTCTCTCACACACTTACAAGTGGGTCCAACCGAAATAATAAAAATCAAAATAAAGCTTTCTCTCTCAGACTCTCTGTCTCCCTGACACGTGGCCCATGGGACCCACAGTCAAGGTCAACACCAGTCCACGCCCGGAACGCATGCCCGGCTCGCCGTAGGTGGCCGGACAACCACGGTCAGAGGGCGCGAGGCGCGGGGCAGCTGCGCGACATCTTGATATTCATTTTCCATCTTTTTATGTAATAATTTGTATTTCCTATTTTTTCAAATACCAATTTTAGGTACTATGTGTAAATCCTTCCAAAAATATTTATCTAAAAGGCTCCAAACTTTTTCTACATGTAAATACTACATTGTATTGTTCTTATGAAAGTTACGCATTTTACTGAATTCATTTACCATTACTTAGCCATTAAATGAATTTCTAGCTACTTACTGGATATAATTCAAATTTGAACTACAAGTCTATTAAAAAAATGGCTAACAATTGGAAGAAAATTCACAGTTAAGTTCTTAAGTATCTTGGTAGATGTTGTTCGAGAAATGTATAAAAAATTCAAATACGTAGTTTGGAAAATTCAAACCCTTACTTGCATTTATTTGTTTTTTAATTTTAAAAAGGTAAATGAAGTCTGAAAATTATGAAATTTGGCATGGTGCCATGATATGACCTCAAGGGTCTGTGTTTAAAATTTAGAACCCTTAGAAAAAAAAGAATCACTTAATTTGGACATATAGATCAAAAGTTATTGAAATTTAATGATGCTGTGCATCTCCTGGCCTGCGCCTGGAGAAGCACGCAACTGGTAATCTACTGCTAGTGGCATGCGCTACAGCCCTCATGCCACTGGTACTTGATACGTCTCCAACGTATCTATAATTTATGAAGTATTCATGCCATGTTTACTATAGTTTTGTATGATTTTGGTGCACTTTTATATGGCTTTTATATGATTTTCATGGACTAAAATATTGACCTTGTGCCCAGTGCCAGTTGCTGTTTTCTGCCCTATTTTTGTTTTACAGAAAATCAATACCAAATGAAGTCCAAATGCAGCGAAACTTTTTGACGATTTTTTCTGGAACATAGGAGACACTAGAAGCTTCGGGAGGAGGCCAGAAGACCCACAGGGGCTCCACGAGCCACCAGGGCGCGCCACCCCCCCCCCCAGGCGCGCCCTGGTGCCTCGTGGGCCCCCTGTGGCCCTTCTTCGCGTGATTCCAACGCCAAAAAATCATATATATTCAGAAACCCCCGAAAGTTAACCTAGATGAGTTTTTACGCCACCGCAAGCCTCTGTACCTCCACGATCTCATCTACAGCCCTTTTCCGGCACCCTGCCGGGGGGGGGGGGGGGGAAGCATCACCGGAGGCCATCTTCATCATCCCGGCGGTCTCCATGATGAGGAAGGAGTAGTTCATCCTCGGGGCTGAGGGTTTGTACCAGTAGCTATGTGGTTTATCTCTCTCTCTCGTGTTCTTGAGATGGCACGATCTTGATGTATCGCGAGCTTTGTTGATATAGATGAATCATATGGAGTTTTCCCCTCTCTATCTTCTTGTGATGAATTGAGTTTTCCCTTTGAAGTTTTCTTATCGGATTGAGTCTTTAAGGATTTGAGAACACTTGATGTATGTCTTGCATATGGATATCTGTGGTGACAATGGGATATTCACTTGAGTCACTTGATGTATGTTTTGGTGATCAACTTGCGGGTTCCCTGACCTTGGGGATTTATGCATAAGGGTTGGCACACGTTTTCGTCTTGACTTTTCGGTAGAAACTTTGGGGCACTCTTTGAAGTTCTTTGTGTTGGTTTGAATAGATGAATCTGAGATTGTGTGATGCATATCGTATAATCAAACCCGTGGGTACTCGTGGTGACATTTGAGTGCCTAGGTGACATTAGGGTTTTGGTTGATGTGTATCTTAAGGTGTTATTCTAGTATGATCTCTACGGCTGTTCGTGACAATTAATGGGGATGGCTCATAAGATTGATCGGGAAGGATAACTTCGAGGTGGTTTCGTACCCTACAACAATTTCTTCGTTTGTTCTCCGCTATTTGTGACTTTAGAGTGAACTCTTTGTCGCACGTGAGGGATTTACATATGATTCAACTATGTCAACAATGTTGGGAGATTGCACTAGCGAAAGTATGAACCCTAAGCCTTGTTTCTAAGCATTACAATACCGTTTATGCTCACTTTTGTTACTTGCTACCTTGCTGTTTTTTTTATTGTTCGCGCTACAAAAACCTATATCTACTATCCATACTACACTTTTATCACCATCTCTTTGCCGAACTAGTACACCTATACAATTTACCATTGTATTGGGTGTATTGGGGACACAAGAGATTTCTTGTATTTGGTTGCAGGGTTGTTCGAGAGATACCATCTTCAACCTACGCCTCCCACGGATTGATAAACCTTAGGTCATCCACTTGAGGGAAAATTGCCGCTGTCCTACAAAACTCTGCGCTTGGAGGCCCAACACGAGTCTACAAGAATAAAGTTGCGTAGTAGACATCAGTACTTGGACTAGTTACCAGTGGCGTGTGCCACTCCGGACACGCCACTGGTAACCGTCCACGGATAAGGGTTTCTGCAGTAGTGATTCAGCCCTAGAAGGTTTTGGAATATTAACTTGAAACTCTGAACATCCAAACTAAAATTTATAAATTTCAAATTCCTGTCCATAGACATTAAGATCATCTTAATTTGATAGTGAGGCCACACTTCTGTGCATGAACCATATGAAATAGGCATGGCATGTTATTGTGCATCAAAACCATATAAAATGGCTCCCTTCTAGCTCGTGCTACATCCTCCATGTCTTCCTTGGAGCCTGAGTGCGTCCAGGTGCTAATGGGGGCAGCGTCGGCTCTATGTTTTGGTGGCCCCTAGGGCGACGACATGGCCCTTAAGGCTATGTATATGTATATGTATATGTATATGTATATATATACACACACCTAAAATTATGAAGGAAAGTACATCCATTGAACTAGAATTAGAACCCTAACTATCTAACATGCTTGGGTGGTACTAGTAAGGAGGTAAGGATGGACATGTACGGCTAGCGCGTCCACGCGTGGAGTAAGAGGCGGAGAGGGAAACGAGCTCGCGCCTTGTGGCCATGACGACGTAACATGAACATGGCCTGGACGTGAGGAGGCGCAGGTGCTGTCCAGAGCCGAGAAGAACCAAGGAAGACAAAGATCATGATTCGCAGATTCGGCGAGGTCGTGCGGCCGTGCGCGAGCAAGCAGAGGCCGATGGCAGCGATAACGACGTTTGTTTTCCTCCTAGTCTTGTGCTACTGGGGATATGGCCATATGGGCCTTCTATGCAAATGCAGGGAGCTCATGGGCCTCCTAACAGGCTTGGGCCCTGGGCGGTCGCCCCTCCCACCTAGGCTCGGTCCCAACCCTGAATGGGGTGAAGGACACTCCATGGATGCTACTAGGAAGATTTGTTTTGGCTGTTATTGTGCCACAGCTAACCATTCGACACTAGTACAGTTCAGAGATTTAGAGGCGGTTCTTGTACACAGCCCGCAGTTGGTTTTATATTCTGACTCTTAAACGGAAGCTAATACTCCAAGTTATTTCAGGCTGTTGTGAAACCGCTTAGGAAAATTCTCATCTCAGTCGGTTCCTACCATTGAACCGACTTGACAAAACCGATTGTAATATTTTTGCATTCCAGCCAGTTTTGCAGTAAAATTGGTGATATTGTTAATTCCAGGGCTAAATTAATTCCTGTTTTGCGATCAGCCCTGCAATCAGAATTCACATCAAATGATCTGTCACAGATCAACACATGATATATCACAAACGCACATTCACATTCATCTCATCATTGCATTGCATTGCATTTAATTGCTACGTAGTTCATAATAAATTTTGTTGTTAGTATGATATCTCAGGAGGCCCTTCAGGATGGAAGTAAACGAGTAACGTGGGCGGCCTATAGGCGTCTGTGCTTAGGTGTGGAATTTCAGGAAAAAATGGAGTTGGGAAATGACAAGAAGTACTCAAGCACATCGATTTTGTCAACAAAAACATACTTTTGCACCTCCCCCTCTGTTTCCCCTTAAATCCAGCAACAAAGGCAAGCACGTATTGGGCTCAGGCACTCGTTTATTTCAATCTCAAAAGACCTCATGAAATTCCATACTACTACTCTACTAAAACTGGTTCACTAATACAAAGTACTACTAATATACTAACACTACTTCTCTAACTCAGGATTACAGTTGTTCTCTAATATACTAAAACTAGTTCATCTCCTTGCCTGATCCGTAGGCAGAGGAGGGGACGACAGTTGTCCACGCTCTCTTCAGATGCGCGATGGGAGCATGGGAGTGGCCACTATGGCCAAATCCGGGGAGGGGGCGGAGTCTTCCGTCAGAGCCACACGGGGGCGGTTACCACGGTCGGACCCATGCATGGGCGGCGACTGTCGGGACCCATGATCAAAGATATACAAGTCTACCTGTAGAGGATCATACAGGAAGCCGAGATTCTTGCTTGGACAACTAGCCACCTCGGACTGGTCCATAGGTGACCTATACTCTCAGAGAGACCGGAACAATCGATCCCATTGTTCCCACCACATCGGGAAACCTCATCCGACGGGGGTGGTCCAAATGTTCCCTCACTCATTCTAGAGGGGCCGGGGCATGACTTCCCAGCTCATTGAAATGATCAGAATTGAGTTTTCCTTTTTCCTTTTCTTTTATTCTGTTTTGACACTTTCAAACAACCTTTTAAATTTTTTGAGGGCTCAAACTTGGTCCAAATCACTTGTAAATTTCTACATGGCTTCCCTGGATTATTCAAGATCCAAATAAAATATTTACAAGATTTGTTAATTCATATTTTTATTTCTCAAAATATAAACCCAATTTTGACCAAGTTTTGGGTGTGAACTACAAGTTGGTTATTTGTTGTCTTTCCAATTTTTTTGAAAATTACCACAAAGACTCCTCACATATAGGGGAAGCTATGATAAATATT
Source organism: Elymus sibiricus (assembly GCA_039707655.1). Lineage (NCBI taxonomy): Eukaryota > Viridiplantae > Streptophyta > Magnoliopsida > Poales > Poaceae > Elymus > Elymus sibiricus. The sequence continues at coordinate 404,946,989 of CM077674.1, read as the reverse complement.
TCAGGATTTTTGGAGGACAAAAACTCGTGCATTGATTTTCTGAGTGCATTTTATAACATTTTTATGAGGTTTGGAATTGTACTCATTTTCACAATTAAACAAATGATGCTATGAGATGATCATGATGCACATTACAACTCCCAATTACTAACTACTAAATTGGGGCTGTTATAGCGACCGCGCCGGATACTCACAGAGGCGGTGACCACGGCCGGATTCGGGGAGATTATATAGAAAGCTAGCCAACGCATGGGTTGGATTATCCTAGTCGGTTGGACTGCCGGAACCACCTAAGGATAGGCTACAGCCGGTTGCCGCAAAGCAACTGACTGCAATAAAATTATTATCCCAACCGGTTGGAAATCTCAACTGACTAAATGAATTGTTTGAGGCGGTTTCTGTTTTTAAACCGACTGTAATAATTTATTATTACAGCTGGTTATTTTATTACAATCTGTTTTTTCTCTAAAACTGCCACATGTGGACATTATTGCTGCTGGGGTTGCTTTTTTTTTCTGTGTAAACCCACACTATGGGCCGACTTCAAAGCTAGGATTTGTAATATTGTGAGTACATAAGGGCATCTCCAATAGTGAAGGCACTCTTCTCTTATGTTCCTACATGTCATCTAAAGATAACAAAAAAAAATAGTAGAATGGTAGAGTAGCTCATCTTCCCTTGTATTTAAATGTTTTTTTGGCATCAATGTGAAGTTTCCAAACTAGCAAAGAGGCTTACGCAGACTATCTGCTCGCGAGCTCATGCGCACATGAACAGTACAATCAGGAAAAAAAATAGTAAATGAATCAAAAAAAATCTGATTTTTTTTGTGACTAACATTGTTGAATGTTTCGACTGCTTGCAAAGTTTCGCGATGGAATGACATTCCGGGAGTTCTGAAAAAAAATCGATGCTAAATAAATGCAATTTTTGAAAGCATTTTGGAGCACTGAATTTTTTTGGTGCCAAGACTCCCACGAATGTCATTCCATCACGAGAATTTGCAATCAATCAAAACATTCAACAATGTTTGTTGCAAAACAATTTCAATTTTTTGGATTTTTTTTGGATTTTACTGTTTATGGCAGGTGCACATGAGCTCGCGATCAGAAGAGTACTTTCCCTTACATAGTTCACTAACAAAGGTAGTCCTGCCACCACGCCGCAGAACAGGAGCTTGTGTGGAACCTTGGATTTCTGGCGTAACAGCGGTGGAAGGTATCAAAATATTACGGCCGCATAACATAGTATATACGGGCAACCGACGAGGGATGGTCACAATAAAGTATACAAATCACTTTCAGATGTAATTGAAGGTAAAGAGGGAAGGTTTCGCGAGACTCTGCTTGGGAAACGGGTCGATTACTTGGGGCGTTCTGTCATTGTTGTGGGTCCTTCGCTTTCATTACGTCAATGTGGATTACCTCTAGAGATAGCAATAAAGCTTTTTCAGCTATTTGTAATTCGCGATTTAATCACGAAACGCGCCACTTCTAATGTAAGGATTGCTAAAAGGAAAATTTGGGAAAAGGAACCCATTGTATGGGAAATACTTCAAGAAGTTATGCGGGGACATCCTGTACTGTTAAATAGAGCACCTACCCTGCATAGATTAGGCAAACAGTGGCAAGAAATGTTGATTTCCCTTTAACAGGTGTACAGGACCCGAGAAATATGCAGGTTTCTAATAGTGCTCACTCCAGTGGGGTCCCGGCACAGTCCGAATGGAAGTTCATTCATTGGAGTAGTGCCAAGCAAGAAAGTGCTCAAAGGTATCATAGTTCATAGGTATTAACAGGATCCTTCTTGCATCAATTGGATTGAAAATTGACGTGATTAGCTGCTCGTCCCAAGTACCCGAAGCAGGGTCAATCAACGACTTTCCTTGTCTCCATTCTGATTGATTCGCTTCTTCGCGCCGCTAGAGCTAAAGAGCATGCGCGAACCATACTCAAAAATTATTGCGATAAGTTAGACCTCGATGTCAGCTGGGAGGAGCTCTGAGAAACTTATCATTTTTCTTGGTGGGAAAAAAAAGTTTTACAGGATGCACTGCCTCTTAAAGACAGAAACAGAGGAGGGAAAGAAGGTAGTATAGGGAACTTGCTTTTGGATTCTTATCGAAAGTGAATCCCTCTAACACTTCTGTTAGTGTTTTATGAGAAAATCTTTTATAGACACAACAAGTGTGAAAATCCTTAGTCACTAGGCAAGAAAGCTCGATGGGAACAAAAAGGATACAATTAGTTCAGAATCAAAAAAATGTACAGTTTCAAAGGAAAGAAGGAATGGCAAGTTTCCCTCCATTGAACATCAACGAACACCGCATTTTGAAAAGGAGACGTGATTTATTCCTACCGTCCTGAACACGTCTAGAAACAGCAACCTCGTACATAATACCATTTCGCATTACAGTATCCACTTTCAAGTCGGGGTGAAACTTACTAAGATGTTGGGTCATCAGAATACTGATTGTCTCTCGGCCAATATCGATTTTTAGAAAGAAAAAACAAGAATTTTCTTCTTTTTTTTATTAACATTAAGTAAAAAGAATATAACTAAAATGGAATTGGCAATATAATTTTTATAGACTTTCGAAGAAGAAAAGGGGACAATAAAATGATGCGGGCCATCAAGCCAAGTTCTCGACATGCCCGTCCTTGCTTTTCTAGCTAAAGTATGAGCCGTCATGTTTGACTCCCGAGGACAGTGCTAGAAGACTACCTTATTCACGAAGTCTCTAACCATCTGGTAACAATCCTCATATAGACTGTGTGGCAGCAACTTCTCTCGAGTGACCTCTCGCTAGCATGGTCTGCGCCACCTCCATGTAGAAGGATTGAACGATAAGTCGATTGAACCGTCTTTGCTAAGGGAAGACTAGTTTCTCTCTTCATTCTCTCCACGCCAATGATAATCTTATATGGCATGCATAACTAAGACAACATATTACATATGTAAGCGCTCATATTGTTTGTGAGTATTTTGGACAGTTTATTATTGCAGAAATTGCAGGTTGCATTATCTACATGTAAGTCTGACATGCTACACATGTGGGCTCTTGACAATTTTACACTTTGCACCTGTCAAAGACGGTTCACACATAACCATCCCAGTTCACCAAACTAGGCCCACTCGTCAGTGCATTGTGAGGGCCACCTCGCTCCTTTTGCTGCCCGTGCGTGTGCAAACTAATCATGCATCTTGTCTCTTTAACCTCAGTCTCCACAAGGGGTTTATACTTAAATTAGTACCAGCGGAGCTAGAGCCCCATCCTCTCCAACGCTATCCCCAACCATGGGTTAATGGAGCCAGCCAGAGAATGGGTTGGAGATGCTCTAGGCCCCCTGATCTATGGTTGTTGCACATAGGAAGCTCCACTTCGTTAACTGGTAAGTTTTCCAATTTCTAGAGAGGCTCAACAGCTTCTGCGTAACTTATGCGTTCCAAATGGACATACAAAGTGCTCTGCAACATATATCAACACAAAACCTTACTCGGCATATGTACCGGCCACTACGAACACACTAGGAAAACCCCCGCGTGCACACAAAGTTGTACACATCTCACAAAAACAAAAGGCCAAAGCAATTGCGTGCTAGCTAGACTGCTAGCTCGTGGTCTCGAAGTGGTAGAGCCTGTTCTCCGCAAGCTTGGTCCGGTATGCCGAGGCTTTGTACTCTCGCCATGTGAACTCCCTGTACCGGCTGCACCCGCCTTCCCCGACGAGCTGCGGCAGTGGCACTAGCGTCTCCCGCGGCGGCGGGCCACCGAAGAAGATCACCGACACCCGCGACTGGACGCTGTTCACCATCACCCGGTGCCTCACGCTCCGGAACCTCCCGTTCGTCAGTACCTGTGCTTACATGGACTTGTATGATGAGCAAACGATATCGTGGAACAAAGAAGGCATATGAAACAGATGGAATATTCTAATGTAACAGCAATGACACATGAGAACAAACCAAAAGGCTCTCTACGCAATTACCAGGAAATGACTGCACAATTACCAGTGTCAACTCTCTGTGCCACCATCATCATCATTGTACTATATGCCCTGAGATTTCAGGTCCAGGCAAGCCAGCTGTTTGTCCGTACAATTACCAGTGTCAACTCTCCGTGCCACCACCCACCATCCTTCGAAAAAAAAAAAACTCTCCGTGCCGCCACAATCATTGTCCTATTATACATGTCCTTGTGTAGGACTGGCTCTACATGATTTTAGTTTGAAAAAATTTCCCTGTTCAACAAAAATGACTTGGCATGGACAGCATGGTTCGCTCAAAGGTCGGGATATGATGTGTGGAAATGGAGAAATGCCACTTTGACACCCACACGACCCACTCAAACGGCATACAGCACAATGGCCCCAGTTCAATGGTCGTGTTAAGCCATTTTTATTAAAAAATTAACATACTAATTGTACTGACAAATAAACAGGATCAAGTACCTGCAAGACGTCACCAACATTGACGAAGAAGGAGGTCTGGTCGGGCGGCACCGAGACCCATGCGCCATCGCGCAGCGCGATCTCAAGGCCGGAGGTGGTGTTGGAGCGCAGCACGGAGATGATCTGGGGGTCAGTGTGCTCACCGAACCCGGTGACCATGCCACTGCCACCGTGTTTCAGCTCGGAGCGCGGCGGGTAGTGGTTCACCCGCAGCATTGAGTCGCTTTCCTCGTCCAGGACCAGCCTCGCGAACGCGTCCCTGTCTTCCATGCCCAGCCCCTCCGCCATCAGCTCCAGCACCTGACATGCCATCCTCCGCACGGCCACGGTGTACTCGTTCAGAAGGTCGCTGCAGATTAAAACAATGAAAAACTCAACTTGTGTCAGTCTAACATGATTGGACCTTGATTCCCTTCAGGATAACTAAACTTCAATAGCACATTTTCTTTAAGACGGACCTTAATTTTCTGTAAGATAAGAGCACGCTTTGCATACGCGTCACATTGTAATTGTAGCCCGACAGTATAATAGATGTCGCTGGCACTTCTTCTCAATGTTTCTCTGCCATGCCATGTTGAACATAGTGGACACGGGAGAAAAGATTCCAAGGCGAAAAGGTGTCATTATTCAAGGCCAGCTCGAAGTAGGCCATGAAACGGGGGATTGCTCACGTGCGCCAAAAGAACGGAAAAAAGAAAAGAAAGACCCGATCGAACAACGCGGAAATTCTTTTTAATGAACTGTAGGAACCCCCTGCCCTCCCGATGAGGTTCTTAAAAAAAAAGGAAACCAAACATCACGCAAAGCTTCCAATAGTGGTCGGCCGGCAAGCCAGCTCAAAGTTTTATATTATTTCCACTTTTTCCCAAAAAAAAAATCTTTGGAAAAAAAAGAGAAACCGGATAAGAACAGTGAGTAAGCGAGCGATATATGAGCTGCTTAGCCAAAGCCCAAAGGAGCGCGATTCTGTATTATACTTGGCGGAGCCAGAGATGCAGATTCTCTACTGTTGCTGCTGCAGAAATTGCACGTGCTACTTGCGACGCATCTTTTCACTAGCCGTGTTGTGTTACTTCTGAATACAGAATGTGTTCAAGTAGATCTATGAGAGAGAGAGAGAGAGAGGGAGGGGGGGGGGGGGGGGGGGGGGGGTCCATAGGACGAAAGGCAAAAGGTGACGAGAGACCGAGTGCCTACATTCCAGCTTGCAGAAGCACCGAGAAACACAGCACCTGGATACAGCTGTCGCCAACATTAGCAGAAAAGCCCCCCGAGAAAACAAAATTACAACCCGGTTCCTGAGGGGCGGCCAAATTCACCACCAACGCCGACGAGAGCTCCCCGACAAAGCGCCGGTCGCTGCCTCTGCCAGGCCAAAGTGAGTACCATCAGGGAGTCGCCCCAGCAGAGGAATAAAGGCAACTGCCTCATCAGTGCCCCAAGAACGGCAGGGCAATATCACCCCGATCCCCAGGGGCCGGCCGTCCACCGTTGACATCGCCAGCCACACGCCGCTTCAGCACCGGCAGGAGCAGGAGGAGGGAGAAAACAACAGTATCCACGACCCAAGCATACCAACCGAGATCAGGCCACCGCCGCCACCGCCAAAGAAGACGAGGCACGCCGGCCCACCGACACCGTCGCCCGGGATGGCATGCATCAGCCAAGCTCATGTACAAATCCTCGCGGCACCGCAGCCGCACCGGAAGGAGCGCCGCCGCAATGGCGACGATGCCGGAGGAACAAAATCCCACGGTGAGGACGCCGACGCCACCACGCCGACCTCACCCCGGAAACCAACTCCCGCCGTCGCGCACGAGCGGTGAGAAGACAACGTAGCTGGCTCATCACGCCACCCTGAGAGACGCCGTGGTGGAGGAGAAGCCGCCGCAGATTATTCCAAGGATGAACCGCCACCGCCACCCTAGCGATGCCCCAGGAAAACCTAGCCCTAACCCTATCTACATGCCGGAATCGGAGAACCGGGGTTCCCCCACCTTCCCGAGGAAAAGCCGCCGCAGATTATTCCGACGCTGCTCCGCCACGCTACACGAGCGGTGTCCCAGGAAAACCTAGCCCTAAAGCCCCCCCCCCCCCCCCCGCGCCCCCCTCCAGTTTCGGTGCTCGACGGGAGGGATTGGTCGCCTCCGGTTTCGCATCTTTCTCTACAGTAGGAGGGGAGGGGAAAGCGAAGCGAAAAACTCTCCGCTTCGTTAGCGACTACAGACAGGTGTTTTATTGAGCCTGTATTAAGGCAAAGGGGACAAATCCATGATACCGTTTCTCTTTCTTTTAACAAGAAAAAGGGGGGAATGTTCATTAGACATAATAAATTTGTACAAAATAATTTTTTTATTCATTGTGGGAAAACTAACTATAACTGTTTTTAAACACAAAATACCCATTTCACTAACGGATTTACAAGTTCTAAGTCGACTCGCGTGAGGTGCACACCGCCATCTCTAAAATTGCAAGGAAAATATATATCCCTTTAAGTTTGGCCGATGGATGAAAATTTGCTCATAGCTAGGGGTGGAAACGGATCGGATGCGGATCGGATAGTGCTCTTACCACTTTCATTTTCATATTTTCAAAACGAATACGAATGTGAATACGGATGTTATCGGATATGAATGCGGATCGGATGTTACTCGAATACGGATAAGTATCGGATGTTTACTCGATTCGGAACGGATACGAATAATAGCGATGTATTGCTTAGGAAAATTAGTCGAAGGCTATGTGACATGAAATAATCAACTTGTAACATACAATAAGTCAATGATAGATAGGTTTATGAATAAATATTACTGTAATACATAATAATTTATAAGTTTAATCATACAAAGAGTAAAATTTGACCACTTATTTGGCTTTTATGTTGGATAATAGACATATTGGGGCTAGAATTTTGAAAATTACCTCCGATAATCTTATTCGGATACGGATATATCCACTTCCATATCCATATTTGTGTCAAAATCTCATACCACATTTATTTTTTTATTTTTTAAATAAATCCGGATACGGATAATTTCCATTTCCATTTTAGTTCGGATGCGGATGTTTCGGATACGAATAGACATTTTCTCGAATACGAATAGACATTTTCTCGAATACGAATATCGGATATTTCGTATTATGCACTACCAGTTTCCACCCCTGCTCATAGCTCATTTCTATGTAGGCACAACTTTTTCTGATTATTTTTTTTTTTTTTTTTTTGCCGTGAGATTCCTCTAAAGAATTCCTGGTTGGTCGGTCTGCCGTTGTTAACTTGTTTTTGCCGTGAGCTGTCGACATATCTCTTTCACAAATCTTGAAACCACACGTAGGAAAATTAAAGAGAAAAATCTGCTAAAGCATAATCGATTCCGATTCTACGTGGTTAATCACTATGACGTGTAGTACTGCAAGCTAATATCAATTCACAATGTAGAGGGTGCACTCACCGGAAAGAGCAGAGCGACGCACACGGCACCACCTCCTCGGGCACAGACAATGGGGCGCCGGCGGCGCTGACACCTAGCAGGAGATACTCGACCCACCCGAGGTCGCCGTTGCTGCCTATCCGCTTGCTCGCGTAGCCGAACGGACTACCCGGCGCCACAGCCGACATCGCCGCCTCCTTCTCCCGCTGCTGGAGCTTGAAGAACGCGGTGACGGCATTCTCCACGCGCGCCAGGAGCTCGGTCGGCACGCCATGGCCCGTCACCTTGAAAAACCCGTGCTCCTCGCACGCCACCACCACCGCGCGCGCCGCGGCCGCCCTTCTCTCAGAGCCGCTCCCCGTCGCGGCAAGGTCGACTTCCGGCACGTTGGCCAGCGGCGGCGCCGCCAGGAGCGCGATCTGCTCCAGCTCGCCCATGGAAAGAACCGCTATGGTTACAGAACAGAGGAAGCATAGGGAGCGTCTACTACTACCACACTACACGCTGTCAGTGTGTATCCAAGAAAGAGAGGAGAGGAGCAGAGGAGGAATGGATTTAGCTTGAGAAACCAGTTAGGTTGACATGGGAGGGGAGTTAATTACACAAAACCATCACATTTGGGGTTAATGTAACATAAAACCATCACCTTTGCTAAAAATTATACTTGACCACCACTTCAGAGCCAGCGAGTAACATATAGCACTGATTCACAGATTAGCTCATTATGATGGCCGGCTCCTGCACATCAGGGCGACATGGCATGCCTATGTGTACAATATGCCTAGGTGGACATGGGTCCCACCTATCAGCCCCCCACGTCCTTCCTCCTCCCCCTCTCTCTCCCTCTCTTTCCCCCATCTCACAGAATCCTCTCGTTGGCAAGGGGTGTGGCTTCGAGCCATGGCACCGTCCAAGCACCTTCCGGCGCGGAGGAGCATGGGTGCCTCGATGGCAGCAAGGTTGTTGATGCCTCCAGGCAAGGTACGCCCGCACGCTGAAGGTGATGACGCGGTGGCAATACGACTTGTCGCAGAGGTCGGAGAGGAGCAGCCACCTTCTTCTACTTCCTTGAGCATGCACCCATCACCGGGAATCTTTGGCTGCGCCCTGGTCGCTCCCTCCCCGTCGCCATTTTTCGCGTCACGGGTGCCTGGCGCCAAGTGCACGGTGTGCACAATACCGGCCAGAACGGCGCACCCCGAGCTCGCCCTGAGCTTCCTTTTCTCCTCCACCTGCCTCGCGCACCTCTCAATTTTAGGATCCGTCGACTGCGTCAAGCCCTCCGCCAACGACGCCGCCGGAGCGGCCCGCTTGTCGTCGCTGTCATCGTTCCGACAACCGCCGGTGGACGAGGCCTATCCCAACCGGTCCGCCTCGCCCCCTGGAGTTCGCCATGTTGCGTGCCGAGAGAGACACACTACTAGGAAACTGCTTATAGGTGGGGTCACATTAGTGGCGGGCGCACTCTAGTGCCTGCCACTGGTAATCTGGCCACTTACCAGTGGCAAGCGCAAAGTCATGCCCACCACTGGTATTCAAGTACCAGTGGCGGGTGCAAAATACACGTCTGTCACTGGTACTTGAGTTACCAGTGACGGACAGCAATACGGGTAACTCAAGTACCAGTGGCGGGCGTGTGTTTTTGCCCCTCACTGGTAAACTGTATTACAAGTGGCGGGTATTTTTTCGTGCCAGCCACTGGTATTTTTTTGTCATTTGTTGTAATGTTAGGTTTCTAGTGCTTTAGGTTTAGGCTTATGGTCCAAAAAAAAATTCTATATTAAAGGCACATCATTGGAAGTTTCATGTAAGATTTTGGCACTTTTTACTGCTAATTTGCTATTTTTAGGGCTTTAAATAGATTTCTAGGTTGTTATTGGAGGTAAATGCGCTTAATGGTTTAAATATAGATAACGAACCCGGAAAAACTTCAAATTTTAACACGTCACATGTAATGGTACATGTTGGGGGTGGAAAAAGTTTGAATGCTAACCAAAGAATGAGCGGTCGCTTCACATGCAAACATGTCTGCTTCGAATGCTTACAAATGCATTTAATGGCTTAAATATTGTAAACAAAACCTCAAAAATGCCAATTTTTGACATGATACATGTAATGGTGTGTATTGAGTGTGAAAAAAATTCAAGGCCAACCGACAAAGTAGCGGTCGATTCACGTGCAAACCTGCCCCGTTCCCTCTCGAAACATAGTTTATTCCTTGGAGATGGTCCGGTTTGTAAGCAGTCTGTGTGACAAATTTTGCGAAACATTATCAAATTTTACCACAACCTCTAGGGGTCATATCATGACACCATGCCAAGTTTCGTAATTTTTGAACTTTGTTTGAATTTTTCCGAATTAAAATGACAATAACCACCATGTTGGTTCTCGAGTCTCGGCCACCTGGTGTCTGGAACTCCACTTGTTTCCTTACGTGAGGCCTAAATATAGACTAAAGACAACCAATAAGATTTTTCAACTCATTTCTGGGGATTATTTCATGTACCTGCAGTTTCAAATTTGAATTATATCCATTAAATGCCTAGAAATATATTTGATGGCTTAAATATAGCAAACGGGTCCTGAAAATGCCAAAATTTGACATGATACATTTAATGGTATGTGTTGAGTCTGAAAAAAAAAATTCAAGGCCAACCGAGAAAGCAGCGGCCGCTTCACGTGGAAACTCAGTCTGTTCCCTCTTAAAACCAAGTTTTTTCCTCGGATTTTGCGAAACATTCTAGTTTTTTTACCACATCCTTTAGTGTATATATCATGACACCATGCCAAGTATCAGGTTTTTAGGGCTTCATTTGATTTTTTGAGCGTAAAAATGATAATAACATACATGTCGGTGGCGGGGGTCTTTTGCCTTGGTGTATGAGACACATGGTACTTTTCTTGCGGGAATTTTCCCCGTGGGGTCGCAAATTTTTTACTAAATATTAGCAAAAATGGAAAAAAAATATTAGCAGTGGCGAGCACTAGAAAATACCCACCATTGGTAAATTGGCAGAAGTAGCAGTGGCGGGCGGGCCTGTGCACACGCCACTGGTAAGTGTCCAGCAAAAGCACACAATTTGCGTGCTTGCTTCCTATTGGTTGAGAGATTGGCACATGGATTGATGACATGGCAAGAAAACACATAACCACATGTTCCGTTTCATTCTCTCCCGACTAAGTGTTGGCCTTCTTTTCCTTCGTCCATCCCTTTTCTTCTGCGCCGCACTGCTACACATATGTGCAAATCCGCACCGCGGCAAGGAAGCCAGCGTCGTCCAAGGCTACATCGACTAAGGGGACGGCACAGCCCCGCCCGCATCCCTTCTCCTCTCGCGCACTCCCGGCGGCCACGGAAGCAACTGCTGTCGATGGCGGTGCATGCCCAGAAGCTTGCTCGCGTTCTGGGAGGAGCGGAGGAGCTCGGCCCCATGGGCGTGGATGCAGATGTGCTAGCCGTTGGCAACGCGTGCCCACGAGCTTGGTCAAGTGCATGGGAGGAGTGGAGGAGCTCCGTTCCGCAGGCGTGGTTGCAGATGTGCGGGCCGTCGACGGCGCATGCCCGTGAGCTTGGTCGACTGCATGGGAGGAGCGGAGGAACTCAACCACGTGGCAGCGGTTGCAGGTGTGCTCGGCGGCGACGTGGGTCACCGGCGTTGCACCCTCTCCAGTCTCCGACGCATGCCACAACTTCTCCCCTTTCCCGTTCCCGATGCATACCAATGGATCCACACGCACCCGTGCTAATTCTGGTCGGCGGGGGCTTCCTGGCTAGGATCCAGAGCAACTTTTTTTTGAATTTGGAAATTGATAGCAGTGGCGGGCTAGAAATAGTGACCGCCACTAGTATACAATGCATATCAGCAGTGGGCCAAATTAGGCTCCCGCCACTGGTAACTAATTAATAGTGGCGGACGAGGCGCCCGCCACTGGTAACATGTTAGCAGTGGTGGAAGATCAGTGGCGGGCAGCCTCCATAGCCACACACGCCACTAGGAGGCCCTTTGCACCCGCCATGGCTGGACTGTTTTGCAGTAGTGAGAAGGTCGAGGCTGATGCCGAACCCCCTTGATGGCGGATGCATGTGATGTCCGTCCATCGCCACGCCGCACTGGCGGCAAAGCCGAGAGATGCGGCGCCCAGGCCGCGGTAGCGGCTGTGCGGACAGTGACGCTCTCCGACTGTGGAGCTTGGTTCGGTGGCGAGGATATTCGAGGTGGCTCCGGCAGCGGGCGTTGAGCTTGAAGAGACGAGCGCTTGCTGGAGTGGAGCAGAGCTGATCTTGCCATCGCGGAGGCCGTCAGGGTACGTAGCCCAGGATCGAGCTTGGCGTCAGCTTGAGCTCTGGTGAGGTTGGGGCTGTGGAGAGGCGAGATGCGATGGAGGTAGAGCTCAGACGAGATGCTTTGGCGGGGTTCGCGCTCTGGCCGCCCAGAAGTTGCTCGACGAAATGGCCCATGGGAAGAGATGGGAAGAAGATAAACATTAAGTCATTTACATGTGGGACCCACGGCTCCTCTGCCAGCTTAGTTGGTCAAAGTACGATTTGCGTTTGGTATTTGCCACAGCAACCTTGACATGTGAGACCCAGCCGTCAGTTTCACTGTTAGAATGAGCTAATCTGCGAATCAGTGCTATCTGTTACTCGCTGGGCCTGAAGTGGTGGTTAAGTGCAATTTTTGGCAAAGTTGGTGGTTTTGTGTTACCCTAACTCCCAGGGGCGGACCCAGAAACTGGCAGAGCCCCGGGCTGGGCCATGTAGATGGGCTTTGGGCTATTACTTTCTATGAATTTTTTCTAGATTTTAAGGAATATATAGTGTAGTTTTGGGCCTAAGCACCGGGCTAAAGCCCAGGCTGCCCTGGGTGCAGGTCCGCCCCTGCTAACTCCAAATGTGGTGGTTTTATGTAATTAACTCCGATGAAGGGTGTTGTCTCTCTTTATATAGGCATGGGGGAGAGGCGGAGAGGTCAGAGCAGCAGAGCAGAGGTGTATGATACCTTGGTGCATGTATCAGTGTATGAGTGCGATGACACGACAATGGGGTCTGACAGTTAGCTGTCTTGGTAGGATACAATGCATTGTAGAGATATGCTGCAAATCCAATTAATGGATCTCTATCATGACAAGGTTAGTCGATGAGATTTTGCAGGGCCGTAGTGTAGATGTATCTGGACAGGGGGAGCATCGGTATACATTTGGTCTGGGCAGTTAGATTCATCTGAGCTGATAGATTAGAATCTCGAGGACAAAATGGAGGCATTTTTTCGGAGGTAATTACGATGACAAAACGGAAAACATGTTGAACTTAGCTTCTGGATCAACAACAGATATCATATATTTTGGGATAATTCATACACCGAACATCTAGCCAACTGACAAAACGAAAATATGGAAGACGTATGAAGCTCTCACTTTCCCCTCCCCTCTGCTACAATAGAGATAGGCGAAAATGGGGCGAACTCGCGAATCCCTTCCTCCCGCTGGCGAGGGTGTGGATCCCTACGTCCTCCGCTCGTCGCTCCGGCGGCGGGAGGAGGTGGGGATCCCGTTCCTCTGTCCCCGACGTGCAGATAGGGTAGGTTTAATTCCCGGCGGCGTTGTTTGGTTGAAGGGATCGATGCCGTCTAGGAGTAATAATTCAACTCGTCCTGGTGAGAGCAGTGGTTGTTCTGCGGTCTGAGGACCTCCTTTTAATTTTATTTACTTCTAGGATGCTTTATACTATTGCAGAATTTTCTATATAATTCTGAGATCCTTTGCGCAAAAAAAAAAGATAAAACGAAAATATCACGTACGCATATGGGTAGCACCTTATAAATATCACAATAAACCCCGTCACCATGCCGCGCTCGGATCTCTCTCTCTCTCACGATGCATATCTCTCTCTCTCTCTCGATGCATGGGCACGTTCAGTCATCACCCTGGTCACTTTCTCGAATGCTCGCATTTTTTTACGATATCCTCGCATGCCTGCCTCGACAGGAGGCCGCCGGCCGCGGCGGGAGGGCAAGGCCCAGCCGCCGCGCTCGCCGCGTGTCGCTCGTCCGCCGGGGGGGCGCCGTGCCAGCCAGCCTCGTTCGTGCCTGGGACGCCTCGCCGCTACTTTGGCCCCGCTGTACCGTTGTCCAACCCCTGCGGCCCATTCAGGTCAGGCGTGGGATCTTATTCGTGTCCCGTTCCCGTAGCACGTCAGGAGACGGAGCGAGGGGTGGTCCTCCTGGCCTGGGACGCGTGTGGGATGGGGGCCGACACGTTGCGGGAGGCGTGAAGGAGGGGGCGTGATCTTGTCTCTGCGGGCGGGCAGCTGATAGGATGGCGTAGATTCGAATTGTCCAGAAAACAGTGTAGAAAATTGGCTGGTCGTGTCGTGTGCCCTGCCCGTGCTGGATCTCTCGATTCAGAGCAAATACTACCGGTGCATACTCACTAAACATTGCGTAAGCATTTTCATTCTATTTTTCTCGTCATAACGTAACTTTTTTCTAATCATGCCTATGTTGCTGTTTACAACCGTTGAAACAACTTATTACATATTTGATATTACTTGTTGGTTCCAACCTTTACTTTTGTCATATCAACTCTTATCGCTTCCTCCGTACGATGCGCTCACGCACATAGCACATCGGTAACGATCCGTCCATTTTTCTTTACCCAATGGCATGCCTGGCTTGTACGTTTTTTTTTCATGCATATACTCTTTGGATCGTCCCAACAGATCACTTCTCACCCACTTCTAGTCGGCTGGAACTCTGTAAGTGACAACCAATTAATGAATGCTTCTTCTCGTCCCTATTGTACCCATGTCGATTTTTCTTCTTGTACCGACAAAATCATTCATGTTGATACATCTAATGGCTAAATATGTATATGTACGGATTTTTACAACTACCTCATCTTCATCCCGTGAATAAGGAATTTTTATATATACTTTATTTTGAGTCTAGCTATTAAGGTTTTCACGTGAAGTTAGTATGAAAACAAATTACTCTTTTTTCCTTATTTTCAATTTCCTAATTTTCTTACTCCATATTTACCATATAATTTAGAGTTTTATTTCTTATCAAGATTTTGTATATACCATTTATTTTCAATCTAACTATTTATGCATGTCACATGGAGTTCATACCAAAACTAAATCGTTAATATCATTATTTTTCACATTCCCAATTATATATGTAAAACATTGTTGTATCTACTGTCGACCTAATAAGAGTTGTAGAAATATAGGTTTGTTAAATGCACTTAAAGTAATATGATTAATCTCCTTCCTTATTTGGGATTTTTGGATCAGGAGGTCTTTTCGCTCACCCCATCTCTGAGTGCCGGCGGCCATGATTATCATCGAGGAAGTACGGCCATGTAGGAAGTGTATGCTATGCACTTCTGTGCATGTACATACCTGTCAATGTTTGCCGAGTTCACCACTGAAGCTTCTATCTTACCAAGGTTGTGTTTGTTCACCCGCAAAAAAAGGTTGTGTTTGTTGTAGCTGCAACTTACACGGCTGCAGCTGCAATGGCTCCAGCTGGAAGGATCAGCTGTAGCGTCTGACTGCGGCTAGAATGTTGGAGCAAAAATGCAGTCATTTGGTAGTTATGTTGTTGTGGCTGCCACTGCTGTAGAAATTTGTTGAAATGACCTGAATGCCCGTGTTGTTCTGTAGATTGTATTTAAGTGTTGATTGTACTGTAAATGGAACGTTTAAGAGCTGTTTTTGCTGCAGATGACCAGTTTTTCGTGCTATTTAACTAAAATTGCATTTATTTGATAGTATATACACTGCATTTTCACAAGGTACACTGCTCGCACCGAAAGGGAAAGAGATATTGTAACGCCATCCATTTTTTTGACGAAAACATATCTGTATTCATTGCTAAGGAAAACATACAAGGCATACGGATACGCACACAAAGAGGATACGAAGGGAACAACTGTCCCAACCCGTACAGAGACATCCAGAAACAACAATAACGAAGAAACAAGGGTGTCTCCGCTCTCGCCACGAACAGCACCATTGGCGAACCTGTATCGCCGCCGTCGCTGACGCCAAAACAGGAACCAGCGAGCCACCACTGGTCGGTACACTGCCTGCACAGGAAACCATGGGGAGCCTACACCGGCGAGGTGGTCTCGAGCAGTTCCTTGCCGAGGACGCCTTCGACCACGCCCCCGGTGATCCGGTCGAGCATGAGATCGATCCCCATCGAGAACGCGGCATTGGGCGTGGCTTCGATGCAATGTTCAGGGAGGTGGGGCGACATTCGATTCGTCATGCGTGGCCTCGGTTTGAGGCTTAGGTCGGCGACCGTGGCGTCGGTGCAGGGCGCTGGGCGGCAAACGTGGCGTCGGTGTGAGGAGGAACACGCAGAGCGCGCACCTTCTTCCCTCCGGCATCCTCACCTTGTTCCTGTCGGTGGTGGGAGGGGCTCGCTGGCTTCACTGGCAGGAAGGACTCGGCGGCGTCGGTGGCTGGAGGAACTCCGGCGGGTCGGTGCGGGAGGATCTCCGGCGCATCGATGATGCTGGTTGGCTGGGCGGCGGGAACAGTTTCTGGGCGAGGGTATACCTTATCCGGCGCCGGAGGAGGCGGCGGGTGGCAGCGGCCAGAGATTGGACCGGCGTTGGCGGCCACAGGAAGGGAAAAACCTAAGAGAGCGGGGGTGTTCGGGGGTTCGATCTGTTGCAGCAAGACAGATAGAGCGAACCGTTTCGTGACAAAGAGAAAACCAATGAACTTCCCACTGCTATGGCCGGACAGAAATCTCAAGGCTCGAGGCTCGACACTCGGTCTGAGACTGGGTTGGGCTCAGCTCGGGCTCAACCAGGCTCAAAGGTCCAACAAGCCAAGCCCAAGCCTCCGCCAATCTCGTGAAGCTCGACCGGCCGGCTCGAGGCTCGATGCACAAAAAAAATCAACATGGCCTTTGCTAAAAAACTAGCAATACATTATCAAAATCAACAATTAAAAACCTTTAATGACCACATGATCTTTCAAACCCTGGTCATTAATGACTATATCGACCACATTGTGACTTTTAACGACCACATGTTCCGTCATTAAAAACATTTTTCCAAGCTCGATCGGACAAAAAGAGAACGTACCAATGAGCATCCCATGGCCGTGGGCACGACAATGTCAAACCTCCTAGCTAATAGTATCAGTGTGTCACAACATCGATCCTCTCCAACCACGCATCCAGTTTAAATATTCGGAGGATCTCCATGCATCCAACGGCGCGGTGTGAAGCGGCCTCTAGCTAGGGCCAAAATCACTGTTTTGACCTTGTCAGAAAACTTCAGCACAAAATGACCTCCCTCGGAATTTTTAGCATGATCTGACCCTTTTGTGCAACGCCATGGCTTGTGGCGTTTCTAGCTCTCATAGAAACGCCAAACCGTCGGGCGTTTCTGGCCTGGCCACAACCTGGTCGAGTAGCAGTTGTCCTCCTACGTGGCAGGGCAGAAACGCCAAACTATTGCGCGTTACTAGAAACGCCAGGTCATGTGGTGTATGTGCCCCAAGAAGAAACGCCATAGCTTGCGGCGTTTCCAGCAACGTGTGCCGTTGGCCACGTATCTATTTAGGGAAGAAACACTGGCTCGTTTGGTGTGTCTAGGTGGGGCAGAAACGCCACAAGTCATGGCATACCAAAATGGTCAGATCGTGCTAAAAAATCTTGAAGGGTTTAGATCGTGCTAAAGTTTTCTGACAATGTCAGAATAGTGATTTTGGCCTCTAGCTAGCGTTGTACGTACGGAGCACCAGCGGAACGAACCACAATACCCATGCATGATAAATAGTACTAGTACTGTGTGTGTAGGTCCAGACAACGATCACCTAACCGTGCTGTCTGCTGCGTGCATGGTCGACTGGCTGCATGCCCATGCCAATCCAACCGAATGGCAACGTTACCTTGGCTTACGCTAGTGCAGGTCATCTCCAGCGGTGTTCCGGCTGATGAAACCTGCCGCGTCCCAGCATGCACACGAGTCCGTAGCCAGAGCGTAGCTATAGCAGCCAACCACGTACCCCGGTCCGGTACTCCTTCCATCCACGCACTTAGGAAACTGATTATGACGGAGTGGCCCGCTCTGACAAACAACAATCTAACCACACGCACAGAACAACAGAAAGCCGCTCCGCCAAACTAGCCGATCATGAGCTTCCACCCTCTATGCACTAAATTTTTTTCGGATTTTTTCAAACATTTTTTCAATGTGCTACCGGTCCGGTAGCACCGGTAGCATCAATTGGCCGGTAGCACAGGATACGTTCCCATGCAGACGCTCCCATAGAGATGAGGAAGCGTGCTTGTTACAATAACCTACTTCTGCAGGAACCACTACCAGTGACGGGCGCAAAAGGTCACGAGCACAAGCGCCCATCACTAGTACCTTGTCACTGGTACTTGGCTACCAGTGACAGGCGGCCCGCTCGTCACCGGTAACTCCATATAGTGATATGCGTGCCGTGCCTACACGTCACTGATATAACAGTACCAGTGACGAGCTAAGTGGAACGTTTTTGAATTTAAAAAATATATATAATTTCTTAATTAATTAGAGCACAAATTTGTGCAAATCAGAGATGCAAACTGCATTGCACATTCCATTTCATCGGAGTAGACAAATATCGTTCCATTTCATTTCATCAAAATTCAACAATTACATTTCCATTACATTCTGAGGAGATACAAGACCAAGATGGCGATGTCGAAGGGAAATGGATAGGAAGAAAGGTGCTTCGGAAAAGCACCATGACATCTATCCCGGTGATGTCGAAGGGAAGGAGATCGGCAGAAGGGAAGGGGATAGGAAGAAAGGTGCTTCGGAAAAGCACCACCACTGTTATCCCTCTTGTATCGAATGGAAGGCATGGAAATGACAGCCCCTCGAATTGGAAGAGATGCAGGACCAAGAGCTCCCCTAAACCATAAACCCCAACAGTTAGCAAGTGCCAGGGTACGTGCCCGACACAAGTGCACCAGTACTCGCGCGCGGAGCCCGTCTTTCTCTCCCTCCGGCCGGCGGATCTTTACCTCTATCCGGTAAAACACAACCAACATTAATTTTTTTAGTAAATAGTAGCAACTATTAAGTATCTTTACTAAAACAGAAAACAGTAGCAACTATTATTTGTTGAACAGTAGCTTATAGCAAATATAAGTATCTTTATTCTATATCAACTAAAACACAACCTATAGCAAATATAAGCAACTTTAATTAAGTTTGTCTTACTATAGCAAATAAGTATATTCACCTATAGCAAATAAAACACAAACTATAGCAATTAAAAAACAGGCGAACAGGCTCACCTTCCTGTCCTATGAGAGAGGGATGTCGTCGCCGGCCTGGGAAAGCACCACGCCCTTCTGCCCTGACAGCGGGCACGCGCACGCCAGCCCCGTCGCCCGCCCGCATGCACACGCCGTCTCCTGCCCGCCCGTGTACGACGTCGCCTGCCCACACGCTGGCGCCGAAGCCGCATGAGGGCACACGCACGCCGCCCTGCCGCACGCTGCTCGCATGCACACGTGCACGCACAAGACGGGCCGTCTCGCTTGCCTTGGCATGGAACTCGCCACCGCGCTCGCCATGGTCCCCGGTGAGTGGTGGTGGTGGGGTGGAGAGAGATCCAGCGGGGGAGACGGCTAGGGTTTGGAACGGGGGAGATCAGGGAGGGGAGGGGATTAGGGTTAGGGGCGGTTACGATAGTTATTTTATAGGGGTACGTGGATGGGATGCACTCTAGATTGGCTATTTTGGCCGGCCACTTTGGAGCCTGTCTATCAGTGCTAGGCGCTTATGCTTGCCCGACATTGGTACTGGTTATACCAGTGACGAGCCGACATTGGTATGTGGTCTAAAAAATATGAAAATTGGTATGGGGTAATGTTATGACCTCATCAAACCGTGTTTAAAATTTCAGAAAATTTCACAAAAATTGGACTATACATCGCTTTCTAGCTCGACCATCTCCGAGGAAGCTTTATAGCATTCAAAGGCAAAGTATGAAGTTTGAACTCCATGGAACAGTAAGTTCATCATTTGCACTTAAGATTTGGACTACCACTTGATTTTACATTTTTATGCACTAATATACCTTCATGTTCCATCTTGTTATGTAATAATTTGTATTTTCTATTTTTTGAAATACCAAGTTAAGGAACCATTTGTAATACCTTAAAAAATATTTATCTAAAAATGCTCCAAACTTTTTATACATGGAACATACTAATTACATTGTTTATGTCAAAGTTAGACATTTTTCTAAATTCATTTGCTATTATGTACGCATTAAATGAATTTCTAGCTATTTAATGGATATAGTTCAAATTTGAACTACATGTATCTTAAGAAAGGCCTCCAAAAGGAAACAAAATTCTTATTTAACTACTTATGTAAGCTTATAGCTCCTACCTTGGGAAAATTCAAACCTTTCCATGCATCTAATTATTTTTTTCTTTTTTATAAAATCTAAATTTGGTCTAATTTTTTTGAAAATTGGCATGGGGTCGTGTTATGACCTCATGGAACCGTGTTTATAATTTCAGACAATTTTCACAAAAGTTGGAATGTACATTGCATTTAGCTAAACAATCTCCGAGGAAGCTTCATAGCATTCAAAGGCAAAGTATGAAGTTTGAACTCCATGGAATAGTAAGTTCATCATTTGCACTTGACATTTGGACTACAACTTTTTTTACACTATTATACACTAATATACCTTCATGTTCCATCTTGTTATGTAATAACTAGTATTTTCTATTTTTTGAAATATCAAGTTAAGGTACCTTGTGTAATACCTTCCAAAAATATTTATCTAAAAACGCTCCCAATTTTTATACATGGAACATAATACATTACATTGTTCATATCAAGGTTAGGCATTTTTCTGAATTCATTAGCTATTATGTATGCATTTAATGAATTTCTACCTACTTAATGGATATAGTTCAAATTTGAAGTCATGTTTCCTAAAAAAGCCTCCAAAAGAAATTATAAATTCATATTTAAGTACTTATGTATCTTTTTAGCTCCTATCCAGAAAATATATAAAAAATTCAAACATTTCCATAGAAAAATTCCAACCTTTACATGCATCTGATTCTTTATCATTTTTTATAAAATCAAATTTTGGTCTTAAAAATATAAAAATTGGCATGGGGTAATGTTACGACCTCATGAGACCATGTTTAAAATTTCAGACAATTTCCCAAAAGTTGGAGTATACATTGCTTTGTAGCTCAACCATCTCCAAGGAATCTTCGTAGCATTCAAAGGAAAAGTATAAAGTTTGAACTCCACGGAACAACAAGTTCATCATTTGCACATCATATTTGGACTACAAGTTGATTTTACACTAATATACCTTCATGGTCCATCTTGTTATGTAATAATTTGTATTTTCTATTTTTTTCAAATACCAAGTGAAGGTACCATGTGTAATACCTTCCAAAAATATTTATCTAAAAATGCTATAATTTTTTTCTATATAGAACATACTACATTACATTATTCATGTCAAAGTTCGGCACTGTTCTGAATTCATGTGCTATTATTTATGCATTAAATGAATTTGTATCTATTTAATCGATATAGTTCAAATTTCAACTACATGTATCTTAAAAAAGGCCTCCAGAAAGAAACAAAATTCATGTTTAAGTACTTATGTAAATTTTTAAATCCTATCTAGAAAATATATAAAGATTTCAAACATTTCCTTCAGAAAATTTAAACATTTACATGCATATTATTGGTTTTCAATTTTTTATAAAATCTAAATGTGGCCTAAAAATAATATGAAAATTGGCATGGGGTCATGTTATGACCTCATTGACGGAGTTGAATCTAGCAGATCTCGGGTAGGGGGTCCCGAACAGGTGATCTTGGCACGATGGTAACAGGACGAAGAAGAGACACAGTGCTTACCCAGGTTCGGGCTCTGTCGAAGAGGTAAAACCCTACGTCCTACTTAGTTGTATTGATTGTGTATGGGGTACAGAGTACAGGCGGATCTACCTCAAGATCGTATGTGTGAATGAATCTGCCTCTACGGTCTAAACCCCTCGGCTTATATAGATGCCGGGGGTACCTAGGGTTACCCCTAGGTCGGTTACATCGGGGAATAAACATGCCAAGGATTACTTTGTGCCTTGGAGTGTACGCCAAGTCTTTGGAAGATTCCATCTTGAGTACGTCGTGAGGCCTGCCAAACGTGGCCCATTGGTTGGTAATTTCGGGGGTCCTCGGCCCAGCCCATGCGTCGGGAGCCGACGTGGTTAGCACCCACTTATCCAGGACACCATCAGTAGCCCCTAAACCGGTCTTCCAAGCCGAGGACAATCCCTGGACGACTTGTTCTCCGTTTTTCTTCGGCCTTGCAAACTGGTTCAACGCCTTCTTCGCACATCTCCCACCGAGGTCATCATGATTTTGGCCGAGGAACTCCAAATGAGTTCCCCGAAAAGTACCTTCTTTTTCGTCGGATCCGAGGATCCGTACCATACCTGGTTAACTTAAGGGCGAAGTCTCCCAGTGTTGGAATGGGCGTGCTGGTTGGGTCAGGTTCTGACAACTTTGACCGAGCTTGAATCGTCACCATGTACTGCAGAACCGAAAGGTCCCATCAATAGTTATTACGCTGGGTATTTAGCGTAGCTCGAGGCCGTCGCCATTGGCACGTCCCGTCCAAAAAGGGATCGTGCCCCATATTTTTGGTGGCATCATCAGTAAAATCCGTCAATTAATGCACGCACGTAATGCACGTCGCGCTGGGAACTCACGAAATTACTGCCACGAGGTGTGCCCCTTCGGTATTTTTACTGTCCTATAAAAGGTAAATGATGGATTCAATCCATTTTCACGCCTTTCCTCTCGCATCCTGCTCCTGCAATCTTCAAGCTCCAGCGCCCAGAGACCAGAGCCCAAGCACAACCTTTTCTCCTTCCCTTTCCCTCCTTCAGATCTCCATCGATGGCCGGGAAGGGCAGGGGCACCGCGACAGTGGTGGCCACGGAGGAGAAGGCGGCGAGCAAGACGGGGCTATGGTTCTGCTCCGTCGTCACCCTCGGCGACATCGCCGAGCTCCACGCACTTGGGTACCTCCTGCCGCAGGATGAAGTTCGGTGTCGTTCCCCACTCATCGGGAAGGCCACCCACTCTGCTTCTCGGGTCTCAGAACCTCAGGAAGGCGAGCGCGTCATGTTCATCCCCCACCTCATTCGAGGTCTGGGGTTTCCGATCCACCCATTCCTCCAGGACCTGCTATATTTCTATGGCCTCCAATTCCATAACCTGGCCCCCAACTCCATCCTCCACATTGCCTCCTACATCGTCTTCTGTGAGGCATTCCTCTGTATCGAGCCCCATTTCGGGCTCTGGCTCAAGCTGTTCTGCGTCAAACCGCAGACCAATGGAGGCCAGATCACGGAATGCAGAGGGACCATGGTCAGCAAAATCCATGGCGTCAAGTGGCTGCCCGGCAAGTTCATCGAGACAGTCAAGCTGTGGCAGGAGTGGTTCTACATGGCCGATGTGCCATCAAGGGATAGGGAAGGAGTCCCTACCTTCTTGGCCGCGCCTCTAGATTGGCTACACTCCTGCACGGCCAAGAACCTCGACTGGGGTAACCAAGAGGGAGTCGAAGCGCTCCAGGATCGGGTGGCATTCTACGTTGATGAGGGCATCACCCTCGTGGTTGTAATCCACGTCATGCTCCATCGCAGGGTTTAGCCCCTCCAGGCCCGAGCATCTCCTCTATGGAGGTTCGCTCCAAGCTGCGTGATGACCCACAAGTATAGGGGATCAATCGTAGTCCTTTCGATAAGTAAGAGGGTCGAACCCAACGAGGAGCAGAAGGAATCGATAAGCGGTTTTCAGCAAGGTATTCTCTGCAAGTGCTGTAAAGTAGTTTGACAGGTAGTTTGATAGCAAGCTAATTCATAGGAAGTAACAAGTATCAAAAGTAGCAAGGTGCAGCAAGTGGCCCAATCCTTAATAATGCTAAGGACAAGCAAGTGGTTATTCTTATAGTGATTAAAACGCTCTTGAGGACACATGGGAATATCGCCAAGTTACTTTCACCACGATTCATCGACTTACGTTCATTGCCTTGATAAGTTGTTATGTGGGTGGACCGGAGCTAAGGTACTGTTCTTACTTGAACAAATCTTCTATATCTAAATAGCTAGCCCCCACTAACTATTTCCCTCAACATGCAAGCATGCCACATCACCACACGACATGAATGAGAAAAGGCCCACCCCCACTACCACATGTCTCTTAACATGCAAGCATGCCACTTCATCATGACATGCATGGAAAAAAAGACCCATCTTAACATGCAAACATACATGAGAATTTTCATTCTATTATGCTATATATATTTAACAAACATTTTACAACTATATAGTAATCAAACATAATAAATTAGATGTATTTTTAGTTTTAGCTTTTTATATTATTACTTCAAATATTCAAGTTTCATACAACGAATCACATTGAAATATGTTGCAAAGTATTCTCGCAACAATGTGCAGGGTATCATCTAGTACCTACTTATGATTATGCCCTCCATGCAAGCATCTGCAACTACAAGAGAAGTGATTAAGATAAATCTAACCACAGCATTAAGCATGTGGATCCAAAATAGCCCCTCACGGAACAATTCATAAACTGGGGTTTAGGTTTCTATCACTCCCGCAACACATCATCTACAAACTAATTCCACGATGCCTTCCCCTAGGCCCAAGCATGGGGAAGTGTCATGTATTCGACGTTCACATAACACCACTAGAGGAAGAACAACACAACATATCATCAAAACATTGAACGGTGATCAACTTCACATGATTACTAATAACGAGACTTCTCCCATGTCCTCAAGAACAAGTGCAACTACTCACAACTGATAATATTGTTCATGTTCAGTTGGCATAAATATGCAATCAACAATCTGAACATAAAGATCTTCCACCAAGTAAACCAACTAGCACCAACTACAAGGCATAATCAACACTACTAGCAACCCCAGGTACCAATCTGAGGTTTGATACAAAGATTGAGCACAAGAGACGAACTAGGGTTTGGAGATGAGACGGTGTTCATAAAGATGTTGGTGAAGTTCAAACCTCCCACGATGAGAGGAACGTTGGTGATGACGATGGCTTCGATTTCCTCCTCCTGGAGGGAAGTATCCCTGGCGGAATCGCTCCGCTGGATATCAAAACTGCTCCTACCCTGGTTCCGCCTCGAGACGACGACGGATGGTCCCGAAAACTCCTTCCTATTTTTTCTAGGGTAAATGGCTTCATATAGGCGAAGATGGGTAGCAGAGGGCCTCCGTGAGCCCCACAAGCATCCTGGGCGTGCCCTGGGGGGGTAGGCACACCCCCCTGGCTTGTGGGCCCACTGAGGCACTTCTTCGGTACTTCTTTCTTCCAATATTTTTTATATATTCCAAAATAAATCTCCGTAAATTTTCACGGCATTTTGAGCTCCGGAGAATTGCTATCTTTGCAGTAGCCTTTTTAGGTCAGAATTCCAGCTGCCGGTAATCTCCCCCTTTTCATGTATCTTCCATTTTATGAAAAAAAGGCATTAGAATTGCATCATAATAAGGAGTATAACTTCAAAACAAGATAAATAACAGTAGTAAAACATGATGCAAAATGGACGTATCAACTCCCCCAAGCTTAGACTCCGCTTGTCCTCAAGCCAATACCGAACTCAGTAAACATGCCCACAGGTTTAAAGAGAGAGGTGTCGATAAAAAGAAAATACGGACAGGGAAGCATCATGTTTATAGGAATCATTATAACAGCAACTATTATTCATGAAACTTCTCATGATCAAGTAACAATCTATCCACAAGTTAAGGTACAGGCAATAAACTCTCTTGGAAACTAACAAACCATGTTCTCGGTCATTCAAGCAATTAAAATTCATTAAACTTTCCAGAAGAGTCTATGTAAGAGCTTTTGATTTAGCAAACTTCACATGCTCAACTATCATATAATCCAATAATTGCTGGTACTCAAAGCATATTTTTAGAGCAACGGTTTCCATTGGGCACAAAGGAAGATGGGGGGTTTAATGTTCATGTCCCAACTTATTTACCACAGGGATAATTGTCAACAATAATAACTGACGATCATATATATTCAACTGGATATATGTGCCTGGATCTTTCCCCACCACATGTTGTTTGCCAAGTGGAGAACAATAAGGTTGGAATATGGAGAATTTGACTCAACATAAAAGTAAGATTGCAAAGAAAGTAAAAGATAGCCCCTTCGCAGAGGGAAGCAGGGGTTGTCATGCAATTTTGAGTTGGATGTCTGAGTTTTTAATGTAAAGGAACATCACTTAAATATTGCCCCTTATGATAGTGGCCGTTATTGAGCATTCTGTCGCTTTTATTACTCCACCATCACAAGTTCGTACCAAGCTTATTTCCCTTACAACAAAAGATCACACATATTTAGAGCCAATTTTTTATTGCTTGCACCGATGACAAATTACTTGAAGGATCTTACTCAATCCATAGGTAGATATGTTGGACTCTCATGGCAAGAAAACTGGGTTTAAGGGTATTTGGATGCACAAGTAGTATCTCTACTTAGTATAGGAATTTTTTGGCTAGCAAAGATTATAAACAAGCACCACATGTTGAAGGATCCATGACAATATAACTTCTATGCAAATATACATAAACATGATCCATTATGTTGTCTTCCTTGTCCAACATCAACTATTTGATCAAGATTGGAAATAATTAATGAGGGTTCACAATCACAAAAGATGTCTAAGATAGTTTATTTGCATGTGAAATCTCTCTTCCTTGACTATTCTTTCATGAATTGTTTGAATGACCAATGCTATGTTTGTTATCTTTCAATAGATTTTAATCCCTATACCCCTATGTGAAGTCATTACTCCCCATGGGATAAGCATATGAATTTATTTTGCAACGATGATATGCATACCAACAAAAACAAAAGATATTAATACTAAACTTTATTATAGAAACTCTCACGCACAGTTACATTGATAGAATGGGGACGAAACAACCACTTGCAAACTACTAATACTTATACTTCTTCCAGATCACTAAATAACTAAGGATTGAACTAAGATAGATAGTAATGATAAAAGGGTGGTGATATGATACGATACCGGGGCACCTCCCCCAATCTTGGAAAAAGACAAATGTGGTGCCCATACCCGAATACTCAAGTTTCCTTCTTCGGTGATGGTGGTGATGAAGCGGCAGGATTGTCCTCTTCATTAGAGTTCAACAAAATCTGCTTTAGACCTTGGATCTCGCAAAGCAGGTGTTGAATCATGGCGGCGTTATTCTTCACTTCAATCATTATATCCTTGTTTTCAGGCCACCTTGAACTTTTCCCTGCATCACTTTCGCTTGGACGAGAGATGTCCCAATTGGAGGGTATATGCATACGAGAAGTATTCTCAACTCCATAATTGTGAATCAAGTTGTGAAAATTGTTTTTATGTAACTTGCCTGAGGGCCTCATAGGAACGGAGCCCTCTAATACCTTAGGACCTGTATGAATTCTTGTTGCCTTCAAAGCTCGGCATGGATTTGGGGTGGTGGAGATTCCGGCAAGAGTCCCTCGCTCAGATGCTGGAGCATGGGCTTCCATCGAATCCCCTGATCCTTCATCCATCATGATGTCTTCCATCAGTCCCCTCTCAAGTTCTATCTTCAGAAACCAAGCATCATCTCCCACATTGTTGGAGGAAGAAGAAGACATGATGAACTAAAGCTCGAAACCCTGGCAGAAAATAGCTCGAAACGAAAATAGGAGAAAAACTTGCGATACGGAAGTCAAAACATCGAGGAGTATATATAATGAATTTTTATCTTGCAGGGAAAGTATTCCAAAAGCAAACGGAGTCAGAAAAGTGCATGTGGGGCCCACAAGCCACCATGGCGCGCCTTGGGGGGTGGGCGCTCCCCAATGGCTTGTGGGTTCCACGTGGACTCCCTCAGCTGTTTCTTATTTTCCTAATTTTTTATTTATTCCAAAATGGACAGAAAGTATTTTTATGGAATTTGTGGAGTCGGTTTACTTACCGTATCACGTACCTTTTCCTTCTTTAGAATTCTGGAGTACTCCGGAAGTTCTCTTCTATGTACTCCTCCAGTCTAATTACTTGAATAACGTCCAAATCAATGTTAATGGGGTTACCTGCAATATAATGTTTAAGTCTTTTCCCATTAACCACCTTTGGTTTGTTTCCTTCAGCGTTATTGATATTGATGGCTCCGGAACGGTAAACTTCTTCGATGACATGGGGTCCTTCCCACTTGGAGAAAAATTTGCATGTAAATGTCTGAAACGAGACTTGTATAAAAGAACTTTATCACCAACATTAAATTCCCATTTCTGGATTCTTTTATCATGCCATCTCTTAACTTTGTCTTTAAACAACTTAGCATTTTGTAAGCTTCAGTTCTCTACTCACCTAGAGAACTCAAATCAAATTGTCTCTTTTCACCAGCAAGTTTGAAATCATAATTAAGTTCTTTAACTGCCCCATAAGCCTTATGTTCTAATACAAGAGGTAAATGACATGCTTTTCCATAAACCATTTTATAAGGGGACATACCCATATGATTTTTATAAGCAGTTCTATATGCCCAAAGTGCATCATCCAGTTTCTTAGACCAATTCTTCCTAGATCTATTGACAATCTTTTGCAAAATTAATTTTATTTCTCTATTAGACAATTCTACTTGCCCAATAGACTAAGGATGATAAGGTGATGCTACTCTATGATTTACATCGTATTTGGCTAAAACTTTGCTAAAAGCACCATGAATAAAATATGAACCACCATCAGTCATTAAATATCTTGGGACCCCAAACCTTGGAAAGATAACCTCTTTAAGCATTTTAATAGAGGTCCTATGATCAACAATTCTAGTAGGAATAGGTTCTACCCATTAGTGACATAATCAACAGCAACTAATATATGAGTGTACCAATGTGAGGAAGGAAACGGTCCCATATAATCAAATCCCCAAACATAAAATGGTTCAATAACGAGTGAATAATTCATAGGCATTTCCTGGTGTCTACGAACATTCCCAACTCTTTGACATTCATCACAAGAAAGGATAAACTTACGTGCATCTTTAAAGAGAGTAGGCCAATAAAAACCAAATTGCAATACCATGTGTGCAGTTCTGTCTCCAGCGTGGTGTCCGCCATATGGACTAGAGTGACACTTCCTTAAGATTTGTTCCTGCTCATACTCAGGTACACAACGTCTAATAATGCCATCTACTCCTTCTTTATACAAGTGTGGGTCATCCCAAAAGTAATGTCTCAAATCAAAGAAGAACTTCTTCTTTTGTTGGTATGTAAGGTTAGGTGGCAAATATTTAGCAACAATAAAGTTTGCGTAATCAGCATACCAAGGGCTATCACGAGAGGAAGTGTTATTAACAGCCAATTGCTCATCAGGAAAACTATCATTGACATGTATTGGGTCATCAAGAATATTTTCCATCTTAGACAAATTATCTGCTACAGAATTTTCAGCTCCCTTTCTATCAACAATATGCAAATCAAACTCTTGTAACAAAAACACCCATCTAATCAATCTAGGCTTAGCATCTTTCTTATCCATTAGATATTTAATAGCAGCATGATCAGTGTGAATAGTAACTTTGGAATCAACAATATAAGATCTAAACTTATCACAAGCAACCACAACTGCTAAAAATTCTTTCTCAGTAGTAGCATAATTTTTCTGAGCATTGTCTTACTAGCATAATGAATAACACTTAATTTCTTATCAACTCTCTGACCAATGACAGCTCCTATAGCATAATCACTAGCATCACACATAATTTCAAAGGGTAAATTCCAATCTGGTGGCTGAACAATAGGTGCAGTGATCAAAGCTTTCTTAAGTATTTCAAAGGCTTTTACACAATCATCATCAAAAACAAATGGCACATCTTTTTGCAAGAGATTAGTAAGAGGCCTAGAAATTTTAGAAAAGTCCTTAATAAACCTTCTATAGAAACCAGCATGACCAAGAAAACTACTTATACCTTTGATATCTTTAGGACATGGCATTTTCTCAATAGCATCCACCTTAGCTTTATCTACTTTGATGCCCCTTTTGGAAATTTTATGCCCGAGGACTATACCTTCATTCACCATAAAGTGGCACTTCTCCCAATTCAGAACAAGACTGGTTTCCTCGCATCTCTGCAACACTCGGTCAAGATTGCTTAAGCAGTCGTCAAAAGAAGTTCCATAGACGGAGAAATCGTCCATGAAAACTTCAACAATTTTTTCGCAGAAGTCAGAAAATTTGGCAGTCATACATCTCTGAAAGGTAGTAGGTGCATTACATAAACCAAATGGCATACGCCTATTAGCAAAGGTTCCAAAAGGACAAGTAAAAGTGGTTTTCTCTTGATCTTCAGGATGAACAGGTATTTGAGAAAAACCAGAATACCCATCTAAAAATCAAAAATGCGTGTGCTTAGATAATCTTTCTAACATTTGATCAATAAAGGGCAAAGGATAATGATCTTTCTAGTAGCCTTATTTAACTTCCTGAAATCTATAACCATCCTATAACCAGTGACAACTCTTTGTGGGATAAGTTCATTTTTATCATTACGAACAACAGTAATGCCACCTTTCTTAGGGACACAATGACCATGACTTACCCATCTACTATCAGCTATAGGACAAATTATACCTGCGTCGAGGAGCTTCAATATTTCATTTCTTACCACTTCCTTCATCTTCGGATTCAAGCAGCTTTGATGATCGACAACAGGTTTAGCGTCTGGCTCCGTATGAATTTTGTGTTGGTACATAGTTGGACTAATGCCCTTGACATCATCTAGAGTATATCCAATTGTAGCATGATGTTTCTTTAGAGTTTTCAATAATTTTTTCTCTTCATGCGCTGAAAGGTTAGCATTAATAATAACAGGATATATTTTCTTTTCATCAAGATAGGCATACTTCAAAGTATCAGGGTGTTTCTTTAATTCAAACGCAGGATCACCCTTAGGTGGTGGAGGATCTCCCAAAATCTGAAATGGAAAATTATGTTTAAGAATAGGTTCTTGCCTAAACAATATTTCATCTATTTTATTTCTTTCATCCATATGCATATCATTCTCATGATCTAATAAATATTGCTCTAAAGGATCAGCAGGGGGCACAACAATAGAAGCAAGACCAATAATAACATCTTCATTAGGCAGGTCTTTATCATGATGTTGTTTGGAGAACTTAGAAAAATAAAACTCATGAGATTCATCACCAAACTTAACTTTAAGCTTTTCTTTGACACAATCAATTTCAGCATTAACAGTATTCAAGAAGGGTCTACCGAATATAATGGGACAAAAATTATCTTGTTCAGATCCAAGTACTAAGAAATCAGTAGGATATTTGATCTTACCACACAAGACTTCAAAACCTCTTACCATCCCAAGAGGTAGAATGGTATCCCTATTCGCAAGCTTAATAGTAACATCAATTTCTTGTATCTCAGCAGGTGAAATATCATGCATAACTTCTTAATAAAGATAACAAGGAATAGCACTTATACTAGCACCGATATCACATAAACCATGATAGCAATGATCTCCAATCTTAACAGAAACAACATGCATGCCAACTACTCTTTTACTTTTATCTAATTTGTCATGCACATTTCTAATAGGTTTAGCAATTCTAGTAGCATCTTCACAGAAATAGATAACATGACCATCAACATTTTCAACCAAGAGATCTTTAACCATTGCAATTTGTTGTTCAACTTTAACTTGTTCAAAAGGTTCAGATGCTTTAACATAACTTTTATGAATCATAGTTGTAGCCTTAGAGTGTTCCTTATTTCTAACAAGAAAAGGAGGCTTTTCAATATAAGCAGTAGGCAAAACAGGATTAGCAGAATAAGATTGTATTTTAGTGCTAGCAGTAATTGGCTCTTCACAATTATCTTTAATGGGTTCATGATATTTAAACCATTTCTCTTTAGGGAGATCAACATGAGCGGCAAAAGATTTACACAAATTAGCCACTATCTCAGAGTCAAGTCCATACTTTGCACTAAGCTCATGAAAAATATCCGATTCTACAAAAGACTTAACACAATCATATTAAAGATTCAAACCTGACTCTTTACCTTTGTCGGCCTCTCAGTCTTCAGAGTTGCATTTAATTCTTTCAATAAGATCCCATTTGAATTCAATTTGTCTATTCGAGAAAGAACCAGCAGAAGAAGAATCAAGCATTTCTTTATCGTGAAGAGAAAGCCTAGCATAAAAGTTTTGAACAATAATATCTCTCGAGAGCTCATGATTTGGGCATTTGAGCATTAAGTCCTGAAACGTCCTCCAAGCTTGATTGATACTCTCTCCTTCATGAGGCCAAAAATTATAGATATAATTCCAATCACGGTGAACTAGATCCACAGGATAAAATTTCTGATGGAATTCAAGCTTCAACCGGTTCCAGTCCCACGAACAAGAATCATACAATATCCTTTACCATGCCAATGCTTTTCCGTCCAAAGGTAAAGGGAATAACTTTTTTTTAATTTCATTCCTCGGCAGTCCTGCAAGCTTAAATAACCCACAAAGTTCATCTATAAAAATCAAGTGGATATCAGGATGTATTGTTCCATCTCCTGCATAGGGATTAGCATGCCATTTTTCCATAATACCAAGAGGAATTTCATAACAAGTATTTTCAGTAAGTTGAGGCTCATCTCTTACCAATTGTGCTCGAGGTGAAGATACCCCGAACAAGCCTCTCAAAGGATTATCTTCCATAGTAACAAGTGTAGATAAAATTCAGCATGTATAATAAATGTTTCCTTACCAAATTCCACTTACCAAGAGCGCTACACTCCCCAGCAACGGCGCCAGAAAAGAGTCTTGATGACCAACAAGTATAGGGGATCAATCATAGTCCTTTCGATAAGTAAGAGTGTCAAACCCAATGAGGAGCAGAAGGAATCGATAAGCGGTTTTCAGCAAGGTATTCACTACAAGTGTTGTAAAGTAGTTTGATAGGTAGTTTGATAGCAAGATAATTCATAGCAAGTAACAAGTAACAAAAGTATCAAGGTGCAGCAAGTGGCCCAATCTTTAATAA
Source organism: Elymus sibiricus (assembly GCA_039707655.1). Taxonomy (NCBI): domain Eukaryota; kingdom Viridiplantae; phylum Streptophyta; class Magnoliopsida; order Poales; family Poaceae; genus Elymus; species Elymus sibiricus. The sequence goes on along the minus strand of CM077674.1, from coordinate 404,913,927 downwards.
TGCTAAGGACAGGCTGGTGGTAATTCTTATAGTGATTAAAATGCTCTTGAGGACACATGGGAATATCACCAATTTACTTTCACCACGATTCCTTGACTTACGTTCATTGCCTTGAAAAGTTGTTATGTGGGTGGACCAGAGCTAAGGTACTGTTCTTACTTGAAAAAACAACTACTTATGATTATACCCTCCATGCAACCATCCGCAACTACAAGAGAAGTAATTAAGATAAATCTAACCATAGCATTAAGCATGTGGATCCAAAACAACCCCTCACGAAACAATTCATAAACTGGGGTTTAGGTTTCTGTCACTCCCGCAACCCATCATCTACAAACTAATTCCATGATGCCTTCCCCTAGGCCCAAGCATGGTGAAGTGTCATCTAGTCGACGTTCACATAACACCACTAGAGGAAGAACAACACAACATATCATCAAAACATTGAACGGTGATCAACTTCACAGGATTACTAATAACGAGACTTTTCCCATGTCCTCAAGAACAAGTGCTACTACTCACAACTCATAATATTGTTCATGTTTAGTGGGTATAAATATGCAATCAACAATCTGAACATAAAGATCTTCCACCAAGGAAACCAGCTAGCATCAACTACAAGGCGTAATCAACACTACTAGCACCCCCAGGTACCAATCTATGGTTTGATACAAAGATTGAGCACAAGAGATGTACTAGGGGTTTGGAGATGAGACGGTACTGATGAAGATCTTGGTGAATATGAAGCCTCCCATGATGAGAGGAACATTGGTGATGACGATGGCTTCGATTTCCCCCTCCCGGAGGGAAGTATCCCCAGCGGAATCGCTCCGCCGGAGATCAAAAGTGCTCCTGCCCTCGTTCCGGCTTGAGACGGCGGCGGATGGTCCCGAAAACTCCTTCCTATTTTTTTCTAGGGTAAATGGCTTCATATAGGCAAAGATGGGCAGTAGAGGGCCTCCGTGGGCCCCACAAGCCACCTGGGCACGCCCTTGGGGGGTGGGCGCGCCCCTTGGCTTGTGGGCCCACTGAGGCACTTCTTCGGTACTTCTTTCTTCCAGTAATTTTTATATATTCCAAAATAAATCTCCGTAAATTTTCCCGTCATTTTGAGCTCCAGATAATTGCTATCTTTGCAGTAGCCTTTTCAGGTCAAAATTCCAGCTGCCGGTAATCTCCCCCTTTTGATGTATCTTGCATTTTAAGAGAGAAAAAGCATTTGAATTGCATCATAATAAGGAATATAACTTCAAAACATGATAAATAACATTAGTAAAACATGATGCAAAATGGACGTATCACTGTGCTACCTCGGTCATCCGAGGTTTCTACAGGGGGAAGGATATCGGCGTGATGCAGATGCTCCTCTTCAAGACCAAGGATCAAACCTTCCGGACTGAGGGAGATGACGTTGGCTACTGTAGGGCATGCCGAGCCCCCGAGGTTTGCTTTTTATCTTTCTTATTTAAGCTTTATTTTGTCTATCTCGGCCAATTGATTGAATCCGAGCTGTTTGTGCTGTAAGCTGGCGTACATTTGCCAAGTCCGTTGGTTCGCCGGCTCCTCAGCGTGGGGAGCCCGTGAGCACCTAGCTGGAGAAGCTGCTGGCCGTGGACCCGTATGTGGCCCCGGTCAAGCCGAAGAAGATGAAGGGGCCAAGGAGACCAGAGCCTCAAAGGGCCTGGCCATCTAAGACAATGTCCCCGAGCTCCCTGTTGGGAGGCAGTGGAGCTCGGGCTCTGGGTCCAGTGCCGAGGTGCAGCAGGAGGAGTCCAGCGAGGCCGCACCATGCAGAGGTGGGAGAAGGACTAGGGTGGTCCTATCGAACGGCTCCCAGTCGTCCCCTTCTAAGGGCGTCAAACGCCGGAGGGAGCCCGTCGTCCAGGCGGCGGATCGCTCCTTGGCGCCTAGTGTCCAAGCTGTAAGCCTGGACACATCTTCGGAAACCTGGCCTGCACGCCGGCCTCGCCGAGTTCGCCCTCGTTCCGACCAATAAGTTTGTAACAAACTCGCATTTCCCAACTTTGTGCATAGGTCTTAACTTTGGTCCTTTCTTAGGGAGTAGCACGACGAGTTGGACGAGATGGACGAGGCGGTCGAGGTCACTTCTGGTCTTCCGGAACCCTCGCCGCAGGCCCACGTGGGAGGTTCTCCCACTACCTTGAAGGCCGAGGCCTACCCCTCCCTTGATCAAATCGAGGTCCCAGAGGGTGCGCCCAATCCCCCACCCCCCACATTGGTGCCGAGGGTGAGGTCAATCCTTCCTCGGCCGAAGTTCAACCCTCGGTCTAGGAAGACCAAAATATGAACCAGGGGGAAGAAATTCCCCGTGTTCTTGAAGAAAGGGTGGATGCCAGCCTGGCACCCCCTACCCACGTGGTTCCAGACCTACGTGGGCATCCGAAGACTGCTCAGCCCCCTGCTACCATCATTGGGGCGCTGATGTCCTCGGCACCGGTATCGAGGGCCTCAGAGGCCGAGTTGGTGGAGCGCCGAAGAACGGCGGAGGCGGCTCTGTCGAGTCCCTCTCTGCTCCCCGACCAGCGTGCCATCCTCGACACCGCCCTGAGCCAGTTTCGTTTCGGCAAGGCTGGCATCATGGGAGTGTTTCTTAGCCTTGCAAAAGGCTTTGAGGTATGATTTTTTACTCTTTCTCTTTGTTATTTGGTTTAATACCGAGCACTCAAAGTATACCAAGTAGCCCTTCACGGAGGATGTCGAACAGCATCCGAGGACACCAGAAAAACACTTAATTTTGAAGAGATAATTTTTTAAGATATTTTTGTTCCATATTTAATAGAAACGAAATTCCCAGTAGCCCCCAAGCCTCAAGTTAGTTGAACCAACTGTCTTGCGGGTCGAATTGTAGCTTAATGCCGATGTAATGCACAAATTTGATGAACGCGAATATCCAGTAGCCCCGGAGACTCATGTTCGTTCTCAAATGAACTAACATGATGGTCGAATCAAGTGTGCCATGAGCTCTGTAATAACATTGTTATTTTTGTGCAGGCCTCTACTTCCCATGCCGCGAACAACTCTTCAGAGTTAGAAGAGGCAAAGCGCCAGCTATCTCAAGCCGAGGAGGAAATTCTTCGGCTGAGGCAGGAGGCTGAGAAGGCGTAAGGTAAGGATATTAATGTACCCTTAGTTTTTGCACTGGGTGATCAAGTTTTTAAGTGACTTGAGAATTTGTGTTCTATAGCGGCCGGCCAATGCGCGGCTGATCTCGAAGCCGAGCTTGACAAAACTCGGGCCGAGGCCGAACAGTTGATGGCATTGGCGTAGAAGAGCGCCGATCTACATGCCGAGGAGAAGAAAACCCGTGAAGCCGCACAGGGGCGGTTTCAGCAGTGGAAAGGGACCTCTCAGTTTGTGTGACTGAACGTGACAAACGGAAGGCCGCCAGGAGAAGGATGCCGCTGAGGTTCGGCGGCTAGAGCTGGCCTGCCGAGAGGCTGCTGCGTGGGAGGATGCGGCGAAGGAGGAGCTGCGGTAGGCTATGGAAGTTGCTTCCGGTAAGCCTTATCTTTTGCAGTGTGTCTTCGGCCGTCACGCCTTCGCCGAGCTGACCCAAGTGTGGCGTATGTCAGGAGCCTTTTCCAGCCACCCGCGCAGTGCTGAGGAGGCATGCCGGTAATACGATGCCAATGCCGACTCAGCCACCGAGCAGCAGAAGATCTTCTGGCTGCAGTTCCAAGAACTTGTGCCCCCAAGTCCTCGGTGACAAGCTGGAGCAAGTGGCGGAGCAGCAGTGAGCTGCTCGACCGGCCACGGAGGAGCTCTGCAAAGCCCTCTGGCCGAAGGACCCCATGCCGACCAGCTGCTTCGGGCTGGTGCGCCACTTTCAAGAGGCGAGTGCCCAAGCAGAACTGTGGAAGAGGTCAGCGTGCACCGAGGGTGCACGACAGGCCTTTGCGGTCGTGCACGCGATTCTCGAGAAGATGGCCAAGAAGCGCCCTTTAAAGAATGGCAAGGAGGTGCGGCTCAGGCATTACTTTAAAAAGGTGATGCCTGCTGCTCGGATTGCCGAGCAGGACTGCCGATTAGGGTCTATCCTCGAGAATCTTGATTAGATCCCTTATGATGTATCCTCAGTATCCCGAGATGTAGATGTAAAAAACAAATCCCTATTTTGAGATAGCTGTTTTCAATGGGAAATCGAATTTGCCCCTTTTCTACTTGTGTGTTTTATTTTCATTCTACTGTGACCTTTGAAATGTGTAGTTGGCCGGTCGTCGGCTTCCACCCCTGAGTAGAAACTACCTAGGGTGTTTTTATCTATCCAATGCCCTTAGCCGACGTCTTGGTGCCCGGAGGTGACTATGTCAGAAAAAGCAAGGCAATCAGACCTGTGAAGCTAAAACATACACTTAGTCGTAGGAGCGTTTTATGTTAGGTGGCAAGTAAATAGCCCTTAGTATAATTTGAGTCCACGGGACTGCCGAGCTCGGATTACAAATACTTTGGTTTTTCAAAGAAAAGCCCCCTGCATTACGCGGGTAACCCTTGTGGGTGTTTAGTTTTACACTCTTCTGACCTGCCGACCAATTTGGCGCATGTTGTGACAGTCAGTTTTCGGCTTCACCCACCTGAGGTACTTTACCGGTTCCACCAGAAGTAGCAATCACAGAGGTGCTCCCGTTACAACCCTTAGCCGAACTTAGTGGAAATGTGAGGGGTAAACATAGGAGCCAGGCAACCCAGCAATTGACCAAAGACACAAGTCAAAATCCATGCATATATTGGTGAGAGGTCCGAAAGAAATAGCCGAGGGCTCCACGGAGCACCTCGGTGTTCTTCTGCATTCGGCTCCAGCGCAACCCCTCGTAAATATTGCCGGTGCTCAAAGGCGTCCGACGTAATACCTTAATAGTTATGGTGATCAAAGATTGAAATGAGAGCAAGGATGCACCATGAGTGTATATGCAGCCCGAAATTTGGGCGTCTCTTTATTCAATAAGTTGTAAGGTCAAGCCTAATATTCGAGCTATAACTATAGATACATGCCTTAAGGAATTTTACAAAGTCTGCCCGAGGAGACGGCGCACCGAGGTCCGAGCGTCCGGCTTCATGTCCAGCGTCGTGTCATCGTTGTGCGTTCTTCCCTATGTCCTTGTTTAACCCAGGACTGCAGCCTTCGATTGCTCCGTTTGGTGGACGGAGCCGGACCTCTTCGTCCAAACCGAGGGGTCATGACTCCGGCAATTTATAACAGCCGTTTAACGATGAACCGTTTAATTTGGACGCATCAAGGTGCGCCCGTGTGGGGTTGATTGTAATAGTCTAAGCTGTTCTACAACCCCCTGTCAGCCTTTGAGCATTTTGAAGTTGTACCGATGTTTTTCCATGGAACACCTGGGTATCTGTAGCTTTTCCCAAGGTATGTTGTTGCCAGGCTTCCAGCAACCTCGCACTTGTATTCATATCGGTGCGTATCAACGCACAGACCGATGTTAGGCCATGATTTAATATCTTGCCTGTGATGTTGATCCCGAGCTAGATGCTCAGCTTCCGAGGACTTTGCTGCAACGTCAGTTGACCCGGTGCACCTCATCTGATGTGTGCTCCACTGTCCCCCATGGGATTTCTAGCGCGAAATTGTGAATCCGAGGAACATAGTCCCTGGTCATACACGAGGGGAGGTGGAGCGCGTATCCCTATTTAGGGTGATCTTCCACATTTTCTGAAGTAGTGTCCATCTTGTCCTCGTGGTGTGTCCGACATACGCCGAAGTCGTCATCGGAGGTACTGTGAGTTGACCTCGGGCGCTTCGAAGTGTCAAGACTGCTTGAGCCTGCCCGAGCCCTGGATGCCTCCCCGGCAACTTGCACCTCGGCCACAAAGGCTGAGGTCTGCTCTTCTGTTCGGAGAGAGCCTTCCGTATTGCCATTCACTGTTATGAAACCATATGGTCCTAGCATTTTTAGCTTTAGATAAGCATAGTGTGGGACAGCGTGAAAATGAGCAAAGGCTGTTCTGCGGAGTAGTGCGTGATAGCCGCTCCAAAAAGGGACGATGTCGAAGGTTAACTCTTCGTTTTGAAACTTTTTGGGTGTGCCAAAGACTACGTCCAAGGTCACCCTGTAGGAAATATGCCCTAGAGGAAATATTAAATGGTATTATTTATTTCCATGTTCGTAATTATGTTTATATTCCATGCGATAACTACAATGGTCCCTGTGTCCGTATATCCATAAAGTCTTAGAGGGAAACCCATATGCAGGTGTGGAATAATAAAGAGTACAATGTATTCCTAGTCATGCCTTTAAGACTAGCGCAGGTGTTGCATTATGATTACGTTTTCCTGATCATGGGCATGTCTATGCCGACAACTTTGAGGACACAATATTAGAAGAACACTTGTGTTGAACCGACCCAAAATTGATGTTATGGTATGAGATACATTCATCATAAGTTGACAGTAAATAACATAGAGAAAGTTAGCGTTTGCATAATTCCTTAGACCATGAGAGTATCGAGTTCCTTTGTACTTGCTTCGTGAACTTTGGGGTTTGTTAAACGTCATCTATAACAGGGTGGCTATTACGGCGGCTTACGGGTTCACGGAAAAGTATGACAAGTAACTAGATAGCTCAAGATTGGGATTTGCTCCTTCGACGATGGAGAGATATTCTTCGGGCCCTCTCGGTGTTATGGTATCCAACATTATCTGGCCAGACGCAGTGTGATTTGATCACAGGGATGCCAGAACGCGGGAGCGAGAAAAGAGAACCAAAACCGGTAACGAGGAAACTGGCATAGTGAACAAGTTGTTGATCCACGGGGATGCCGATAAATCTCACCTCGGGTATTTGTAACATATCGCAAAGCAACAGGAATAGCAAATGGTAACTACAGGTTTGCTCGAATATTTATTCATGTGGGTATAGGGGTCAATATGGATGGCCACGGTTCCGCTATTGATCATTTATCGAAAAGTGTTGCGGTCATGTCTATAGTTCACCGAACCTACAGGGTCACACACTTAAGGGTCATCTATCTGCTAAGTACTAGACAGGGCGTCCGAGAGAAAGTCACCGGAAAAGTTTCGGAGACGACGAAAAAGTTCCGGAGAGTAAACCGGAAATATTTCGGAGATACAAGAAATGTTTCAGAGTAAAACCATCATACCGGAAATGTTTCGGAACGCGTCCAATATATTTTGGAGGGTGCCGAAAAAGTTTCGGGACCTTCTAGGATTTTTCGGACCGCCCCGGCACATTGTTCCTATCGGGGGGACAGCATTCCCTGATTCGTGGGGGCCTGTTTTGGGCTGGTTTTATGGGGGCGCTCCCTTTAGGGGGCAGCCCCCTTTTGGTGGAAATTGGTTGGGGGGCCCACCATGGTGGGGGGCAAGCCCCACAAACATAGGAGACGTGTTAGAGGGGTGGTGGGGCCCCCTTGGGTCACCCCAAATTCTGCCATGGTTGTGGGGGGGGGGGGCGTGTGGGCATCCTCCCACAAATGGTGGGTGATGTTTTGGAGGGGGGGCCCTTTGTGGGCTGATATTTTCAGACCCTCCTCGACCCCTTCCACCACTATAAAGGAGGAGGAGAGTGCTCTCCAACTCACTCCAACTTTCTCAACACAAGGCATGCATGATCTGCTATCTCTCTCTCCCTCACACGAAATAGTTTCGGTAGGGATTAATTCTGGGCGGCGAAGCCCTACTAGATAGGTGACACCGCATGTGTGCAACCCAGTACAGAGGTCGTATGTTCGATCTTCTGTCCGAGGGACTGTTTGAGGGGCCTCCCGTTGGGCTGTTCGAGGGACTGTTCGACAGCCTCCCGAAGGGCTGTCCGGGGGCCGTCCGAGGAGCTGTCAGATGGAGAAAATCCTCGCGGTTGGGAGGTTGTAAAATCCTAGCTGCGGGGATCTGCACCGACGATCTTCACCAACTCTACTTCTGCTGCACTACGATTTGGTAACGATCAGGTCAAACCTTATTTGCATCTTCATAGTGGTCCTGGGCTGGTGCGTAGGACGGAAATTTTTTGTTTTCTGCTGCATTTCCCTACAGTGGCATCATGAGCCGTGATATGCATAGATGCAGATTACGATCTAGAATACATGAGATGTATGGGTATGGCACAATAAAATTTTGTAGTACATGAGATCTATTGCTGAAAATTATTTGTGCGGGTAGTAGATGAAATCTATTACCCGGTGTTCTTGTTGCATCCCTTGAATTTGCGTATTTCTGATCTTGACGGCATGGTGGAATTTTGGTACAAAGTTATGCCAATCCGCGATCCTTCCATGCTGCTCCTGAGTATGCTGGTCGATAGATCATCAAAGTGCTTCAGTTCTTTGGGTTCCGCCATAGTTAAAGAAAGATGAAATTTAGCAAACTAAAGGGCAATGCAGATATGATCTGCACGGGGTTCTTGCATATGACGAAGTTCAGTATGGGGCTCAAGATTTTATTGTCTCATGTTTCATACGCCCCACAAAGTTAATCTAGCGACTTGAACAATCATACTTGATGGTGAACGTTGGTAGCTACGGTTTTAGTCAAAACCTTAGAAGCCAAGTGTAAATAAATTTTTGCATGAACCGATTAGAGGCGTCTAACTTGGTTTTGCAGGATGGCATGTGATGTGGTATGGTCTTCGCCATATTTAATTTGATTATGTATGAGATGACTATATGATGTAAATTAATTAACATGACCTACGTGTCATGATTCGGCATGATGGCTGGAGCCATATGATTGTCACTTTAAAATGACCTACGTGTCAACCTTGTTGTAATGCGTTTATTTTATTAGCTATATAGATAGCAATATTATTTGATGCATCCACAAGGTGGTGACAAGCTTTGCGAAGGTGGAGACCGATGCAAAAGCTGAAGACAGAGAAAAAGGAAAAGAAACAGGCCTTGGCAGATTTCGAAACTGCTGCCATGGCAACGCTTTTTGGATTTTCGCGAAGATGAAGAATCCTTCTCTGAAAGAAGGGGCTATACCATATATCATGGTATTATGAATTGCCTGAGATGTTTATCCCTTTTATTGCACCCTTTTGATTGCGTGGTAGTCGCTTTTCTTAGGGTGATCTCTCACTTAAAAATATCAAATAGTTAGTGTTCACCCAAGTGTAGCACCGTCACAGCATGTATCCTTTCGGGATGCCACATGCTAACATGGGTACGAATGACTGGAAAGTGTAAGGCGGGTTAGGTCAGACCTCACTACGAGATCACTTGGTTATCTTGACATTCAGGCAGGAAAGTCCTGAGCTCGGAACACGCGCATCGAAAGATGAACAAGAGTCACATAGAGATGTGATTGGCAAGTTGGCCTACCGGTTGAGATTTTTGTCATCTGTGATGCTACCATCAGGGCGAACAATTGAGACACGGGTCTTCAATCATTCACAATCAATTATGAGAGATATTGATTTGAGTGGGAGTACACTTTAGAGTTAAATTGTTTAATCACTAGTGCAAATCGAAAGATGAACAAGAGTCACATAAAGATGTGATTGGCAAGTTTGCCTACCGGTTGAGATTTTCGTCATCTGTTATGCTACCATCGTGGCGAACAATCGAGACACGGGTCTTGAATCACTCACAATCTAATATGAGAGATATTGATTTGAGTGGGGGCTCACTTTAGGATTGAATTGTTTAAATTCTTAGTGAAATTAATTATAACATAGTCTAAGTGTGATTTGCACAATAGTTGTTGAATAATGGCTCGCATTTCCACCGTCCCTATTAAATTTGAATAGTTGTTATTTGTCTGGTTAAATACTTCATGATTGGTAACGTAATATGAGGATTGTCCTCAAGAGTGGCGAGAAGGATTTTGTCCTATCGCATGCTTTCGGTATTCTCCTGCTAATGCTATGGACGATGTGACTCTCGTCCTTCGAGCCAAAAGCTAGAATTCCGTACGGTCAAGTGCAATATGCTTGCTTCCATGGGACCCGAACTTCAAAAGTTTGGGATAGTTACGTGATATTCATGGAACTGAAAATTAGTTTCAGATACAAACAAATGCTAAAATATATGAGATATCCAGAGCAATGTTTGTTTGCAAAGTATTAGTGAAGTATTTACTATGCATTAGACTAAATAGAAAGGGATCCAGAAGAACGCCTGTCATATGATGAAGGTGAATAAAACAACAACTTAAAGAGAAAGGAAATGTCCAAAGGGTGTTAGTGAGACTTACACACATAGCAAGTTCGAGGCTGACTCCACTTTTAATTTGGGTGCTTCTTCTGAGAGTAGGAGAAATATTGGTAGTAAACTGTTAGAAGTATAAAGGCAAAAGACAAAAAGGACTGGAAGGTCCAGCTCAGGTATGAGTGTCATACAAGTTATAGATGTATACACTACAGGAATCAGACAGTTTGCCGTCAGGCAAGTACAGACGGCAAAGGCTGAAATACAGACGGCAAAGATTTTGCCGTCTGCTGGCTGACGGCAAAAAGTGACGGCAAAGCCTAAGTCGGCAAAGAGTACTTTGCCGTCAGCTTTTTATCGGGCAGACGACAAAGTCTTTGCCGTCAGCCAAACTTATGTTTTGCCGTCAGCCGATTTAATAACAGACGGCAAAGAAAAGCTGGTTTGCCATAAGCCAATTTAGTAACAGACGGCAAAGGAGCTGGTTAGCCGTCAGCCTCACAAAATCATAGACAGCAAAGAATTTTGTTTATTAAAATAAACAGAAGCAACAGTCCAAGTGCAGAGGCTCCAAGGAACGAACGGACAACGATGAACACCACAGTATCCATCGACATTTTGTTGGAAGAATCGACGACGAACAAACAAATTTCACAATACAAAATTACTCTATTTACAGAATACATCATCACTTGCTGATCCAAGGCAAAACTGCTCTATTTCATCAGATGAACGCATGACACACGAAAAAAATTATAGGAGAGCAGTCTGTCCGTTCGTTTACACAGAATGCAATCAGAGGCTACAACGAATGCACGCACACCGATGCCACCATGGACCCCCGAGGAGCTGCCGCCGCTCCTCGAGGCCGGGGCCGGGGGTCGGGGCCGGCGGAGGCCTGCGGGGGTGACGGGGCCGGGGCCGCCGGAGGCCGCCGGGGGCGACGGGACGCGAAGGCCGCTAGGGGCGACAAGCGACGGGGCGCGGAGGCCGTCGGGGGCGACGGGCGACGGGGCCGGGGACGGCGGTCGAGATGGCGGCCAGCGAGGCCGGGGCCGGCCGGCGAGATGGCGGCCAGCGAGGTGGTGGCGTGCGCCGGTGTGCCTACGGGGGCGACGGGGGAAGTGGCCGGAGCCGGCGGCGCTGGGGGTGAAGGGGGAAGTGGCCGCGGCTGGCGGGCGAGGTGGTGGCCGACGAGGTGTTGGCCGGGGCCAGGGGTCGAGGTGGTGGCGGGCGCCGGCAGCCGGCGTCCTCGATTTGGATCGAGAGGGAAATCGAGAGGGAGAGAAACGAGAGAGAGAGAGACGTGCGGTGGGGGTGGGGATAAGGGAGAGAGGATACAGGGCGTGGGCCGGGGCGCGTGGGTGCTGCCCTGGGGGCACGTGCATCGTGGGTGGCTGGGGTGTGCGTCCGACGGAGGGTGGGGATGTGCGTCTAAGATCTTGCCAAGTCATCGATCCACGTGATCGATATGTGTGCTGTGCTTCCTCTTTGCCGTCTACCAAAAAAACTTTGACGGCAAAGAACTCACTTTGCCGTCTGCCAAAAAAACACAGACGGTAAAGATTCTTTGCCGTCTGCTGAAACAAACCCAGACGGCAAAGAATCTCTGCCGTCTGTGTTTTTTTTTTTTTGCAGACGGCAAAGTGAGCTCTTTGCCGTCTGTGTTTTTTTTCGCAGACGGCAAAGCATATTTTGCCGTCAGTGTTTCTTTGCCGTCTGCTGATGACGGCAGACCCTTTCTTTGCCGTCTGCCCGACGAAAAGCTGACGGCAAAGACGCCCCCTGACGGCAAATTAGCTGTTTCCCGTAGTGATAGAAGGCTGGTCAATGATGCAATTCTTGGGATTCTTGGATATTGTGATTAATAGTTGATCACAAGGATACCCGTTCGATTGCATTCTGTTGCAACTCGATGCAAGAACTGCTATGGCCTAAATGACTAGCCAGTAATGAGGTTTAGATACGCGCTGGGAACATAGTAAAAGTTACTATACCTTCCAACGGCGTATTACCTATGTATTTATTTCATAATTCATTTTAGAGTTTTATACACCCTAGCCCGTTGCATGAAGTAAGTTGCAAGGAGGTTGTTCAGAATAGAACAATTGTTGTTCGGTGTTATGAATAACATAAGGGCCATGCTTCCATCATGGATGGGATGTATGTTATGAACATTGATAATGATATGATACATCCATAACAGTGACGCTAAATGTCGCAAGACTAAAAGAATACCACATATGTGTGGCACTGCATTTGGTCACACTGGAGAAACCCGCATGGAGAAATTCCATAATGATGGATTTTGAAGCCATTTGATTATGAATCACCTGACACTTGCAACTTTCGTCCGAAAAGTGAAGCGACTAAAATACCGTTCACAGGCCATAAGGAACGAGCAATGAACTTATTGGTAAGCACACATTCTGATGTGTGTAGTCCAATGAGTACTGTTGCTAGCAGTGGATTTGTCTATCTTTAGAGATGACTCAAGTAGATATGCAAATATTTGTTTAATGAGATGTAAGTCTGAATCTTTTTGAAGTAGTTCAAAAGGTTTCCAGAATGAAGTAGAAATTATTGTAACAAGAAAAAATATGTTTCTGCAATTTGATTGCGGAAAGGAATATTTGAGTTACAAGTTTAGCGAATGTCTGATGAGTTGTAAAAAGAGTTTTGGCAACTTACACCTCCCGGAACACCATCCTGCAGGGTGGAATGTCTGAGAAGATGTAATCGAACCATATATGACATGGTAAGATCATAGATGACATAAATCAATGTGCCATTATTCCTTTTAAAATAATGCTTTAGAGACTGCGGCTTTTACACTGAAAAGAGCGCCATCAGATCTGTTGAAATGACGCCCTGGTATGGTACGCCCAACCATGTTATGTCTTTTCTTAACATTTGGAATATGGGGCTTGTGTAAAGTATTTTACAAACCTATTCCAAATCAGACAAGTGCTACTTTGTAGGTTATCCCAAATTATTGGGTATTCCTCCATCACTATTCCAAGGCAAAAGGTTTGCCACATAGAGCGGTATGACTTTGAAGAAAATGTTTCTTGCACAAGAGTGAGTGGGAGGACAGTGCAACTCGACGAGATAATAGTATCTTCGTCATCAGCTCAAAGGAAAGAAACCTTGGAAGTAATTTCAGAGTTTCCTACTACGACTGATACGGAAGCATCTACATGAGATGTATGGACTTCGGTCGAACTTGCAGCTGAACCACATAGGCAAAACTCGTGCAAACCTCTCAGGTGTGCAAACGAGATATTGTTGTTAGACAACAGTATACCTACGATACACAAGGCAGCATTGATGGGCCCTGACTTCGGAATTGGCTAAATGCCATAATAATCCGAGATAGCATCCATAAATGATTCAAGATTAGATCTTGATAAACCCTCCAAAAGACATGGAGTCTAACGAATATTAATGGAACTATAAACTGACACGGATAAAAGTGTTTTATCCATAAAGCTCGACTTGTTGCAATAACAAATTCAAAGAGTTGACTACGATGAGATTGTCTCACCGTAGCGATGTTTAAAGTCGGTTCGGGTTATACTAGCAATTAATACATATTTCAATCATGAGATATGATAAATGGACGCCAAAAGGATTTCCATGAGATGGAAATACAACCTAGGACTTGTATATGATACATTCCAAAGTGTTTTGTTGATCCAGAGGATGCTAGTGGGTGTGCAAACTTTAGTGTTCCAGCAATGGACAGAAGAGAGCATAATGGAGTTGGAATCTTTGTTTTGATGAAATAGTCAAAGAGTTTGATTTCACCAAGGATAGCAAAGGTGTTTGTCTTTACAAGAAAGTAAGTGGGAGCATAATAATGTTTCTAAAAACCTTTGTGTGCATGACACATTATTGATTGGAAATAATATATATTTCTTGACACGAATTAAGACTTAATTGAAAAATAGTTTTTCGATGAAGTGCTTGGGCTAGGTAGCCACGGTATTAGGCATAATTATCTATGGAGATAGAATTGCCTAATAGGGCTAAGCCAAAATACATATTGACAAAATGCTAAAATGGTTTAGCGTGAGAACGCCAAGAAGTGTTCCTTGTCGAAGTCACATGGAAAGAATTTTAGCAAGACTAGGTATCCTAAAACACTGATGACCAAAGTACATGACTGAGATTCCACACACTTCTGTGTTTCGATTAATCATGTATTCCATGGTATATAAAACAACCAGATATGTCCAGTACTCCAAATTGGATGTGAGTAAGTTACCAAAGTGATCAAAGTGTTGATCATATGACAGCAGTGAAAAATGTCCTTGAGTACTAAAGTAGCACTGATGACATGTTTTCTCGCGAGCGGAGATTATGAAGAGTTCATTGTAAAAGGTTACATCGATACAGTCTCCATCAATGCTCCAAGTGATTTTTGATTTAAATTAAGGGTTTGTGTAATACACGATATGGTGGCACGGTAAGTTGGAATTGTTCTTAACAGGTTACTCTGGCGAATTCTATAACGGAGGCTAAGTATGCTTTGAGATACATTCATCATAAGTCGATAGTAAATAACACTGAGAAAGTTAGCGTTTGCATAATTCCTTAGACCATGAGAGTATCGAGTTCCTTCGTACTTGCTTCGTGAACTTTGGGGTTTGTTAAACATCATCTGTAACAGGGTGGCTATTACGGCGGCTTACGGGTTCACGAAAAAGTATGACAAGTAACTAGATAGCTCAAGATTGGAATTTGCACATCCGACGATGGAGAGATATGCTTTGGGCCCTCTCGGTGTTATGGTATCCACCATCGTTTGGCCAGACACTGTGTGATTTGATCACAGGGATGCCGGAACGCGGGAACGAGAAAAGAGAACAAAAACCGGTAACCAGGAAACTGGCATAGTGAACAAGTTGTTGATTCACGGGGATGCCGATAAATTTCACCTCGGGTATTTGTAACATATCGCGAAGCAACAGCAATAGCACATGGTGACTATAGGTTCACTCGAATATTTATTCGTGTGGGTATAGGGGTCAATATGGATGTCCACGGTTCTGTTATTGATAATTCATCGGAAATTGTTCCAGTCATGTCTATACTTCACCGAACCTACAAGGTCACACACTTAATGGTCATCTATCTGCTGAGTACTAGAGAAGGAGTCCGAGAGAAAGTCACCGGAAAAGTTTCGGAGACGACGGAAAAGTTCCGGAGAGTAAACCGAAGATGATTCGGAGATACCGGAAATGTTTCGGAGTAAAACCATCATACCGGAAATGTTTTGGAGCAAACCATCAAGCCAAAAATGTTTCGGAATACGTCCAATATATTTTGGGGGTGCCGGAAAAGTTTCGGGACCTTCCGGAATTTTCTGGACAGCCCCGGCACCTTGTTCCTGCCGGGGGGGCAGCATTCCCTGATTCGTGGGGGGCTGTTTTGGGCTGGTTTTATGGGGGCGTCCCCGTTAGGGGGCAGCCCCCTTTTGGTGGAAATTGGTTGGGGGCCCCCATGGTGGGGGGCAGGCCCCACAAACATAGGAGACGTGTTGGAGGAGTGGTGGGGCCCCCTTGGGGCGCCCGAAATTTTGCCATGGTTGTTGGGGGGCCCCTTGTGGGCATCCTCCCACAAATGGTGGGGTGATGTTTCGTAGTGTCGAAATGCTGTCTAGTTTCCGGTAGGGATTAGTTCTGGGCGGCGAAGCCCTGCTGGATAGGTGACACCGCATGTGTGCAAGCTGGTAGAGAAGTCGTATGTTTGATCTTCTGTCCGAGGGGCTGTTCGAGGGGCCTCCCGTTGGGCTGTCCGAGGGACTGTTCGACAGCCTCCCAAAGGGCTGTCCGGGGGACCGTCCAAGGAGCTGTCCGAGGGAGAAAATCATCGCGGTTGGGAGGTTGTAAAATCCTAGCTACGGGGATATACACCAATGATCTTCACCAACTCTACTTCCGCTGCGCTACGAGTTGGTAACGATCAGATCAAACCTTGTATGGATCTTCATAGTGGTCCTGGGCTGGTGCGTAGGATGGAAATTTTTTGTTTTTTGCTGCGTTTCCCTACACACCTGCGATGTGTACTGCCATGAGGAAATCCTCTATCCAGACTGCAGGATCTGTTTTTCCATCATACTGGTCAATGTTAGTGGGTTTAAACCCTTCGGGGAACTGGTGCTGCATGAACTCGTCTATGAAGCACATGGGGTGGGCCGCTCCTCGGACCCTGGCAGTAGCCTGACGTACGTCGGACACAGTCACATTGTGGCCGCACGTGTAATCGCACAGATCGCCATGCTTGGCTAACCAAGCGAGGTAACCCGCATGTCCAGAAGGTGGGCGTTCCCTAGATTTGTATATTGACTGAGGTGGAGGCTCTGACCTTATAGGCCTTTTCTCCTTCGGATCGTACCTCGTGGAGGGCCATGGAGGATTTACTCCGCCTTTGCGCCCAGGGGCTTTGAGAATGTATTTGTGTCCGCTCGTACGCCGATCTCGGCCCCGAGGAGGGCGATCAGTGTTTTCGGCCCACTCGCGCTTAGATAGCACGCTGTCCTCGGCCTCTTCGTTGAGGTCGGCAAGTAAATTCCTGCGGGTGTAAGACCGGCCCCCACTGGTTTGACGGAGCTTATCCTCGAACGCCTCTTCGGCCCTTAGGAGCTCGGTCCACCGGTCGTTTATTTTGCCCTCTTCGTCTTTAAGACGTCGGGACTTATTTTTAATGCTTTCGATCATGCTGGGCAATCGCTTTCGCATAGTCTCGAGCTGAGGCACCTTGAGGGGCTGCTCGAAAGTATCGTACTCATCGGGGTCAAGCATTCGCTCCTCCTTGGCCTCCGGGTTGTAGTCCTTGTCGTTGGGGTCGCAATCCTCCCCGTCGACCTTGTTGGTACCGTTATTGCTGACGCCCTCGTTACCACCACCGTTGTTTGTTATCTCGCCGTTGATGGCGTCCTCGTTCCCAGTAGCGGCATTGCTTGCATTTCCATTGCTGGTGCCGCCGGTACCTCGGCAGCCCTCGCGTCGGTGTTTCGAATTTCCTCCCCCTCCTCCGTTATTGGGGGTGTCTACAATGTAGACATCGTAGGTGGAGGTAGCGGCCCACTTGCCGGTGTTGGTGACGGTAGGCGACGAGGTGGTATCTGAAATTTCGCCGACATCTTCATCCATGTCGGTTGCCTCCTCGGAGGCGCTGGCTAACACGTCGGTTAAATCCTCGACGGTAGCGACTAGGTGGGTGGTGGGTGGGCTGAAAATTCCAGCTTCCCCGGGTTTTTTCCAGAACTGATCGTAAATCGAATTGCAATCGTTCGAGATAGCAAGGTTCTGAATCCGATCTAACATCTCATTCAGAAGCACTTTGTCGGCCTCGCCCATATCAAAGGTTGGGCTTAGCTGGAGTTTGCCTGAGGTCCGATCTGACATGGCCTCGGGGTCTTCGTCGGTCAAGCCAGATGCTTGATCCATAGTTGTGGTGCTCGGCTCCGAGCTCAAGGCCTAATCCGAGGCATGATTTGGGCCATGGTCCTGATCCGAGATCGAATCTGGGATCTGGATGGAGGCATTGGCATGGTCTTTGGCCTGGTCTGACGCCCAGCCCAAAAATGCAAGCTCGCCGCGGGAGTCCGCAGCGTACTCTAGGTTCCCAAACCTGATGGTCTGCCCTGGAGCGAAGTTCTCGGTCTAGCCGAGGTGGCCAGTCGAATCGGCGTAAAGCGTGAGCTGCCGAAGACAAAAAGTTGTCCCGGGAAGAAAGTCTTCCCACAGCCAATGCTGTCATCGATCTGAAGGCGAGCCATCGAGCCGCTGCGACAACACAGAGGGACCTGCATGGGCCACCAATGACGGAGTTGAAACCGGCAGATCTCGGGTAGGGGGTCCCGAACAGGTGATCTTGGCACGAAGGTAATAGGACGAAGAAGAGACACAGTGTTTACCCAGGTTTGGGCCCTCTCGAAGAGGTAAAACCCTACGTCCTGTTTTGTTGTATTGATTGTGGATGGGGTACAGACTACATGCTGATCTACCTCAAGATCGTTTGTGTGAATGAATCTGCCTCTACGATCTAAACCCCTCGGCTTATATAGATGCCGGGGGTACCTAGGGTTACCCCTAGGTCGGTTACATCGGGGGATTAACATGCCGAGGGTTACTTTGTGCCTTGGAGTGTACGCCAAGTCTTCGGAAGATTCAATTTTGAGTACGCCGTGAGGCCTGCCAAACGTGGCCCATTGGTTGGTAGTTTTGGGGGTCCTCGGCCAAGCCCATGCATGGGGAGCCGACGTGGTTAGCACCCACTTATCCAGGACACCATCACTTATGAGACTGTGTTTAAAATTTCAGAAAATTTAACAAAAGTTGGACTGTACATTGCTTTGTAACTTAACCATCTCCTCCATAGTAGCACATACAAACATATATTGTTTCGGCCTTAATTAAAAAATATGCTCAGTTTTCCCCTGAACCGTTATATCCCTGATCACTTCTACCCTACCACTTCGTTTTCGTCTGGTCAAAGCTAGTAGACCGTGACGGAAACAATGGCGTGTGACTTACAAGTGGGACACAACTCGGGTAAAGAAGTCTCTCTCTCTCTCACTCTCTCACTCTCTCTAGACTAATTCAAACACAACTCAAAAAAAAATTTAAACATGATTCCAACACCAAAATACTTAACATAATGAAACACCACCAAATAGTACTTAACATAATTAAACACCACCGAATAGTACTTAACACAATTAAACAGAACACCACCAAATAAAAGTAAACCTAAACTAATCCTCGTCGTCCGAGGAGATGATGACGACGGACTCCTTGTCGGAGCCGGATCCGAAGGCCTCGGCATCGTCTGAGCCCGAGCCCTTCGCCATGGTCGGCTCGTCGTCGGAGTCGTCGACGAAGACACTTCCAGCACACAGTACGCGGCCTACTTTTCCTCCATCTTGGCAGCGTACGCAGCCCGTGAGGCGGCGGCGGCTCGAGCGAACTCGACGTAGGCCTTGATGATGAGGTGCTCCTCGAGTATCTCTGGGTTGGCGTGGGCGGCGGCTACGACGGCTACATCCAGTGGCAGGCTTCTAGACACGGCTCGTCACTGGTAATTTGTGCCCCTCCCCCTTCGTTCACCATACCAGTGACGGGCGCATTTTGTGCCTGTCCCTGCTATGTGCTACAGCCGCCGGTCGAGGCCTTACCCGTGAAAAGGGTGGCCACATGCATGTCACTGGTAAATGATACCAGTGACGGGCCCCTCTTTGCCCATCATTGGTAAGGTGGCAGCTATAGAGGTTCATGTAGTAGTGACCATGGGCCAATCAGCCGACGTGTCTGTGCCATTTTTTTCAAAAGAAAAAAATTTCAACTATGGCTAGCTAGCTTATGACGGTAACATGTTGCGCTTTGTTAGCATTTGGGCATTATTTCTCCAAGTGGCATTTAAAGATGATCGGGTGAAAGGCAAAGACAGTAGTGCTCCCGCCAGTTTATTGAAGGAAAAAACATCTCACCTATCCACTACTACAAAAAAGTTATACCTCACAAGTCAAAACTGACTGGCTGGGGTCAGCCCGTTATTGGTGCTAGTCACCGCTGACAGGCTATTAGTCAGCAGTCAGCGGTGACCGTTAGGTGACTGCGCTAATCAGTTATCACTAACGGGCCGAAAGCATCCCTCGCCCTGGGTAGAGGTGTGTGGAGCGCCCGCCTTCAGCCACCCATAGCCGATGGCAAGTGGCCCCTGCCGGGTGGCTGGAGAAGCCCGTTAGTGTTATGTCTAACTACATTGATGCGCTTGTAACATGCCCGTTAGTGGTTTTGTGGTCATATACAAATAATGGTATCGTAATTAGAGACCCGTCAGTGGTGATACTGTATTTCAATTATGGTATGTCGTGTGTTGAATATTTTAATTATTAACGTATCACATATGTCAAAATTCAAAATAAATCACCCGCAAAAAAAAAACAAAATTCAAAATAATTGGATGGACAAAACCTTAATAATAAATTCTTTACCCTTAAAGTTAAATAAATGAATGTTTTATTTAAGTTAGTGATTTATATTTGTGTAAACCACTTGAAAAAGGGACATTTACATTTGTGCCCCTAACTTGAACTCACTACTCAGATTTGCCCCTAATTTCGAAGCAAGCTCAAATTTGCCCCTCTGCCGTTAGGTGCCCTTATAGAAATGCCCTCCTATGTCGTTTCTGTCCAGTCAAAGGGCTTTGACCGCTATCTGGACGTTTGCTGTACATTTTGCCCCTGACTCCATGTATCACTTACGGGCGGGATCCACTCTAAAAAAATAAATGGAAAAAACTCTTTCTCTCACCCCCACATCATTTTTTGGTCCCACCTGTAAGTGACACATGGAGTCAGGGGCAAAATGTCCAGCAAATGTCCTGATAGCGGTCAAAGCCCTTTGACTGGACGGAAACGGCACAGAAGGGCATTTTTATAAGGGCACCTAACAGCAAAGGGGCAAATTTGAGCATGCTTCGAAATTAGGGGAAATCTGAGTAGTGGGTTCGAGTTAGGGGCACAAATGTAAATATTTTTTGGTCCCGCATGTAAGTGACATATGGAGTCAGGGGCAAAATGTCCAGCAAACGTCCTGATAGCGGTCAAAGCCCTTTGACTGGACGGAAACGGCACAGAAGGGCATTTTTATAAGGACACCTAACGGCAAAGGTGCAAATTTGAGCATGCTTCGAAATTAGGGAAAATATGAGTAGTGGGTTCGAGTTAGGGGCACAAATGTAAATGTCCCTACCGCCAACGTAAGAGGCGGTAAAGCTCCATACCTTACCGCCAGAGTCTTAGGCGGTAGACTTTTTCATGCATACTAATTGATCTTTTGATTAATCTTGGCACATGTGTACATGGCTAGGCTGCCTAAGTCTATACCTACTAATAAAGCAAGGTGCGTTTCTTCGATTTTTTTATCCGTTCACCCATATTATTATTTTTTTACTATCCGAGGCGGTACTAATTTTTTGCACAATACGTCGTTCGCCAAGGTTTGTACATCACGCGCGGCCTCGCGCTAGGTACTGGGCAGCCCACGGGATGTGTTTCATATAATAAAATTCAGCAAACAAAAATATGCCCCGATGGGGATTCGAAATGGAGAACACCACGCACAATGCTCTACCTCCCTTACCGATGCGCCGAGCACCAACTTGTGATATTGCAGATTCTGTTATGCTTATATATATTGGAAGAAGCGCAAAGGCCACACAGCCCTATTGGGCCTCGGCCTGTGCTCTAGCTGCTGGGCCAAGTCCATCGGCGCGCGAGCATAAAAAATTCTGACCCTCCAATTAAGACCATTACTATTTTGTGTTGAATAGTCCCACCTTGCTACACAAAACTGATTCTCACCAAATTATATACGTTCAATACCGTTGTCTACTGTGAGCTAATTAAACAGATGACATCAATATAAACGTGGGTATTTGTGGGCTGAATGAGATTTGTTAGCCGCCTGATATTTAAAGTTTGGATGGTGCATAACTAAAGCAAGAATTGCGGGAGGGAGGCTCGAAAAAACGTGCATACTTTTAGGATTATAAATGGGCTGGAAAAAACATGAATAGTTAAAGCATTATGAGCTGATGAACATTAAAGGAGGAGCTTCCTGTGGGCGAATGCACAAATATTAAAGAAAGGATTGTGGCGGTATGAATAGAGGGAGCCGGGAAAACGTGCATAATTGAAGGATTATATGGGCTGGAAAAAACATGAATACAAAGGATTATGAGCTGATGTAAATTAAAGGAGGAGCTTCCTGTGGGCGGGAAAAGAAAAAGGCCGGTCTAATTTAATAGAGGGAGATGACGATATCTTCTAGGATTGCAAGTGTGTCGGTGCACAAAAAACTGTGTTGGTTAGTTTTTTTTTTTATCTTTTCATGTGTTGTGTTTTCTCTTTGTTACTATTCTCAGCACTTTTGAAGTAGCAATGCAAATGAATTAGTATTAAGAATAGCTTGGTTTAGTGCAAATGTAATATAAAAAAGGCATTCCCCTATATGCTGCTAGATGTACTTCAAGGCATATGTGATTAATGCCTTGCTGATATGATTTTTTTTCTAAACTTTGGCGCGTGCCTCCCTGTTGCCGGATGTTGCATTGCTGGTCACATTGGTGGACGGGACAAATAACATTTTTTGTATCGAATTCGCAACTAGGCGTTGTGCTTGCACATAACCGATAATTTTCTCTCCCGTTGCAACGCACGGGCATATGTGCTAGTAATACTCATGCATGCATGCGTCGATTTAGGCTAAGTATAGATCTTGACATGTACGTAGGTTAGGTATGTTTAGCTTAGCTTCATACCATACGTACTTGGGTATCTACGCGCCGGCCGGCACGTGCATATACGTACCCGAATACTCGCATAGCTGTGGAGCCAACTCTAGGGATAATCTCAACGATCTGCCGTGGGCCTCCACGCCAATTCATAATTTCCCTTAGTAAGAAAATTCCCGTAGAGGTAGCATTACTCGTCATACTTATCGACCGACCGCACACGCTCGCTATGATATACTAGTATGGTCGAACCGCGTGTAACGTGCGCATCAGTTTACAGTTTTACCTGCCCGACCGTATGTCTGTATGCAATTAACGAGGGGTCGCCGACGATCCATCCACGTTGTACCAGCGAGGGGATTTGGATGAGATTTTGCTGCCGGGCTAGCTGCCGCGCGCAGCGTACGGCCGCCAGCCATGCATGCATCCGGCCGTGAGGCTCTGTGGTCTTGGCGGGCAGCCATGGTACCCGACGCACTTTCCAGCGAGCTATAGCGTAGGGTAGCCAGGCGGCCCCACTTGCACCCTTGTAATACTACTCTGGAAGCTCCCACGGTAACTCCAACGCGGTTCATCAAATCGCCCCTAAATGTCCAGACCGTGCGGTCCGGATACTTTCGGCCATCCAATGCCGTGCACCAAACATCCGCGGCCTGGTCCGGATGTCCGAAATCGGTCCGGATGTCCGAAATCCCCCAAACCGAAACCAAACTCGTGGGTGGTTTGGGGAAGTCCGGCGCCCGCCACGTCGGACTCCGATACACCCGGCCCACCCGAAACTCCTCTCCCGGAGCCAGGATTCGAGCAAGCCCCGGGCCCAAATTTTTTTTTTCAGCGCAAGGGAAAAACTTACCGTCCATAAGGCTACCGCTACCTCAAAAAATACCCCATACACTAGTACAAAACAGGGCTTTGGTCCAGGGCAGATAAGAGCATCAATCCCGGTTCTGTTACGAACCGGGACCAATGGGTGCATCAGTCCCGGTTCGTGAGGCCAGGGCGCCGGCCGGGCCACGGCAGGCACCAGTCCCGGTTCGTCTGACCCCTTTGGTCCCGGTTCCAGACACGAACCGGGACTAAAGGGCCTCGCTCATGGCGCAGCCCCTTTAGTCCCGGTTGGTGGTTGGAACCGGGACTAAATGTGTGTCTTCTGTCCCGGTTCTAGCCACGAACCGGGACTAAAGAGATGCCTATATATATGCTCTCCCCTGCCCGCTCACTCCTCTGTTTTTTGGCCGGCCAGTGTGGGAGGTGTGTGCTGCTCTGCTCTCACCTCCTATGCACATGAGGTGTTCGATGAAATGCCCGAGTCACACTTAAGCTTTCTCCTCTCCAAGCTCGAGCTCCAAGCTCCATTTTCCCCAAGATTTGTCTAGGTTTGGCGGTGCACCAACTACACAAGTGTTCTAAAAGGTTAGCAACTTCATCGTTTCATCTCTCACTGCTAGTTTAGCTCATTTCAAATGCTATAGAAGTAGAGTGGTTTGTGGGTTTTAATGGAGGAGTGTATGTGGGAGTTCTTTTGATTTAGATGCACAATTTGACCTGAAATTAACTTCTTAGAGTCTGCACATGTGTAGGGTGCCGTCCCCGTCCACGTCCTCACCGCCGTCGATCGCCCGCGCCGATCTCGTCGCCGGCACCACCATGGTGAGCCTCTTGTTCTTATCTTCTTTTTAAAAGAAAAAAATTCTTACTTGTATGATTTAGATAGATACTTGTATAATTTTCTTACTTTTATTATTGTTTGTTATTATATAGTGCCATGACTTTGGTATCCGCCCCCGTCGGCCCTCGTCCTGTCTATGATTCGGATGTGGTATATTATCTTTTATTATGATTTTTTTCATTTAGTGTTTATGACAATTATGCCGACCAACGTGACATAGATGTTTTTATCTAGGAGGTATGTGAACCGGAAATTCCAACCGACCCTCTTGTCGAGAGGTTAAATTTAGTTGAAAAAGAAAACAATTACTTGAAGAAAAAATTGAAAAGAATTGAGGAGGAGAAGATGGAATTGGAGTTGCATGTTGCCGATGTCGTCGATGATCACAAGATCAAGATGGATGCAATGCGCTTGAAGATTAGAAAGATTTGAAAATATGCCATTCATAATGAGGCTTGGTATCATTATGTCGTTGGATCAATTGTTACCTTAGTTGCGATTCTGATCGCATTTGTTGTTGCATTTAAATGTTTTTCATAGTTTCAATGTATCTTTTAATTAGATGCTGTAGAGAGCTATATGTTGTTCTATGAGAACTATATATGTATGAACTTTATGTATTTATTTTTTCAGTAATAACATTTGATCAGTACTGTACTTTGGTTTTAATGTGATGATGAACTTGTATTAATTTGGTCACTTCTCTATTCATGATGTTCTGTAATGGTTTTTGATACACTTAATTATATAATGCACGCAGATGAACCGGCAATGGATGTACGGTGACCGACGCACCTCCGAGTATCTTGAGGGCCTGCATAAATTTCTCGAAGTGGCTGAGGCAAACAAGCAGAATGGTTTTATGTATTGTCCATGCCTTGTCTGTGAGAATACGAAGGATTACTCTAACTTGAAAACCTTCACGTCCACCTGCTTGAGAAGGGTTTCATGCCACACTATAATGTTTGGACCAAGCACGGAGAAAGAGGGGTTATGATGGAAGACAACGAAGAAGAAGAGGATGATGACAACTATCCCCCTGAATACGGTGATACTGCAACGGGGGAAGCTGAAGATCAAGAGGAACCAGACGATGTGCCCGATGATGATCTTCGCCGGGTCATTGTTGATGCAAAGAGACAATGCCAAAGTGAAAGGGAGAAGTTGAAGTTCGATCGCATGTTAGAGGATCACAAAAAAGGGTTGTACCCAAATTGCGAAGATGACAACACAAAGCTCGGTACCACACTGGAATTGCTGCAATGGAAGGCAGACAATGGTGTATCTGACAACGGATTTGGGAAGCTACTGAAAATAATGAAGAAGAAGCTTCCAAAGGATAACGAATTGCCCGACAGTACGTACGAAGCAAAGAAGGTTCTATGCCCTCTAGGATTGGAGGTGCAGAAGATACATGCATGCCCTAATGACTGCATCCTCTACCGCGGTGAGTACGAGGATTTGAACGCATGCCCGGTATGCGGTGCATTGCGGTATAAGATCAGACGAGATGACCCTGGTGATGTTGAGGGCGAGCGCCCCAGGAAGAGGGTTCCTGCCAAGGTGATGTGGTATGCTTCTATAATACCACGGCTGAAACGTCTGTTCAGAAACAAAGAGCATGCCAAGTTGATGCGATGGCACAAAGAAGACCGTAAGAAAGACGGGAAGTTGAGAGCACCCGCTGAGGGGTCGCAGTGGAGAAGAATCGAGAGAAGGTGGGGGGACTTTGCAGGTGACGCAAGGAACGTATGGTTTGGGTTAAGCGCAGATGGCATTAATCCTTTTGGGGAGCAGAGCAGCAATCATAGCACCTGGCCCGTGACTCTATGTATCTATAACCTTCCTCCTTGGTTGTGCATGAAGCGGAAGTTCATTATGATGCCAGTGCTCATCCAAGGCCCTAAGCAACCCGGAAACGACATTGATGTTTACCTAAGGCCATTAGTTGAAGAACTTTTACAGCTGTGGAATGGAAAAGGTGTACGTGTGTGGGATGAGCACAAACAGCAGGAATTTGACCTACATGCGTTGCTGTTTGTAACCATCAATGATTGGCCTGCTCTCAGTAACCTTTCAGGACAGACAAACAAGGGATACCACGCATGCACGCACTGTTTAGATGACACCGAAAGTATATATTTGGAGAAATGCAGGAAGAATGTGTACCTGGGACATCGTCGATTTCTTCCGACCAACCATCAATGTCGAAAGAAAGGCAAGCATTTCAAAGGTGAGGCAGATCACCGGAAGAAGCCCGCCCTCCGTACTGGTGATCACATACTTGATATGGTCAAGGATTTACAAGTAATCTTTGGAAAGGGTCCTGGCGGACAATCTGTTCCGAATGACGCTGAGGGACGCACACCCATGTGGAAGAAGAAATCTATATTTTGGGACCTACCCTATTGGAAAGACCTAGAGGTCCGCTCTGCAATCGACGTGATGCATGTGACGAAGAATCTTTGCGTGAACCTGCTAGGCTTCTTGGGCGTGTATGGGAAGACAAAAGATACATCGGAGGCACGGGAGGACCAGCAACGTGTGCACGAAAAAGATGGCATGCATCCAAAGCAGTATGAAGGTCCTGCCAGCTACGCTCTTACCAAAGAAGAGAAGGAAATCTTCTTTCAATGCCTTCTCAGTATGAAGGTCCTGTCTGGCTTCTCGTCGAATATAAAGGGAATAATAAATATGGCAGAGAAAAAGTTCCAGAACCTAAAGTCTCATGACTGCCACGTGATTATGACGCAACTGCTTCCGGTTGCATTGAGGGGGCTTCTACCGGAAAACGTTTGATTAGCCATTGTGAAGCTATGTGCATTCCTCAATGCAATCTCTCAAAAGGTAATCGGTCCAGAAATCCTACCAAGGTTAAAGAATGATTTGGTGCAATGTCTTGTCAGTTTCGAGCTGGTGTTCCCACCATCCTTCTTCAATATCATGACGCACGTCCTAGTTCATCTAGTCGACGAGATTGCCATTCTGGGTCCTGTATTTCTACACAATATGTTCCCCTTTGAAAGGTTCATGGGAGTCTTAAAGAAATATGTTCGTAACCGTGCTAGGCCAGAAGGAAGCATCTCCATGGGCCGGCAAACAGAGGAGGTCATTGGGTTTTGTGTTGACTTCATTCCTGACCTTAAGCCGATTGGTCTCCCTCAATCGCGGGATGAGGGGAGACTGACTGGAAAAGGCACGCTAGGAGCGGATTCAATAATATGTAGGGACGGGCATTCTTGGGCTCAAGCACACTACACAGTTCTACAGAATTCTACCTTGGTGACCCCGTATGTCAATGAACACAAGAATATTCTGCGCTCCAAACACCCGGAGCAGTGTGACGACTGGATTACATGTGAACACATCAGGACTTTCGGCAGTTGGTTGCAAACACATCTCATGGGTGACACCATTGTTGGAGATGAGCTGTACTCGTTGGCCAGGACACCATCTTCGACTATATTGACTTACCAAGGGTACGAGATAAATGGGAATACATTTTACTCGATCGCCCAAGATCAAAAGAGCACCAACCAAAACAGTGGTGTCCGCTTTGATGCAGCAACCAACAGGGGAAAGGACACATATTATGGTTACATAGTGGACATATGGGAACTTGACTATGGACATGATTTTAAGGTCCCTTTGTTTCGGTGCAAATGGGTCAATCGGTCAGGAGGCGGGGTACAGGTAGACCCGCAGTACGGAATGACAACAGTGGATCTCAACAATCTTGGGTACACAGACGAACCATTCGTCCTAGCCAATGATGTGGCGCAGGTTTTCTATGTGAAGGACATGTCTACCAAACCGAGAAAAAGAAAAGATAAGGAAGCGAATACATCATACGATGAGCCAAAGCGCCACATAGTTCTTTCAGGGAAAAGAGACATCATGGGAGTGGAGGGCAAGACAGACATGTCTGAAGATTATGAAAAGTTTCATGAAATTCCTCCCTTCAAAGTGAAGGCTGACCCAAGCACCCTGTTAAACGATGAAGATTATCCATGGTTACGGCGCAATAAGCAAGGGACACACGTGAAGAAAATGTGAAGCTTTCTCTCCACAACTATTCTGATGATGGCTTTGATCTAGAATATCACTGCAGTTACATGTCAAGAAATGAAATGCCTTTTGTAACATATGAGTTTTCGTCCGAAACCGTGATACTTCGAAAGAGATTGTCCATTTTGTACACGAAGTGCATCCAGTTTTTGCCGTAACCCTCTCAACTTTTTAGCACATGCTATGTGCGTGAAATGATGATACCATGCCAACTTTCAACCTTTTCAGAGTTCATTTGTACTGCTTTTCAATTTCAGGGTCATTTAGCTTAAAAAAATCAGTAAATGCATGAAAAAATAGCAAATGAAGTCAGAAAGGGTTGAAAATTGATGATATGGCTTTGAATGGTGCATGTTGAACGCACAAAAAGTCTGGAGTTGAAATAAGTTAAAAAAATTGAAATGCCTTTGTAACATATGAGTTTTCGTCCGAAACCCTGATACTTCGAAAGAGATTGTCCATTTTGTACACGAAGTGCATCCAGTTTTTGCCGTAACCCTCCCAACTTTTTAGCACATGCTATGTGGCTGAAATGATGATACCATGCCAACTTTCAACCTTTTCAGAGTTCATTTGTACTGCTTTTCAATTTCAGGGTCATTTAGCTCAAAGAATGAACTAATAGCAAAAGGAATGAACTAAAAAGCTTTTACGAAACTCTAATAGCAAAAAGAATGAACTAAAAAGAATCAATTAAACTTTCAACCTTTTTGTTATGATCAACTGAAACAAAACTATAATATTCTTTAACAGCAAAAATAATCAACTAAAAAGCTTTTATAAACCTCTAGTTATTATAAAAGTATTTTTGAAACTAAAATTAAATAAAATTTATGCAACTAAAATTATCAAAGTATTTTTTGTTCAAAACTTTAATAGCAAAAAGAATTTTCATAAAGTATTTTTTGTTAGAAACTTTAATAGCAAACTAAAAAAACAAAATATGTTTTTGATTAAAACACCCATTTAAAATAACCTAAAAATTACCAAATTTAATATAATGATAAAACACACTAATACTAAACAGCAGGACTATTTTTAAAGTAAAGTTATTCACAAACTAGTGATTCACACAAATTTCAAAGAATTCAAATTTAAACTATTCAAATTTGAAAACTACTGGCACTAACAGAAAGTTTATAATTTTTGTGACCTAAAGCAAAAAGAATCACTCAAAAACTCTAAGTATTTAGCTGTAAGTAGAAACAAAAGAAAATAAATAAAGCAAAAAACAAACCGGGACTAAAAAGTAAAAAAAATTAAAAAAATTGCCGCCTACTGCTAATACTAAACAGCAGGAAAAAGAATCACTCAAAAATCTATTTTGAAAGTAAAGTTATTCACAAACTAGTGATTCACACAAATTTCATAGAATTCAAATTTAAACTATTCAAATTTGAAAACTACTGGCACTAACAGAAAGTTTATAATTTTTGTGACCTAAAGCAAAAAGTATCACTCAAAAACTCTAAGTATTTAGCTGTAAGTAGAAACAAAAGAAAATAAATAAAGCAAAAAACAAACCGGGACTAAAAAGTAAAAAAAAAATAAAAAATTGCCGCCTACATGGCCACCACGGCCTGCATACGACTAGAAACCCAACCCGCTAGTTGGGCCAGGATGCAGGCCCGCAGCAGGCCCACTAGGCCCACAGGCAGAGAGAGTGTGTTTAGGCCCGTAGGCCTGCATAAGAGAGGAGCTCGAGAGGGTTGGCGCAGCCGCGCTTATAAACCACTCTCGACGCCTCTCAGCTAGCGAGGTGGGACTAAACATCCACCCGCCCAACGCCGTGCCAGCCGCAGGCCTTTGGTCCCGGTTCGTGGCTCCAACCGGGACTAAAGGCCCCCCTTTAGTCCCGGTTGCATCCACCAACCGGGACTAAAGGTCTCTGCTTCCCGCCCTTTGGGCTGCTGAAAATGACCTTTAGTCCCGGTTGGTGGCTACAACTGGGACTAAAGGGGGGCCTTTAGTCCCGGTTGGAGCCACGAACCGGGACCAATGCTCTGGGTATATAAGCAGCACTTAGGAAATTTTCAGAGTTCATCTGCAGTTTCCCCCGACGACGCCGAGCACCTCGACGCCGCCAGGCTGCCCCGACGCCGTCGCCCGCTCCCCTCGCCGCGCCCTGCCCCGACGCCGTCGCCGCGCCCCTGCCCCGCCGTCGCCGTCACCGTCGCCGCCCCCGAGCCTGCACCCCTGTCCCGCCCCCGAGCCCCCGCCCCCGCCGTCGCCGTCGCCGTCGCCGCCCCCGAGCCCGCGCCCCTGCCCCGCCCCTGCCGTCGCCGTCGACGCCCCCGAGCCCGCGCGCTCTCCCTCCTCCCCGAGCCCTCGCCGCCCCCGCTGTGAGCCGCCGCCGCCCCGGCCCGCTGTCCATTTTTTTGTTTATTAATTATGTTTATGTATTTTTTTTGTTCATATATAATGTAGATGTATATGTATGTATGGATGGATGGATGAAAATATTGATATGATGAATTTTTTTTGTTCATAGACTTTTTTATGTTCATAGAATTAATATTTTTTTTGTTTATTAATTTTTTTTGTTCATATATAGTGTAGATGTATATGTATGTGTATGTATGGATGGATGGATGTATGTATATAGAAAATATTGATATGATAATTTTTTTTGTTCATTGAATTTTTTATGTTCATAGAATTAATATCAAGTGGCACTTTCAGGATATTGAGCAAGTGCCCCCGATATGTACATGTATGTATGTAGATTTTGAGCAAGTGCCCCCATATGATGATTTTTTTTCATAGAATTTTTTATGTTCATAGAATTAATATCAAGTGGCACTTTTCAAACAAAGTTTTGAGCAAGCTAATGGACTCTAGCAGAGATGCAATTGATACTATCTTGTAGATCATAGGAGAGTGATCAATATTGATATAAGGCACTAACCCATAGGATGTACAGAACAATAGTTGTAGCCTTTGGAAAACAACTAAGTGATGTTTAAAGCTGAGGAATTCTCAGACTTGGCAGAATTTTTAGGATATTGGTAAAACTTTTGAAATTCGTAGAAAATTAACCGTAACTCCGATGAAAATAATTTATACATGAAAATCGATCAGAAAAATATGACGAATCCGAATATGCCCTCTATTCGTCTGTCACAAGCAGCTAGCATAGCGAACCTGGAACCGTCCCCCTCCGGTTCATCTGTCCGAAAATGCAGACTTCGGGAAAACATTCCCGGATGTTATCCCCCTTCACCTATATCGTGTAGTGCCGCGTTAGAACACCCCTAACGCTCTCGGGAATTCAACATATCCCCGATAACTTCGACATGAGGAGGGGGGGCGGTCCGCAAAGTATCCTCTCTCGAAAGTATAACCCCCGATAACTTTGCATGATGTTTGCGACTAATCCATTGCTCATATATGCATATGATTCCTTGTTGTGATTAGCTAGGTCTATGTTTGCCACTAATTCATCTCTCATGGTTGTATATTGCCATGTTGTAATATTTGCAGAAACTATGGACAGAGACTTAGAAAAAGAAGAGTTGTTGGGGGATATAATCCGCAACGAAGGTGATATCACCTTGTCGTTTCTCAACGACACCGATGGTCATGAAAGAGAGGATGACGGCTCCGGTGATCCAATAGAGGAGGAAGGAGATCATGACGGCTCCGGTGACCGAATGGAGGAGGAAGGAGATCATGACGGCTCCGGTGACCGAACGGAGGAGGGAGCCTTAACTGTTGCAAAGTCCGGCGAGGTATATATACATATATTAATTAAGCCTCTGCTGACTTGATGCATTAATTGTTTGGTATGTACATATATTAACGCTTCTTTCTTCTTTTAATTAGCCCTCCGGATCGAGCCAAACTTTCGTAAGGAGACGAGGCTCGAAGAAAAGGTTGCGCCAGGATGAAAGGTTCACGATCGAAGAAGTCGGTCGAGATGGCCAACCGATTGCTCCCAAGCGGAGCAGGGACACATTTATACATCGGTGCGGAGTGGTTGTTAGGGACACTGTCCCGATCAGCATCCAAGAATGGAATAAGAAGAAGGACCCTGAAGTTTCTTATGTCCAGGATAGACAGAAAGATGATCTTTGGACCTCGCTGATGACAAATTTCAGCCTACCACCAGAGGCGGATCCGAATAAGGTCAAGGCGTTTGCTTTGAAGAAGATGGCAGAACTATTCAAGAACTGGAAGAAAGATTTGAACAAAAAGTTTGTCGAGAAAGACAAGACTCCAGAATTCACCGGTCCATATGAGAAGATAAAAGATCACTGGCCCGCATTTGTGGCCTACAAGAAATCGGACTAGGGCAAGCAAAGGTCAGCGACAAATAAGCTAAATGCTGCAAAGAAGAAGTATCACCATGTTACGGGGTCAGGTGGCTACAGCAAAGCCCGGCCTACGTGGGACAAAGCTGAGCAAGACCTGCTTGCTAAAGGGGTCCAACCAGCGACATTGCACTGGCCAGATCGGTCAAGGACTTGGTTCTTCGGGGTTGGGGGAACTTTGGACCCAGACACAGGGAACTGTGTTTGGACGAAAGCTCAACTTGCAATACCCGTCAAGAAGCTTCAGGAAGCAATCCAGGCAGCGCAGGAAGGGAGGTTACATCCCGACAGAGAGAATGACGAGCTGACACAGGCCCTCGGGAATCCTGAACACCCTGGACGAACACGAGGCACATCAGGCTCCGTTCCGTGGGTGCATGGGTTTCCCGATAGCGGTGGTTATAGAAGCCGAGAGAGAAAGAAGAAAGAGGAAGCAAGCGAAATGCAGAAGCTCAGTGCAAGATTAGCGAAACTAGAGGAACTTGAGAGCCAGCGAGCTATCGGCCAACCATCTCAGCGGCACGAAGATCCTTCCTTCGACACTGCCCCAGAAGCTACCCCACCATCTCAGCGGAGAAGCAGCGTGGCTTCCACGGAGCTCCTTCAACCTGATTTCACGGCTCCTCGCTACCCCGTGGATAGTATCACGGCGGCTGAACATTGTGTGCTAATGGAGAAATGCCAGAACCTCACCTTGAATGCGGCGGTCGGCTCTATTTTGCCTCCTCGAGCTAAGGGAACTTTCCATTGCCGTCCGATTCCACATGGCTATGCTATTGTCACGGTGGATGAAATAATGGAGGGATTTGAGGGGCTGGAGCTTGACTACCCTACAGGTGAAGGGGATAATCTTCTGGAAAATGCCTTAAGGAGTACCTGTCTATGGAGAAAGGAGAACATCAAGCTTCCAAACTGGACGCCGCCTCAGCAGACGCAGCCGGATGAGGCCCCTCAGCAGACTCCTCACATTCCAGCTCAGCCGGATGAGGCCCCTCAGCAGACTCAGCCGGATGAGGCCCCTCAGCAGAGTCCTCTTCCGCCTTAGCTGTCTCCGGCGCGTCAGCGGAAGAGAGCCGCCGCCGCTCTGGCGGCTAGCAGTACAAAAGGCGGGAAGAAATTCAAATTTGGTCCAAGCCTCAGGGTTCCTCCAAAGTTACCATATGAGAGGACTGACGAGGAAAACAAGGACATCAGTGCTGCCGAAGTGCAGGCCCATTTTGATCGGAAACGTCCACCTCCAAAGGAAACAATAGATCCGGTGAATGCGAAGCGCACTCTGGATGCCCTTAAGCGACCACCACCGCCTCCGCCGCAATCCAACTATGACCGCTGTATTGAAAAGACATATGATGAAGCGCGGCGGTCGGGAAGTACTGCTAGTGCTTCAAGACGAAGAAGTGGGAAAACAATTCCCCAGCTCGGCAAACAGGAGAAGCAGTCGTGCGCCCCGCTCAAGGTGTCTAGCGATATCGCTAATCATCCGGGGCTACTGCCCGGTACCACTCTTGGTGATTACGTGGGCGATGATGTACAGTTTGAAACGGCTGAGGTAGTAGAGATCTTTAGATACGAGCACGGGAAGCCTCTCGTCAAACCTGATCATCCTCCTATAACAACGATGATGCTAAGATTGCATGAGTGGTACTTGAAAAGCTGCAGGAAGAATGGGTCCGATTGTTTGATGGTGAGAATTAAAGATGAGCACGACCTCATTGGAGTCGAGCTGATGCCTGTTGAATTTGTGGAGTTATTTCAGTTATTCAATCAAGAGGCCCTCAACAAACAACTCATGACTTGCTACTGTCTGTAAGTATTACTTCTGTAATTAAGTCTCTAGCTCAGCTCGTTCGTTGCATGTATATATAATTATCCTCACTATATTATGCAGATTGAAGATCGTCGAGTGCCCAAAAAGACAAATCTATGACATTGGGTTCATTAGCCCAAATACCGTAAATGAATGGGTGGTACAAAACAGAGTTAAAGAGACCGAGGAAAACTTGCTAAAAGCGTTCCTTCGACATCAAAACAAAAGGGAAATACTCTTTCCTTACAACTTCAAGTGAGTGTTACTGTCTTGTGCATATTCGGTTTCGCTTACTCGAGGTTAAGTACTGTAATTGATGAGTTATGCATGCGCAGGTTCCACTATATTCTGCTATCCATTAAGCTTGACGGGGGAGTAGTAACTGTCTTAGACTCGAGACGTAAAGATCCCAAGGATTATGCGGACATGACTGCAATGCTCCAGAAGTAAGTTCAATCAATACCGGGACCATATCGGCAACTTTCGTTCATTTCCTGATATCAAGTAATCATTTTCTTTGCCTGGCAGGGTTTGGAAACAGTTCACCGGAAAGGTTCCGGGTCTGAAGAACGAGCTGCGATTTACACACCCCAAAGTAAGTAGTACTAGCTAGTTCCGCGCATCTCTCATTGATTCTAGTTTCATCAATACCATTATCATTTTTGATTATTAGTTTGATTGAACTCTATTCTCGTAAAGTGCTGGTGGCAGGCAGCCGGGAATAATTTATGTGGATACTACATTTGCGAGTTAATTCGCGACTCGACCACTGAGCGGGGCTTCTTGTCTGACAAACAATTTGAAGTACGTAAACAATATTCACAATTTTATTTTATTACCATCAATTGTGTTGAGTTTCATTCATATATATGTATTGACCCCCTTCTTTAAATTAGATCTGGCAGATGCGGGATGAACTCCTACCACATGATCGCATACGAGCAATTCAAGAGGAATTGGCGGGATTCTTTCTTGACCACGTCATACATGAAAAGGGAGAATACCATACGGAAATTCAATGGGAGTTTGGCGCTTGATGATGTCAGGTATGTTATATTGTATATATGTAGTAGCGTCGGATAGATATACGAAAACTTGTTGTTCGACCAAGCACGGAGAAAGAGAGGTCACTTCTCTCTATATATGTTCATGACGATCTTGTGTAATTAATGGTTTCCTTCATTTGCTTACTAGCTAGCATCGAGTTCTCTCTATATATAGTAGCTAGCGTCGACCAAGCACGGAGAAAGAGAGGTCACTTCTCTCTATTAGCTAGCTAACACAATATGAAACCCCTAAACCCTCCAAAACACCTAAACCCCCCCTTTCAAAAAAAAACCCCAGCGCCTGCGAGCTGCTGACGCGTGGCTGCCTTTTGGTCCCGGTTGGTGTTACCAACCGGTACTAAAGGTCCTCCGGCCTGAGTGCTGCGCAGCGTCCACGTGGAGCTCCTTTAGTCCCGGTTGGTGTTACCAACCGGGACTAAAGGTCCTCCTGCCTGGGCGCCCCACAGCGGCCACGTGGAGCACCTTTGGTCCCGGTTCGTAGGCCAACCGGGACTAAAGGTTTTAGGCATTAGACCCGATCGTTTTGTCCCGGTTCCAGAACCGGGACTAAAGGCCCTCTGGAACCGGGACAGATGCCCTGTTTTCTACTAGTGATATGAAATCATACAAAATATGGCTCAATTGAACAATAAATTTAGAATATAAACTCAATGCTTAACGATACAACAAAATAGATAAAAACATGACAAAAACTACAAAGAACAGTACCAGATACAAAAGAGTACCAAATCAATGGTTTGCCTCATTAGTGCCTCCCATAACCTGATCCACGGTGGAAGAAGAGCCAACACCTTTAAGACATCACAAGCAAAATTTCATAGGAGAAGGCATAAACATCAAGTGAAATAATTAACATTGATACAAAGCTAAAAACTTACTACTACAACGAGGTAAAGTCCCTTTGCGAGATCTATAGGATTGAAAGCGATATATAATAGCATCATCATCAATACTTGCAAATACATCTCGCTCAATATTGCACACCATGGTATAATTCAACCAATCATCACCCATCTTATTCCTCAACTCAATCTTGATAATACTCATAGCTGAGAAAGCTCTTTCCACTGATGCGGTTGCAACTGGCAAAATCAATGCCAACTCAATAAGGCGATATACCAAAGGAAAAATGGTGTGTCTATCAGTCTGAAGCATCTTCACAGCAAGATTACCAAGGTTATTTCATCTAACAAAGCTAGGATTAGCTCTTACATCAGCAATGAATGTTTTAAGATGGTTTCTAAGGAGAAAAGAAATCTCATATATGGAGAAGTCATCAGCATACAGCTCAGCAAGTTCAACAAGTTTGTCCTCATCAAAATTAGCAAATGAGTTCCTGGGATCAAGACAAGCAATGCATCTCAATAATTGAGTAGATCTTTCAGCAAAGCGGTTATTTAACTCAGTAATAATTTGGTCATGCAGAACATTGAATATTTCATATCTGAAGCGGTGATAGTAAGTTACCATTTGACCACAACGCCCCCCTTGACCGACCCTGAGCGGGTATTGTATCATCCATGTTAGGAAATATAATGTTATGTTTAACACAAATGTCATTTGTGTCTTTCAAGAGCTGATCCCAATCAGTTTCTCTGATATCTTGAAGTTGTGGCAATGTGATCCTAATCAAACTCACTACCTGAACAATGTTTTGATCGTTCCTTTGCAAACATTGTGACAGCTCATTAGTCTTGCCCAATAGTTTGATCATAAGATGCAATATGAAAACAAATTCAAAACTTTCCATCTGAGATATGAAGCCACCTGTTGTGGTTCTTTGTGTTAAATTTTCTGTATCATCATGAATGGTCTCTAATAATTACAAAACAGATGTCCAGATTACAATAAACCGACACAATGTTTTATGATGCATGCCCCACCATGTATCCCCGGGTCTTGCAAGGTTGGTTGCTTGGTGTTTCCCTCTTCCTGAATTTTTTTCCCAGACTCCAATTGGCTCACAATATTGTCATGTTGTTCTAGTGCTAGTTCATCATGTCTCTTAAAAGAAGCATTGACGGTGTTAACAATCAAAGTTATGTGGTTAAAGAAATCCAATACAGAGGAACAACACTTCGTAACAGCAACAACCACTAACTGCAATAGATAGCCAAATCAATGAATATAAAATGCATATGTTCATCTAGTATCAACATTTGCAACCCATGAAATTGCCCTCTCACGTTAGAAGCTACATCATACCCTTGCCCTTTCAATTTATACATAGATAAGCCATGTTTAAGAAACATACCATCCAAAGCTGCCTTTAGAGAAGCTGCTCTTGTGTCACCAACATGCTTAGTCCCAATAAATCTCTCAATCGCATACCCATGTTTGTCGACATACCTACATGAGACAAAGAAGCAAAAGTAACCAACAATTAGGTACTACTATTAATAAAGAACAAAACAACAATTAACATAAAATATACTAAGTTACTAACCTTAAAACCATGGCCATTTGCTCCTTTATAGATGCATATCTGGACTGATCAACAAGTAAAGAAAAATTTCTATCTCCAATATCAGCAATAATCGCTTCGGTGGTCTCTTTTGCACAAGCTTGGCACAATTGCAATTGTATCTCATGTGAAGTCATCAAGTGGTTTCCGCCCGCACTATCAAGCAAAGTCCTAGCATCTGGATCCTTCTCCATGTAACAACTCATCATCTCCAAAAAGTTCCCCCTATTCTTTCAGCTCGAGCTCTCATCATGACCACGAAAAGCAAGAGCTTGTAATAGAAGAAATCTGATAACACCAAAAATAATGATAAGGCGAGCCCTATATTCTTCTTCACTCGTTTTGGTACCACGATCCATCACATGTGCGACACATTGCCTTTGATTTTTGAAAATCAGATATTGTTGTCTAGCTTTATTGTGAGCACTAACATGTTTACCGACATGTGTATCAAGAATATTAGTCCATCCTTCCAATTTCTATATCCTAGCATTGTGAATGCCTCAAAACCAAAGTTTTCCGCTCTAGGTTGCTTAAAAAGAAAGCAATAGAAACAAAAGGCCGCATCTTTATCAAGACTATATTCCAACCAATCGGAATGCTTCTTGAACCAATTAGCTTGAAAGTTTTTTTTTTGAAGAATTTCCTCTGGTTGATTTATTATATTTATGATCAGTTGGTTGGCATGGACCCATATTTACATACATCCTTCTAGCAACATCTCTAATTTCTGGATCTAAGCTTTCCATAGGTTTCCAAAGACCAGGATCAGTTTGAATATCACCTTCGCTCGGTTGACCACGAGCAAAAGCAGGAATAACAAAAATGTTACTTTCTCGAGTGGAGATTGAAGGCGGGTTGTTTGAAGTCGAAGGTGCTGGTCCCATTTCTGTAGTTGTTTCAATTTGTGGAGTTGATTCAGTCCTCTCAGCCCCTTGATTCAGTCCAGCTGAAACCCTGGGTGTTGACACTTCCGTTGCATGCACCGATGAAAAATATCAATTCATCTTCTATTTCTACAAAATGAAATGAAATTGAGATAAAAATGCGTTCACTTTCAAATTAAATTCAAATGAAATTGATTTTTTGACAGCAGCAGCAACAATTAGCAGTTGCACATCCACACATTAGCATATCAAAAATTGTTCAATGTATCCCATTCATTAGCATACACTATATCTACAACAAACAACAAACAAAAACATTTAACACTAGCAGCAGCCATTAGCACATATTGTAGAAGAAAATTCTCAGAAAATTACCCCAGCCGGCTTGGTATTTGTTGAAATTACCTCGGCAGACAGAGTGTAGGGAAACGCAGCAGAAAACAAAAAAATTCGTACTACGAACACGCCCAGGACCACTATGAAGATGCATACAAGGTTTCATCTAATCATTACCAACTCATAGTGCGGCGAAAGTAGAGTTGGCGAACATCATCGGTGCATATTCCCGCAGCTAGGATTTTACAACCTCCCAACCGCAAGAATATACTCCCTCGAACTGTCCCTCGAACAGAAGATCGAACGTATGATCTCTCTACCGGGTTGCACACATACGGTGTCACCGATACGGTAGCGCTGCGCTGTCCAGAACTAATCGCCCCCAGTGACCAGGCAACCTTGCTGCACTATGAAACTATTTCATGGAGGGAGAGAGAGAGAAGGGTAGATCATTGCCTGCCTTTGCATGTGAACTTGAGATTGTGTTGGAGAGCTCCTCTCCTCCTCTATTTATAGGGGAAGGAAGGGGTGGGGGCGGGGCACGAGGGTCGCTGCCCAAAAGGGGGCCCCTCACAAACATCACCCCACCAAAGGGGGGAGGATGCCCCCAAGGCCCCCCCAACCATGGCCGAACCTTGAAGGGGGCTACCCCCAAGGGGACCCCCCTCCCAACTTCTCTCCATCATTTGGGGGATGGTCCCCAAGTGGGACAACCCAACCAAACATGTTTCCACCAAAAGGGGGCAGCCCCCCAAAGGGGGCGCCACCCAAAACCAGCGTCCCACGAAAAGGGGGATGCTGTCCCCCACGTGGCAACAACCCCTTGGGGCTGTCCAGAAAATTTTGGAAGGCCCCGGAACATTTCTGGAACCCTCCAAAAAATTTTGGACGCATTCGGAAACTTTTCCGGCTTGATGGTTTCCCCCGAAACTTTTCCGGTTACTCCGAAACACTTCCGGTTTCTCTGAAACATTTCCGATTTTCCCTTCGAAACTTTTTCATTGTCTGCGAAACGTTTCCGGTGACTTCTCTCAGACCCCTAACCTAGTACTCAGCAGATAGATGACCCTTAAGCGTGTGACCATGTAGGTTTGGTGAAGTATAGACATGACAGGAACATCTTCCGATCAATGATCAATAACGGAACTGTGGACATCCATATTGACCCCTATACCCACACGAATGAATATTCGAGTGAACCTTTAGTTACCTTGTACTATTCCTGTTTCCTCGCGATATGTTACAGAAACCCGAGGTGAGATTTATTGGCATCCCCGTGAATCAACAACTTGTTTACTATGCCAGTTTCCTTGTTACCGGTTTTGTTCTCTTTTCTCATTCCTGTGTTCCGGCATCTCCATGATCAAATCACGTTGTGTCTTGCCAGATGATGATGGATACCGTTACACCGAGAGGGCCCTAAGAATATATTTCCATCGACGGAGGAGCAAATCCCATTCTTGATCTATCAAGTTCCTTGTCATACTTTTCCATGAACCCGTAAGCACCCGTAACAGCCACCCTGTTACAGATGACGTTTAACAAACCCCAAAGTTCATGAAGCAAGTAGGAAGGAACTTGATATTCACATGGTCTAAGGAATTATGCAAATATTTAACTTTACTATGTTATCAACCATTAACTTGTGACGAAAGTATCTCATAGTAATAACAATCAATCTAGGTCTGTTCAATACAAATGTTCTACTAACATTGTGTCCTCAAAGTTGCCGGTATTGACATGTCCATGATCAGGAAAACAGAACCATCATGCAACACTTGTGCTAATCTTAGAGGCGGGAATAGGAATCTATTTTACCGTTTATAATTCCACAAGTGCACAAGAGTTTCCCTTCGAGCCTCGTGGTTATTGTAGACTCGCGGACCATTGTAATTATAGCACAGAATATAAACATTAATTATGAACTTGGAGATAAATAATAACTTTTATTATTGCCTCTAGGGCATATCTCCTACAGACTCACACTTGCACTAGAGTCAATAATCTAGTTTACATAGCATCTTTAACACCAATGGCTATCCAGTGCTGCTCAGTGACGGAGTCCTGGATTAGGGGGTGCTCGGCTTGTCGGTTGCCCATCCTTGGGGTTGGGTCGAGGAACCCCCTTAGCCGATCACTGGTGGGCCTCGTTCGTCTGATCAGAGGCTTCAAGAATAAATGACACAAAGACTTGGTGTATACTCCAAGGCGTAGAATTAATCCTCGGCACTTTTGCCCGTTAGATACGGCCGACCATGTGTAAACCCTAGGGACCCCCGGTATCCATATAAGCCAAGGTGCCAGGCCATAGAGGGTAGATTCATTCATATCCAATCTCGTGGTAGATCACCTGTACTTTGTACCCCATCCACAATCAATACAACAAAGCAGGACGCAGGGTTTTACCTCTGCGAGAGGGCCTGAACCTAGGTAAACCTCGTGTCTCTCGTGTCCTTGTTACCATCTAGCCAAGACCACCAGATCGGGACCCCCTACCCGAGATCCGCCGGATCTAGCTCTAACATTGGTGGCCCATATAGGTCCCTCTGGGGAATCGAAGTGGCTCGATGGCGTCAAGAGCTGATGATCAGATCAGCGCCAATGTAGCCTCTGCGTCGCATCTCAGTTTGACCAAACTATCGAAGAAGATTGAAGCTCCAACTCCCCGTCGAGACATCGAGCTCGACAATTCAAGCTCTGCGGTCATACCCTCCCCCATGGCGTTAGATCTGGTCGAGGAACCGCAGAGGACTTCCACCCGAGCGCCGGATTAGAACCAACTATGGGATGGAAAACACGCCTCATCGGACCAAGCCTGGAGCTTGGATCCGATGATGCACCGTAGTGGCCAGGTTAGCCTGGCCCCACAAGTGGGGCCGGGGTTGATGTTAGATCAACCTCGGGAAAATCCGCTTGGGTGACCGATGTCAGATCAGAACGGAATAAAATTTTCTCTCCCACCCACCCCCAATGTCGAGTACCGCCCTGACCAGTCAGGGCCAACTGACATCTAGGACCTAGCCCTACTCGTGCAAAAGACAAATGAAACGGTCTGGTAATTCTGGACACGTTTTTCATTTACGAAAAACAAAATTCCGGATTGCACAGATCAGGAGGCACTAGCGGCATTCCGTCACAACGTCTACGATGAGGGAATTGCAGAAGTTGTTTCACGAAAACATCTCGGAACGTTCACAGAACTTTCCGACGTAGTCACAAACTATTGCGTCATGGAGGACGCCTGGACAGCCAATCAATGGCGCCAGAACGACAACTCGGAACTATCCGAGATCGGAGAATAAAACAGGCGCCCACGCCGCAACCGACAATCCAAGCGCGACACCATCAACGGGGACGACGAGTAGCCTTCTCGAAAGAAAGGTCGGTCTAGCAGCGGCAAGGTTAAATCACAGCTGGACACCATGCTCGACGAATCATGTGCCATCCACTCCGCCTCTAAAGATAAACCGGCCACCCATAAGCTTAGGAATTGCTGGGTCATCAAACAAGTGGCAAAAGGGGTAGAACTTCTTGACAACCCCGGCATTCAAGAAAGCCGAGGTGAGACAATCAACTACCACCAAAGGCAATACCCATCCGAGGTTAGAGACGTCTTTATGATCTACGAAACCCACTCCTCAAGAAATCAACAAAAATAGCTCTTCGAGAGGTCTACCACGTTGAGTGTGCGCCAATATCAGATGACAGGTGGTTTGATGTTCTGATCACCTTTGATCATCAAGATCAACCGATGGGAGTCCACAACCGAGGAGTGGCGGCCCTCGTCCTAGACCCTATTATTGATGGATATCACTTATCAAAGGTCCTCATGGATGGAGGCAGTAGCCTCAACCTCATATACGAGGATACCTTACAAAAGATGCAGTTCGACAGATCTTGCATCCAGCCGAGCAGGACAACATTTAAAGGGATAGTCCCTGGAAAAGAGGCACGGTGTACCGGAAGAGTCACGCTTGACGTAGTATTCGGAATGCCCAACAATTATGGAGTCGAGGAGTTAGTGTTCGACATTGTCACATTCCGGAGCGGCTACCACGCATTGCTCGGACGACCGGCGTTTGCTAAATTTCATGCCATTCCCCACTATGCATACATGAAACTAAAGATGCCGGGACCGAACGGTGTGATCACAATAAACAACAACCCCGTTCGGTCATTCAAGGCCGAGGATAAGGCAGAATCCGAGGCTCTAGCAGCCGAGGAACTGTCCAACCTGCGAGTGACAGTCGACAAAGACGATATCATCTTAGATAAATGCTCCAAGTCAACGTCACTCAAACCAGCCAATGAGATCGTCAAGTTCTAGGTCCATCCCAGCAACCCATCCAAGACGGCCTCCATTGGCACTAGGCTGGATACCACACTGGAGGAGGCACTCTAGAGTTTTCTCAAAGAAAACTGGGACATATTTGCTTGGCATCTTTCTGATATGCCAGGAATCCCGAGGAACCTCGCCGAGCATATCCTTAACATCATTGACAGGTTTAAGCAAGTCAAGCCAACACTACGCAGGTTCTAGGAACCTAAACGGCAAGCTATGGGGGAAGAATTAGCCAAGCTACTGGAAGCCTGCTTCATCCGGGAAGTAAAACATCCCGACTGCTTGGCAAATTTGGTCATGGTACTAAAAAAGGACAAGTCCTGGCGCTTGTGCGTCGACTTCAAGGACCTTAACAAAGCCTGCCCAAAGGACCCATTTCCTCTACCTTGGATTGACCAGATTGTCGATGCCACAGCTGGGCATGACCTGTTATGCTTCCTTGATGCATACTCAGGATACCATCAAATCTAGATGAAAGAATCTGATCAAGAGGCTACTGCCTTCATCACCCCCTATGGCCCATTCTGCTTCAACACTATGCCCTTCGGGCTCAAGAACACCGGTGTGACGTACCAGCGGATGATACAAACCTGCCTGCACCCACAGATCGGCAAAACCGCCAAGGCATATGTGGAGGACGTGGTTGTTAAAACCAGGCAAGCAGGTACATTAATCAATGACCTATGCAAGCCATTTAAAAATCTCCGTGATTATAATATCAACTTAAATCCTGAGAAATGCGTCTTCGGCATCCCATCTGGAAAGCTCCTCGGCTTCATAGTCTCTCAACGAGGGATTGAAGCGAAGCCCGATAAGATCAGGGCACTAGCAAAGCTCAAAATACCTACCGAGCTCCGGGACATCCAGAGATTGGTAGGATGTGTTGCTTCCCTGAGCCGGTTCATATCTCGCCTCGGGGAGAAGCCACTTCCCCTCTACCGGCTGCTTAAACAGACCGGGGCTTCAAGTGTTCACTCGAGGCTAGCATAGCTTTGGAAGAGATGAAGACACTTCTGGCTACCAATCCTGTCCAGGCCGCCCCTCACCCTAGTGAGCCGATGCTGCTGTACATCTCGGCAACCAACCAGGTTGTGAGCGCCGTCCTAACCGTCGAGCATGACATGGAGGGACACAAATTCAAAGTGCAAAGGCATGTGTACTACATTTTCGAGGTGCTAAGCCCATGTAAAACGAGGTACCCACACTACCAAAAAATAGCCTACACCGTATTTATGGCTTCTCAAAAGTTTCGGCATTACTTTCAGGAATGCTCAATAACCGTGGCTTCTGAGGTGCTGATTAATGACATCAGAAACAATCGGAACGCCACCGGTCGCATCGCGAAGTGTGCAATTGAGCTCCTTCCTTTTGAAATCCAGTATCAACCTCATCGGGCCATTAAGTCCTAGGTGTTAGCT
Source organism: Elymus sibiricus (assembly GCA_039707655.1). Lineage (NCBI taxonomy): Eukaryota > Viridiplantae > Streptophyta > Magnoliopsida > Poales > Poaceae > Elymus > Elymus sibiricus. The sequence continues at coordinate 404,869,107 of CM077674.1, read as the reverse complement.
GATTTCGTCACAGAATGGACGGAGGCCGAGCTCCCTAAAGAGCACGCGCCTTACTCCAATTGGATCATGTACTTTGACGGCTCCAAAATGCTTGCTGGGCTCAGAGCTGGGGTGGTTCTAATCTTGCCCACCGGCGACACCATCAAGTACGTGCTTCAGATCATGTACACCGATTCCAACAACGCGGCGGAGTACGAGGCCCTGCTCCACGGACTTCGGATGGCGGTGTCCATGGGTGTCCAGCGTCCGGAGGTTCGAGGCGACTCAAACCTCGCAATATCACAGATCAATGGCAATTTCGACACCAAGGACCCAAAAATGTCAGCTTAAAGGGATGCGGTGGTAGCCATGTCGGCTCGTTTCGAGGGCCTGGAATTCCATCATATCCAGCGGGACAGTAATCTAGCTGCAGACACGTTGGCAAGAATGGGTGCACGATGAGAACCCGTGCCACAGAACACCTTCCTTGAACGGCCATTCAAACCATCCATCAAGTGGAAAGATACGTCCGAGCTGGATAAAACTGCTGATGAGGAAACCACCAAGAAAGTCACCCCACCCGCCTTCAAGCAGGACGACGACACAGTTGGGGGCTCAGAGCTGGAAGTTACTACTTCGGCTCATGAGATCATGGTCGTCATTGCACCATGGACCGAACGTTTCCCTGCATACTTGGGGCGCAAAGAACTGCCCGAGGACCAGACAGAAGCACGGTCTATTCTCCGACGATATGCCGCTTACAAGGTTCGTGAAGGAGAACTATATAAGCCCAGCATCACCGGTGTCCTCCAACGCTGCATTTCCGAAGAAGAGGGGAAACAGCTCCTGGCAGAAATACATTTTGGCACATGTGGGCACCACGCAGCTCCTCGGACCTTGGTAAGCAAGGCATTCCGAGCAGGGTTTTATTGGCCTACAGCACGAGCTGACGCATGAAACCTGGTGGACAAGTGCATCGGGTGCCAGCTCTTCGCCAAAAGAAGAAATATACCGCCCACTTCCTTAAAAACAATCCCCATCTCCTGGCCATTCGCGGTCTGGATGCTGGATATGCTCGGACCACTCCGTAAAGGAGCATCTGGCAAGAAGTACTTGCTAGCTATGGTCGACAAGTTCACCAATTGGATTGAGGCAAGGCCTGTGGCCTCGGCAACATTGAGACCTGTGATCAAATTCATCTCAGATGTAATGCACCATTATGGAATGCCCCATAGCATCATCACGGACAACGGTTCAAACTTCACGGCCGATGAGGTGAAAGCATGGTGCGCTCAACGCAACATCAAGCTCGACTACGCCTTGGTCTACCACCCGCAAACCAACGGGCAAGTGGAAAGAGCCAACGGATTGATCTTAAGTGGTATAAAATCACGGCTGGTCCGATCTCTCAAAGAAGACGACAACAAATGGGTTGAAGACCTCGGCCCCGTGTTGTGGAGTTTACGCACAACCCCCAACAGGTCCACATGTTATACACCATTCTTTATGGTGTATGGCGCTGAGGCCATCATACCAAGTGACCTCTTACATGACGCACCTCGGGTACGTTTGTATGAGGAACAAGAGGCCGAGTAGAGTCGTCAGGGCAACCTCGATGCCTTGGATGAAGAGCGGGATGTGGCTAAAGCATGATCCGCCTTCTACCCGCAGCAACTGCGAAGGTACCAGCATCGTGAGGTCTGAACAAAGGCCTTTAACGTTGGTGATTTGGTTTTACGCCTACATCCCGACAAAACCGGTAAGCACAAGATGTCAGCTCCTTGGGATGGACCATTCATTATTGACAAGGTGCTCGCCGGAGGGGCTTATCAGATCCGAGATGCCAAGGACACGCGACTAGAGCCAAACCCATGGAATGCGGCTCTCCTACGGCGTTTTTATGGCTAGCTTATACTCTTTATTAATTTATTTAATTTTTTTGATTAGATCTAAGTTAAGGTTTATATAAACAAAATTTGGCTTGTTATTGTTCTAAGTTGTTAACCTTTGTTCTTTCTTAAATCCTTGTTCCGAAGTGCCAAGTGCCGATATGGTTCATGACCATACAGCGCTTGCCCTTCCTCACCGGGGGCTGTTAAAGCACCCCAGAATTTAAATCCGAGCACTGTTAAAGTACTCTGTTTGATCATTTCACAACGAGCGCATTGTGTACGATTACCCTTCTACAATTCGTTCTAAGCCATTATATGCACCAATTTTGACTTGCAACTTTTTGCCAAGCTGGGTTGCCTGGCTCCTACATGTACGCCTTATGTTTTCGCATGTTCGGCTAAGGGTGTAACGGGAGCACCTCTGTGATCATTACTTCTGGGGTTAACTGGGTCAAGTACGTCAGGTGGGAGAAGCCAAAAGATAGCAGTCACAAAGCACAGAATAGGTCGACACAAAGGAAGTGAAAATTAAAAGTACCCTTGAGGTTACATGTGGTTGGAAGCATGGAAATATTCTCCGCGGAATAGACGAGGTCATGGTAAAATTCACGATCGTAAAGATATTAACATGGTTGTAGGAACCGTTGGAGGTTCTCCTACAGCAAAACTATTCGAACCTGGGTCACTTATGTTTAGACTAACAAGCTGGGTTGCCTTCCACCAACAAGAGAATCCAACAAAAAAACAGGGGTCGATACTAGGTGTACTCCTTGCCAAGGAGGTAGAAGCTGACGGCTGGTTAACATAAGTATCGGCATACACAGGTCGAGAAAATCCGAATTCATGTTCGAAACGTAAATTACATTGGAGGGTTCTCCCCGCCATCAAGAAGTTCTTTCAGGCGACAGTCCTGCTCTATCGCTTGAGGAAAAGGCATGACCTTCTCGAACATAGCATCAGGTTTATCTCCACGCCATCGTCGTCTTTTGGCCCCACTAGGGCAATGTCCTTGAGCTCCAACATTGGGAAATGCGTCAGGAGCATGGCCCACGCTTGCCGAGTACCTTCTTGACAGGCCGAGATCTTCCAAGTCTGGATCCTCCGACGAGCCTCTTGAAGACGTCGGGCAAGTTCAGCTTGGTCATCGGGTAGCCTTTCCTATGGCCATAGAGCTCGGAAAACGATCCCCATGGATGACCCGGCAAGCTGGTGTAGGGCAGCTAGCTGCGTTAAGCCATCCTTTAAGGATAATGCATTGCCCGCAGAGGATACATCGGGAAGCATACCTACAACAAAACCACATTAGATGGTCCGTTCGGAATACACGATGCATAGCTTGCAGAGGATTATAACAGAAAGTGTTAAATGCTTACCAGCCAACAACTCGATAGCCTGCTTAGTTCCCTGATCGGACGTAGCCAGTTGAGGTTCGAGCTGTTCTATCTCGAGCGCTTGTTGCTTCTTCTCCTCGGCCAACTTCGTGTATCCTTCTTGAAGCTCACTGCCCTCTGCAGGGCCCTTCTTCGCAAGCTCGGCCTCTTTTTTCGATTTTTCCAGCTCGGCCTTGACCAGCGCCAACTCATCTGATAACTGCTGGGTTTTCTTCACCGATTCCTATAAAAGTAGTAATTAGTATGAAAGAAGGGGAATATTGATCCTTAAATCGGCCGCTTACGCATCTGTTGACTGCACAGACAAAACAAAATTATCGACCCTCAGGACGAATGCAAGCACTCGGCCACAGTCTCTGGGGCTAATGTACTTTGCGGTTAAACCATCACAAGTGCAAATCCTCGAGTACAAAACAACCTCTCGATGGAGGACGTTCATACTGCATCAGGTCCGTCCCAACTCGGGACACACCTGGAAGGCTACTGAGGACTCATAAAGACTTGTATTGACATGTCTTATCTCTAAACCTCCAGCGAAGACCTCGGTGATATTCTTAAGGCCCAAGCCAATGGCATGGACATGCACTCCCACCGTTTGGAGAGTTTCCCGCTGCTGAGTTGTCAAAACTCGGTTATTTATACAGGTTTTCTTCTTCCAATGAGGCAGCGCACTCTCAATCTCGGACACAGTGGCAGACAGCGCCGAGGGCTCCGGTTTGGCAACACCTCAGACACCATTTGAGGTCATCGACAGAGGAGGAACGGCTAGTTGTTCCGACGCTGGAGGTACGAACATGTTGCCCATGGCTGCATGGTTCTGCCTTCGAAATAAAAACCTTTGAGTATTGTGACGTTCTCTCTTGAAGAAGGCCATAGGCCAACCAAGAGGCTGCTCTTACTGAGAAGAAGAGGGAGGCCTTTGAGGCATCGTTTCCTTGGCTCGTGATCCTCTCCCACTTGACGGCTCTGCAGCACTCGGGGGAATCCTAGCATGGGTGGTTGTGGCCCCCGAGGTCCACCTTTAACGTTTGGGTCATCGACCCTCTTCGGATAGGGGAGCTGAGGCGCCCCAACGGCGAGCGGCCCGTGTGGTGGCAGCACAGAGTTCTTGGAGGAGAGGGTGCTCCATCCAACACGGCACCTCGGGATAGGACTGTACCGGTGCTATCAAAGACAATGGCAACTTCATCACCATCGATGCCTTCTTAATAAAACACACCGTCCCGAAAGATGAGGTCGACGTGCAGGTCCTCGGATAGACCTCGCATGCATTCTGGATCCCGAGGAATGTCCGGTTGTGGAGCCGGACACTCCAGCTTTGTTGACCACTCGCCCCAGCTATGATCGGATGAAGTAAAAAGCTAATCAGGCAGTTTTATACCTTGTCCTAATGAAAAATTGAACATTGACGTGTAGGGAGGCTTTTGGGAGGAAAATCCATCATGTCTTGCTCCCTTAAGGAAGTCCGACTCCTCACCCTTGAACATTGACGCCAGCATTTGAGCAAGCGTATGGCGCTAATGGAACTTGCCTCTGATGTAGCGAGTCGAATCATTGGTGCCATTATACTTCCACCGGGGATGATAGCACTGCCGAAGAGGCTGGACTCCTCAGAGCAGCGCAATTGCCATAACATTGGGCAATGTCAGGCCATGATTGCGAAGAAAAGAAATCTGGTGGGCAAGTCGGATCACCTCTTGCATCCCCTCTCTCGCCCGAGTCCTCGGCCGAGAGTTGTACCTTTTCCGAGGAGGGGAAGATGAGAAAGGAGGAAGCCCTTCCCGGGAAGGAACGTTGAGTGGAACGTCGGGAATATAAATGCACTCCTCGGTCCAATGATCCCTTGATTCCTCGGGGGTACCATCTAGATACCGAGAGCCGGCTACCTTACAGATCTTGGCTCCTGTGCACTCCCACAAATTGCCACCTCGGCGGTGCGGCACTATGCAAAAGTAATGGCACCACAGATCAAAGTGTGGTTGGCACCCGAGGAAGGCCTCACAGAGGATGACGAAGCAAGCTATGTGCAGAGTTGGGAGAAAGGTGGTGGAGCTGGAGGCCGTAAAAGTGCAATAGGCCCCTCAGAAAAGGATGAATGGGGAAGCCCAGACCCCAGAGTAAAAAGGGGACGAAACACACCCGCTCGTGTTTCTCAGGCATGGGGTGAGGATCCTTGGTGAAATCACCATTAACGGCCACCAGCCCCAAATGGGTGACGGCCACCTTCGGAGGGGGCAAGTAACGTCACTCTGCTAGTCGATCTAGCTGGCCCTGCGCTACAGCACAACTTTTCCATTCCCACTCAAGGAGGCCGGTGCAGCGCGAGGACGAGGCTGTGACGGGAGCCATTAGAGCCGGATTCTCGGTGCGGCGAGTCGCTAGGTCAAGCGGAGGCAGGAGATGGTCTGATGGAAGGAGAAGTAAAATTGCTCCTTTTGGTTTTCCGGCCCTTTTTGTGCGGACAATTTGGAAAATCCACGAGGGGACGTTTGAGTCTCTACGCGTAACCCACACACTTTCCCTAGGCGACGTGCGCGTAATGGACGCAAAAATCCAGGGGGCCGCCAATGATGCCGCTCCATGTGCGTTGGGGCCCGTAAAGGCTGCTATGATTAGACGCCCTGTGGTGTGGTCCCGAGCGGCGTGAACAAGCCCTAAGAACCCCAGATATGACAGCACAACATAAAGGCGATCAAAGATATCAGAAGTGGGCCCCGGACGCTCGGGCCCAGTTGGGATACTTCTCCCTTTAGGAAAAGACGCTTGAATCGGAACCTCGGCTTGAAGAAATCCTCAGGAAAATCCTTCGAATGCCTGAGGTTATACGATTCCTCGGGAAATAGTGTACAAGGTTGAACCAGCTTACAAGACCGAAGACTGAAGATGAAAAGCAGCTCGAAGTGACCGATTGTCCTCGGCTTGAAGACCGGTTCGGGGGCTACTGACGGAGTCCTGGATTAGGGGCGCTCGGCTTGTCAGTTGCCCATCCTTGGTGTTGGGCCGAGAAACCCCCTAAGCCGATCATTGGTGGGCCTCATTCGTCTGATCAGAGGCTTCAAGAAGGAATGACATGAAGACTTGGCGTATACTCCAAGGCGTAGAGATAATCTCGGCACGTTTGTAAACCCTAGGGACCCCCGATATCTATATAAGCCGAGGTGCCAGGGCCATAGAGGGTAGATTCATTCATATCGGATCTCGTGGTAGATCACCTGTACATTGTACCCCATCCACAATCAATACAACAAAGCAGGACGTACGGTTTTACCTCTTCGAGAGGGCCTGAACCTGGGTAAACCTTGTGTCTCTCGTGTCATTGTTACCATCTAGGCAAGACCACCAGATCGGGACCCCCTACCCGAGATCCACCGGATCTAGCTCCGACACTCACGCTTTGCTCATGGTAGAGGTTTTGTCATCGGGTCTGATGATAATCCCCAAGTGCAAGGAATCATCGTAGCACTTTCCAAAGATGGAATTGATAAATATGGAGTGTCGAACCCACAAGGAGCTAAAGGTAAGATCAATATTCTCTTAGGTCCTATCTGCCACTGATACAACCCTACGTACACTGAGCGTTTGCTTTTATCTAGAAAAGAGAAATAAAACTACGAAGTGGGTATGAAGGGATAGCTTTGAAGAACAAAAACATAAAAGTAGGTGCTGCCTAAATAAAGATAGAATATATTACAATATAATACAAATAGCAAGTTTGGAATAATGGTGGTATGGTGTGCGGAATTGTCCCTAGGCAATTAGCTAAGATACTAGACCGATAGCAAGTTCTTATGTGGGAGAGGCCTCTGCTAGCATCTCATCCCTTACATGGAATTCTATGCACTTATGATTGGAACTATTAGCAAGCATCCATAACTACTAACATGTTCATTAAGGTAAAACCCAACCATAGCATTAAGATAAATTGGTCCCCCTTCAATTCCCTATGTATCAATTTCTATGGTAGGAAGAAGTTTCTGTCACTCTCGCCCCCCAATGCATAGTCCTATCAACATACAACTAACCCTATGGTGTGGTCCACGCGCGCGCTCATATGATGGGCACCAAAGGACAGTAACATAACCACAGGCAATTTAAACCAATCATAGCAATTCACCAATTACCCATAGGACAACAAAAATCTACTCAAACACAATAGCGATGACCCAAGTCATTGGATAATAATTCATAGCACAAAAACACCATGTTCAAGTAGGGGATTACAGTGGGTTGCGGGAGAGTGGACCGCTGAAAAACGATGAGGAAGGTGATGAAGACGGCGACGTTGATGAAGACGATCACTGTGGCGATGATTCCCCCGGTGCCACTCCGGTGCCACCGAGAGAAAATGGGAGAGAGGCTCCCCTCTTGCTTGCTCCTCCATGGCCTCCCCCTTGATGGGGAGAGGTTCTCCCCACTAGTCCTTGTCCTCCATGTTGCCCGAAGGGCTGAGAGCCCCTCTCTGTTTTCGCTCCTGTTTTCCGGCCTTTCACCATTTCTTTGATAGCCCGAGATCCGTAACTCTGACCGGGCTAAAATTTTGAGGGGATTTTTATCCGGAAATTAGCTTTCTTGCGGCGAAACAAGGGAACCAACCAACCTAAGGGCTGCCCACAAGCCACCCCAGCGCTCCCAGGGGGGAGGGCATGCCGGCCTGGCTTGTGGAGCCCTCGGGCACCATCTTGCGTTGATTCTTTTTGCTAAAAATCACATATATTCCATAAAAAATCACCATAAAATCCCGTCGCATTTTGACCTTTCTAGATATTGATTTTCAGCAAAATAAAAAACATGCAAAAAACAGGAACTGGCACTCGGCACAAGATTAATAAGTTAGTCCATAAAAACAATATAAAAGAGCACCAAAACCATATATAATTGATGTAAATATAGCATGAATACTTCATAAATTATATATACATTGGAGACATATCATCTGGCATGTATCAGCATCCCCAAGCTTAATTCCTGGTCGTCCTCGAGTAGGTAAATGATAAAAAAAAAATTATGAAGTGTGAATGCTAGAATAGAACAAACCTTTGATCACATAGGCAATTATAATTCTAATAACAAGTAACATCATTTCATTAAGTTCAACATATCATAAAGTGGTAATGAAGTATCTTGCGAATCTTTCAAAATTATATTGCAAATGTAATGCAACCAACGAAGTAGAGATAATGACTAAGTAGTCCTATTTGAAGATAACCATCATGCTTATACAATACTCAACAAATTAATATTAGAAGAATGCATACAAAGCTAAGAGTGATCTCCATGCTCAATATGTGATGCCACAAGAAAGAAGATTGAATTGACTCAACAATAAAAGTAAATAGATAGGCCCTTCGAAGAGGGAAGCAGAGATTAACATATGCGAGAGCTCATTCGGTTAAAACAGAGATAATATTTATTTTGAGAGGTGTACCTTTCCTGTCAATGGTTTAACAACAAAGGTTTCCAATATCTTCCATGCTAAACATGTTAATGGCGGTTCCCATGTTTTTACACTCCCCCTCCACTATAACCAACACAAACCATGGCTAGCCGAATCCACGGGTGCCTGCCAACTTTCAACTTTTCTGGGCGAGTGTCTTTTTCAAAATTTTCAGAGATTTTTTTAAATTTATTAATTTATTGGGACTAGGCATCCCTATTACCAGCCTCTCTCATAAATTTGACAAGTGAATAAACTCTCGTCGTGAGTAAAACACACTTAGCATGGAAGATAATGAGTACCCCCACCACTCCATGAGCTTTAGAGCACACAAAACAGAAGTTTATTTGAAGGTCTAGAGGTGGCAGATGCAAATTTACTTGGAATGGTAGTGAAATACCATATATAGGTAGGTATGGTGGACACTTTGTGGCATAAATTTATTTCAAGGATTGGATGCACAAGCAGTATTTCCGCTTAGTACAGGAAAAGGATAGCAAAAGACTAGGGGCAACCACTTTACCAACCACAAAAACCATAATTATGCATTCTCTAATAGTAACATTATTGAGAAAATATAATCATGATGATAACCTACAAACCTGAATACCACCAAGGCTGAAATCGACTTTATCAAACAAGCGTAAACATGAGCCAAGCTAATCATCCGTCCTTCACTGGGAGATACTTACCACCACAACATGATACGTTCAACTTAATAAAACTAATGCTCATTGTTATTACTATATAACTCCCTTACTTGATTAAAGACATGTACTATCATAGTCTCACTTCTATTTCAATGGATTAAACAGAGGAAGCATGTTACTTCACAAAATACATATAATAAATGAAGCACATGACATTCAATTCATTCATAAATTTTTACTCTAAATTAAGATATAAGTGAAGTTCAATGAGGGATTCTCCAAGATAGTGGGATCAATACTAATGGCTAAAGTTTGACCTCTTCCAACCCACTTTTAATGATAATGTGATCCAAATGTGTCACCCTCCGAAATAGTGGGATCAATAATATCTAAAGTTGACCTCTTCAAACCCACTTTCAATGATAAAATCATCCATGCTCTAAAATATATAAGTGAAGTTCATAGAGCATTCTACAAATAACATAAATATAGAGAGACCAAAATCCATGCTCAAAATATATAAGTGAAGCACACGAAGCATTCTATAAAGCCAAACTCAAGAGATATAAGTGAAGTACATGGAGCATTCTGTAAATCAACCATGGACTATAAGAAACCATCCCCAACCAGCGTGGTGTATAATTAAAAAAAAAAATGACGCTCCAAGAATTTACGCATATCATGTGGAGAATTAAAATATAGTTCCAAGTAAGATACACCGATAGTTTTGAAGACGAAAGAGGGGATGCCATCTGGGGCATCCCCAAGCTTAGCTACTTGAGTCTTCCTTAGATATTGCCTTGGAGTGCCTTGGGCATCCCCAAGCGTAGGCTCTTGCCACTCCTTATTCTCCTCATATCGTTATCTCACCCAAAACTTGAAAACTTCATTCACACAAAACTTAACAAAACTCGTGAGATAGGTTAGTACACATAAAAATGAATCACCCATCATGTACTGACAAGACAAGTTGCATAATAATTTTCAAACATTAGCTACTGCATACTATCATTTCCACAATTTATATTCACCAATATAATCCATGAAAACTCTAGAACGAGCAGATAACAAAACTATAACAGCAATCTGTCAAAACAGAACAGTCTGTAGTAATTAATTCTAAACATATACTTATGTAACTCCAAAAATTCTGAAAAATTAGGACATAATAAAAAATTGTGTGACAGTACTGTGTAAAAATTTCAGAAACTTTTCACGTTCCGGTAAAATATGAAAATTCAGATGCTACAGAAAAAGGTTCTGTTTCTACACATCACACATCAAGCAAGAAATTTAAACATCCTAAAGGCAAATCTTGGCACATTATTTTTATGGTACACTGGTATATACCAGGGGATAAATTTTTTGATGAGAAACTTCCATGAAATTTTTTACATTGTTTCCATGAGCATGAACACAAGTGTTCAAGGTCGACCCTCACTTCTTCAATGCATAACTTTCCAATCACTTCTCTTTTTGAAAAATGGTTTTAGGTTCCCCACCTTATTTTTAGTTTTTGAAAAGTTTAAAGGCACACAAAAGAAGAAAAAGACTTTCTAAAACTTCCGGGTTTTCTCCCAGGCAGCGCTTTCTTTAAAGCCATTTAGTTAGGCATAAGAGGCAAGTAAATTTTTTTGTATTTTGCATTTTTTGTAATTTTTTTGTTAGTTTCACCGACAACTAAAGAAAGAAAACAAAAACAAAAAAAAGAAAAAGAAAATCTACTTAGTGATAAAAGCAAACAAGCATACACGAAAATACTAACCCTGTGCTATTGCTCCCCGGCAACGGCGGCAGAAAAGAGCTTGATAATCCCCAAGTGCAAGGAATCGTCATAGCACTTTCCAAAGATGGAAGTGATTAGTATGGAGTGTCGAACCCACAAGGAGCTAAAGGTCAGATCAATATTCTCTTAGGTCTTATCTGCCACTGATACAACCCTACGTACACCGAGCATTTGCTTTTATCTAGAAACGAGAAATAAAACTACGAAGTGGGTATGAAGGGATAGCTTTGAAGAACAAAAACATAAAAGTAGGTGCTACCTAAATAAACATAGAATATATTACAATATAATACAAATAGAGAGTGTGGAATAATGGTGGTATGGTCTGCGGAATTGTCCCTAGGCAATTAGCTAAGATACTAGACCGACAGCAAGTTTTTATGTGGGAGGGGCCTCTGCTAGCATGTCATCCCCTTATTTGGAATTATATGCACTTATGATTGGAACTATTAGCAAGCATCCACAACTACTAACAACTTCATTAAGGTAAAACACAACCATAGCATTAAGATAAATTGGCCCCCCTTCAATCCCGTATGTATCAATTTCTATGGTAGGAAGGAGTTTCTGTCACTCTCGCCCCCCAATGCATAGTCCCATCAACATACAACTAACCCTATGGTGTGATCCACGCGCGTGCTCATATGATGGGTACCAAAGTACAGTAACATAACCACAAGCAATTTAAACCAATCATAGCAATTCAACAATTACCCATAGGACAACAAAAATCTACTCAAACACAATAGCGATGACCCAAGTCGTTGGATAATAATTCATAGCACAAAAACACCATGTTCAAGTAGGGGATTACAGTGGGTTGCGAGAGAGTGGACTGCTGAAAAGAGATGAGGAAGGTGATGAAGATGGCGACGTTGATGAAGACGATCACCGCGGCAATGATTCCCCCGGTGGCACTCCGGCGCCACCGAGAGAGAAGGGGAGAGAGGCTCCCCTCTGGCTTGCTCCTCCATGGCCTCCCCCCTTGATGGGGAGAGGTTCTCCCCTCTGGTCCTTGGCCTCCATGGTGCCCGGAGGTTCTCCTCTCTCTCTGTTTTCTTCTTCGTTTTCGCTCCTGTTTTCTGGCCTTTCACCGTTTCTTTTATAGCCGGAGATCTGTAACTCCGATCGAGCTGAAATTCTGAGGGATTTTTATCCGGAAATTAGCTTTCTTGCGGCGAAAGAAGGGCACCAACTGACCTAAGGGCTGCCCACTATCCACCCTGGCGCGCCCAGGGAGGTAGGGCGCGCCGGCCTGGCTTGTGGAGCCCTGGGGCACCATCTTGCGTTGATTATTTTTCCCAAAATATCATGAATATTCCATAAAAAAATACCATAAATTCCCATGGCATTTTGACCTTCCTAGATATTGATTTTCTGCAAAACTAAAAACATGCAGAAAATAGGAACTGGCACTGGGCACTAGATTAATAAGTTAGTCCATAAAAATAATATAAAAGTGCACGAAAACCATATATAATTGATGTAAATATAGCATGAATACTTCATAAATTATAGATACGTTGGAGACATATCATCTGACATGTTCAGATCCGTGTGAACTTTGCGTAATTTCACAAAACCCTCCTCAACATGATGTCCGATGAGGTGATATTTGCGCGCAATATGTCTTGACTTATGGTGGGACCTTGGCTCTTTTACTTGAGACACGGCGCCACTATTATCACAATAGATCTCCACCTGATCCAGCGCACTTGGAACCACACCAATCTCTTCGAGGAACTGTTTGATCCAGACCGCCTCCTTCGAGGCTTCTGAAGCCGCGACTTATTCTGCCTCCATAGTAGAATCCGCCACAGTGTTCTGCTTGGAACTTTTCTAGCACAGTGTACCACCGTTTAAAATGAAAACATTACCTGATTGAGATTTGAAGTCATTAGGGTCAGTCATGATGCCCGCATCAGTGTAACCATTTACAATGAGCTCTTCATCACCTCCGAACACAAGGAGTAAATCCTTGGTCCTTCTGAGGTACTTAAGAATACTTTTAACTGCTGCCCAGTGTTCCAATCCTGGATCACTATGGTACCTGCTGCTAACACTTAGCGCAAAGGAAACATCTGGTCTTGTACATAGCATGGCATACATGATGGAACCAACTGCAGAAGCATATGGAACATCATTCATCTGTACTCGCTCATCAAGAGTCTGAGGACACTGATTCTTCCAAAGCACTGTGCCAGGTGACATTGGGAGTAGGCACTTCTTGGCATTCTCCATATTAAACCTCTTTAATACCTTGTCAATGTACGTGCTTTGGCTAAGCGCTATAAGGCGTCTTGATCTATCTCTATAGATTTTGATGCCCAATACATACGCTGCTTCGCCCTAGTCTTTCATCGAAAAACTCTTCTTCAATGACTCTTTTTTTCCACTAAGAAATTTTATGTCATTGCCAATCAACAATATGTCATCCACATATAAGATCAGAAATGCTTTTCCGCTCCCACAAAACTTCTTGTATACACAAGACTCTTCGTCATTCCTGATGAAGCCAAACTCTTTGACCACTTCATCAAAATGAATATTCCAACACCTTGATGCTTGCTTCAGACCATAAATGACCTTCTGAAGCTTGCACACCTTTCTAACATCCTCCTCATGATTTCCATTTAGGAAAGCCATTTTGACATTCATCTGCCATATTTAATAATCAAAGTAAGAAGCAATTGTTAGCATTATCCGCACAGACTTAAGCATAGCTACGGGCGAGAAAGTCTCGTCGTAGTCAACTCCTTGAATTTGCCTGAACCCTTTCAGGACAATTCTAGCTCTATGGAGGTTCCACCAAGTTCCAAACTTGGTTTTCGTACATGGATTCCATTTAGGATTTCATGGCTTCATGCCATTCTTTTGAGCTAGGCCCCGCCATCGCTTCCTTGTAGTGCATAGGTTCATCATCCTCAAGGATGAAAATTTTGTTATGAATCCACTCAGGTGGCCCGATAGCCCTACCTGGTCTGCGCGGTTCAGTCACAAACTTGACTGAAGTTTTCGCATCAGATGCGACAACTCCCGACTCGAATGTAGGGATAATTTGCGGAATTACTTCTTGTTCCTTAGCCCTATCAACGGTTGATGAAGATTCACTAATCTCATCGAGTTGTACTATCCTCCGACTCACTTCTTTAGCGAGAAACTCTTTCTTGAGAAAGACTCCATTTTTAGCGACAAACACTTTGCACTCGGAGGGGTGATAGAAAGAATACCCAACTGTTTCCTTGGGATAACCTACAAAGTAACATTTGTCTGATTTGGGATCGAGTTTGCATGGTTGTAAACGTTTTACATATGCCTCACAGCCCCAGATTTTGAGATGCGACAAACTGGGTTTCTTCCCATTCCACATCTCATGTGGTATCGCCTCAACAGACTTAGATTGTGCTCTCTTTAGTGTTTGAGTTGCAGTTAATAGTGTGTGGCCCCAAAAAGATAAAGGGAGATCGGTAATAGACATCATAGACCTTACAATGTCCAACAAGGTTCAGTTATGTCTCACGGACAATCCATTCCTCTATGGTGTTCCGGGAGGTGTAAGTTGTGAAACGATTCCACGGTCACTAAGATGTTGACTAAACTCATGACTAAGATATTTGCCTCCACGATCTGATAACAGAAACTTAATCTTTTTGTCACGATGATTTTCTGCCTCATTCTGAAACTCCTTGAACTTTTCAAAGGTCTCAGACTTATGCTTCATCAAGTAGATATATCCATACCTACTTAATTAAATCATCAGTAAAAGTCATGAAGTTTAAATATCCACCGCGCACCTGTGTGCTCATCGGACCACATACATCACTATGTATTATTTCCAATAATTCACTCGCCCATGCAGGATGACCCGTGAACGGCGTCTTGCTCATCTTCCTCATCAGACAAGCTTCACATGTGTCAAATAATTCAAAATTAAAAGACGGTAAAACTCCATCTTTATGAAGTCTTTGCATGCATTTCTATCCGATGTGGCCAAGACGGCAGTGCCACATGAAGGTGGTATTTGTATCAGCCTTCTTAAGGCATTTAGCTTCTATGTTAAAGATATCATTTCCACATTCAACATTCAGAATGAATAGGCCCCCAATAATGGGAGCAAATCCATAAACCATAACCTTACAATAAATCGAACAACCATTTTTCTCAGACTTATAAGAATATCCATCGTGTATCAGACATGATCCAGAGATAATGTTTCTACACAATGCTGAAACAAAATAACACTTATTTAGTTCTAAGATAAATCCTGAAGTGAGACGTAGAGGCATGATGACGATGGCTTGAGCGGTGATTCCAACACCGTTCCCAACGCACATCACGACCTCATTCTTTGCTAGCTTGCGCACTTTCTGAAGTCGCTGCATCGAGTTTCAAATGTGAGCAACCGATCCGGTATCAAATACCCAAGACTTACACTTAGTGTTAGCCAGCAAAACGTTAATGACATTAACTTGTAAAACAGTTATACCTTTGTCGGACCATCCGGACTTCTTCTTTTCTGCCAGGTACTTCTTGCAATTCCTCTTCCAGTGTCCCTCTTGCAGTAAAAACATTCATTTTCTTTCTTGGCTCCTCCCTTAGACTTGCCTTGGGAGCCGGTCATACCGGCGCCCTTGCCTTTCTTGAACTTGCCTTTCTTTTTGAAACTAGTGGTTTTGTTCACAAGCATCACATGCTTGTGATTCTTCTGCATTCCTGCCTCTACAGTTTTGAGCATAGCGAACAACTCGTTTGGTGGCTTGTCCATCCCATTCATGTTGTAGTTCATGACAAAACCATCGTAAGATGGGGGAGAATCACATCGGTCCTGAGTGATTCTGAAATTGGAAATTCCAAGGCATTGTGCCTATCAGCGTAGCCAGCTAACTTGACCACATGTTTGCAAACTGAAGACCCTTCAGCCATCTTGCATTCAATCATGGTCTTTGTAAAGTCAAATCATTCAGACCTTGCATTGGTTTTGTACAGAGCATCCATTGTTCTGATCGTATCACGAATGGAGAAGCTTTCAAAATGTTTTTGAAGCTCTGGACTCATGCAAGTCAGCATAAGGCACTGCACCATAGTGCAGTCATCATTCTTAGTGGCCAGACATTTCTGTCATCCTCCAGGGCATCTGCCGCCGGTTCTGCTGGAAGAGGCGTGTCAAGCACATACTCTTTCTTAGCACTCCTGAAGACGAACCCCAGGGTACGGACCCAGTCCGCATAATTGCTTCCATTCGCAGCTAACTTCTCTTTCTCAAACATCGGGCCTAAGTTGAATGTGGCGTTGCGAGCCATTGGATCTGCAACGGTAAACACATGTTTCACTTAGACTTTGTTCAATAATGAATTGCACATTGTGATTAAACAATTTAATTTTAAAGTGTGTTCCCACTCAAATAAACATCTCATAATTGACAGTGAGTGATTCAAGCTCCATATTTCAATTGAACGCCATAGAATCATCATCTTATGACGAGAATTTCAATCGGTAGGCCAACTTGCCGATCACATCTCTATGTGACTCTTGTTCAACTTTCGATGGGCGTGTTCCGAGCTGAGGACGATCCTGCCCAAACGTCAAGACAACCAAGTGATCTCGTAGTAAGGTCTGACCTTCACCCGCCTCATACTCTCAATTCGTTCGTACCCATGCAACCATGGCGCACCCCGAAAAGATACATATTTCAGACGGTGCTACACTTGGGTGAACACTAACTACTTGATATTTTTAAGTGAGAGATCACCTTAATAAAAGCGACTACCACCCAGTCAAAAGGGTGCAACAAAAGGGATAAACATCTCAGGCAATTCATAATAGCATGACATGGTATAGCCCCTTTTGACGGAGTAGTCTTCATCTTCTTCGTGTTAGGCTTTTGCGTCGGTGTCCACCTCCGCAAAACTTGTCACCACCATGTCGATGCACTAAATAATATAGCTATCACTATAGCTAATAAAATTAATGCATTACATTAAGGTTGACACGCAGGTCATTAAAGTGACAATCATATGGCTCTAGCCATCATGCCGAATCATGACATGCAGGTCATGTTAATCAATTACATTATATAGTCATCTCATACATAATCAAATTAATATGACGAGGACTACCACATCACGTGCCATCCTGCAAAACCAAGTTAGACGCCTCTAATCGGTTTATGCAAAAATTTATTTTACGTGGCTTCTAAAGTTTAGAAGCAAACTGTAGCTACCAACATTCATCATCAAGTATGATTATCCAAGTTTGCTAATTTAACTTTGCGGGGTGTATGAAACATGAGACTTAATAAAAAAATCTTGAGCCCCATACTAAACTTCATCATACGTGTGACCCCCGTGTGGATCATATCCACATGTCCTTTAGTTTGCAAAAATTCATCTTTCTTAACCAAGGTGGAACCCAAAGAAATGTGATAGCACATCGTTGATCTATCAACAAGCATGCAAGCAGCATAGAAGGATCGCGGATAGCTAGAACTTGGTGGAAAAATTCCACCACACCGTCAAGATCAGAAATCGCAAATTCAAGGGAAGCAACAAGAACATCATGTAATAGATTTCATCTACTAGTCGCACAAATATTATTTAGCAATAGATCTCATCTACTACAAAATTATGTTGTGTAATACCCATACATCTCATGTATTCTAGATCGAAACCGGCATCTACGCATAACACGGCTCATGATGCCACTATAGGGAAACCAATGAAGATGCATAAAGGTTTAATCTGATCATTACCATCTCGTAGCGCAGTGGAACTAGAGTTGGCAAAGATCGCCGGTGCAGATTCCCACAGCTAGGACTTTACAACCTCCCAACCGCGAGAATATCCTCCCTCGAACAGTCCCTCGGATAGTCCCTCGAACAGAAGATCGAACATATGATCTCTCTACCGGGTTGCACACATACGGTGTCACCTATCCGGCAGTGCTTTGCCGTCCAGAACTAATCGCCGCCGGAGAACAGGCAGCCTTGCGGCACTACCAAACTATTTTGTGGAGGGCGAGAGAGAGAGATGTTCAGATCATTGCATGCCTTTGTATGTGAACTTGAGATTGTGTTGGAGAGCTCGTCTCCTCCTATATTTATTGGGGAAGGAAGGGGTGGGGGGAGGCATGAGGGTGGCCGCCCAAAAGGGGGCCCCCTCACAAACATCACCCCACCAAAGGGGTGAGGTTGCCTTCAAGGCCCCCCCTCCCCACCACGGCCGAACCTTGAGGGGAGCTGCCCCCAATGGGGCCCCACCTCCCAACATCTCTCCACCATTTGGGGGGCTGTCCCGCAACGGGGATACCCCAAACAAACAACTTTCCACCAAAAGGGGGCAGTCCCCCAAAGGGGGCACCACCCAAAAACAGCATCCCATGAAAAGGGGGATGCTGTCCCCCACGTGGGAACATCCCCTTGGGGCTGTCCGGAAAATTCCGGAAGGCCCCGGAACATTTTTGGAAACCTCCATAAAATTCCGGACGCAATCTGAAACTTTTCCAGCTTGATGGTCCCCCCCAAAACTTTTCCGGTTTCTCCGAAACATTTCCAGTTTTCTCTCAGAAACTTTTTCAGTGTCTCCGAAACTTTTCTGGTGACTTTCTCTTAGACCGCTAACTTAGTACTCAGCAGATAGATGAACCTTAAGCGTGTGACCCTCTATGCACGGTGAAATATAGATATGACAGGAACATCTTCAGATCAATGATCAATAGCGAAAATGTGGACATCCATATTGACCCCTATACCCACACGAATGAATATTCGAGTGAACCTTTAGTTACCGTGTAGTATTCCTGTTGCTTCACAATATGTTACAAAACCCTGAGGTGAGATTTATCGGCATTCCCGTGAATCAACAACTTGTTCACAATGCCAGTTTCCTCGTTACCGATTTTGTTCTCTTTTCTCGTTCCCGTGTTCCGGCATCCCTGTGATCAAATCACGCTATGTCTAGACAGACGATGATGGATACCGTTACACCGAGAGGGCCCTAAGAATATATCTCTATTGACGGAGGTGCAAATCCCAGTCTTGAGCTATCAAGTTCCTTGTCATACTTTTCCATGAACCCGTAAGCTGCCGCAATAGCCACCCATTTACAGATGACGTTTAACAAACCCCAAATTTCGTGAAGCAAGTATGAAGGAACTCGATACTCTCATGGTCCAAGGAATTACGCAAACGTTTAACTTAAGTATGTTATCAACCATTAACTTGTGACGAAAGTATCTCATAGTAATAACAATCAATCTGGGTCTGTTCAACACAAATGTTCTACTAACATTGTGTCCTCAAAGTTGCCGGCATTGACATGCCCATGATCAGGAAAACAAAACCGTCATGCAACACTTGAGCTAGTCTTAGAGGCGAGACTAGGAATCTATTTTACCATTTATAATTCCTCACGTGCACATGAGTTTTCCTCCGAGCCTCGTGGTTATTGTAGACTCGAGAACCATTGCAGTTATAGCATAGAATATAAACATTAATTATGAACTGGAGATAAATAATAACTTTTATTATTGCCTCTAGGGCATATCTCCTACACAGAGGTGGCGGTCGGGGCAGACGGGCAGTCCTTGGTGGCAGTTGCGCGGGGCTGACTAGGAGAGGCTAGAGCAGAGCCCGCGTGGCGGTGCCCTGCTGGAGCAGCCGAGCAGCTGCACCTAGGCAAGTAGCCTGAGCTGCAGAATGCTGGAGCAGGAGCTCATCGGTGAGTGACTGAGTGGGGGCAGCTAGGCAGGGGGGTGGTCGGAGAGCAATTATAATCCCCAAGTGCAAGGAATCATCGTAGCACTTTCCAAAGATGGAATTGGTAAGTATGGAGTGTCGAACCCACAAGGAGCTAAAGGCAAGATCAATATTCTCTCAGGTCCTATATGCCACTGATACAACCCTACGTTCAGCGAGCATTTGCTTCATCTAGAAAATAAAACTAGAACTACTTTGTGGGTTTGAAAGGGTATGTTTTGCAAGATAACAGAGAACCTGAACATAAAAGATAGGTGCTGCCTAAATAAATATACAATATAATGCAATATAATACAAATAGTGAGTGTGGATTAGTGGTGGTATGGTGTGTGGAATTGTCCCTAGGCAATTAGCTAAGTTACTAGACCGATGGCAAGTTTTTATGTGGGAGAGGCCTCTGCTAGCATGTCATCCCTTACTTGGAATTCTATGCACTTATGATTGGAACTATTAGCAAGCATCCATAACTACTAACAAGTTCATTAAGGTAAAACCCAACCATAGCCTTAAGATATATTGGTCCCCTTTCAATCCCGTATGTATCAATTTCTATGGTAAGGAGAAGTTTCTGTCGCTCTCGCCACCCAATGCATAGTCCTATCAACATACAACCAACCCTATGGAGTGATCCACTCACGCGCTCATATGATGGGCACCAAAGTACAGTAGCATAACAAC
The DNA here is from genome assembly GCA_039707655.1 of Elymus sibiricus. Lineage (NCBI taxonomy): Eukaryota > Viridiplantae > Streptophyta > Magnoliopsida > Poales > Poaceae > Elymus > Elymus sibiricus. Next base: position 404,848,545 of record CM077674.1, on the reverse strand, counting down.
AAGCAATTTAAACCAATCATAGCCATTCACCAATTAACCCATAGGACAACAATAATCTACTCAAACACAATAGCGATGACACAAATCATTAGATAATAATTCATAGCACCAAAACACCATGTTCAAGTAGGGGATTACAGCGGGTTGCAGGAGAGTGGATCGCTGAAAAGAGGTCAGGAAGGTGATGAAGATGGCAACGTTGATGAAGATGATCACCGTGGTGATGGTTCCCCCGGCGGCACTCCAGCGCCACCGAGAGAGAGAGGGGAAAGAGGCTCCCCTTCGGCATGCTCCTCCATGGCCTCCCCTCCTATATGGCGAGAGGTTCTCCCCTCTGGTCCTTGGCCTCCATGGCGCTCGGAGGCGCGAGAGCCCCTATGAGATTAAATATCTTCTCTCTCTGTTTCTTTGTTTTTCGCTGCTTTTCGGCACTGTTTCTAAGGCCGAGCACCGTTTCTTAAATAGCCGGAGATCCGTACCTCCGATCGGGCTGATTTTTTTACACAATTTTTTTCCAGAAATTAGCTTAGTTGCGGCGAAAGAATGGGCCCAACCGCCTTAGGGGTTGCCCACAAGGGCCGATGGCGCGGCCATGGGGGGTGGCTGCGCCACCTGCCCTTGTGGGGCCCTCGGGCATCTTCTCGCGTTGATTCCTTCACCCAAAAATCCGATAATTCCCAAAAATAATTCAGAAAAAATTTCAGCGCATTCTGGCTCCGTGAATTTTTGTCCTCTATTTCCCAAAATAGTTGAAAACATGAACTAGCCTTTGGCACTTGATTAATATGGTAATCCAAATAAGTATTGTGCCAGAAACATTAATAAATGATGTCAATATAGCATGAATACTTCAGAAATTATAGATACGTTGGAGACGTATGAGCATCCCCAAACTTAATCCCTACTCGTCCTTGAGTAGGTAGATGATAAAAAGAATAATTTTTGAAGTGTGAATGCTAGAATAGAACAAACCTTTGATCACATAGGCAATTATAATTCTAACAACAAGTAGCAGCATTCCATTAAGTTCAACACATCATAAAGTGGTAATGAAGTATCTCGCAATCTTTCAAGACTATATTGCAAACATAAAGCAATCAATGAAGTAAAGATGACGACTAGGTACCTCAATTTGAAGATAACCATCATACTTATACAATGCTCAACAAATTACTATTAGAAGAATGCATGCAAAGCTAAGACTGATCCCCGTGCTCAATACATGGTGCCAAAAGAGAGATAGATGGAATTGACTCAACAATAAAAGTAAATAGATAGGCCCTTCGCAAAGGGAAGCAAAGATTAACATATGCCAGAGGTCATTTGGTTAAAACAGAGATAGATTTATTTGAGAGTGTACTTTTCCTGTCAATGGTTTAACGACAAAGGTTTCCAATATCTTCCATGCTAAACATGTTAATGGCGGTTCCCATGCTTTTACACTCCCCCTCCACCATCACCAACACAAACCATGGCTAGCCGAATCCATGGGTGCCTACCAACTTTCAACTTTTCCGGGGGAGTGCTTTTTTCAATATATTTTTTTGTTTATTATTATTATTGGGACTAGGCATACCTATTACCAGCCGCTCTCATAAATTTGACAAGTCGAATAAACTCTCGTCGTCAGTAAAACACATTGAGCATGGAAGATAATGACTACCCCTACCGCTCCATTAGCTATACGGGCACAAAACAGAAGTATATTTGAAGGTTTAGAGGTGGCACATGCAAATTTACTTGGAATGGCAATGAAATACCATGTATAGGTATGTATGGTGGACACTTTGTGGCATAAACTTGTTTCAATGATTGGATGCACAAGCAATATTTCCGCTTAGTACAGGGAAAGGCTAGCAAAAGACTGGGGGCAACCACTTAACCAAGCACAATAACCATAATCATGCATTCTCTAATAGTAACATTATTGAGAAAATATAATCATGATGATAACCTACAAACCTGAATACCACCAAGGCTGAATTTGAAATTTATCAAACATGTGTAAACATGTGCCAAGCCAATCATCCGTCCTTCACTGGGAGATACTTACCACCACAACATGATAGGTTCAACTTAATAAAACTAATCCTCGTTGTCATTATAATATAACTCCCTTAATTGATTAAAGATATGCATTATCACAGTCTCACTTTTATTTTAACGGATTAAATGGAGGATTCATGTTTACTTCTCAATATACATATAATAAATGAAGCACATGACGTTCAATTCATTCGTAAATTTTACTGTAAAGATATAAGTGAAGCACAAGAGTAAATGATCATACTTATTTAATGAGGGATTCTCCAAGATAGTGGGATCAATACTAATGACTAAAGTTTGACCTCTCCCAACCCACTTTTAAGAATAATGTAATCCACATGAATTGTGTCACCCTCCGAAATAGTGGGATCAATAATATCTAAAGTTGACCTCTTCCAACACACTTTCAATAATTTCATCCATACTTTAAAAGATATAAGTGAAGTTCATAGAGCATTCTACAAATAATATAAATACAGAGAGACCAATATCCAAGCTCAAAATATATAAGTGAAGCACATGAAGCATTCTATAAAGCCAAACTCAAAAGATTTAAGTGAAGCGCAAAGAGCATTCTATAAAGCCATACTCAAGATATATAAGTGAACTGCATGGAGCATTCTATTAATCAACCAAGGACTGTAAGAAATCAACCCCAACCAGCATGGTGTATATTTATTCAAAAGAAAAATGACACTCCAAGACTTTGCACATATCATGTGAACAAATAAAAGCTTAGGTCCAACTGAGACATACCGATAATTGTTGAAGAAGAAGGAGGGGATGCCTTCCGGGGCATCCCCAAGATTAGACGCTTGAGTCTCCTTGGATATTACCTTGGGGTGACTTGGGCATCCCCAAGCTTAGGTTCTTTCCACTCCTCATTCCTCTCATATCGATGTCTCCCCTGGGTTTTAAAAACTTCATCCACACAAAACTCAACAGAACTAGTGAGATAGGTTAGTACACATAAAAATAAAACACCTAATCATGTACTGTCAAGACAAGTTGCATAATTATTTTCAAACATTACTGTATACTATCATTTCCACAATTTATATCCCCCAATATAAGCCATGAAAACTCTAGAACAAGCAGATAACAAAACTATAACAGCAATCTGTCAAAACCAGAACAGTCTGTAGTAATCTAGTTAACATACATACTTCTATAACTCAAACAATTCTGCAAAATTACGACCTAACAGAGAATTTGTAATGCAGTACTGTGTAAAAATTTCAGGAATTGATCACGTTCCAGTATAGAATGATAATTCAAACACTGGAGGTAAATGTTTCTGTTTATGCACAGAACCTAACAAACAAGCAATTGCAACATCCTAAAGGCAAACCTTGGCACATTATTCTTATGGTACAGTGGTATATACAAGGGGATAATTATTTTTATGAGAAACTTCCATGAAAAGTTTTACATTGTTTCCATGAGCATGAACACAAGTGTTCAAAGTCCACCCTCACTTCTTCAATGCACAACTTTCCAATCACTTCTCGTTTTGAAAAAGTTTTAGGTTCCCCACTTTATGTTTTTGTTTTTGAAAAGGTTGAAAGCACACAAAAGAAGAAAAAGACTCTAAAACTTCCGGGTTGTCTCCCGGGTAGCGCTTCCTTTAAAGCCATTAAGCTAGGCATAAGAGTACAACTAAATTTTTTTGTATTTTGCATTTTTTTCGTTTTCAACCCACAACTAAAGAAAGAAAACAAGAACAAGAAAACAAAATCTACTTAGTGATATAAGCAAACAAGCATACATGTAAATATTCACCCTACGCAATTGCTCCCCAGCAACGGCGCTAGAAAAGAGCTTGATAATCCCCAAGTGCAAGGAATCATCATAGCACTTTCCAAAGATGGAAGTGGTAAGTATGGAGTGTCGAACCTACAAGGAGCTAAAGGTAAGATCAATATTCTCTCAGGTCCTATATGCCATTGATACAACGCTACGTACACCAAGCGTTTGCTTCATCTAGAAAATAAAACTAGAACTACTTTGTGGGTTTGAAAGCATACATTTTGCAAGATAACAGAGAACTTGAACATAAAAGATAGGTGCTGCCTAAATAAATATACAATATAATACAATATAACACAAATAGTGAGTGTGGAATAGTGGTGGTATGGTGTGCGGAATTGTCCCTAGGCAATTAGCTAAGTTACTAGACCGATGGCAAGCTTTTATGTGGGAGAGGCCTCTACTAGCATGTCATCCCTCACTTATGATTGGAACTATTAGCACGCATTTGCAACTACCAACAAGTTCATTTAGGTAAAACCCAACCATAGCATTAAGATTTATTGGTCCCCCTTTCAATCCCGTATGTATCAATTTCTATGGTAAGGAGAAGTTTCTGTCGCTCTCGCCCCCTAATGCATAGTCCTATCAACATACAACTAACCATATGGTGTGATCCACGCACACGCTCATATGATGGGCACCAAAGGACAGTAACATAAACACAAGCAATTTAAACCAATCATAGCAATTCACCAATTAACCCATAGGACAACAATAATCTACTCAAACACAATAGCGATGACACAAATCATTTTATAATAATTCATAGCACCAAAACACCATGTTCAAGTAGGGATTACAGCAGGTTGCGGGAGAGTAGACCCCTGAAAAGAGGTGAGGAAGGTGATGAAGACGGCGATGTTGATGAAGACGATCAACCCAGTGATGGTTCCCCCGGCGGCAGTTCGGCGCCACTGAGAGAGCGAGAGGGGAAAGATGCTCCCGTCCGGCTTGCTCCTCCATGGCCTCCCCCACTTGATGGGAAGAGGTTCTCCCCTTCTAATCCTAGGCCTCCATGGCGCTCGGAGGGGCGAGAGACCCTCTGAGATTGGATCTCTTTTCTCTCTGTTTCTCTGTTTTTCGCTGCTTTTCGGGACTGTTTCTGAGGCCGAGCACCGTTTCTTAAATAGCCGGAGATCCCTAACTCCGATCAGGCTGATTTTTTTACACAATTTTTTTCCAGAAATTAGCTTTCTTGCGGCGAAAGAATGGCCCCAACCGCCCTAGGAACTGCCCACAAGGACCCATGGCGTGGTTAGGGGGTGGCCGCGCCCCCTGCACTTGTGGGGCCCTCGGGCATCTTCTCGCGTTGATTCCTTCGCCCAAAAATCTGATAATTCCCAAAAATAATTCACAAAAAAATTTAGCGCGTTCCAACTCCGTGAATTTTTGACCTATATTTCCAAAAATGTAGAAAACAGGAACTGGCCTTTGGCAATGGATTAATATGTTAGTCCAATTAAATATTGTGCCAAAAACATTAATAAATGATGTAAATATAGCATGAATGCTTCAAAAATTATAGATACCTTGGAGACGTATCAAGCGGTGGGGGGACCGGGGAGCGCTGGAGCAGAGGGGAGTCACCGGCGACCGGCGGCACACTGGTCTGGGATGTGGGAACTGAACTTGATTCACTCCCGTGTGGTTAGGTCTGGTCGTCTGGGCTGTTTTTGGTGCGGGCGAACGAAGATGATGAGAGGCTGGCCTGGGCCTTGGCTGTGTGCTGGGCTAAGCCCCATGCCCATTTAAAAATATGGGTAGGTAATAGCTAAAAAAGGCCATGCCTCGAGCTTGGTCCCTGGGGGCCTGGGACCTAGCTCCGCCCCTACCCGAAGCCCTTTTCCCCCACTCTGTCCATCCCCCCTTGCACTTTATCCGCACCTTCCCAGACTGACGCGACCCCTGTACCACCCCGGCCGACGCCCAGGCCTTGCCGGAACTCCGGCACCCCACCCACATGCCTGCCCGCCTTGGTCTACGCCGCCGTTGCACCCTGGATCTGGCCGCAGCCCAGGTATCCTCCACCCCTGTCGCCGCCATCCATGGCAGAAACCATGCTGGGCAAGTGTTCGGCCAAATGCCAATGATAATTTTTTTTAACATTCTTGTTGTTTACTTTGAAGCAAGCACGGTGGCAGGATACTCGGTGAAGGAGGATGAATTGTTGTGCGATGCGTGGTTAGCAAGAAGTGTGTACTTTGTTGGCATGAAGCACAAGGGCACCATATTTTCACAAAATGTGCATTCTTGGTTTCATGAGAAAAGCACTACGCGCCCTACAACTTGGAAGTGATCCATGATCGCAATGTGAAGTCGCTACGCCATCGGTGGCACACCATTTCCAACGCCGTCATGAAGTATTGAAGTGCGATTCCACAAGTGGAAAGAAGGTGGCCAAGGGGCGCGTCACTCATAGAGCTCGTATGTTTTGCTTCTTGTTGCTCTACGTGTTGGTCACTTCATTGATTTGCTCAATGTTGCAACTTGTTGATCACGTCATTGTATATCCCAGACGTGCGGGTGAGTTGTACCAAATGACGGAGGGCAAGCCATTCACATTGATGCATTGTTGGATGGAGCTCAATAGGCACAACAACTAGATCAACAACATGTGCCTATGAAGAAGTTCAAGCTCGAGGAGGGGAAGCTTGAGATGAAGGCCGCTTTCGAGGAGTATGGTTGAATTTGAGATTGATGAATTTAAAAACTTGTTAAACATTCGGCGCTTTCAGATTTAAATGTATGGTTGAATTTCTATTGATCGATAATTCAAAGTGAGGCTACATCAAGGGTGGACATTTGGTTTAGTTTTATTCTATATTTTTTTAGGAAAAGGGGCGGACATTTGGTGTGCTGGGTTGGATGGCCGGCTCCCCTACCGCTGTCCGCAGACACGTCCGGATGTCTTTGCAGACATTTAGTGTTGTCCGTTTGGTGAACCGTGTTGGAGTTGCCCATAGCGCGCCACCTTTTTTCCTTTGTTTGTCAGAAAGATAACTGGGCCAATTAATGGCGACCGGCTGGTGGTGCGCCGCATATCCACGTATGGTCTGCAGCCTTTGCATCCAGCTGCTACTAGAGATCACCATCATCATATGCAAGGTCCAGACTATGTTGACCTTCTGACAAAAGTTTATCATGATCTGACCCCTCTTCAAAAGTTTAGCAGCATCTGACCCTCGTGCCTACCTCCATACACTGCGGTGGTAGGCTAAATGGGCTACCGCCATGGTCAACGGCGGTAGACCCCGGTCCACACCTCCTGGCCATGCCTATGTGGCAAAGGGGCTACTGGCATTGACCCCATATACCCTACCACCGGGGCCGACGGTGGTAGACCCCTGAAGGGGTAAGTGGCAGCGGGGCCGTGGGTGGGCCACATCACATGGCTCATTTTTCTATGGATGCACAACCTTCTGCCATGGTTTTGCATGAAGCGGAAGTATATACACCTCTCCATGTTGATTCAAGGGCCAAAGCAACCAGGTATGGATCTTAATGTGTATCACCAGCTACTAAAGAATGAACTGGATAAGCTTTGACTTCCATGGTCTGGGATCCAGACAAACAAGAGTACTTCCCTCTTAAAGCATTGTTGTTAACAAGGACCAATGATTATCCCGCATATGGATACCAATCTGGCCAGACTACCAACGGGTACAAAGGATGTGTTATCTAGCAAGACGAGACATGTAGTCGTCGATCGCCTGGAACTAAAAAAATTGTGTACATGTGTCACCGAAGGTGGCTGCCCATGGCTCACCCTTGGAGGTAAGACGAGGAAAACTTCGTTGGAGATGTTGAGAATCATACTAAGCCGGAGCCAAAGACCGGGCAACAAATCTTGGACACTGTGAATGCATTGCCACCTATCATCCCAGGAAAGACGCAAGCAGGGCCAGTAGAGGGCATGTGGTAAAGGAGATATATATTCTGGGACTTGCCTTACTGACCACATTTAAACACTCGTCACACCATAGATGTCATGCACATTGAAAAAAATGTGAGCGACAACATTCTTGGTACGTTGGTCAACATGCCAGAGAAGACAAAAGATGGATCGAAGTCAAGTATTGACCTAGAACGGTTGAACATAAGAGAAGAGCTATGGGCATGACAGACAACGATGGAGACACATGTAAAGACTAAACTACCCCCCGCTTATTACAATTTGGAGAAATCGGATATTCATAGTTTTTGCAAGTTTCTGTATGATGACAAAGTTTCTTCCGGCTACTCAGCAAACCCCAAGAAGCTCATTGATATGAAAAATCACAAGGTAATCGGTATGAAGTCTCATGGCTGTAATGTGATGATGACATAGTAAGTAATTTAAGTAAGTATAATTTTGAAGGAAGATGTACAGAAGTGATTATAGGAGGGTCTATAATTTGTCTACAACCATTTGATAGGTTATTATGACACTAGATTTAAGATTTCATTTTATTGTTTTGAATTTTTTTAAGATTTCATATGGTTGGGTCGAAAAGATGGTTCAGTTGAAAAGTGTCCCATCATATATCATGCTTTTTATATTGGTATACATATAGATTAGTGGTTGTTAAAAGCAACAATAATCTCCTACGTACACCTCCTGAGCATCCCTCTTAATGTTTTTGAGTCCAGTTCATGCGTGTGCCGCGCCATGACATGCACATATCATGGTTATGGGAGGGGGGGGTGGATTTGAATTCTATGAAATTCGTAGAAAGGTTAATCTTGCTCAAATTTCATGAATTTTCTATCTTATAAACTAGCATAGTGGCCCTCGCAAATGCGAGGGCATCATCTTTACAAAGTTCTAAGTGACTGAGAAATAAGCATATGGTCATTACATCGAAGTTCACACTATGTTCTGATTCTAAAGTAATGGTCTAATGGATGTTCGAAGAATGCAGAATGAAGTAATAAAATTATACAGACACCAATTATGTTTTCTTAAATCAAACATCGCCTTTGCATGTAGCATCTTTACACGGCCAACGTCTATAATTTTTATTAACATAGTCAAAATATACTTGATAATCATTTAAAATTCTGTAAGAGAAGTCTTCGTCTATAGTTAGATTTATTGTTAGGCATTCCCCTTTAGTTTTCGGTAAAAAAAACGGGTTATCACTTTAGTTCGCACATTTATCTCCACGAAAACAAATAAAGCCGCTACCTACTTATTTCAGTCAAAGCCCACATGTATCACATGCCTTAACTCAAATAATGTACCACATAAGCTTCTTACTCCAATAAAGAGATAAGAAATTACTTACCCTAATCCACAATATAAATTTTCGGATATTGATATAATTGTCAAGATGTTATTGACTTCCAATTTATGTGCAAACACATATAAAAATAATTATATACTATGAAAATAAATAAATATATTTAATGAATAATCTAGTAATACAGGTTCGATGTTTTAGAAGTTAGTTATTCATTTACGGACCATAATACTTAGACATGTTTGAAGGGTAATATTGTAAAAAGGACATGCATTTTGGATTGGAGGTAGTATGGCACATTATACATACATACATAGATATGAAAATTATTCTTCTTCATTTGCATATTCCTGAATCTGTCCACCTCGATTTATTTTTTCACTCTCAATTATAATACAATTAAAAATATGATCAAGTCATAATGTTCTACCACGAAAAAAACTTGAACTGTACTACCAAAACCATAGTACTTTGTCACTGAACCCTTCCTCTGTGATGCCCTTTTACATGAAACTGGCCTATATTCACCACAAACTATATATAGAAAATCATATAAAATATGATATATGATTGAAGTGGTATGAGTTACTTTGCCTAAATGGATCATTTATTGCATGTAGAGTGGTCTTGCCCCACGCCCTGATAAAATTACAGGCTTAACTCTACGTGGCAGTTTGTGTAGAAGAAATACAAATTACACCCACAAATCAATTATCATGCTCATTTGGTCCCTTTTATTGACCCTCGGCATTTGGCATGCTAGTAGTAGTGTACATTCAGAAAGATACCATAAGCAAATTAGGATAACAAAATAAATTACACAAGCTTTTCCGAATGGTAGAACTTAGCACTTAGCACTTAATATTGTGGAACAATGATCCATAAAACCACAAACTGAACAATGCAAAAATGCATAAGTAACACTTGTTATGATAAACAAAAATATAGTGATCTTATAAAGTACTAAAGATAATGTACAGCTGTGTGTACTAATTGAGAAGAACATTGAAAAGGGGAAGCACACATGAAAACTCTTGTAAAAGTAAGAGAAACTCTGTGTAAAATTCGGGCTAGTTAAACAAACGTTTGGCAATAATCCCAAAAGAATATATGCAAAATAAAGGATTCTTGCTTAGAAATTAGACCGGAAGGAAATTTAGAAATGGATAAATGATGCTCAATGGAGCAAGGCAATATTTTTCATGTCCCTTATAATGGCTCACGTATGTTCCCCACATTAAGAGATTATCATAGCTTTACTCCAAATCCATTAATCACATGCTTAACAATGAAAAAAAAAAACCAAGGCCCAATAAGAATATTCATTGCAAATTCTCAGTTGAGAAATTATGCAAATAGATATGAACTCGAGTTTAGCATGTGGACCGTCTTTAGCATTGGCGAAGTTATCATTGATGATTGGAGGCATTGCAATCTTGTCCATTGAGTTTGACAGGAAAACAATCCAATCTTGATAAGTTTAAGAAAAGTAATAGAAAATGCTTACATTGTGACTTTTTAACAAGATGCCAAGTAAAAAATGTTTACTCAATCATAATCCTGTGCACGACATCTTTCGGTATTATGGATGGAATGCTCAAGCGGTAGAAATGTGACTACTTGGGCACAATTAACAATAAAAGAGACTACATTATAGTTAGAAGTCACCAATATTTGATATCAGCTAACTATGTCAGCTGCAAGATCTAAGCAGACATTAGCAAGCATGCCAATGCAAAAACATATTTCAAGAATCACATTATTCTTGCACATTAGTCCTATCCAATATCCGAGAAATGTAGTATGTTGCAAAACATATATCAAAAGAAAGCATAAAGTACAACCTGTCCTTTGTTGAGAAGTGCTTTTGGAAGAGTCAAAATTATTTGTTAACTTTCCAGTTTCATGATTATATAATACGACAGCAAATCAGCTAGAGTGTTCATTTGGAGAATCAAAGTACGTAAATGATGCGTCTGGGCCGGACTTTCTAAAAAAATTGAGCCTGCTAGTAACTCCAAATGGAAACAAGAATTCCTTGCTGATGATTAATCATTACTTCATTTTTTATCAGATGCTACACTAAACTGCTTGGAGTATGCATAATGGAATCGAATGATTGACGACCAACACTTGAAGCAGTTAAAATAATGAGCATGCATCTCCAAAAGTCAATATTATGTCATTTTGACCAAATGCAAGGCCTTGGTTGGTAAAAATTTGTGACTGCAAAAAAATCTAAAAATTCAATATTCTAAGTCATTACCGCCGCACATTCATAATACAAACTAAGGACATGACAGCTCCAACAAAAAACAGCATACAAAGATGAGCAGTCTAGTTTGTGCAGTAGAAGTAACGGAAGAGGTGCCATGTGAGCATATCATTGCCCTCTCCCATTTGCTCCATGAAGGTCCTCCTTCTATCAGGCTGCTAGTCCTTTGTGTACCTTTCTAGAAATTTGTTACAATAAAATTTTAGCATAACAGAGATTTCAAAACAATAGTATAACTAACAATTGAATTTTGTTGATTTATAGTCTATAAAAGCACAGGCTAAAACAAGCAAAAATGGAGTTCAACAATTATTATCTACCCAAACAACAGGAGCTGACATAAATACTTTGTTTTACTAATTAAGAAGCATCAACACATCAAATAAAGTATCATTTTCCATATGATAGAAAGGGAAAATGAGAGAAAAATGAACATACAAAACGGTACAATTCAACAGAGTTTCAGAGCAAGCACAAAAGGTCAAGTTTGCATCCCCTTCTTGAATTTTATTGTGTACTGACCCATAAGGCCATCAAACCACAAGAGAAATTAGTAGTGATATAGTTATGGAAGATGTGCGGGCCCATCACACTATAGAGGCACATACAGGGACCTATGGTGTGACCTTGGACATGCAGAACCTCACCAGGGTGATTTTAACTCAGTCCCAAAAGTTGATCCTGTCAGCTCCAGGTAACTCGTAATCCTAACCATGCAGATATATGAGCGGTTCCAATATTCTTCCATAGATGCGTGCAACACAGAGCAATGAGAGAGAGGAAAAATCCAGTACAGCAAATCACCGTGCGGACATGTATGATAAGGCGACGGAAACCCCCCCTCGATACTGATTTGGACATGGACAGATGGTTACCAGGGATGCACAAACCAATTTTGGGAATCAATTTTTGGCACAAAATTTAGGGATGGCCATGGCACATAAGCGTTGCTGCACTTCAAAATAGCAGGAAGGAGATGGGGCTGGGAGGTTCCTACCTACAGTGTGCACAGCCATGGGGATTGTGTGGAAGTGCTAGGGTTCTTTTATCCCCATCTTTGCCGCTTGCAGCCGTGCCCATCATCCTTGCTGTCTAGCGTCCTCCTTGTGCAGTCGCCACACCACAACATCGTACGGCCGTCGTCCTTGTGGTCTCGTGGCATCTTCGTGCAATCGCCGTTGTGGCCACCGGAAGACTTGTGCCTCTTTCCGCCTCCATGGCCCAGCGTTGCCTAAGTGACTCGGGGCCTCTTGGGTATCGTACCACAACCAAAAAGCTGATCTATTCCTCGTGTGCAAAGCTAGGCATGCTAGCTGATTGATTTGCAGCCGGCCGGAATACCACGCGCACGTGAAAATCTTGTGGATGAATTTTGTCCTTTGAGACTCCCTTCTGCCCACTACTTCCGGCCAGATGCGTAAGCAACAGATGAATCTAGCCACCAAGCAATTAATCTCAAGGTTAACAAATTGGAGGAGTAAGCAATTGAAGGGATAAAACACGTAGTACGTGCAGGCGAAACTAATCAAGAGCTTATTGATTTTTGCACGTACTCGTACACCAGCGCCTTCTACGCCGCGTAGAAGCATAAGCCATAGAGTCGGATCAGGATGATGTGGTAAGTCCTATCGACTTCATGGCCAACGCGTCGTTGGGAAACCCTGTACACGACGCCGAAGCACCAGAGCCGACCTTCTCCCAGCAGTCTCGACGTTGCCCTTGTTGATAAGAAAACCGTTCCGGTGATTGCCCTTTTCTTCCTTCTGCAAATAGACGACAATCTTTGCATACATCTAGATTGCAATCTTGGCGACGGGCATGTGTGGCGCTCCTGTTTATTTCTTTACAGCCGACGCTTGGTAGCGTAAGGGGTGCGTGATTTGGACCAGATTAATGAAATCTAACGTTTGAGATTTTTTCCATAGTAATGGTCAAAATAAATCGACGGTCTGATGTTTCTATTTTTTGTGGGATTTTCTAGCATATTTCTTTTTTTTCTGGTTAGCCTGTCATTTATATTTAGTATATAATAGATGGGGGTTGTGAGACACAGTTCATCTATTCAATTGCCACGCCGCTAAAAAATATAGGTAAATGACTAGCACATATGCCCGTGCGTTGCAACGGGAAAAAATGTTCAAAATTAGCAAATCCCTTAAAATCTTTCACGGATGTCATACGAGAAACAACATGATAAATGGTATTGTAAAGGCGGGATGCTTTTTAGTGTATTGAAACCGTGTCCAATTTATTATACAACATAAGTATCTACCTAGTTGCCGGTATCAATTCATGCCTTTGATGTCGTTTCATAGTGATGCGAAAAAAACAGTGCATTAAGCTGAAAGTAGCAAAGTGTGTTTTAGTACTCAATGATAGCATGCGCATAAGTGCATTATGTTTGTTTTGCTGATATATGTGTTTGCAATTGTAGTCCAAGTTAAGACTTAATTTGGATTGCAAACACATTAGACATCTCCATCAAGAATAATCAATCTGTAAGGATGTGCATAACGAATGTTCAATATTGCATATCAACATTGATATTCTTAAAAAAAATATGGGCACAATTTCAAACTTTAAGCCATTAATTTACATGAAGCTTGTATTGTACATCATAGCATATGGGTGGGTTATAGTTATCCTTTTAGTCAATTTAAATGGGTAGGAGACATTTTCAAAATACACCATAAAAAGAGAAGTATTAATTAAAGACCCAACATGAACATAATTTTAGAAACGATTAACATACAAAATAATATCATATTTAGAATCTTCACATTTTTCTATGCGATTTTCATATATAATATGTTAAATTTGAAGTTACATTTTAAAAGATATAAATATTTTAAAGAAATAGTTGTATCTAACAAAAAAAATAGAAAAAATAGCTGGGCTGAAATTGCAAGATTGTACAACCCATTTGTTGAACGACACAGCTCTATTTTACGCTATCGGAATTAAGGAAGAAAAGACGCAAAAATTGAAGCAGCTAGGATTCGAACCCAAGTCTCCCCGGAGAAAGACTCCGTCGCTAGCCAGTGGGCTGAATTGTGCGACTGTGATAATTGTGGGTGTAGCTGTAGATGAATCATATGCAACGGCCGGCGACTCTGACGCAAGAACGGAACGTTTCTACTTATGAGTGGCATAGTGGGTAATTTTTGTCAACTTTAAGGCTAATTTTCCTGACGGACGGGCAGAAGCAATAGCCCCTTTATTAGTAGGTATAGATTTACAGCGGCCGACCGGCCAAGCGCTGGGCCGGTCGCGCGCGCGTCGTTCGATCGACGAAAATCAGACACTCGACGCTTTCCAAGCCTTATCTTCTCAATTGGGTCAGCGCTTCATTCTTAGCCACACATCCCATGTGTCTCCTTCCTCTATCCATCCACACTCGCGCTGGCCGTCGCCGCTTTTACCACGCCATGGATTCGTCTCCCCGTTGTCGCTCACTCGCCCCTCTCCAAGCATTTGCCTCGCTGCCATGGTCTCGTACCTCCTGGCTGCTCCGCGCCCTCCCCTGCGAGCTCGAGGCGACGGCGCTCGCACACCTCTACGGATGCAACACCATTTTTTTGCAAGGCCGCCGTGCTCCTGCTATGGCTTTGTTTTGATTTAGCCGGTTGTAGCTTTTTGATTTGTCGGTTCCAGCTTTTTATTTCGCCGGTCGCAGCAATTTCATCCGCCACAACCAACTTTTGATTCGCCGGTTCCAGCATTTTTTTTGCCAGTAGTAGCTTTTCGCGTCGCTGGTTCCAGCTTTTGATTTTGCCTGTCACAGCAATCCCCTTTCGATAGTGCACAATTTTTGATTCGCCGGTTGTACCATTTTATTTCGGCGGTAGTAGCTTTTGGCAACAATGGTTTCAACTTTTGATTTCGCCGGTCCCAACATACGTGGTCACCGGTTCCAGCAAATGTGACCGCCGTTTCCAGCAAATTGTCTCGCTGGTCGCAACATCCCAAGTCGCCGGTTCCAGCATCTCATTTTTGTAGCACTTTTTGGGCTGGATAGGAACGAAGCCGTGCTGCAATCGACGGTGGCAAACGAGAGAGGGCGCTACACGCTAGTGCTACCGGGGCCGCCGACGATGACGAACGCGGCCGCCGCACCTCGCGGAGGAGCACCCCATAGAGGAGGCGTGCTGGGCGTGGTGACTCCTTTTTTTTCTCTCCCCTGCTCTCGTTGATGTGATATGGGGAAAAAGAACAGGGGTGCGAGGTTAAGGACGAAGAGGGTGTGGGGGCGCTGGCTGGATCCGATGGCTGGGAGATGCCAAATCGGACCCGCAGGATTCGACCGGCCCAAAGTTGGGCCGGTCGACCGGCGCCTAGTACCAGCCAAAAATATATAACAAGTCATTAACAAAAAAAGAGAAATCAAGCATGACGCTGAACACAAATAATGAAGATAATAATGCTATAAAACGAGATTTGTAAGGGTGTGCTTCGTGGCCGCCGGCGTCTCCTGGTTTGCATCAATGACTTCCCGGCCGCTGCTTCTACAAGCTCCTAAGTTTCAAAAAGTTTGCGCCGCCGAGGCGGAGGCCCAGAGGCGGCATCGAGCTATGCTCACGGCGCGCCGCCGGTGGATGCTGGAGGAAGAAGACTTCGGCACCCACAAGATTTTGAATGTATTTCTATTTTTCAAGGTTAACAAACTGGAGGAGTAATAGTAAAAAAATAACAAATTGGGGGAGTAAGGAATTGAAGGGATAAAACACGTAGTACGTGCAGGCGAAACTAATCAAGAGCTTGTTGATTTTTGTACGTAGTCGTACACCAGCCCCTTCTACGCCGCGTAGAAGCATAAGCCATGGAGTCGGATCAGGATGATGTGGTAAGTCCTCCCGACTTTATGGCCAACGCGTCGTTGGGAAACCATGTACACGACGCCGAAGCACCAGAGCCGACCTTCTCCCAGCAGTCTCGACGTTGCCCTCGTCGACGACTCTAGGCGTGTTGCCGGAGGGCTCCTCCGTGTTGATAAGAAAACCGTTCCGGTGATTGCCCTTTTCTTCCATCTGCAATAGACGACAATCTTGGCATACATCTAGATTGCAATCTTGGCGACGGGCATGTGTGGCGCTCCTGTTTTTTTTTTTTTTACAGCCGACGTTTGTTTGGGTAAGGGGTGCACCAGTTGGACCAGATTAATGAAATCAAAGGTTTGAGATTTTTTTTTAATAGTAATGGTCAAAATAAATCGACGGTCTGATGTTTCTATTTTTTGTCGGATTTCTAGCTTATTTCTTTTTTTTCTGGTTAGCCCGTCATTTACATTTAGTATATAATAGATGGGGGTTGTGAGACACAGCTCATCTATTCAATTGCCAGGCCGCTAAAAAATATAGGTAAATGATTTACAGCGGCCGACCGGCCGAGTGCTGGCCGGTAGCACACGCGTCGTTCGATCGACGAAAATCAGACCCTCCCCTCGCACCCCATGTGTGTTTTCCTTGGGCCCACCCACCGCACCCGTGATGCTTTCCAAGCCTTATCTTCTCAACCGGGTCAGCGCTTCATTCTTGGCCACACATCCCACGCGTCTCTGTAACACCCCAAAATTTTAAGGCAAAGTTTTTACAAAATAAAATTTGCTAGGAATAATAATAGGAGTTTATTTGTTTGCTTAAATAATTTTGGAGCTCTTCAGGTCACCTTTCTTTGGAGTTTCCTTCTCTGCATAAAGAAATTTTTTGGTAAATAATTATGACCTGAATAACTTCTCTCAAATTCTTTTATTTCCTTTAATTTTCAGTAGGAAATATTTTCATAATAAAACCTGCCCAAAAATATTCCTTTAATGATATTTTCAAAGCCCTAAATGCTTCTGTTGAACTAGAACTATTTTAAATATATTTTATAAAATTCCACAAAATTTTTGTGAGGTTCTCTGCAAAAACTCACCTTGCTCTTTTGAAAATTTTGAGAGGAACATCCACTTTTCTATTATGTCCCAATTTGAGCTTATAACTGCAGCCCTATTTTATATTGCCCAGACAATTCTGAAATTTTTCCAGATTATAGTCCTTCCTAAGAAACCCTTAAGTCCTGAAACTCAGCTTCATTTGCATCCTGCAAGTCCCTCAAATAATTCCCCAAAGTTTTGATCCAGAACTGAATTTCAGTAAAACTTGCACTTGCAAGTTTTTCCTTTTATCAAATCAACTTCACCATCAACTCTATCATCCAATGAGTCATCATCCTGCAAATTTTCACATTCAGCAAAATTCCCTAGCTAGCTCTATCATTCTGTCGAACACCTCAAGTGCAGAGCTAAAAATTTCAAAACTTCTGCATCTTCTCATGGGACTTGATCCTCTTGCCAAATAAACTTGTCCACCATCCTTGTCACCCAAAGGAGCCCTACCCTGCTAAGTCTCGCATGCATCAGACTCCTCTAGACCCCTCTGGCATTTGGTCGAGCACCAGCCGTGCATGTCCAGAGCGCGAGCAGAGCGCCTGAACTGCAGCTACTGGCACCCGAACCCCCAGCCGTGCCCCTGCTGCCTCCCCCAGCTCAATCCGCACCCAGTTGACGCCTGCAGCTCCCCCGCAGCTCACCCGCACCTTCCCCTGTCCTCTGGCATCGGCCAGCCACCGACCAGGGCTGCCCACCACCGCCCCCGCCATGATCCACTCGGGTACGACACCGACCAGGGCACCTGGACGAATCCTAGGCCACCAGCTCGCCTCTGATTCAAGCGCCAACTACCCGTGATCATCTGAAGCCCACCGAACTCGCCACCGACCACGGAGTGCCATCAATCGCGGATGCCGTTGGCTAACCCTATCTTAGCCTGGTCACTATCCTTAGGTTTCCACACCGTCCACGTCTTTTCACTGTTCTTAGTGAAGCCTAGCCTATCCGATAGTCCGAATAGTGGCTAGCCGACTATCTTTTGACAGTCGGTGCCCAACCTATTAACCTATTCCATAGGCCGTGTGCCTGTGGCAGACACCTGAGTTGTCCCATCCGCAAGCGTGCGATGTAAGACTCGGTGGGCCTATAAAGGAAGCCTTACCACAACCCAGCACAGCACAGCCTTCCTCCTCCCTTTGACACCCAGACTACCAAAATGCCTTGTGCCATCGTTTGCAACGAGACCACCGCAGTCGAGGCTGGAGACTTTGTAGCCATCCTCACCAATGTCACTCGTCGTGCCTTTGGCATGGAGGAGCCTCCGGAGTACGTTGTGTACCCGGAGCACATGAGTGACGCCATCCGTCACTTCTGGGACACGGTGCACATCTACGGGAGGGGCACCACATCAGAGCGCCCCTACCGGTTCACCGGAAGGACGACCTCCGAGGAACCCCAAGGCATCCAGCTTGCAGCCCGCGAGGCTGTGATTCAACTCCGGCATCTATCGCCGAGAGTAAACATCCGCCCTTTCTTCTACCATCCTAGCCGTGATGGCTATGGTAGCCCGACCCAAGTCGCCAACGGGGACCAGGAGTCGGATCCTGCTCTTGTGCATCTGGTGCGCTACTTGAGAGCGCAGGAAGCACTCTTCGATCAGGCCAATAACGATCTGATTGTGGCCCACAGGATGCTTGCCCTCCTGACCCCTGTAAGAAGCGAAGCTGCACCCACTGCCGACGCCCCGATAGTGATGTTCGGGAGACCCGTCGAGCCTCCTAGGTCCACCCCCGTTGTCCAGCCGGGCAATGCATTCGTCAACCTGGAGGAACTTCGTCGCCTGTTGGAGACCTACTCCAATGGGACTGTGGCTACGACATCCCGTGAGGGGTACCGTCGTCACCGCAACCCCGTGACTCCCGCTCCTACCCTAGCCAGCTCCGAAGCTGAAACGCATGGAGAAGTCCCGGCATCTACCGAGCACACACGGCTGGATGTCAACGAAGTGAACTGAGTCCACTGGAGTAGTTACCGAGTCCTTGGTGGCCCCGTCACCCTGTATCCCTGTATCCCGTACCTCGAGAGACGCAGTAGTATACCGTGGTGTGGTTGTTGGAATGCTTTTGTGCTAATGTCTTGCTTGTGCCTTGCTTGGTGTTGCATGATTTATTTGTGTGTCGTACTTGTTTGCATGGTAGGTTTTGAGATCTCTAAGCTATAACTGCCACAACCGTCCAAACCTAATCGACCACTACATTAAGGTGTCAATTCACGTATGGGATTGAGGTCCGACACGATAATTTAACCCCGGCAACCCAATCAGAGGATCTATGCCCAAGTTGTACTGGCGCCGCATCATGCTTCCTACCCACGACACTATATAGGAGGTCATCTCCGTAACCAACACCAGCAACCATCGACCTCGTTCACAGCCACCATAACCCAATCACTCCATGTCTCATCCCGGAACCTACCCAAGAACTACAGAGGTGAACCCTGGTACTTTTGTTAAGGTTTTGTGAGATTTTGCCCACAACACCCTTGGTTCCATCCACCCACCCCAGTATGAATTATTCAAGTTGAGGATCACCCCTGACTCCTCGAAATGCTGGGCAATTGTGCAAATCCCACCAGAGGATTTAAGCCAAGGCCCTCCGTATATTGTTTTCATCGGGAGATCCATGCCAACTCCGGGCATGGCCATAGAGGTTGCTGCTTATGAAGTAGTTACCCGCCTTCGATTCTCTATACCCGGTGCTAGCGAAAGGAGGTATTGCTACTTCCCGAGCCGCGTAGCATACGGAGCAGAAGCAACGTTCTGTTTTGAACTTATAGAGAGAGACCCAGCGTTGGCCAATCTCATTCAATATGTGATGGCCCAGGAGCGTCTGACCCAGCAACTAATGGATTATCTCCATTTCCTTGCTGTTCTGAATCCCCGGATCGCCATTGGAGGACCACCCTTGCCAACTCAGGAAGGACATGTTCTTCGTCTTCTTCCTCCACTTCCTCCAGAAGAAGAAGAGTGTATCCCAGAACCAGGAACCTTTCCGCAAAACCCAGTAGATCTTACCTTCGAACCATAGGCGATCATGAGTATGTTTGTTGTATGTGTAAAATGCCTGTTTGCATGATGTGACTTTTGTGACATTGCTAATGAATGCATAGCTATGATTATGCCTGGTGTAAATGATTGTTTTATTTGCTGTGATTTGCATATAGTTCTTCCGCCTTAACGAATCTCGAGGACGAGATTTCCTTAAGGGGGCTTGATGTTGTAACACCCCAAAATTTTAAGGCAAAGTTTTTACAAAATAAAATTTGCTGGGAATAATAATAGGAGTTTCTTTGTTTGCTTAAATAATTTTGGAGCTCTTTTGGTAACCTTTCTTTGGAGTTTCCTTATCTGCATAAAGAATTTTTTTGGTAAATAATTATGACCTGAATAACTTCTCTCAAATTCTTTTATTTCCTTTAATTTTCAGTAGGAAATATTTTCATAATAAAATCTTCCCAAAAATATTCCTTTCATGATATTTTCAAAGCCCTAAATGCTTCTGTTGAACTAGAACTATTTTAAATATATTTTATAAAATTCCGCAAAATTTTTGTGAGGTTCTCTGATGCCTATAGATCACATTTATGCAAAAACTCACCTTGCTCTTTTGAAAATTTTGAGAGGAACATCCACTTTTCTATTCTGTCCCAATTTGAGCTTATAACTGCAGCCCTATTTTATATTGCCCAGACAATTCTGAAATTTTTCCAGATTATAGTCCTTCCTAAGAAACCCTTAAGTCCAGAAATTCAGCTTTATTTGCATCCTGGAAGTCCCTCAAATAATTCCCCAAAGTTTTCTAGAACTGAATTTCAGTAAAACTTGCACTTGCAAGTTTTTCCTTTTATCAAATCAACTCCACCATCAACTCTATCATCCAATGAGTCATCATCCTGCCAATTTTCACATTCAGCAAAATTCCCTAGCTAGCTCTATCATTCTGTCGAACACCTTAGGTGCAGAGCTAAAAATTTCAAAACTTCTGCATCTTCTCATGGGACTTGATCCTCTTGCCAAATAAACTTGTCCCCCATCCTTGTCACCCAAAGGAGCCCAACCCTGCAAAGTCTCGCATGCATCAGACTCCTCTAGACCCCTCTGGCATTTGGTCGAGCACCAGGCGTGCATGTCCAGAGCACGAGCAGAGCGCCTGAACTGCAGCCGCTGGCACCCGAACCCCCTTTCGTGCCCCTGCTGCCTCCCCTGGCTCGTTCCGCACCCAGTTGATGCCTGCAGCTAGCCTGCAGCTCACCCGCACCTTCCACTGTCCTCTGGCACCGGCCAGCCACCGACTAGCGCCGCCCACCACCGCCCCCGAAGTCATCCACTCGGGTAGGGCACCGACCCGAGGCACCTGGGCGAATCCTAGGCCACCAGCTCACCTCTCATTCAAGCGCCAACTACCAGTGATCATCCGAAGCCCACCGAACTCGCCACCGACCACGGAGTGCCATCAATGGCGGATGCCGTAGTGTCCCTCTTCTGGAACCACGGTACCAACCTCCTCCACCCTATATAAAGCCGCACTGAGGACATCTGCGGAACCACACCTCCTCTTGCACCTCTCAAGAAACTTCCCGAGGCATCAACTGAGCTCGGGAAAGCCTTCTTCCCCGCCTCCGGCCGAAGCAACCGCTGCCACTCTCCGGTTGATACCCACGCCACTAGAACCTCCCTCTCTTCGTTTTCTTCTCCAGTAGCTTCCCCTTGATCCCACGATTCCATTCCACCCTTCAATTTCATCGGGGACGCGCCGTGGGCGAAAGCCCCAATTTGGCTCCGTCGAAGCTCTTCGGGGAAGCTCGCCGCGGGCAACTCCGTCCACCCCTAGGGCTGGGACCTACCTCCATGGATGCGTCCCAGCCTCCTGATCCTCCCTGTATGCTTGGATCCCAGAGGGGCGCCGCCATTCGCCGGCGAGGACCGCCGGAGTCCCTCCCCTGTTCGGCCGAAGGAAAGAAGGGAGAAGGCGCCGACATTGACCTGGTCAAACCTGACCAGTGGGCCCGGGGGACCCACTGTCAGTGACCCTCGGGTCATACCGGTTCGTTTTAAGTGAAAGCACATTCGCCGAAGTATGTTTTCTCTGCTGAAAAGCGTATTCCTTTTAAAACGTTTTCTGTTTTAACTGTTAAGGACCCGAATGCAGTTATTTTATTTACAGATAGGCCCATGATCTTGAAACCTTAATAACTTTTAAACCACAACTCCAAATGAATTGATTCTTTTTCTGGCATTCTTTATTTTTCATCTAGTTTATTTTAGTATTTGTTTCAAAAAATTATGAGACACTTGTGTGTACTGTTTTGAATTTATGTGGTGTTTGTATATTTTTGAAAATAGGCAAATGGAAGGAATAAGATTTTCCAAAACTTATGGAGTGTGCCCTATGCTCCTACATGCTCAAGGCAAGCATCTTGAACACTTGATATGATATTGCACGGTTGATTGTTTGCTAGAACTTTGAACATGTTATGTTTGTATTGCTTGAATATGCAAAGTGATGACTAGAGTTTGTTTGTGTGATTGCTTGCTCATCATTTTGAATTCATATTGGCATGAGATATATGTTATTATAATTGTTACCCGTTCTACACATGCCTATGCTTGTTCCGGCTAGCCTGCAGGAAAGAATCTGTCACTGGTTAAAGTGACCGAGAAACAGAGATCACGTTGAGACGTGAATGAATTGAGGTTCGCATGTTGGGACATGCCGGGTTGCGACCCTGTCTGATACTGAAAATAAAATGACATATGTTGTGCTAACCACTGCAGGGAATATAACCTCCAGAGTCGACATAGATCGAGTCTTGTTACCGTTATTTCCTAACTGCTTTCCGTACTACCACATGTCTCTCCGTGGAGGGTATGGTTCAATAAGTTGCTAACCCCTTTCCCCACACACACCACACAGAGAGGCCACGATGACGGTTCCACGGCCATGGGTAATGCCGGTCATCGGGTCAGGGGGCATGAGCGTTTCCGGTTGTAGCCGAAGAGGGGTAGCACCCCTGTGTATCGCGCGCGATATAAATATGTTCGTCTGCTTATGCTAGGTTGTGACCACCCCGTCTAAAGGTTTTTATTACCTGATGTTTAGGGTGATTCCGGGCATCGGAGAAATTAAAACTGGTGTGTGCTGGTCAGGTGTGTTGGCAACCCAAAGACCGTAATCGGAAATCTCTCGCTAAACACTCCGATGTTGGCAAAAAAAAATCCTTTACTTGTGGATAAAGAGTACAATCTCTGCAGAGTTTTAAACTTATTCGGATAGCCATGTCCGCGGTTAAGGATGTCAGTTTGGAAGGGTCAAGTGTCGGTCTTAGTGTCGGTCTTCGGAGGAAAATAACTAAATGAAGAATTGACTATGAATCACTTGATGACAATTGTTGTTATTATTGATAATATCATGATTATTATTATTAATCCTGTTATGAACTAACCCTTTTCTCCTACATGCATTATTGGGTATTTTCCTGGGACGGTTCTACCTCCTGGATACTCATTATATTCTGTTTTATACTTGTGTGTTTCTCTTTTCTTATATAAGCCCTTTACGAGGCATCGCTTCAGACACCTGACTGTGGAATTTATTTTTAAGACCTCTCGAGGTGTCGCATCAGACACCCGATTGGCATTTCTTTTCAAGACCTTTCGAGGCGTCGCAACAGACACCCGACTGGCTTGTATGTTATTTTCATTTGGGATTCTCGGGACGGTCCTACCTCCTGGAATCCACCTTGCCCTGGTTTATTTGAACTAAAGCCCTTTGCGAGGTGTCGCGAAGACTCCCAACTGTGGCATTCATTTATATTTTTCTCTTGGGTTCTTTCGAGGCTGTTCTACCACCTGAAACCCGACTTTATATTTCTGTGTGTCAATATGATTACTTATGCTTCGTTGATAATATTTGGCTAACCCTTATTTTTGTGCGGTCATAATATCCTTATATGCTTGCATACTGTTATCTCCTTAATCATATGTTTAGGACGATGGATGTTATGTCTTGATAAGAACGTTCAGAGGAAGTAGTCGGTCTTGTTTGAATTGCTTGTCATAATACATGATTAAGATGAAGTTGGATTTCCCTCACAAATTTGAGATCATACAAGTTTGGATTATGTTGTTATGACAGAAATATCCTAGCCTAGGGTTATGAAAAGAAGTAGTAATATATCTTTAATCATGTATCCTTGTTAATTTACTTACATGCTTTGATTGCCCACTTGCCATGTCGTAATAATGATTGAACTAGTTTGATAGTTTAATTGCTTACACTCTGCCTGCTTTTATTATATCATTTGTCCATGATGTCTTGCGAGTACATTCAAAGTACTCACCTGGCTTGTTATTGCCAGATTCTGGAGATAGGAAGTTCGCCTAGGAGCTTGAGATAGCGGCCACGTGAGCTAGGAGTTATCCCGGTCAGCCGTTCCTGTGAGAATGGAGCCCCATCAGAGTTGGAGATCCGCGAACCGCTTCCGCCATCCGCCACTAGAAATCTCTATTGTAACCATTAGAACTTTATGGTCTTGTATTCAATTCTTGTAATTGTCTGGTAATCTGTATCAAGGACGTGTTCACCAGTTTTAAATTCTTGGGGCTGGTGATGACACGAGGGGTTATTTCTAGAATTTTGCCTCCTGGAAAAACAGCCCTTACATTCTCCTTCCTCTATCCATCCACACTCGCGCTGGCCGTCGCCGCTTTTACCACGCCATGGATTCGTCTCCCCGTTGTCGCTCACTCCCCCCTCTCCAAGCATTTGCCTCGCTGCCATGGTCTTGTACCTCCTGGCTGCTCTGCGCCCTTCCCTGCGAGCTGGACGTGACGGCGCTTGCACACCTCTGCGGATGCAACACCATTTTTTTGCAAGGCCGCCGTGCTCCTGCTGTGGCTTTGTTTTGATTTAGCCGGTTGTAGCTTTTTGACTTGTCGGTTCCAACTTTTTATTTCGTCGGTCAAAGCAATTTCATCTGCCAGCACCAACTTTTGATTCGCCGGTTCCAGCATTTTTTTCGCTGGTAGTAGCTTTTCGCGTCGCTGGTTCCAGCTTTTGATTTCACCGGTCACAGCAATCCCTTTTTGATAGTGCGCAATTTTGATTCGCCGGTTGTAGCATTTTATTTCGCCGGTCGCAGCAATCCCTTTTTGATAGTGCGCAATTTTGATTCGCCGGTTGTAGCATTTTATTTCGCCGGTAGTAGCTTTTGGCAACAATGGTTCCAACTTTTGATTTCGCCGGTCCCAACATACGTGGTCACCGGTTCCAGCAAATGTGACCGCCGTTTCCAGCAAATCTTCTCGCTGGTCGCAACATCCCAAGTCGCCGGTTCCAGCATCTCATTTTTGTAGCACTTTTTGGGCACTTTTTGGGCTGGACAGGAACGAAGCCGGGCTGCAATCGATGGTGGCAAACGAGAATGGGCGCTACGCGCTAGTGCTGCCGGGGCCGCCGCCGACGACAAACGTGGCCGCCGCGCCTCGCGGAGGAGCACCCGATAGAGGAGGCGTGCTGGGCGTCGTGACTCCGTTTTTTTCTCTCCCCTGCTCTCGTTGATGTGATTTGGGGAAAAAGAACAGGGGTGCGAGGTTAGGGACGAAGAGGGTGTGGGGGCGCTGGCTGGATCCGATGGCTGGGAGATGCCAAATCGGACCCGCAGGATTCGACCGGCCCAAAGTTGCGCCGCTCGATCGGCGCCTAGTACCGGCCAAAAATATAACAAGTCATTAAAAAAAAAGAGAAATCATGCATGACGCGGAACACAAATAATGAAGATAATAATGCTAGCCCAGTCAAAATTCGGATAATTGTTGTGGGGTAGCCGATTAAAGCGAAAAGAGCCATGTGAAATGAGATTTGTAAGGGTGTGCTTCGCGGCCGCTGGCGTTTCCTGGTCTGCATCAATGACTTCCCGGCCGCTGCTTCTACAAGCTCCTAGGTTTCAAAAAGTTTGCGCCACCGAGGCGGAGGCCCAGAGACGGCATCGAACTATGCTCCCGGCGTGCCGCCGGTGGATGCTAGAGGAAGAAGACTTCGGCACCCACAAGATTTTGAATGTATTTTTATTTTTCTGTAAGGGTGTGTTTGTAAGGACCTGTGATACTTAATATATGGATTTGTAACGCGTGAATCCGTAGAAAAATATGGATATTTAACGAATTTGTTCAACAACTTCGCCAATATATTCTCGAGAATTTATATTGATTACTTATGGCTTTTTGGCAATGATATTTTCTTTACGCAGTCCGAGTGCGACCCTAAATTATGTTTCAGCATTACGTCAGTGCCACGAGGCACGGGTATAAGCTAGTAGCTTGCTAGGCGCCTACGCATGTTGTAGCTTTCCGCTAGCTGATCGATCATGTGTTACATACAGCACACGGAGCGCGCGATCATGACAGGGTGGCGCTGCAGAAAGCAATGTTGTTTAATGTCGGAAATGACTTTTGTCTATCGCTGTGACGAATAGAAACTCTGCTGTTCCAGTTCCAATATAGGATTTGGACATGGCCGGTGTTAACCCAACGGTCGATAGGTGAGTGGGTGTCTTTGGAGCACCAATTAAGGTTAAATGCTTCATGGTATATAGTTAGTTCACTTGTCGCTTAGGTAGCACTGTGCTAATATTATCTAACTCAGGCCAGAACTTGGGTGATTAATGTGTCTAACTTGTCTTGTATGTACGTAACGTTTCTTTCTTAATTCTTACTATAGACATGCATGAGCATGTCTCGGCCCACCCTCAGCCGTGGGGCCGGAGGGATCTTACGGTCAGCACCTCGACCAGAGAAATCTCAAGCGATTGTGAAACAGCAAAGCTGCAATCATATATACTTATTATCAAATTACTGAAAATTCCTGACAAGGAAGGGGAAATGGCCACCTTTTCTTGCTAACAAGTCAAGGCAAAGTAGAGGTAGAGAAAATCCTAGCGCATTTTAGATCGCCTGCGCACTCAGAATTTCTCTTGCGTTTCACCTTAATATAAAGAGCGGCACGTGCAGAGAGAAAGGCAAGCAAGAGAATAATACAAATAGCGTTGACTACGACCTCGTAGTGCAGCATTGAGCGAATGTAATTAGGTGCGGCCTCTCTCTGTGATCACATCATGATGATCACGTCACACCATGCATGCAGGTCTGAGTCCTCCTTGGCATGAATTTTGAGAACATCTTTCTGCTCTCTTAATATATCATGTAATTTTCCTAAACGCACGTTTCAAAAATATTAGGCGACCACAAGGATGTGAAAGGTACTGTTTAAAAAAAGTAAGAGGAGAGTAGTAGATGTGAGTCCTTGTAATCACATGCAACATAGCAGTCTCGAGTCTGTAAAAGATAGGATAAGTTTGAACCTCGTTAGGAGTCGTTTTAGCGTCAATCTCTTCGAGATAACAAGGAGTTTAAACCTGATCAACATGTGATCCGGGTCGCATCGTGTTGGGCAATTATCCTAGGCTGAGTTGGGCGCGGTGTCGGTCTTTGACCCCTATATAATACAAAATAAAAAAACCCCAGAAGCTGCGCGTTGGAGCAGCCCAAAACCCCTCTGTATCTTCTTTCTTGTTTTGATCTGTTGATAGCCACCTGCCGATTCGATCTAAGAGCCAACAAGTGGTATCTAGAGCCACGTCGGAGACGCTCAGTGACCGGCGATGATGCTGGACGACGGCGTCAACAAGGGGAAGAGTGCGGCGGAGGGATCCGGGGCGACTAAAGTACTTGCTATGCCTAGATCTCAGTAACCTCGCTTTGATCGGGAAAACTTCAGGGTTTGGCAAGCCTTGATGGAGTGTGCTCTTCGTGCCGCTGAATTGTGGGATGTCGTGGATCCGGGCGGTGATGCGTTCAAGAAGAAAGACGCTGAGTACTGCAGGGACAGGCATTGTTCTCAGACTTATAAAAATATCCATCGTGTATCAGACATGATTCAGAGATAATGTTTCTACACAATGCCAGAACAAAATAACAGTTATTTAGTTCTAAAATAAATCGTGAAGGGAGACGTAGAGGCATGATGCCGACGGCTTGAGCGGCGATTCCAACACCGTTCCCGACGCGCATCATGACCTCATTCTTTGCCAGCTTGCGCACTTTCTGAAGTCCCTGCATCGAGTTTCAAATAAGAGCAACCGACCCAGTATCAAATACCCATGGTGTAAGTCAGCAAAACGTCAATGACATTAACTTGTATAACAGTTATACCTTTGCCAGACCATCTGGACTTCTTCTTCTTTGCCAAGTACTTCTTGCAATTCCTCTTCCAGTGTCCCTGGCCCTTGCAGTAAAAACACTCAGTTTCTTTCTTGGCTCCGTCCTTAGACTTGCCTTGGGAGCTGGTCATACCGGCGCCCTTGCCTTTCATGGACTTGCCTTTCTTTTTGAAACTGGTGGTTTTGTTCACAACATCACATGCTTGTGATTCTTCTACATTCCTATCTCTACAGTTTTTAGCTTAGCGAACAACTCGTTTGGTGGGTTGTCCATCCCATTCATGTTGTAGTTCATGACAAAACCGTCGTAAGACTGGGGGAGTGAAGCAAGGATCACGTCAGTCCCGAGTGATTACGGAATTGGAAATTCCAAGGTATTGAGCCTATCAGCGCAGCTAGCTAACTTGACCACGTGTTCGCTAACTGAAGACCCTTCAGCCATCTTGTATTCAATCATGGTCTTT
The DNA here is from genome assembly GCA_039707655.1 of Elymus sibiricus. Classification (NCBI taxonomy): domain Eukaryota; kingdom Viridiplantae; phylum Streptophyta; class Magnoliopsida; order Poales; family Poaceae; genus Elymus; species Elymus sibiricus. The sequence continues at coordinate 404,819,583 of CM077674.1, read as the reverse complement.
GTAACGTAAAAACGTTCAGACCTAGCATTGGTTTTGTACAGAGCATCCATTGTTCTGATCATATCGCGAACAGAGAAACTTTCAAAACGTTTTTGAAGCTCTAGACTCATGCAAGTCAGCATAAGGCACTGCACCATAGTGCAGTCATCATTCTTAGTGGCCAGACATTTCTATCATCTTCCGGGCCATCTGCCGCCGGTTCTGCTAGAAGAGGCATGTCTAGCACATACTCTTTCTTAGCACTCCTGAGGACGAGCCCCAGGGTATGGACCCATTCCGCATAATTGCTTCCATTTGCAGCTAACTTCTCTTTCTCTAACATCGGGCCTAAGTTGAACGTGGCATTGCGAGCCATTGGATCTACAACGGTAAACACAAGTTTCACATAGACTTTCTTCAGTAATCAATTGAACATTGTGATTAAACAATTTAATTCCAAATTGCGCTCCCACTCAAATCAACATCTCTCACAATTGACAGTGAGTGATTGAAGATCCATATTTCAATTCAACACCATAGAATCATCATCTTATGATGAGAATTTCAATCGGTAGGCCAACTTGCCGATCACATCTCTATGTGATTTGTTCATCTTTCGATGCGCATGTTCCGAGCTCAGGATGATCCTGCCCGAACGTCAAGACAACCAAGTGATCTCGCAGTGAGGTATGACCTTCACCCGCATCATACTCTCAATTCGTTCGTACCCATGCAACCATGGCGCACCCCAAAAACATACATATTTCAGACGATGCTACATTTGGGAGAACACTAACTACTTGATATTTTTAAGTGAGAGATCACCCTAATAAAAGCGACTACGACGCAATCAAAAGTGTGCAACAAAAGGGATAAACATCTCAGGCAATTCATAATAGCATGACATGGCATAGCCCCTTTCAACGGTGAAGTCTTCATCTTCTTTGTGTTAGGCTTTTGCGTCAGTGTCCACCTCCACAAAACTTGTCATCACCATGTCGATGCACTATATAATATAGCTATCACTATAGCTAATAAAATTAATGCATTACATTAAGGTTAACACGGAGGTCATTAAAGTGACAATCATATGGCTCCAGCCATCATGCTGAAGCATGACACGCAGGTCATGTCAATCAATTACATTATATAGTCATCTCATAGATAATCAAATTAATATGACAAAGACTACCACATCACATGACATCCTGTAAAACCAAGTTAGACGCCTCTAATCGGTTTATGCAAAAAATTATTTAACGTGTCTTCTAAGGTTTCGAAGCAAACCGTAGCTACCAGCGTTCATTATCAAGTATGATTATCCAAGTTTGCTAAATTAACTTTGCGGGGTGTATGAAACACAAGACTTAATAAAAAATCTTGAGCCCCATACTAAACTTCGTCATACGCGTGACCCCCGTGTGGATCATATCCACATGCCCTTTAGTTTGCGAAAATTCATCTTTCTTAACTGAGGTGGAACCCAAAGAACTATGATAGCACATCGTTGATCTGTCAACTAGCATGCATGAGCAGCATAGAAGGATCGCGGACAGCCAGAACTTCGTAGCAAAATTCCACCACGCCGTCAATATCAGAAATCGCAAATTCAAGGGACGCAACAAGAACATCAAGTAATAGATTTCATCTACTACTCGCACAAATATTATTTAGCAATAGATCTCATCTACTACAAAATTATGTTGTGCAATACCCATACATCTCATGTATTCTAGATCAAAACCTGCATCTACGCATAACACGGCTCAGGATGCCACTGTAGGGAAACACAGCAGAAAACAAAAAAATTCCATATTACGAACACGCCCAGGACCACTATGAAGATGCATACAAGGTTTCATCTGATCATTACCAACTCGTAGCGCAGTGGAAGTAGAGTTGGTGAAGATCGTCAGTGCAGATTCCTGCACCTAGGATTTTATAACCTCCCAACCGTGATAATATCCTCCCTCGAACAGTCCCTTGGACAGTCCCTCGAACAGAAGATCGAACGTACGATCTCTCCACTGGGTTGCACACATATTGTCACACCGATCCGGCAGCGCTTCGCCGTCCAGAACTAATCGCCCCCGGAGACCAGGCAGCCTTGCGGCAGTACGAAAGTATTTCGTGGAGGGCGAGAGAGAGAGAGAAGGTCAGATCATTGCATGCCTTTGTATGTGAACTTGAGATTGTGTTGCAGAGCTCCTCTCCTCCTCTATTTATAGGGGAAGGAAGGGGTGCAGGGAGGCATGAGGGTGGCTGCCCAAAAGGGGGCCCCCCTCACAAACATCACCCCACCAAAGGGGGGAGGTTGCCCCCAAGTGCCCCCACCCCACCATGGCCGAACCTTGAGGGGGGCTACCCCCAAGGGGGCTCCCTCCCAACATCTCTCCACCATTTGGGGGGCTGCCCCCCAAGGGGGACACCCCAACCAAACATGTTTCCACCAAAAGGGGCCAGCTCCCCAAAGGGGGCGCCACCCAAAAACAGCATCCCACGAAAAGGGGGATGCTGTCCCCACGTGGGAACATCCCCTTGGGGCTGTCCGGATAATTCCGGAAGGCCCCGGAACATTTCCGAAAGCCTTCGAAAAATTTCGGACGCATTCTAAAACTTTTTCAACTTGATGGTTTCCCCAGAAACTTTTCTGGTAACTCCGAAACACTTCCGGTTTCTCTGAAACATTTTCGGTTTTCTCTCCGAAACTTTTTCAGTGTCTCCAAAACTTTTCCGGTGACTTTCTCTCAGACCCCTAACCTAGTACTCAGTAGATAGATGACCCTTAAGCGTGTGACCCTGTAGGTTCGCCAAAGCATAGACATGATCGGAACATCTTCCGATCAATGATCAATAGCGGAACCGTGGACATCCATATTGACCCCTATACCCACATGAATGAATATTCAAGTGAACCTTTAGTTACCGTGTACTATTTCTTTTGCTTTGCGATATGTTACAAAAACCCGAGGTGAGATTTATCGGCATCTCCGTGAATCAACAACTTGTTCACTGTGCAAGTTCCTCGTTACCGGTTTTGTTCTCTTTTCTCGTTCCCGTGTTCCGGCATCCCCGTGATCAAAGCGCGCTGTCACTACAGGAATTAGGGAGTTTGCCGTCAGCCCAAGACAGACGGCAAAGGCTGATATCCTGGCGGCAAAGAGTTTGCCATCAGCAGACTGACGGCAAAGAGTGTCGTAAAGGAATAAATCGGCAAAGCCGTACTTTGCCGTCAGCTTTCTGTTGGGATGATGGCAAAGGGTTTGCCTTCAGTGTACAACCTTTAGCGTCAGCCGTGGCAGGCCTAACGGCAAAGAATAGCACATGACGGCCTGACATCCTACCGGACGGCGTCAGGCACTTTGCCGTCAGTCGGCCGTCGGCTCTTTGCCGTTAGCCTGCAGACGGCAAAGATTTCAGATCTTTGCTGTCAGCCTGCTGACGGCAAAGAATTCAGGACTTTGCCGTCTGCTGGCTGACGGCAAAGGGCGACACGTGGCAGCTACGTGTGCTTCGCCTGGTTACCCTTTGCCATCAGTCGGCACACGGCAAAGACGAGCTAACGGCAAAGTGTAACCTGGCGAAGCATAGGTAGCCGCCACGTATCGACCTTTACCGTCAGCCGGCAGACGGCAAATTCCTGTCCTGCCCTTTGGTGTCTGCTCATTGACGGCAAAGTTTTGTACATTTTTTTTTTGTTTAAATTACTTTATTTCAGCAGTTGAATAGACAATATATATCACAAATATCACAGAAATGTTCCATATAGATAGAATCATAAAAATGAAACATCACACATAGTACAAATGATCCATATCACATATATGTCATAGTGTCCATATCACACATAATATCCATATCACTACAAGATATCACATAAGATATTTTGGTAGTACAAGAATTGTCTTCATGTCATATCGTAGTCCAAATATCATCCGTGTGGCAACCTACAAGATGAAATCATCAAGATGTCAAATTTTGGCACTTGTCTCTATTTATAAGAATCTAGCACTTGTCACTCCTTCACTTTACGATATATCTAGCGACAAAAGAAAGTACTTCAAGACACAATAAAAAAAATAGTGATCCATATCACACCATATCCATATTCCATTGTGAGTTTCCAAAATAAATAGCTTCTAACCCGTATGGAGTTTCTTTCCAAGATTAAGTGTTTGCGCAAGTGAAGTATGGTGGAATAAAATCCTAGGATCCGTCTTTAGAACGAAATTATTTCGAATATTTGACTAGTGGTTGTCCATTTGTGAATTTAGAAGTCATATAGGTTTAGGTAATTGGAATTTGTTCAAGGTGTCATATGATGCACTAAACAAGATACTTGACATCTAGCTAGATCATGAACAACGGCATAAGTAAGCTAGCACATACATATAACTACTTACAAGAATCCATGATTGGTTCAACAAAAAGAATGTAGCAATGTGACAAACATATGCGGGGCTAGATTCATGCGTGCTAATAAGTTCGAGCAAGGAATCTAGCAAGATGTAAATGAGATATGGGGGGCACTAACCGGAGTCGATCTCAAGGAATCAGAGAACCACCAAGATCATTACCGCTTGGGCCTGGTGCAATAGAAGATCCATCATTATTCGATCCATGGCCTGATGGATGCTGCACAAAGTATTACATGGTTAGCATGTTAGCATGACACTCGAATGCTAAGAAATGCAATAATGGTGCTTGAAAGTTTTTCAGGTAACTGACCGGAGGGAACGGAGTAAAGGCTGGCATCTGCATAGTGGGCATACCTTGCTGGGTACACCAAGCCAGCAAATTATGTTTGAGGAGTGAAGGTTTAGTACTGGTAGTAAAAGACTACATGTGCTTGGCTATTAAGGAACTAACTGCAAACAGGTCAAACCATTGACCAGTTTGTGCCGACAACGCCTGCTGCAACCTCTCATCTGCCAGTCGCCTCTCCTTCACCAACCTGTCCTCCAACCTATCTGCAGCTTGTCGCCTCTCCTCTGCCAGTCGGGCCTAGAGAATATGTCATCGCAATCTCATCTTCAAATCCAACACTAAGTAAGGATTAGAAAAAGCTTATATAGAAGGACTTGTATAGAATACCTCCATCTCAACCATTGCTGGCGTCGAGCATTTTTTATAGAAGAACTTGAGCTAGTTTGCCGAGCCTTCATCTCAGGGAGAGTATGATGGGAGGACCTACGAAACATGCCATGTCCAATCGCTTCCGCGTCATGTTTCCAGCCTTCTCCAGAGATCATAACCAACTCATGGTCAAGGGGTTCCGATGTCACATCATACTCGGGCACTTTCGTTTCTGTTGCCACCATTTTATATTTGCCCAGCCGATCGTAGGCGGCCGCGTTGGTATACACAGACAATGTGTCATTCTCATCATAAGGCTTGGCAATTTTGTATGATCCCTTATGGGCCAAAGCGTATGACACGAAAAGGTTTGGCTCCTGCACATGATTGTGAGCCGCCTGCAACCAAAGCAACATGATTATGAGGGGTCGCCCTCGCATGAAGAACAAATCGATGTGAAGAAAGACATACCCAATTTTGCGCATACCCCTTAAGGTTTGAGCTACCTTGATGGTGTGGTGGATCCCGCATGCCGGCTCGCCGTTTTTTATAATCTAGGTGTTTCTCCATATACTGGTCAGAACACCAGTAGTCCACCATTCGTTCCCAGCACTCCCCCTTATCGACGCACCATCTGGGAGTAACCTAATTGATCATTGTCATGTGTGTGGAAGCGATACCCATTGATGTCGTATTTATCGAACGTACCGACCTTATAGTCAAACCCATTAGTAACTTGTTTCAAGTCTTTGTCCAATATTGACGTACCCTACAAGTTTAAGCGGGAAGGATTGGTGTATTAGTCGCATGTAATACCAACTTCAAGTCTTCCATAATAAGAAGTACCTTTTCTCTGAACCAAGAAATGAAACCGTAATTTCCGTCTCCTTTGCCAGCAAGAAGCTCATACTCTTCGACCGACTCAGGTTTGACCCCTCCATTCGAGAATTGGGCAACGAATTCACTGAGCAATGAGAAATGAGCAGAGTTAGACACAAACATATGAGTAGATGTTACATAATGTACCAAGCACTTACTCAATGTACGGCCGCACTTCTTTTAGGTTGGTGAGGACATACAACATAAGAGAGCTCCACTCTTTGGGATCCAATGTCTTTGAACCAGAAGCACCCACAGGTCTGAGTTGCCCTTTGAAGAGGCTGAGCTTGGATTCATGTTTGGGGTCGCCAGTATTGTAACGAGACTTTGCATTATGCAAGCTAGGAATATTGGCCGCATAGCGTGATGTCGTGAAGTTTGACATCTCCTCGGCCAAGAATGCCTCGGCTATGGATGCTTCAATTCTACATTTATTTTTATATTTAGCTCGAAGAGTCTTTTGCATTCTCTCAAGTCCATTGCACCAACGGTTCTGCACAGGGCCCCCCCATTCTTGCATCAGACGGGAGGTGTAAAATCATATGTTCCATCGGATTAAAGAAGCTCGGTGGAAAGATCTTCTCTAGCTTGCAAAGCAACTCGGGCGCCCATTTTTCCATGTCATCTATCACCGTAGGAGATAGTTCTTTAGCACAAAGAACACGGAAGAAATAGCTAAGCTTTGCCAGTAATTCCCAATCTTCCTCAGGGATATAGCCTCGAATCATCACCGGCATTAACCGCTCAAGCCATATGTGCCAATCTTGACTCTTCAGCCCGTAGAGACGCAATTTATCAAGATTCACTGCCCTAATTAGATTCGCTGCATACCCATCAGGTAACAACAAAGTTTTGAACCACATGAGTATCTCCTTCTTTTGTTCCCTTGTAAGGACAAACCTGGCCCTTGGCGTCCTCCAATTTTTCTTGCCCTCGAGTTGCCGCAATGTTTTGTTTGGGTCTATCACATAGCTTCATTACATCAAATCTAGCCTTACTATTGTCCTTCGTCTTATCAGGAATGTTGAACAATGTGCCAAAAATGGCCTCGCCAATATTCTTTTCAGTGTGCATTACATCAATGTTATGTGGAAGCTCGAGCTGGTGGAACTAGGGGAGATCCCGGAAGCATGGCTTGTGAGTCCAGGCGTGTTTTTCATTATATCCCAAGAAATACATTGGACGTTCAGGATCAGGCTGGAGAGCGTTTAGTTGAGCAAGAATCTATTCACCCGTCATCTCATGTGGTGCCGAGTGTTCGACAACTTCACCTTTCATGAAGTTCTTCTCGTCTTGTCTGAATGGATGGTCAGGATCCGAGAATTGTCTATGGAAATCAAAGCAAGAATACTTGCAACCATGCTCCAGCCAACGGCACTGAAGACCCGCCTTGCATCTTGGGCATGGGAACCTCCCATGCACAGACCACCCAATGAAAAGTGAAAATGCCGGTAGGTGATGCGATGAGTACTGGTACCAAACATGCATTACGAAGTTTTTTTTGCTAGCAGCGTCGTATGTCCGTATCCCATTCACCCAAGCTTCTTTTAAGTCATCCATCAGTGGCTGCATGTACACATTTATATTCTTCCCCGGATACTTGGGCCCTGGAATTATCAACGACAAGAATATGTGCTTGCATTGCATTACGACGCCGGGGGGGGGGGGGGGGGTGGTTGAGGGGAACAACAAACACGGGCCAACAACTATATGTCTTTGACACCATACCAAACGGATTGAACCCATCGAGCCCGATGGCAACTGGTACATTCTTTGCCTCTTTTGCTTTTTGATGATGTATTCGATCGAAATTCTTCCATGCTTGGACCCAAGATGGATGTATCATCATTGGTCTCCCATGATCATCCTTGTCGCATCTTATCCCACCTTTGTGTCATGTCATCTGTTTGGCCATCTCTTCGTTCATGTAAAGCCCTTGGATTCTTGGAAAGATTGAAAGATACCGAAGAACATTTGCGGGGATTTTGCTCTTCTTCTCACCATCACCGAGGTTTTTCTCAACATACCTAGAGGAACCGCACTCGGCATCATACTTGTCATCCGCATACTCTTTCCTAAATAAGACACATCTGTTTGGACAAGCATGTATCTGCTCATAGGGCATCTTAAGTACACGGAGGATTTTCTTTGCTTCGTACAAGCTTTTAGACATTTTGTGACCTTTAGGGAGAAAGCGACCAAAAAAGGTCACCATCGAATTAAAGCAATCTCTGCCCATGTTGTACTCGGTTTTCTAAGAAATTACTTGTGCGATGGCATCCAACTGACAAAGGTCTGTGTACTTGTGAAGAGGTTGTGGTGACGAATTCAGCATTTCTAAGTAGGCCCTCGCAGACTCCTCCGGTTCTTCCTCTTCCTCTTCATGTGCGTCGTTGAAGTCAGCTACCATGTCAGCGATGACGGTACCATTGTCGTCGGTGCGCTGACGCACCACCTCCTCTCTACTACATTCAGGCTCGCCATGAAAGGTCCACCGGGTATAGTTAGGCTTAAACCCATTCTTCTGTAGATGTTGACCCATCTTCTTCCTTCACTGTTCAGTACGGTTGTCGCACTTCAAGCAGGGGCACCAATTTTTTCTCTGGCCAAGAGCAAATGCTGCCTCCACAAATTAATTGGTCTTCCCCAACCATTCATCGGTCATGCCAGCCTGACTAGGTTGGCCAGTGTACATCCACGCACAATCCCCCATACTAGTACTTGCACTGACAGTAGGGGTACAAAATTCATATTCATCAAGTTATGTACAACTTAATTGCGACTAGATACACAATTAATTACTTTTGTCATATTATGTACATCACAATTTTATTTTGTACCATACATGGGAAATGGGCATTCATGAATACTATCTCTAATAGGTAAAGATGGGTCTTAATCCCACCTGAGTACATGTAGATTGGGTTCGTTTCCCATGCTCTACTCCGGCCCGAGGCAAAATTTCGGCAGCACCTCCCCGTTGTTCTCCAGATACACGTCCCGGCAACAAGCCGAGAGAATGTGTACCCGGAGAACAACGGGGTGGCGCTGCCGAAATTTTCCTCGGACCGAAGTAGAGCACGGAAAACAAACCCAATCTACACGTACTCGGGCTGTCCATGGATAACGTGGACAATTCGAAAGGATCACGGTTATAAATATGCAAAGACATGCATATTTATAGATGCCACCCTTTCGAACGGGAGACGGCTAGGTTACGCGGCTTGACATGAAAATAAAATCTAGTGCCATCGGCACGACGACCGGAACAGAGCAAATAGGGGAGGGGTGAGGAGATGACATTTGAGCTCACCCTAGACCATAGAGGAAGTAGTCGAACGATGACGACAACGGCAACGGGACCGAGGCTGCTCCTGGAGGTGAAGAGAACATCCTGCACATGAAAAGCACCGGCACAACCAACATAAGCACCATATAGCTGTACAAATATGCATAAGCAGGAAGTAACTCAGTATCCAACAAAACTATCCTCTTCTCCTCCTCTCCTCCTCTCCTCTTCTCTTCTCCTCTCCTCTCCTCGTCTTCTCCTCTCATCTCATCTCCTCTTCCAATCTCCTCTCACACTCTCAAACATACAAGCACTCACACATTCATAATTTAAAGCACATAGCAAAACATAACATTGCGCATAACATAACATGGCACATAACCATATAAGCAAACATTTTTTTTTGTAATTTCCATAGCAAACACACATATCAATTTCCATAAGCAAACACACATATCCAACCACATAACCATAAAAGCAAACATTCATACTTTCATAGCTCATATCTACATAACCATATCAATTTCCATAACCACACAACCATTTCAATTTCTATATCCAAACACACATATCCAATTTTCATAGAAAAAAAAGTGGTGGAGGGGGACCTTAGAGGCCAGAGGAGCTCACGGCGGCGGCCGTGGGGCGTTGGGCTGGGGGCCGGTGACGGGCCTTCGGATGTGGCCCGGTGGTGGCCTGAAAGGGGAGGCACCGGTGGTAGAGGACCGAGGAGCTCACTGCGGCGGTGGTGTCGTCGTCCTGCGGTGGCACTGGAGACGAGAGGAGGAGGGCAACGTGGAGGGGGGGCAAGGTGGAGAAGGGGGCGGTGGAGGAGGGGGTGGTGGAGGAGGGCCCACGGCGGAGAGCCCACGGGGGGTGGCCGTGATCGCCTACGTCCAGCGGCGGTCACGGCAGGGGGTGGCGGTAGCGGGGGGGCTCGGGGTGTGGCGGCGGGGGCTGGCGGCTGCGCGGGGGGGGGGTGGCGGCGGCGGGGCGGTCGGGGTTTGGATCTGAAAGGAATGGGGGGAGGGAGGGGATAAGCGCGTGGGGTTAGAGTTTTATTTTAATTTGAGATTTGCCGTCAGCCGGGTGTGCCTTTGCCGTCAGCCATCGTATATGCTGACGGCAAAGTGGGGCTTTCAGCAGCTGACGGCAAAATTTGGTCTTTGTCATCTGCCCCGATGAAAAGCTGACAGCTAAGAGCTCAACAGACGGCAAATTTCCTGATTCCTGTAGTGTGTGTCTGGCCAGACGATGATGGATACTGTTACACCGAGAGAGCCCTAAGAATATCTCTCCATTGACGGAGGAGCCAATCCTAGCCTTGACCTATCAAGTTCCTTGTCATACTTTTCCATGAACCCGTAAGCTGCCGCAATAGCCGCCCTGTTACAGATGATGTTTAATAAACCCCAAAGTTCATGAAGCAAGTAGGAAGGAACTCGGTACTCTCATGGTCCAAGGAATTATGCAAACGTTTAACTTCACTGTGTTATCAACCATTAACTTGTGACGAAAGTGTCTCATAGTAATAACAACCAATCTGGGTCTGTTCAACACAAATGTTCTACTAACAGTGTGTCCTCAAAGTTGCCGGCATTGACATTCCCATGATCAGGAAAACAAAACCATCATGCAACACTTGAGCTAGTCTTAGAGGCGAGACTAGGAATCTATTTTACCGTTTATAATTCCACACGTGCACATGAGTTTCCCTCCGAGCCTCGTGGTTATTGTAGACTCAAGAACCATTGCAGTTATAGCATAGAATGTAAACATTAATTATGAACTTGGAGATAAATAATAACTTTTATTTTTGCCTCTAGGGCATATCTCCTACATAGAGGTGGCGGTCGGGGCAGACGGGCAGTCCTGGGGGGCAGTTGCGCGGGTGAGACTGGGAGAGGCCAAAGCAGTGCCCGCGCGGCGGTGCCCTGCTGGAGCAGGCGAGCAGTTGCAACCTAGCGAGCAGCTTGAGCCGCAGAGTGCTGGAGCAGGAGCTTATCGGTGAGTGAGTGAGTGGGGGCAGCCGGGCGGGGGGGATGGCCGGCGAGCGGTGATAATCCCCAAGTGCAAGGAATCATCATAGCACTTTCCAAAGATGGAAGTGGTAAGTATGGAGTGTCGAATCCACAAGGAGCTAAAGGTAAGATCAATATTCTCTCAGGTCCGATCTGCCACTGATACAACCCTACGTACACCGAGTGTTTGCTTCATCTGGAAAATAAAACTAGAACTACTTTGGGGGTTTGAAAGGATACGTTTTGCAAGATAACAGAGAACTTGAACATAAAAGATAGGTGCTGCCTAAATAAATATACAATATAATACAGATAGCGATTGTGGAATAGTGGTGGTATGGTGTGCGGAATTGTCCCTAGCCAATTAGCTAAGTTACTAGACCGATAGCAAGTTTTTATGCGGGAGAGGCCTCTGCTAGCATGGCTTCCCTTACTTGGAATTCTATGCACATATGATTGGAACTATTAGCAAGCATCCGCAACTACCAACAAGTTCACTAAGGTAAAACCCAACCATAGCATTAAGATATATTGGTCCCCCTTTCAATCCCGTATGTATCAATTTCTATGGTAAGGAGAAGTTTCCGTCGCTCTCGCCCCCTAATGCATAGTACTATCAACATACAAATAACCCTATGGTGTGATCCACGTGCACGCTCATATGATGGGCACCAAAGGATAGTAACATAACCACAAGCAATTTAAACCTATCATAGCAATTCACTAATTAACCCATAGGACAACAACAATCTACTCAAACACAATAGCGATGACACAAATCATTGGATAATAATTCATAGCACCAAAACACCATGTTCAAGCAGGGGATTACATCGGGTTGCGGGAGAGTGGACGGCTGAAAAGAGGTGAGGAAGGTGATGAAGACGATCACCGCGGCGATGGTTCCCCGGCGGCACTCCGGCGCCACCGAGAGAGAGAGGGGAAAGAGGCTCCCCTCCGGCGTGCTCCTCCATGGCCTCCCCCCTAGATGGGTAGAGGTTCTCCCCTCTGGTCCTTGGCCTCCATGGCGCCCGAAGGGGCGAGAGCCCCTCCGAGATTGGATCTCTTCTCTCTCTGTTTCTCTAGTTTTCGTTGCTTTTCGGGACTGTTTCTGACGCCGAGCACCGTTTCTTAAATAGCCAGAGATCCTTAACTCCAATTGGGCTGATTTTTTACATGATTTGTTTTCCAGAAATTAGCTTTCTTGCGGTGAAAGAATGGCCCCAACCGCCTTAGGGATTGCCCACAAGGGCCCATGGCGTGACCGGGGGGGGGGGGAGTGACCGCGCCCCCTGCCATTGAGGGGCCCCCAGGCATCTTCTCGCAATGATTCCTTTGCCCAAAAATCCGATAATTCCCAAAATTAATTCACAAAAAATTTCAGCACATTCCGACTCCGTGAATGTTTGACGTATATTTCCAAACACAGTAGAAAATAGGAACTGGCCTTTGGCACTGGATTAATATGTTAGTGCAAATAAATATTGTGTCAAAAACTTTAATAAATGATGTAAATATAGCATGAATACTACAAAACTTATAGATATGTTGGAGACGTATCAAGCGGCGGGGGGACCGGGGAGCGCCGGAGCAGAGGGGAGTCACCGGCGACCGGCGGCGCACTGGTCTAGGAAGTGGGAACTGAACTCGATTCACTCCCGTGCGGTTAGGTCTGGTCTTCTGGGCTGTTTTTGGTGCGGGCGAACGAAGATGATGAGAGGCTGGCCTGGGCCCTGGCTGTGTGCTGGGCTAAGCCCCAGGCCCATTCAAAAATATGGGTAGGAATAGCTTAAAAAAAAGCCATGCCCCGAGCCTGGTCCCTGGAGGCCTGGGACCCAACTCCGCCCCTACCCGGAGCCCTTTTCCCCCACTCCGTCCCTCCCCCTTGCTCTTTATCCGCACCCTCCCTGACTGATGCTACCCCAGTACCACCCCGGCCGCCACCCAGGCCTTGCCGGACCTCCGCCGCCCCACCCACATGCCTGCCCGTCTTGGACTACGCCGCCGTTGCACCCCGGATCTGGCCGCGGCCTAGGTATCCTCCGCCCCCTGCCGCCGCCGTCCATGGCAGACACCACGCGGGTCAAGTGTTCGACCAAATGCCAATGATAATTTTTTTAACATTCTCGTTGTTTACTTTGAAGCAAGCACGATGGCGGGATACTCGGTGAAGGAGGATGAATTGTTGTGCGATGCGTGGTTGGCAAGAAATGTGGACTTTGTTGGCATGAAGCACAAGGGCATAGCATTTTCGCAAAATGTGTATTCTTGGTTTCATGAGCAAAAGCACTACGCGCCCTACAACTTGGAAGTGATCCATAATCGCAATGTGAAGTCGCTATGCCATCGGTGGCACGCCATTTCAAACGCCGTCATGAAGTATTGAAGTGCGATTGCACAAGTGCAAAGAAGGTGGCCAAGGTGCGCGTCACTCATAGAGCTCATAAGTTTTGCTTCTTGTTGCTCTACGTGTTGGTCAATTCATTGATTTGCTCAATGTTGCAACTTGTTGATCACGTCATTGTATAGCCCGGACGTGCGGGTGAGTTGTACCAAATGACGGAGGGCAAGCCATTCACACTGATGCATTGTTGGATGAAGCTCAATAGGCACAACAACTGGATCAAAAACATGTGCCTATGAAGAAGTTCATGCTCGAGGAGGGGAAGCTTGAGATGAAGGCCGCTTTCGAGGAGTATGGTTGAATTTGAGATCGATGAATTTAAAAAACTTCTTGTACATCCAGTGCTTTCGGATTTAAATGTACTGTTGAATTGCTATTGATCGATGATTCAAAGTGAGGCTACATCAAGGGCGGACATTTGGTTTAGTTTTATTCTATATTTTTTTAGGAAAAGGGGCGGACATTTGGTGTGCCGGGTTGGATGGCCGGCTCCCCTATCGCTGTCCACGAACACGTCCGGATGTCTTCGCGGACATTTGGTGTCGTCCGTTTGGTGAACTGCATTGGAGTTGCCCTCAACGCGTCACTTTTTTTTCCTTTGTTCGTCAGAAAGATAACTAGGGCAATTAATGGCGACCGGCCGGTGGTGCGCCGCATATCCACGTATGGTCTGCAGCCTTTGCATCCAGCTGCTGCCTGCGATCACCATCATCATATGCAAGGTCCAGACTCTTGTGACCTTCTGAGAAAAGTTTGTCATGATTTGACCCCTCTTCAGAAGTTTATCAGCATCTGACCCTCGTGCCTACCGCCATACACTGTGGTGGTTCGCTAAATGGGCTACCGCCATGGTCAACGGTGGTAGACCCCGGTCCACGCATCCTGGTCATGCCTATGTGGCAAAGGGGCTACTGGCATTGACCCCGGAGGTAGCCCATATACCCTACCGCCGGGGCCGACGGTGGTAGACCCCTGAAGGGGCAAGTGGGAGCGGGGCGGCGGGTGGGCCACAACACATGGCTCATTTTTCTATGGATGTACAACCTTCTGCCATGGTTTTGCATGAAGCAGAAGTATATACACCTCTCCATGTTGATTCAAGGGCCAAAGCAACCAGGTATAGATCTTAACTTGTATCACCAGCTACTGAAGAATGAACTGGATACGCTTTGACTTCCAGGGTCCGGGATGCAGACAAACAAGAGTACTTCCCTCTTAAAGCATTGTTGTTAACAAGGATCAATGATTATCCCACATATGGATACCAATCCGGCCAGACTACCAAAGGGTACAAAGGATGTGTTATCTAGCAAGACGAGACCTGTAGTCGTCGATTGCCTGGAACTAAAAAAATTGTGTACATGTGTCACAGAAGGTGGCTGCCCATGGCTCACCCTTGGAGGTAAGATGAGGAAAACTTCGTTGGAGATGTTGAGAATCATACTAAGCCTGAGCCGAAGACTAGGCAACAAATCTTGGACACTGTGAATGCATTGCCCCCTATCATCCCAGGAAAGACGCAAGCAGGGCCAGTAGAGGGCATGTGGTAAAGGAGATATATATTCTGGGACTTGCCTTACTGACCACATTTAAACACTCGTCACACCATAGATGTCATGCACATTGGAAAAAATGTGAGCGATAGCATTCTTGGTATGTTGGTCAACATGCCAGAGAAGACAAAAGATGGATTGAAGTCAAGGATTGACCTAGAACGGATGAACATAAGAGAAGAGCTATTGGCATGACAGACAATGATGGAGACACATGTAAAGACTAAACTACCCCCCGCTTATTACAATTTGGAGAAATCGGCTACTGAACAAACCCCGAGAAACTCATTGATATGAAAAATCACAAGGTAGTCGGTATGAAGTCTCATGGCTGTCATGTGATGATGACATAGAAAGTAATTTAAGTAAGTATAATTATGAAGGAAGATGTATAGAATTGATTATAGGAGGGTCTATAATTTGTCTACAACCATTTGATAGGTTATTATGACATTGGATTTAAGATTTCATTTTATTTTTTTGGATTTTTTTAGATTTCATATGGTTGGGTTGAAAAGATGGTTCAGTTGAAAAGTGTCACATCATATATCATCCGTTTTATATTGGTATTGATATAGATTAGTGGTTGTTAAAAGCAACAATAATCTCCTACATACACCTCCTGAGCGTCCCTCTTAATGTTTTTGCGTCCAGTCCATGTGTGTGCCGCACCATGACATGCACATATCATGGTTATGGGAGGGAGGTGGATTTGAATTCTATGAAATTCATAGAAAGGTTAATCTTGCTCGAATTTCATGAATTTTCTATCTTATAAACTAGCATAGTGGCCCTCGCAAATGCGAGGGCACCATCTTTACTATGTTCTAAGTGACTGAGAAATAAGCGTATGGTCATTACATCGAAGTTTACACTATGTTCTATAAGCAAGTTGCGAGGACATTGTCCTTAGTGATTATAAAGTAATGGTCTAATGGTTGTTCGAAGAATGCAGAATGAAGTAATAAAATTATACAGACACCAAAAAATATTTCTTAAATCAAACATCGCCTTTGCATGTAGCATCTTTGCACGGTCAACGTCTATAATTTTTATTAGCATAGTCAATATATACTTGATAATCATTCGAAATTCTGTAAGAGAAGTCTTCGTCTATAGTTAGATTTATTGTTTGGCATTCCCCTTTAGTTTTTGGTAAAAAAAAGGGGCTATCTCACTTTAGATCACACGTTTATCTCCATGAAAACAAATAAAACCGCAACCTATTTATTTCAGTCAAAGCCCGCATGTATCACATGCCTTAACTCAAATAATGTATCGCATAAGCTTCTTACTCCAAAAAAGAGATAAGAAATTACTTACCCTAATCCACAATATAAATTTTAGGATATTGATATAATTCTCAAGATGTTATTGACTTCCAATTTGTGTGCAAACACATAAAAATAATTATATGCCATATAAATAAATAAATATATTTAATGAATAATCTAGTAATACAGGTTTGATGTTTTAGAAGTTAGTTTTTCATTTATGGACCGTAATACTTAGACATGTTTGAACGGTAATATTGTAAAAAAGACATGCATTTTGGAATGGAGGTATAGTATGGCACATTATACATACATACGTAGATATGAAAATTCTTCTTCTTCATTTGCATATTCCTGAATCTGTCCTCCTCGATTTATTTTTTCACTCTGAATTATAATACAATTAAAAGTATGATCAAGTCATAATGTTCTACCACAAAAAAAACTTGAACTGTACTACCAAAACCATACTAGTTTGTCAGTGAACCCTTCCTCTGTGATGCCCTTTTACATGAAACGGGCCTATATTCACCACAAACCATATATAGAAAATCACATAAAATACGATATATGATTGAATTGGTATGAGTTACTTTGCCCAAATGGATAATTTATTGCATGTAGAGTGGTCTTGCCCCACGCCATGATAAAATTACAGGCTTAACTCTACGTGGCAGTTTGTGTAGAAGAAATAAAAATTACACCCACAAATCAATTCCCATGCTCATTTGGTCCCTTTGATTGAAACTCGGCATTAGGCATGCTAGTAGTAGTGTACATTCAGAAAGATACCATAAGCAAATTAGTATAACAAAATAAATTACACAAGCTTTTCCGAATGGTAGAACATAGCACTTAGCACTTAATATTGTGGAACAATGATCAATAAAACCACAAACTGAACAATGCAAAAATGCATAAGTAACACTTGTTATGATAAACAAAAATATAGTGATCTTATAAAGTACTAAAGATAATGTACAACTGTGTGTACTAATTGAGAAGAACATTGAAAAGGGGAAGCACACATGAAAACTTTCGTAAAATAAGAGAAAGTCTGTGTAAAATTCGGGTTAGTTAAACAAACGTTTGGCAATAATCCCAAAAGAATATATGCAAAATAAAGGATTCTTGCTTAGAAATTAGACCGGAAGGAAATTTAGAAATGGATAAATGATGCTCAATGGAGCAAGGCAATATTTTTCATGTCCCTTATAATGGCTCACATATGTTCCCCACATTAAGAGATTATCATAGCTTTACTCCAAATCCATTAATCATATGCTTGACAATGAAAAAAAAAACCAAGGCCCAATAAGAATATTCATTGCAAATTCTCAATTGAGAAATTATGCAAATAGATGTGAACTCAAGTTTAGCATGTGGACCGTCTTTAGCATCGGCGAAGTTATTATTGATGATTGGAGGCATTGCAATCTCGTCCATTGAGTTTGACATGAAAAAAATGCAGTCTCGATAAGTTTAAGAAAAGTAATAGAAAATGCTTACATTGTGACTTTTTAGCAAGATGCCAAGTAAAAAATGTTTACTCAATCATAATCTTCTGCACGACATCTTTTGGTATTATGGATGGAATGCTCAATCGGTAGAAATGTGACTAAATGGGCACAATTAGCAATAAAAGAGACTACATTATAGTTAGAAGTCACCAATATTTGATATGAGCTAACTATGTCAGCTGCAAGATCTAAGCAGAAATTAGCAAGCATGCCAATGCAAAAACATATTTCAAGAATCACATTATTCTTGCACATTAGTCATATCCAATATCCGAGAAATGTAGTATGTTGCGAAACATATATCAAAAGAAAGGATAAAGTATAAACTGTCCTTTGTTGAGAAGTGCTTTTGGAAGAGTCAAAGTTATTTGCTAACTTTCCAGTTTCATGATTATATAATACGACAGCAAATCAGCGAGAGTGTTCACTTGGAGAATCAAAGTATGTAAATGATGCGTCTGGGCCGGACTTTCTAAAAAAAATAAGCCTGCTAGTAACTCCAAAATGGAAACAAGAATTCCTTGCTGATGATTAATGATTACTTCAGTTTTTATCAGATGCTAAACTAAACTGCTTGGAGTATGCATAACGGAATCTAATGATTGACGACCAACACTTGAAGCAGTTAAAAAAATGAGCGTGCATCTCAAAAAGTCAATATTATGTCATTTTGAACAAATGCAAGGCCTTGGTTGGTAAACATTTGTGACTATAAAAAAATCTAAAAATTCAATATTTTAAGTCATTACCGCCGCACATTCATAATACTAACTAAGGACATGACAGCTCCAACAAAAAACAACATACAAAGATAAGCAGTCTAGTTTGTGCGGTAGAAGTAACGGAAGAGGTGCCATGTGAGCATATCATCGCCCTCTCCCATTTGCTCCATGAAGGTCCTCCATCTATCAGGCTGCTAGTCCTTTGTGTACCTTTCAAGAAATTTGGTACAATAAAATTTTAGTGACAGAGATTTCAAAACAATTGTATAACTAACAACTGAATTTTGTAGATTTATAGTCTATAAAAGCACAGCCAAAAACAAGCAAAAATGGAGTTCAACAATTATTATCTACCCAAACAACAGGAGTTGACATAAATACATTGTTTTACTAATTAAGAAGCAACAACACATCAAATAAAATGTCATCTTCCATATGACAGAAAGGGAAAATGAGAGAAAAATGAACATACAAAACGGTACAATTAAAAAGAGTTTCAGAGCAAGCACAAAAGGTCAAGTTTGCATCCCCTTCTTGAATTTTATTGTGTACTGACCCATAAGGCCATGAAACCACAAGAGCAGTTAGTAGTGATATAGTTATGGAAGATGTGCGGGCCCTTCACAGTATAGAGGCACATACAGCGACCAATACTATGGTGTGACCTTGGACATGCAGAACCTCACCAGGGTGATTTTAACTCAGTCCCAAAAGTTGATCCTGTCAGCTCCAGGTAACTCGTAATCCTAACCATGCAGATATATGAGCGGTTCCAATATTCTTCCATAGATGCGTGCAACACAGAGCAATGAGAGAGAGGAAAAATCCAGTACAGCAAATCACCGTGCGGACATGTATGATAAGGCGACGGAAACCCCCCCTCGATACTGATTTGGACATGGACAGATGGTTACCAGGGATGCACAAACCAATTTTGGGAATCAATTTTTGGCACAAAATTTAGGGATGGCCATGGCACATAAGCGTTGCTGCACTTCAAAATAGCAGGAAGGAGATGGGGCTGGGAGGTTCCTACCTACAGTGTGCACAGCCATGGGGATTGTGTGGAAGTGCTAGGGTTCTTTTATCCCCATCTTTGCCGCTTGCAGCCGTGCCCATCATCCTTGCTGTCTAGCGTCCTCCTTGTGCAGTCGCCACACCACAACATCGTACGGCCGTCGTCCTTGTGGTCTCGTGGCATCTTCGTGCAATCGCCGTTGTGGCCACCGGAAGACTTGTGCCTCTTTCCGCCTCCATGGCCCAGCGTTGCCTAAGTGACTCGGGGCCTCTTGGGTATCGTACCACAACCAAAAAGCTGATCTATTCCTCGTGTGCAAAGCTAGGCATGCTAGCTGATTGATTTGCAGCCGGCCGGAATACCACGCGCACGTGAAAATCTTGTGGATGAATTTTGTCCTTTGAGACTCCCTTCTGCCCACTACTTCCGGCCAGATGCGTAAGCAACAGATGAATCTAGCCACCAAGCAATTAATCTCAAGGTTAACAAATTGGAGGAGTAAGCAATTGAAGGGATAAAACACGTAGTACGTGCAGGCGAAACTAATCAAGAGCTTATTGATTTTTGCACGTACTCGTACACCAGCGCCTTCTACGCCGCGTAGAAGCATAAGCCATAGAGTCGGATCAGGATGATGTGGTAAGTCCTATCGACTTCATGGCCAACGCGTCGTTGGGAAACCCTGTACACGACGCCGAAGCACCAGAGCCGACCTTCTCCCAGCAGTCTCGACGTTGCCCTTGTTGATAAGAAAACCGTTCCGGTGATTGCCCTTTTCTTCCTTCTGCAAATAGACGACAATCTTTGCATACATCTAGATTGCAATCTTGGCGACGGGCATGTGTGGCGCTCCTGTTTATTTCTTTACAGCCGACGCTTGGTAGCGTAAGGGGTGCGTGATTTGGACCAGATTAATGAAATCTAACGTTTGAGATTTTTTCCATAGTAATGGTCAAAATAAATCGACGGTCTGATGTTTCTATTTTTTGTGGGATTTTCTAGCATATTTCTTTTTTTTCTGGTTAGCCTGTCATTTATATTTAGTATATAATAGATGGGGGTTGTGAGACACAGTTCATCTATTCAATTGCCACGCCGCTAAAAAATATAGGTAAATGACTAGCACATATGCCCGTGCGTTGCAACGGGAAAAAATGTTCAAGATTAGCAAATCCCTTAAAATCTTTCACGGATGTCATACGAGAAACAACATGATAAATGGTATTGTAAAGGCGGGATGCTTTTTAGTGTATTGAAACCGTGTCCAATTTATTATACAACATAAGTATCTACCTAGTTGCCGGTATCAATTCATGCCTTTGATGTCGTTTCATAGTGATGCGAAAAAAACAGTGCATTAAGCTGAAAGTAGCAAAGTGTGTTTTAGTACTCAATGATAGCATGCGCATAAGTGCATTATGTTTGTTTTGCTGATATATGTGTTTGCAATTGTAGTCCAAGTTAAGACTTAATTTGGATTGCAAACACATTAGACATCTCCATCAAGAATAATCAATCTGTAAGGATGTGCATAACGAATGTTCAATATTGCATATCAACATTGATATTCTTAAAAAAAATATGGGCACAATTTCAAACTTTAAGCCATTAATTTACATGAAGCTTGTATTGTACATCATAGCATATGGGTGGGTTATAGTTATCCTTTTAGTCAATTTAAATGGGTAGGAGACATTTTCAAAATACACCATAAAAAGAGAAGTATTAATTAAAGACCCAACATGAACATAATTTTAGAAACGATTAACATACAAAATAATATCATATTTAGAATCTTCACATTTTTCTATGCGATTTTCATATATAATATGTTAAATTTGAAGTTACATTTTAAAAGATATAAATATTTTAAAGAAATAGTTGTATCTAACAAAAAAAATAGAAAAAATAGCTGGGCTGAAATTGCAAGATTGTACAACCCATTTGTTGAACGACACAGCTCTATTTTACGCTATCGGAATTAAGGAAGAAAAGACGCAAAAATTGAAGCAGCTAGGATTCGAACCCAAGTCTCCCCGGAGAAAGACTCCGTCGCTAGCCAGTGGGCTGCATTGTGCGACTGTGATAATTGTGGGTGTAGCTGTAGATGAATCATATGCAACGGCCGGCGACTCTGACGCAAGAACGGAACGTTTCTACTTATGAGTGGCATAGTGGGTAATTTTTGTCAACTTTAAGGCTAATTTTCCTGACGGACGGGCAGAAGCAATAGCCCCTTTATTAGTAGGTATAGATTTACAGCGGCCGACCGGCCAAGCGCTGGGCCGGTCGCGCGCGCGTCGTTCGATCGACGAAAATCAGACACTCCACCCGCACCCACGTGTGTTTTCGTTGGGCCCACCCACGGCACTCATGACGCTTTCCAAGCCTTATCTTCTCAATTGGGTCAGCGCTTCATTCTTAGCCACACATCCCATGTGTCTCCTTCCTCTATCCATCCACACTCGCGCTGGCCGTCGCCGCTTTTACCACGCCATGGATTCGTCTCCCCGTTGTCGCTCACTCGCCCCTCTCCAAGCATTTGCCTCGCTGCCATGGTCTCGTACCTCCTGGCTGCTCCGCGCCCTCCCCTGCGAGCTCGAGGCGACGGCGCTCGCACACCTCTACGGATGCAACACCATTTTTTTGCAAGGCCGCCGTGCTCCTGCTATGGCTTTGTTTTGATTTAGCCGGTTGTAGCTTTTTGATTTGTCGGTTCCAGCTTTTTATTTCGCCGGTCGCAGCAATTTCATCCGCCACAACCAACTTTTGATTCGCCGGTTCCAGCATTTTTTTTGCCAGTAGTAGCTTTTCGCGTCGCTGGTTCCAGCTTTTGATTTTGCCTGTCACAGCAATCCCCTTTCGATAGTGCACAATTTTTGATTCGCCGGTTGTACCATTTTATTTCGGCGGTAGTAGCTTTTGGCAACAATGGTTTCAACTTTTGATTTCGCCGGTCCCAACATACGTGGTCACCGGTTCCAGCAAATGTGACCGCCGTTTCCAGCAAATTGTCTCGCTGGTCGCAACATCCCAAGTCGCCGGTTCCAGCATCTCATTTTTGTAGCACTTTTTGGGCTGGATAGGAACGAAGCCGTGCTGCAATCGACGGTGGCAAACGAGAGAGGGCGCTACACGCTAGTGCTACCGGGGCCGCCGACGATGACGAACGCGGCCGCCGCACCTCGCGGAGGAGCACCCGATAGAGGAGGCGTGCTGGGCGTGGTGACTCCTTTTTTTTCTCTCCCCTGCTCTCGTTGATGTGATATGGGGAAAAAGAACAGGGGTGCGAGGTTAAGGACGAAGAGGGTGTGGGGGCGCTGGCTGGATCCGATGGCTGGGAGATGCCAAATCGGACCCGCAGGATTCGACCGGCCCAAAGTTGGGCCGGTCGACCGGCGCCTAGTACCAGCCAAAAATATATAACAAGTCATTAACAAAAAAAGAGAAATCAAGCATGACGCTGAACACAAATAATGAAGATAATAATGCTATAAAACGAGATTTGTAAGGGTGTGCTTCGTGGCCGCCGGCGTCTCCTGGTTTGCATCAATGACTTCCCGGCCGCTGCTTCTACAAGCTCCTAAGTTTCAAAAAGTTTGCGCCGCCGAGGCGGAGGCCCAGAGGCGGCATCGAGCTATGCTCACGGCGCGCCGCCGGTGGATGCTGGAGGAAGAAGACTTCGGCACCCACAAGATTTTGAATGTATTTCTATTTTTCAAGGTTAACAAACTGGAGGAGTAATAGTAAAAAAATAACAAATCGGGGGAGTAAGGAATTGAAGGGATAAAACACGTAGTACGTGCAGGCGAAACTAATCAAGAGCTTGTTGATTTTTGTACGTAGTCGTACACCAGCCCCTTCTACGCCGCGTAGAAGCATAAGCCATGGAGTCGGATCAGGATGATGTGGTAAGTCCTCCCGACTTTATGGCCAACGCGTCGTTGGGAAACCATGTACACGACGCCGAAGCACCAGAGCCGACCTTCTCCCAGCAGTCTCGACGTTGCCCTCGTCGACGACTCTAGGCGTGTTGCCGGAGGGCTCCTCCGTGTTGATAAGAAAACCGTTGGTCTGTGAGTTGCTTTATTGGGATGGCTGCATTAAAAGCTTAATGAATTCTATGGTTAGGAATACAACATCTCCAATACGATGATACACAGTGCTCTCATGTTCGTGTGCACACAAAGTCAATATTCCTAATTAATGTCATGCGTTTGCATGCAAGAAAGGTTCATGTGATGTCCTTCCTCTGCCAACACAGGTATGTCAGAGTAGTTACTACCTAATCAATGCGATATGTTGGAGCTCAGAGGTACGAGGCGGCTCAATAAATGAAAACAAAACAGTTGCATGTAAATGAAAACAAAACAGCTGCATGCAATGTAATTATCCTTAATTCATCTTTGCTGGATTGCACTGATAAACCAGGCAACATGACTAATAACATAGTTTTTTTAGAGAAGGAAATGTTTTGGGATTAGTATAATTAAATTGTCCAGAATTATTATCACGAAGTTCTTGGGTTTTCACTAAAAATAAAAAATAGAAAGACGTAATTTCATGGAATTTGTTCGATGAATTTTCCAAAATTAGAATATTGGAATTCTCTTCTTTCTATTTTAAATTTTAACAATCATGAAATCCACTGTTTTAATTATCCCAGGATGAGATCCTCAGTTTTTATACAAGACACATAACTTGATGGAACAAAAATGATATTATAGTTTTAAAACTGAAACAAAAACATAAACTTGTGAAAGATATTTTCAAAGTTGAAATAATATTGCAGTTTGAAAACTTGGTAGAAACTGAATATTAGATGTGTTATATGATTCAAAACGCAGGGCTCAATAAAATCATCCGCATGATTGTGGGGCCACTGTCAGATGTCAGTCCACCCACCCACATCTCAGATGCATTTATTCTCAGTCAGAGATCATTAAGAGTACGGAAGAATACATACCCTATACCTGTCCTAAAAGAAAACATACGTCAAATTAAACCGAAGAATACATGCAGTCTAATATAGCGGTATTGATCCCTATGAGTATTTAATAGTGAGATATCAGGGAGGTAAGCCCGCAGGTGCTCCTAGGCATTTTCGGTACGTAACGTTTCTTTCTTAGTTCTTACTATAGACATGCATGAGCATGTCTCGGCCCACCCTCAGTCGTGGGGCAGGAGGGATCTTAGGGTCAGCAGATCGACCAGAGAAATCTCAAGCGATTGTGAAACAGCAAAGCTGCAATCATATATACTTATTATCAAAATACTGAAAATTCCTGACAAGGAAGGGGAAATGGCCACCTTTTCTTGCTAACAAGTCAAGGCAAAGTAGAGGTAGAGAAAATCGTAGTGCTGCATTGAGCGAATGTAATTAGGTGCGGCCTCTCTCTGTGATCACATCATGATCATCACGTCACACCATGCATGCAGGTCTGAGTCGGACGAGGATCCTCTGCCGTTCGGCAGGGTGCCGTTCGATCACTGACAGGTGGGCCCATCGGGAACCAGGCCCACATGTCGGTGCCTCAACGGCACGCGCCGTACGTCAGGGGAGCTGTCTCCGTCTGAGTCCTCCTTTCTGTTCTCTTAATATATCATGTGATTTTCCTAACCGCGCATTTCAAAAATATTAGGCGACCACAAGGATGTGAAAAGTACTGTTTAAAAAAAGTAAGAGGAGAGTAGTGGATGTGAGTCCTTAGAGTCACATGCAACATTGCAATCTCGAGTCTGTAAAAGATAGGATAAGTTTGAACCTCGTTAGGAGTCGTTTTAGCGTCAATCTCTTCGAGATAAAAAGGAGTTTAAACCTGATCGACGTGATCGGGGTCGCGTCGTGTTGGGCAATTATCCTAGGCTGAGTTGGGCGCGGTGTCGGTCTTTGACCCCTATATAATACGAAATAAAAAAACCCCTGATCAACCTCTCTGTTTCTTCTTTCTTGTTTTGATCTCGTGATAGTTACCTGCCTATTCGACTAAGAGCCAACAAGTGGTATCTAGAGCCACGTCGGAGACGCTCAGTGACCAGCGATGATGGTGGACGACGACGTCAACAAGGGGAAGAGTGCGGCGGAGGAATCCAGGGTGGCTAAAGGGCTTGCTATGCCCGGATCTCAGTATCCTCGCTTTGATCGGCAAAACTTCGGGGTTTCCCAAGCCTTGATGGAGTGTGCTCTTCGCGCCGCTGAATTGTGGGATGTCGTGGATCCCGGCGGCGACGCATTCAAGAAGAACGGCGCTGAGTACCGTAGGGATAGGCAAGCGGCGACATCTCTCTACTCAGTGATGCCCATCGATGTGTTGCAGCATCTGATCGCGAAAGAGACCACGAAGGAGGCGTGGGATACGCTGAAGGCGTTGTTTGAGGGCCTCGCGCGGGTGAAGCAAGCTAACCTGCAGACGATGTTGAGAACCTACGAGACACTGACTATGAGAGATGACGAGTCGGTTGATGCTTTTGCATCTAGGGTTGTGACCCTTGTTAATGGGATTCGGACGCTCAGCGAGAACTTGACAGAAGCTTCGGTTGTTCAAAAGTTTTTGCACGCCGCTCCGCCTCGGTACATGCAAATTGTGACTGCCATCGAGCAGTGCGTCGATCTGACCACTCTCACCATCAATGACCTTGTGGGACGCTTCAAGGCACATGATGAACGGCTGCGGAACAGCTTCGGTGATGCTCATGGCGATGATCAGGTGATGCTCACTAGGGCGCAATGGCAGGCTCTGAACTCCAAGGAGAAGAAGGGTAGCGAGGGATCGAGCAGCAGCAGCCTTCTGGAGAGAGCACCGAAAGAGCAAGGGAAGAAGTACTCAGGGGACAGAGTTCCTAAGAAAAAGAAGTTTGACAAAAGAAAGATCAAGTGCCACAATTGTGGGATCATGGGTCACTTCAAATCTGAGTGCAAGAAGCCAGCGAAGCAGCAGGCATACATCATGAAGAAAGGCGGTGAAAATGACGACCAAGCAAATATGTTCCTGTGCGAGATCAGCGATGACGCGGAAATCGCTGCCATGGCAGTAGAAAACGCTGCCATGGCAACCGAAACGGATCTGGAAATCGCTGGCACAGCAGCCGAATCGGCAGTGCAGCGGAGCGTCGTCATAGCAGAGAAAAACGCTGCCACTGCAGCGAAAATCACTGCCATGGCAGCCGTTTTGGCTGATGGACAGGAAATCGTCAAGATCGTGCAGAAGAGAGTATTATTTCATTAGGAAGAGAAGAAGGCCAGTGACGTATGGTACCTAGATACGGGTGCCAGCAACCACATGTCCGGGGATAGGACACCGTTCACCGAGTTGCCCATGACCTTAGGTGGCATGGTCAAGTTTGGTGATGGAATGACGGTTTCGATCGTAGGAAGAGGATTCATGGTCTTCGTGGCTAAAGGTGGTGAGCAGAAGATACTCACCGATGTGTACTACATACCTAGGCTAAAGACGAATATAATTAGCTTGGAACAGCTCAAAGAAAGTGGTTGCAAGATCGTGCTTGAAGATGGTTACGTTTGGGGCTATGACCATCAGAGAAAGTTGATGATGAAGGTCCATAGATCAAGGAACAGGCTGTATACATTGAGTCTAAACCACGGTGTGTCTACTGGCGAACATGGACGAGGCCGCATGGTTGAGGCATTCTCGCTACGGTCACTTGAATTTCCATGCATTAAAGCAGCTAGGTCAGTAGCAAATGGTCAAAGGGCTGCCAAGTATTGATCACTTGGATCAAGTGTGCAACAGATGTCTCGTTGGGAAGCAACGGCGAGCAGCGTTTCCGCAGGAGGCAAAGTTTAGAGCCTCTAAAGTACTTGAGCTGGTGCATGGTGATCTTTCTGGCCCCATTACCCCAGCTACCCCCGCTGGGAAGAAATATTTTTTGCTCATCGTGGACGACTACAACAGGTATATGTGGTTCGCATTGCTAAAAAGTAAGGATGAAGCATTGGAGGCGTTCAAGAAAATCAAGACTACCGTTGAGATGGAATTGGAGGAGAAACTCAAAGCATTGAGAACGGACAGAGGAGGAGAATTTACCTCGTTTGAGTTCAAGTCATATTGTGAGAAGTTTGGGATTAAACATTTTTTTGCAGTCCCTTATACTCCACAGCAAAACTGCGTAGTGGAACTTATACTCCACAGCAAAAACCATTGTGGCAATGGCAAGGAGTATGCTTAAAAGCAAAAAATTGTCAGGGAGGTTTTGGGGAGAAGCGGTGATAACCGCGGTGTACTTGCTCAATCGATCACCGACAAAGAGTGTCATTGGAAGAACCCATATGAAGCATGGTGTGGTAGAAAACCTTCTGTTGGTCACCTCTATACATTCGGTTGCATTGCTCATGTTAAGCCTCTAGGTATGCACACCGGAAATTTTGCGGACAGGAGTGTTCCAACTATTTTGTTGGGATATGAAGATGGCTCAAAGGCCTATAGGGTGTACAATCCGGCAACTAAGAAAGTTCAAGTCTCTCGTGATATAATTTTTTATGAAGGGAAAGCGTGGAATTAGGACGGCGCAGCCATCGAGGACGTCCCACAGTAGGCGATGACATGTTCATTGTAACATATACACATGCTAACCATGCAGGTCCTGATCACGATGAGGTGGAGGCCGGAGGTGAGGACGTTGATGATGATCCAGACCTCGACGGGCTGGTCACGACGGCGGACCGGGGATTTGCAGCGCCCCGCGAACGCCCATGGTGAGGACCCCCAGCCACGGGTCCCCCAACTCGCCTTCCTCCCATGGCGGTGGCCTGTGGTGGGGCGAGGAGGATGAGGGAGAGGCGGCAGACGACACCGCTGATGCATCCGGCGAGGAGCAGCAGGGAAAGCAACCCCTTGCCATGGCACCGAAAAGCGCTGCCATGGCAGCCAATTCAGCCTCTGCTGCGGACGGGAGAAGGCCAACACGAATCGCTGCCATGGCAGCGAAAAACGCTGCCCTGGCAGAGAAATCAGCCGCCCGCAAAACTTATACCACGACAGCGAAAAGCGCTACCATGGCAGCCGAAAATCCCAATGAAGCGGTTTCAAGTGGCGATGAAGGCCTGCCGTCCCCGGCGGGTAGCAGCGCGACCTTGGGCTCCCCTGACCGGACTCCGGCGAGGGCTCCACGCCGGTTAAGCTCCGGTGTGTGCTGGACCTGTACCCGAAGGAAGGTCTTCGCAAGATCAACCCCGTTCGGATGAAGAAAAAGAAGGGAGAGATGTGTTTATTCTCCTCGGTTGAACCGGCTACGTTTGAGGTAGCAAACAAGGAAGAATCATGGCGTGCAGTCATGAAGGAAGAGCTCGGTTCTATAAAAGAAAACAACATGTGGAGTCTTGTTGATCTCCCAAGTGGACACAAACCTATAGGGCTCAAGTGGGTCTTCAAAATTAAAAAGGACTCGCAAGGGGCAGTGGTGAAACATAAAGCACGTTTGGTTGCAAAGGGTTATGTTCAACAGCCAGGCATTGATTATGATGAGGTGTTAATTGCACTAGCAGCTCAGGAAGGATGGACTTTGCATCACATGGATGTGAAATCTGCATTTCTCAATGGAGATCTAGAAGAGGAGATGTATGTGAAGCAGCCCACTGGTTTTGTGAAGCAAGGAGAGGAGCACAAGGTATATAAATTACACATAGCCTTGTATGGTTTGAAGCAGGCCCCCAGAGCATGGAACGCCAAAGTTCATAGTACTTTGGTTCCACTTGGGTTTGAAAAATGTCCATTGGAACATGCCATGTATAAAAGAGGAAAAGATGCAAGCCGTCTACTGATTGCTGTGTACGTGGATGATCTTCTAATCACAGGTGCTGGTGAGAGGGGGATTGGGAGATTCAAGATGCAGCTGAAGGACTTGTTCAAAATGAGTGACCTAGGCTTGTTGAGCTATTACCTTGGGATAGAGGTACATCAAAGTAAAGATGGGATCACTTTGTGCCAAGAGGCATATGCCATGAAGATGTTAGTGAACTATGGCATGGATGATTGCAATGCCTCACAGATACCTATGGAGGCTAGGCTGAAGTTGAGCAAGAAAAGTGAAGTGCCAGCCGTGGACTCAACAGATTACATGAGTATTGTGGGAAGCCTAAGGTATTTGCTGAACACAAGGGATGATCTAGCCTACTTTGTTGGGATTGTGAGCAGCAGTGAAGCAAATTTTGAGGTATGTCAAGGGGACTCTTAAGCATGGCTGCCAATACACAAGAAAGAAAGAGGCAAGACCACCATTGGTGGGGTTTAGTGATAGTGACATGGCTGGAGATGTGGATGACAGAAAAAACACAACTGGTGTTGCATATTTCCTAGGTGAAAATTTGGTCTCATGGATGTCACCAAAGCAGAAAGTAGTTGCTCATTCCTCTTGTGAAGCTGAGTATATTGCAGCAGTGGCGGCGGCGTGTCAAGGGGTTTGGCTCAGAGGTTTATATGCAGACTTAATGAATGAACAACCAAGGCAAGTGAAGCTTAAAGTTGACAACAAATCCACTATATCGTTGTGCAAGAACCCAGTTCATCATGATCTCAGTAAGCACATAGATATAAAGTACTACTACATTCGAGATTGTGTGGAAGAGGGAAAGGTGGATGTCGAGTATGTCAACACGAATGATCAGCTCGCATATATTCTGACTAAGTCACTTGGGAAGGTGAAGTTTCAAGAGCGAGAAGATTGGAGTAAAGGCAGTGAAGTAGCTATGTTTATGTGCTTAGGGGGGGGGGGGGGGGGGGGGTGAATGTGAGTCCTTGTAATCACATGCAACATAGCAGTCTCGAGTCTGTAAAAGATAGGATAAGTTTGAACCTCGTTAGGAGTCATTCGTCAATCTCTTCAAGATAAAAAGGAGTTTAAACCTGATCAACATGTGATCGGGGTCGCGTTGTGTTGGGCAATTATCCTAGGCCGAGTTGTGCGCGGTGTCGGGCCTTTGACCCCTATATAATACGAAATAAATAAACCCCAGAAGCTGCGCGTTGGAGCAGCCCCAAACATCTCTGTTTCTTCTTTCTTGTTTTGGTCTCGTGATAGCCACCTGCCGATTCGATGTAAGAGCCAACAATGGATGTGAACTGTAGTTCATATTGTGAAATGGATGCAGATGTTGTTATTTAGCATTTTGTTACCTCGTCAAAGCAGTCGTGCTCAGTAGGTTATGAGTTGTGGCTGCTGTGGCAACCCCTCGCAATAAAATTACGGATTCCTAGTTGATGTCGAGGCTGAAAGTAAAACTTTATAGTATGTTACTGCCCGGGGTAAAGCCAATATGAACCATAATAGAAATGGTCCGCGTGTATGTATAACCCAATCTTCTACAAACAATAACACCATTTTCTCCCCTTTCATTGTTCAAATTTCTTTTGTCACTTGCATGCGAGCATGCTACACCCATGTACCTAAAAGAAATCTGGAAAAGAAAGAAAAGGAAATTAGGGTAGATATCATTTGGTAGATATGCATGTCTCTCTCTCACACACACGACCACTTCATTTGTTTACTTACTTCTTCCTCTAATTGTTCTATGGCCACTAGGTGCACCGCCGATAAATATTTACGAGGCAGTAGTAATATATAAGCACGCAGTCGCATGACAGGATGGTAATTAATTAATTTTCGTTATAAGGAATAATAAGATATTCCGATGGACGAGATGACGACGAGCCGGATTGTTCAAGCCTATGTCTCCTGGTGATCAAACAGGGCGATCCTCAGGTACGTGTTGAAGGTGTCCTCCAACTCCCATGCCGACGCCGGCCCCCGGTGACCATGTCGTCCAGCCCCATCACGAACACCGGCTCCAACAGCCACGCCATGATCTGCGGCAGCCAGTCATCCTCGAAGCCGCCGCTTGATGCCGAGGCAGATGATGAGGACAAGGTCGACTCGGCTGGCGACCAAGCTGTGGCGCAGCTGCTGTCGAGCGTCGCCGGTTCGACGCTGACGTCGCATGGCAAGATGATGTCATCCAGAAGGTCCATCATGGTCGGCACCTCATCGGGGCAGAACATGTCCTCGTGGGCACCTGACTGCTTTCCCGTGGCCATGTTCTGCTCCGGCGAGTCGCCGCCGGTAGGCCGTTGCGGCTGCTGCTGTGGAGGAGCAGGCTGGAGTGGCTTGTGGGTGACGGGGTCGATCCCCATCTTCCTGAGCTTCTTCTTGATGTGCGTGTTCCAGTGGTTCTTGATCTCGTTGTCGGTCCGGCCGGGCAGGTGGGACGCGATCTTGGACCACCTATTGCCTAGCTGCTCATGCAGGTCGATCACCGTCTTCTCCTCCTCGCCAGAGAGCAGCCCGTGCTTCAGGTCCGGCCGGAGGTAGTTGGTCCACCGCAGCCGGCAGCTCTTCCCACACCGGAGCAACCCTGTTCGCACAAACACAACACGTCAAAACAATGGTCAATGAAAGGTTATATTAATTTTCTTTGCAAAAAAATAAAATAAAAAATGAAAGGTTATTAATTGTGGGTCGTGACATGCTTGTATAATTAGTTCAGCTAACGCCGGCGATGTAGCTAGGTGTATGTGCAGGCAGTGAATGTCTCACCGGCAAGCTTGGGGACGGCTCTCCAGCAGCATTGGCCGTTGCTGAGGAGAAAACTGACGAGCTTCTGGTCCTCCTCCGCCGTCCACGGGCCTTTCTTCAGCCCCACCTTGTCGCAGCACGGCTGCCGCCCCATCGCCACTAGCTTTAATTTGCACACACAAAGATCACTCACAAGAAAAAAGCAGCAAGCAACGTCTAGACAACTAATTAAGCTCGTAGCAAACAGCTGCCAACTTTTCTTTTTTAGCTTGGTTTGGACTTTGGGTGGTACAAGGCAACTGGCTGGCAAATGGCGTTTTACCTTTAGCAACATGGTGAGACGACGCCATTGCCACCTTCCTTTATAAAGGAGTAGGAGGTAGAACAAGACAAAGGGGCCGGTAGCTAAGCTTAGGCAAGGCACCATCAACGGACGACTAACTGCCTGGGCAAGTAGAATTTTGTTTTGCTGGACTAGTAAGTATTGGATCAAGGCTCTGTCGGGGGGAGGGAGCGAGCTCGGAATGACGTGTCGTGGCGCAAGTGCTGCTCGTGGGTCCCTTTTGCTTGATTTGCAAGTGCTGCCCTGCTAAGCTTTCAAGCTTTTATTTGGATCCTCCATTGTTGCTCAATCAAGGGTTTTCAACGGAATTAATTTTCGGCATGTAAGGACATGAGAGTGGATTTTCTACTCTTGGGTATACTATTGTCAAAAAATTTAAAAAACGTTATCAAACAAAATCCAAAAAATCTGAAATTTTGCGACCTCAAAGTCTATCAAATGTTTGAGGTTCTTGCAAAATTTCATCAAAAAATAACATCCGAAAGGAGCTCCCAGCAAAAAAAAAAAATCGCTGCTCGAAAAGTGCACAAAACTTTGAGCAGAGGTTTTTTTTTTTTGAGAGCTCCTGAGATGTTATTTTTGGATGAAATTTTGCAAGAACCTCAAACATTCGATAGAGTTTGATGTCGCAAAATTTCAGATTTTTTGGATTTTGTTTGATTCCGTTTTTTCAATTTTTTGACAAACTCGGGTGTACTACCCAAAAACCACTTTCAATAAGGACATCTCGGGCCCTGCCCCTAAAATCCTTTATGTCCTAAAAAAATTTGTTTTTGAGAAGTTAAGCAGAGCTAACCCTTCCTCTAAAGTTACTGTAGCTCCACAAAATTCGAGGAGTTACTCCTCAAGATCTCCCCATGCTGTTCAAATTTGAGCAGCCACTCATCCAGCTCATAAAAAACACACGCGTCCTCCCATCAGGCGCCGCCGCCACCCAAAGTCGCCACCGCCACCCTCTGATGTCCCGCCAGCGGCAGGAATGGATGCCACATCCCCTCCCCAACCCCCGCCACCCTTCCCCCGGCTCGGACACCACCGCCGATGAGGCTAGAGGTGTTGAGCGCCCCGCAGCGGTGACATCTCGGCAACAAGTGCATGACCGTCCCTGGCCCCTCCTCCATGACCGGACGCCCTTCGATCCCGCCGGCCACAGAAAAAAGATGCCGCCACACGACAGCCAAATCCTTGGAAGATGCGGCGGCGAAGAAGAAGGCGCCATCGCCCCGGCCCACTCAGACGGCATCTCCTCCACCTCCGGTTGTCCCTACGTCATCTCCTCCACCTTGGGCCCCCTCCCCCCCACGCCTCCTCCGCTGCCCCCTATGGCCACCGATGCCGACAAGGCCGATCATGACCATGTGGTGATTGACACAAAGCCGGAGAGGTAAAAATTTCTCAAATTCTTGGTAATGCAATGCAAAAGTAGTGTTGGATTCATGGGATGCTCAAATTTGGTGATGATTTTTGCCATTGTAGCATGCAAAATGAGACAACATTGTCTTGTCTATCGCGGATGAAAGTCAAGGAGAGAGTCGTAGCCTCGAAATGGAGGAGATCTAACCACAAACAATGAAGAAGAAGCTAACAAGGTCAGTGAACTACAAGGAAGCGGAGGACATAACTTTGTGAGATGGTTCGATGAACATCTCGCTTGATGCGTCGGTTGGAGCCGATCAAACCAAAGAAACATTTTGGAGGAGGATTGAGGAGTACTATACACGCAATGTTCCGGTTCCCTCCAACCGCACACAAGGATCTATAGCTCACCGTTGGAGTGTCATCCAAGATCAATGCAATCGGTGGTCCGGTTGTGTTGACCAAGTGAACATCGCACCACCGAGTGGAGTGCCAATAATCGACTATGGGCCTATCATCCAAGAGCTATACAAGTAACAGAACAAAAGGAGTGGTAACAAGCAATTCACTTTGCACCATTGTGACAAGGTGCTCCAAGTCAATGAGAAGTGGGCTAGAAAAAATTATGAAACTGGAGAAGAAGAACCTTGTCATGAAAGTTCTGGATGATGCTCTCTTCGACTATAAAGCCAAGGGAGGAACTGTGGCAAAAAAAAAGTGGTCCTCCACGCTTCAAACACATGGCCGATTTCTGTTGCAGATAGCAACTGGAGAAGAGTGTGGCGTGTGGCTACTACGTCTGCTCCCACATGGACGACTTTGTACGGGTGCAGAACACATTCTACAAAGCGGAAGACTTACGAAAGTGGTGTTATCACCTCAAGCACAAGCCATACTACTAGAAGCAAGAGTTTGCATGCTACCAGCAAGTCTTCGCGAATATCATCAATCGAGGTCGTCTTGAATACTGGGCTTTTCTACGGCTGCAATGACCCACCGGAGGAACAGGCGGATCACCTAGAGTTTGCTAGAAGCCAAATCCCACCCTTGTTCAACACCCGGGAAGACGC
This sequence comes from Elymus sibiricus, assembly GCA_039707655.1. NCBI lineage: Eukaryota > Viridiplantae > Streptophyta > Magnoliopsida > Poales > Poaceae > Elymus > Elymus sibiricus. Next base: position 404,784,554 of record CM077674.1, on the reverse strand, counting down.
TCGTCCCACTGCTGTTGAATTAAAGCGTCAAGGCCCTAGAGGAGGGACATAGACTGCATAAACTTGTGTATTGCCAAACTTGTCTACTCTCTATGCTTGTACGCATATATACGTCTTGTTAACAACATTATTCTACCACCAGGTGTAACTACCCCCTAGGTGTTTGCCCTCCACGCGTCTCTCCAAACTAACCGGGTTAGTGGATGGGAAAATCCGATAGCAAGTAGCTAACTAGCGCCCAATTATTTCTCCAAAAAACTAGCGGCCATTATTTAAGTGAACTAATGACGTGTGTTAGTTTCAACAACCTGCTACTTTCTTGGCGTTGCAAACGAATTCATCATGATGAATGGATAAGATACTAGTGTGACGTGCAACGTGTTGCCACACGTATACTTCTGGAGTATATAGTATGTAGTACATAGTTTGCAAAATAGTATATGGTATATAGTTTGGAAATAGTATATTATATGTAGTATATTATTGGAAGATAGTATGTAGTATATTATTGGAAAGTAGTATATTCATGAGTGTGGAGTATGTAGTACGTATATATACCTAATACCTCTCATTTGATTAAAGAGTATGGTGTATACTTCTTCGTTGTAGTATGGAGTACAATTCAATTTGGGGCTGGAGTTTGCGTGTGTACTTTTTGAAATGGGAGTACGCGTACATACTCAGTACGTAGTTCTAGTGGTAGTATACAATCTTTTACTATACAAAAAATAACAACCATACACATTGAGTGTGCATAGTACGTACTCCACGGTAGGAGTAGTTGATTCTGAAATGGTAGTATGAACCTTATGCGCACCGGCATATGTAGAATGTACAATTTTTGCTTTGATGGAGTATGGAGTTTATACACTTTATTTTGCAAAAAGTATGGACAAAGCCATATGCAAATGGACTATGTTTATCTAACCAATATCAATCTGTACGTTTATGATGCATACGTGATATCATGCATGCATCATAGGGAAGTAGCAATCATCGATCTATGGATGAATCCATGCATGTAGGAATGGTGGATCGGCATTAATCCTGAGCATTTTGACTAAGAGCCGGCGGATGTTGTCACCGAAGAGCATCGTCCGCGTCAGCCGCGGCCGCGTCAATCGTGCCCAGATGGATGCGTCGCGCATACAGCCAGATGAAAGGTGGACGCGTCGTCGTCGACGGTGGTGGCTGCCGGCCGCAATAGGTCACGTACGCGATGCAGACTGCTGGAGGCCAGAAGCATCTCTGGAACAATTCTAGAGAAAGAGATCCTGATGGAACAAAGATCAATATGTGTACGCATAAGATAAATCAATGGGACGGATCAAAAAAACATATTTTATGAATACCTTGATCGCTGGACGGTGAGCTCGCGGGAAACGTGGTGCCAGCAGCTTGAAAGCGCTACGTCATTTGGCTTGAGGTTGTTATATGCTACTGCTTATCCTGCCATAAAAATCGGGAGCGCATGGCTTGGTTATTTTAATCGGGTAGAGAAATCTGTCTATTTTGAGAACCGAGACCCGTTAATCAAAGTCCACACATGGATTTGATCGGAGGGCAACGGTGGTGGGGTAACTACACCTGGTGGTAGGATGTATTTTCCCTATATGATATGAATTGAATTTTTTTTTGTGAGAAACTTCCAATCTATTCATCTTCAATCATGACAGTACAAAGAACAACAGAGGTAATAAAAATTACAACCATGTCCGTGGACCACCTAGCGACGACTACAAGCACTGGAGCGAGCTGAAGGCGCGCCGCCGTCATCGCCCCTCCCTCATCGGAGCCGGGCAAACCTTGTTGTAGTAGACAGTCGGGAAGTCGTCGTGCTAAGGCCCTATAGGACCAGCGCACCAGAGTAGCAACCATCGCCGATGAAGAAAGTCGTAGATCAGAAGAATCAAACCTGTAAACACCCAAACAAAGGCGAACGAAGACCGGATCCAAACAGATCCACCGAAGACCAGCACCGACCGAATCCCGCGAGATCCGACGGAGACAAACCTCCACATGCCCTCCGATGATGCTAGACACACCATCGGGACGGGGATAGAACGTGGGAGACATTATTCCTACTATGGGATATCGCCGCCGCCACACAGCCCCAACCAACACGCTGAATCTAACAAGAACGAGAACGGGGTCCCTCCAGCCGGCGGGGGGCCGAGATCCTCCGCACCTCCATGGCCTAGAGGCCATCGGAGATGGGGCGGACCGGCGGCGGCGCCGACGGGAGGAGAAGAACTTTTCTTGTGGAGGAGGAAAAGCCGTTAATATATGAATTGAATTGCTGTGGAATTTGAATTATTAATTGTTGATTATATACATAAATAAAATTATGATATGCCCTTGTGAGTTACCAATGACGGGAGCTTAAGGCCACTCGGCTGGGCCTGGACGACGTACCAGTGACGAGCAGTTAGCGGGCGCCCGTCACTAGTATGATCATTACCAGTGACGAGCAGCTGCCCGTCACTGGTATGATGCTACCAGTGAAGAACGCTCCCGCTCGTCACCGATGGGTTTTATCGCCCAACTGATAACCTTTCCTGCAGTAGTGAGTTGCTTGGTCATTCTCAGCTCTAGATGCCAATGGAGCTGTTGGGTGTTGGCGTACGTACTGGATCAGTGCTTATATTAACAAATTGTGTAACAGTAACATCTGCAATAGAATCACGATCATATATTTGAATAAATAAGGAAAGGCAAGGACAATTATTGAAAGGCAAGGACAATTATTTGCCGCATTAGGTAGAGTTTCTCTGGCCTACTTTGCTTACACGCTTGCCACTTGACCTTGAACAAACATTGTCGTATTATCCTATGTGGAACTTGACTGATCCGCACATTGTCATTAACTATGTGCATGTATTGACCAAGGCTTACATTTTGGGATGAATGTACCATATATTGATGTATCATAGAACAGAGAAGTATGTAATGTATCAATAAACTGTTTAAACACTTGAACCGGACTCAGGAGGAGGAGCTAATAGCAACTCTGCTACTGGACCACCACAAAGCATATCCCAATGTAGTGCTCTTAATCAGGTATTCAGGTACCAATGTCTTGTCTCCTCAATAAAGAGAAATTCACAACGTATTTGTGACCGGGAAAAGGAGCCAAATAAGGAGTAACATCTGAAAGAATCTCCCAACAAGAAACTGCTGCGTAAGCTAGAAATGCCTATACATTATTCATCTCAAAGAGGAGGCGGCAGAACAATGTATCATCAAAGGGAGAAGCAGTAGCAGCAGTAGCAGCAATCCTCCTCTTGCCGGCCGCCCACAAGGCGTTTTTTATAAGTGCTTGTAGTTCCAAATTCCACTACTACTCAGTACAGTAGTGCTTGCAGTTAAACTGAATCAGATGATGAAACTTGTGTACAAATGCCTTGTCTCCTCAAGAGGTGGAGAGCTGAGAGTGCATTAGTCCATTCCTCGCATCGCATAGATGATCTTTCTAGCGTGAGCTTGTACAGGGAAGGAAAAATGAGCATATGAGGTACCGAAATTAAAAGAAAGATCATAGAGTATATAAAATCTTGGGATTTAGTTGTACTTCAAGGGTGCTAGTAGCTGATTTTCTGAAAGATTAGAGTAGGGCGGTTTGGATCTCTACCGGCTGCTCTGCATAGCAGCCTTTGCAGTCACAAGGTTATAATCGTTACCATATATTGCAAATTGGAGAGTAATGACGCTGGGGAGGTTACCGACTACGGAATCAAAAACACCACCACTAGTACTGTCAGAATCAGTCTCATGCAGGTCGTACCAATCGTGGAACCAAATTTTGAGTTCAAGTTTTTCTAGCTTAGGCATGGACCCCGCTTCAAACTACATCCATTTAAATACTCCAAAAGGGAACTTCCTCAAGCATCGGAAGCCAGCTTCACCGCTTACTGTGAAACTACTATTTATCATTGCCTTTTCTCTTGTCAGTTCCAGAATGAGCAAAGCGGGTAAGCTTTCAAGGATGCATATCTTCCTTCTCAAACCCCTCCACTTGAAGGTGCAACTGCAGCAGGTTTACGAGCGAGCCCACCCATTTCGGAACCTGCGGTACATGTGAGGACTTGGTCATGAGTTCCTGGATGCTACGCAGAATAGGGCACACGGGTCCCTGTTGTAAAGCTGCCCCCATTGTTGGGTTTCGCCCAAGGATCATCACAACAGTGGCGGAGCCAGGTTTATCAAAATGGATGTACAGAGTTCATTATTTTACGAATTTCCCGGCTACTTACCAGCTTATACATACTCATATGGGTGCACATATGTATTTATCTACTTAGTGTATGCTTTCTTTACAAAATTAATGGGTGTACATATGTACACCCATGTCCCCATGTGGCTCCGCCCATGGATGACATAAATAAATCACGAACACAAGCGATCAAAAACATTTAGCCAAGGGTATGTCTCGTACCATTTAATTCTTCCTCTTTATTTCTCAATTTTCTCGGTGTTGCAAAACTCATGCACCGGGGTGTGTATATATACACGACCCAAGCCTGCACTTTGTGCTACTCCGACTCAAACACAAACTAATAATATGGCATGCAAGGCACTCACGTACTCATGCACTTTCCTAAACTAATCAACGGGCAAGCTTGATCACAGATATACTAATTCGGATTTGCTAATTCTCATCTAGATGAGAAATAGCTATGTCACATCTAAGTTCTCCACCACAAGATTAAAGTGTTGTAATTTTCGTATAAAATTGTCATTTTGACCACGTACGTATTGCCCCTGTTGGCTTTGTCTTCCTTTCTTTTTTTGTTGGGCCATTTTTTGCGTCTCAATAGCCCCTTGCTATTTTGTCTGTGGCTATTAGTTGCTATATGGGCCTGTGATTGTATGGGCTGCGGTTTCTTTTTTTTTTCTCTAGTTTTGACCGGTGAGAATAGGAAGAGTCCAGCTCCTTTTATGACCGTGAGCCTTCTCACTCCCATTCCCGGCTCTCTCTTCCCATTCCTGCTCCCTTCTCTTTTTTTTTTTTACTTTTCTTTTTTCAAATTTGTAATTTTTTTAAAAGTGTTGCTAAATCACAGCCAGATGAGAATTAAGTATTGCACATTTAAGTTCTCTATCACACGATTAATTGCTGTTAGATTCGTGCAAAACTTCGTTCAGGCGTGTGCTGTGGTGTTTTGTCCAGGGTATGTTCAAGTTTTTGTTCCTCGCGGCCTGCGGTTTTTCTTTTTTTTGTGTGTTTATATGGGTCGCGTCCTGCCCTTCGCGAGTATGTTGTGGGCCTTCGTTTTTCTCTTCTTTTTTTTTTCAGCGCACTGGCACAGGCCGAAGAACCAAAGAGTCAAGGGAGCCTTCTATGTACAGCTGCGTAGGTGGACATACGCATCTTGCATTTTCATTTTTCTGTTTTCCATCCCTGTTTCTTTCATGTTATTTTTTTCTTTGTTTTTTAGATCCATAATCATTTTTCAAATTTGTGAACATTTTTAGTTTTATTTTAAATCACAAATATTTTTTGTATCGTGCACATTTTTTAATTTGTAAAAACTTTCAAATTCTTGAATTTTGAATTGAATTTCTTTTTGGAATTGTGAAAAATCAAATTTATGAACATTTTCAAATTTATGAATATTTTTTCAAATTTGTGAACATTTTTCAAGTATATTTTTTCCTTAATAAGAATGGATGAATGAATCTTTTTTGTGTTAGTCAGTGCAGCAAAAAGAAATTATGGCTAGTTATATGTCCATATAGCTCGGTTGCATGAATACTTTTTGACACACAACTTGTCCAACCCAGTTACATGTCCACCCTTGACACGTAACTTGCTTGACCCCTACCCACTCGCGCGATTGCATGTCCATTTTTGACATGCAACTCACCCGACCCTGTTGCATGTCCATCGTTGACACGCAATTGACCGTACTTTTTTTGTCTCGGTTGCAAGTTCACCTTTTGACCCGCTACTGGGCCCGACCTTTTTTTTTATCTCAGTTTCATGTCCACCCTCGACTTGCAACTAGGCCTGAGCTACCTTTTTTTTAATCTCAATTTCATACATTTGGCCTCGACATACAACCGGCCTTTTTTTCGTTCAAATCAAGTGTTTGTCATCATTTCACAAGTTTAGCAAAAACACACGAATTTTAAACCAGTTAACATTTATCCTAATTTTTTTCTAGATTAACTTAACTTTTATCCAAATCAAACTATGTAACCCCATTTTTGCTCTTTTTTCTAGCTGCTCACATTTGTTATTTTACATGAGGGTTTTTCTGTAAAAATTTCCAACAATAACGGATCTATTTTTTTATTCTTTTCCCTTTTTGATTGTTTTCTCCACCGTGCGACTTATAAAATGTTCGCCGCGTTTAAAAATAATTCATCACGTATTTGCAAAATTTTCATTGCGTTTTCATAAAATCTTCATCATGTATTTTTTACAAAATGTTTTTTCTCGTATCTTGAAAATGTATTTTTTTAAGGTCATGAACATTTTCTGAATTTGTGAACATTTTTTAATTTGTTTCTAACACCTCAATGAACATTTTAAAATTCTTTATAAAATTTTCGTCATGTATTCTTTTTTGTTTTTCTGTGCTTTAGCATACAAAGACAACAACACATGAATATGCCCCAGTTGCTTTTTTTTGCTGCAGTTGCAAGTCAACCATCGACTTGTAACTGGGCCCGACCCTTTTTTCCCGTTCGAGTTACAAGTCCACCGTTGACATGCAACTGGTCCCTTGAGTCTTTTTTTGCCCCAGTTGCAAGTCCATGCTTGACTCACAGCTGGGCCTGCCATTTTTTTGACCCAGTTGCAAGTCCACCATCTACTCGCAACTGGGTTCGACCTTTTTTTTTACCCCAGTTGCAAATCCACCATCGATTTGCAACTGGGCCGACCTTTCTTTTGTCCCTGTTGCAAGTCCATTATTGGCATGCAACTGGCCTCTTTGATCCCTTTTTGCCCCAGTTTGCAAGTCCACCCTTTGACTCACAACTAGGCTCGACTTTTTTTCCGCCTCAGTTGCAAGTCCACCATCGACTCACAATTAGGGCTTTTTTTTTGCCTCAGTTGCAAGTCCACCCTTAACTCGTAACTGCGCCCGACTTTTTTTTCCGTCCTAGTTGCAAGTCCACCATCGACTCGCAACTGGGCCTGACCCTTTTGTTTCGTCCCAGTTGCAAGCCCACCATTAACATGCAAGTGGGCCCTTGATCCTTTTTTCCCCAGTTGCAAGCTCACCCTTTGACTTATATCTAGGCCCGACTTTTTTTTCCGCCTCAGTTACTAGTCCACCATCAACCCGCAACTAGGGCTGACTTTTTTTTGTCCCAGTTGCAAGTCAACCATCAACTCACAAGTGGGCTTGACCCTTTTTTTTATCCCATTTTTTTGCCGCAGTTTCAAGTCAACCATCACTCACAACTGGGCCCGACCGTTTTTTTGTCCCAGTTGCAAGTCCATAATTGACATGCAACTGGGCCCTTGATCCTTTTTTTCCCCAATTGCAAGTCCACCCTTGACTTGCAACTGGGCCCGACATTTTTTTTACCCAATTGCAAGTCCACCATCGAGTCACAACTGGGCTTGACCCTTTTTTTATCCCAGTTGTAAATCGACCATTGGCTCGCAACTAGGCCGACCCTTTTTTTTGCCCCACTTTGCAAGTCCACCCTTAGACTCACAACTGGGCCTGACTTTTTTTTCCGCCTCAGTTGCAAGTCCACCATCGACTCACAAATAGGGCTGACTTTTTTTCCCAATTGCAAGTCAATCATCGACTCGCAACTGGGCCCGACTATTTTTTTGTCCCAGTTGCAAGTCCATCATCAACATGCAACTGGGCTCTTGATCCTTTTTTTGCCTAGTTCCACCCTTGACTCGCACTTGGGTCCGACTTTTTTTCACCTCAGTTGCAAGTCCACCATCGACTCGCAACTAGGGCTTTTTCTGGATTTTTTGTCCTGTGGGTTTGCTTCACAAGCAAAGGAACCCTACCAGATCTGGCGGTGTCATTCTGTTGTGTCTTGTTCTGTGCAACTAAGACAAAAAAAAGAGTGGGGCAGACTAGTACTGTGAGAAGAAGAACCAAAAACTAATCAGTAATCATATATTCAGTTAATATGAGAGACCACTTACTGATCAAGCACAAACTAATTCGACTCAAGCATAACCCTTGCCTTGTCTGCCGCAGGACCACTGACGCAAAGAGTTTGAAAACAAAAAACATAACCCTTGCCTTATCCACCCGGCCAAACCCAGTAGTAAAAAAAAACTTACCCCTCTTCCTCTCTCGATCAAAACCTCCTCTCGACCCCGACCACCAGCGCCGCCACCGCCGTGCTCCAGAGCTGCCGCCACCGCCGTGCTCCAGGGCTGCCGCCGCCAGCAGGGTCACCGGCCCGTCCTCCGGCGGCCATCCCTCTGCCGAACCCTCCTCCACCGCGCCCCCTTCACCGCACCCCCTCCTTCCGAACCCTACTGCACCACCGCCGGAGCACCTTCCTCAACGCGCCCTGCCCCTCCTTCGCAGACCCCTCCACCACCGCGCCCTTCCCCTCCTCCACCACCCCCTCCTCCACCGCGCCCCCTCCTCCCCTGCCTCCACCTCCACCGGCCCCTCCTCCCGATCCCCACCTCTGCCAGCCACCACCTCCGCCGGCCCCAGCAGTAAGGTAGCTAGCCCACCTCCTCCCCCCCACCTCTCTTGATCTCTTTTTTTTGTAAGCATTTATCAATTTGCTGGCATCCATATGTAACTTGAATTGTTGCCCACATATGCTAAATTGTCATAGTACATGTGTTGTTGCCAGCAGCATGGTAGTTTTTTTGGAGAGAAAAACCGGCAGTTCAGATTACCCCAAGCATGTCATTCTACATAAGAATTTAAGCATGATCATTGTTCGTTAACTTAATATGATTGATGTGATTACTCTGTTAGTATACCGTGATACCATGTCGTGCGCACATGAATGTTTAAAGATTGCACACATCTAACATGCTGGTCTCGACGCAAATGACTACTTAGTACTGCTAGGTTGTAGTGGTATTAGCAACCAGGAGTAGCAGAGTTATGGTAAAACACATGTAGATGGATTGTAGTAACTTCAAGCTGCATGTTTGTGCTTCGATGTGATTCTGTGATATCAAAGATGTCCCACCCTTCGACTATAACATTGTTAGCTATGTGGTAGTATTAGGTTTGCTCTTTTTGGAATAATGACCAGTACTGTTGGGGATATTCCCCACGGTTATAATCCGGCTAAAGGTTTGACTCGGCCTAGAGCTCGAAGGCTCTATGGGTAGCCCCGTTTTCCGGGTTAAGACAAGATGACGAGGAGGATTCCAGAGCCCAGGGACGAGACCCAGCAGGAGGCCGGCTTGACAGGAGCCTAATGGGCTGGCTCGCAGAGAAAGCCCGGAGAGATGACCCGGCCTGGGAGACCCGGCCCGGAGAGATGACCCGGCCTGGGAGACCCGGCCCAGAGAGAAGACCCAGCCTGGGTAGATCAGTTCGGAAGAAAAGACCCGGACTAGGATTCGACTTGTTGTAGTCCTACTAGGACTCCACATGTAAGCCGGCCCTTTCAAACTTATATAAGGAGGGGCAAGGCACCGCAAGAGGGAGGGGGGAAGATAGACAGACAAATCAGTAGCTCTCGAGATAGAGGTAGCGAAAAAGAGCACCCTTGTAATCAAGATCATGATCAATAGCAATCAAAGCAGGATGTAGGCTTTTACCTCCACCGTGAGGGGCCAAACCTAGGTAAAACTCGCGTCTCTCGATTCCGACCAACCCCGTTCAAGTTACCACCTAGTTGCGATGGCCTCACCACTAAGTCCTTTTCAAGAGGACATCTGCCGTGACAAAACCACGACAGTTGGCGCCCACCGTGGGGCGTCGCTCGGTGGTGTTGAGTACTTGAAGGGAACTCCCGCAGGGATCGAGGGATACGCGATCGGCCGCATGACCAAGAGACGCCGCGTCAAGCTCTACATCAACGATTCAGACTGGGGCCCCGAGGCCGACTCAATCGAGTACGGGTACCGGGTCCCCTTCGGCAAAATCCACGTCTTCATCGGCAAAGCCGGCGGATCTAAACCCGACCCGGACATCTGCACCGACATCGTCGAGCCGGCTCGGCGCGCGCAACCCGCCCAGGCTCAGGCCGGCCGGAAGCACGTCTTCATCGGCTTCACTCAGGGGGTGGACCTTGCAGATAACTCTACGTCCAGTAGCGATACCCTCGTCTACTCTGATGGCGAGTCCTCGGTAGGCGAGACCGAGTCGATCCTCCCGCTTTACGATGGCGGGCTTGGGGGCTACCCCGATGACCGACCGGCTCAGGATTCCTTCAACACGCCCCCTTGGGCTGCTGTCTACATGGTGGGCTCTGCCCCAACCCTTAACTCTACGGTGGCCAGTGCATGGTGGTGTTGAAGGGAGCTCTCTTAGGGATCGAAAAGCTCGCGATTGGTTGGATGAAAAAGAGCCGGCACGAAACAATCGCACAGGATAACCCGGCATGGGACAACCTTGGGCAGAGCCGACAGATTCCTTGTTTATGTTCAGAATCATGATTAATTTTGGAGCTAGCAGTACAAGATTTGAGTTCAAGAGAAATTAGGGTTACGGCTTGTGCGTCCGCCGCAGTCCCAGATCAATACAACATCTGTTGAGGCCAGCTACACAAGGGAATCTAGCAACAGAAGTATCCACGACAGCCGGGTTAACCAAGCATAATGATGTGCTACTAACTCACGTGGAGAAGCAAATCCAAGTCAACTACATGAGGACCATCAGTATTGCGTACATCTAAAAAATCATCAGGTGCTATTCGCTCTATTTATTTTTCAGTACATATTAATTCATCCAGGAACAATTACTCTTGCCTGTAATATTTTTACGCAGGACAGTTATTCATCACAAAAGTGGCGTTATACCACGGATACGGAGCACGCACCAGCATCATTCTACACTGGCGTTCGTCCGTGCCGCGCTGCTCGACGGACACGTGTGTAAGCCGCCGCTTCCGCGGTTCAGTCTACATCAACACGCCAGGTGACTCCCTCGTCCGCGCTGGCTTACAACGCCACGGTTGACTCGCGCGCCCCCGCTGGTTTACAACACCGCGGCCGACTCGCGCGCCCGCACCGGCTTACACAGCGCCGCAGCTGCTCGCGCGCCCCTGCCGGTTTACAACGCCGCGGCCGAGTCGCGCGCCCGTGCCGGCTTACAACGCCACGGCTGACTCGAATGCCGTGGCCGACTCGCGCGTCCACGCCAGCTTACAACGCCACGGCCGACTCTCGCGTCCAATTTACATCAACACACCGAAGCATGCCAGAGTCCACTGTTGACTGGCCCACGCCAAGCTATCCGGCAAAACACGCAGCTCACCATCCTGCGGGCTGATCTAATTCACCACATCAGAAGAAACAGAAGTCAGCCATGGAGGAAACGTCCCCGAAAGAGCAAAGAGAGCCGGTCTCAGTAGAGCCAGCAATTCAAAAACCGGCAATTCAAAGCTAGCAAAAAAAAAAGCCCTGGAGAAAACAGGAGAGCCGGACCAAGAGAGAATAGCAAGGAATGGGAGGACACACGACGAGCATCGCAAAGATCATCAACTCGCCACATTGCCTTCGGTTTTCATAAATTCAAGTTTTCAGCTGTCAACTATACGCCGGCTTATACATCAACCAAGCATGAAGAATCTCAAGCCGACTCCTCGAGCCCTCTTAAGACTCGGGGGCTAGACAGACATGACTCGGCAGATTTGACCAGTTTTAACAAATAAAAGAACCCCGGGTCATTGCAGGGAAGACAACCCGGACCCGGAGGCTGCTGTCTTGTTGGCGAAAAAATTAAAGGTTGCCAAAGAGGACTAGCTGCCATGATGCACAGTTCAAACACAGGTATCCGGCCTTTTTGGCGAAAAATTAAAGGTTGCCAAAGAGGACTAGCTGCCATGATGCGCAGTTCAAACATAGGTATCCTGCCCTATTGGCAAAACATAAAAAAAAGGGGTTACCAAAGATTACTAGTCGTCATGATGCGCAGTCTAAACATGGGTATCCTACTCGATAATGATCAATGGAATAAAGCCGGCTTATCTAGACCCCAGATGTTTTGCAGTAGTAGCATTGTCTCCTGTATATCCTATGCTGAAGCTTTTCCATCACTACAAGAAATATGTCAACTTTTGACCATCAATATTGGTCACTGAATGGTCATTGTTTTCCATTTGTGACCTTTTTGTGACCAAAATGAGTTGGTCAAAAGCTGACCGTCTCTAATGAAACTTAACGACCTTTCTTCTGAAATGGGAAAGGTCGTTGGTTCAACGACCAATTGTTTTGGTCGTTGGTTGTCTGCCCAGGCCACGTCGGATCCAACGTGTCAAGCTGACGTGGGAAATTTGCGACCAAATGAAAAGGTCGTTGATTAGAATCAGCCCGGTCCATTTCGCTGCTTTACATAGGCCGAGCCCAACAATTCAGCCTTTTTATATATTTTTTCCTATTAATTTTGGTCAGGTAAATGGTCCAGGCCCAACATTTTAGCCTTTTTATTTTTGGGTTGTAGCCTTTGTTTTTCTTTTTTTAATGCACCCCAATTGTCAGGTTCTGGTAAGTGGGTCCCAAATGTCACGTTCTAGTTTGTGGGTCCCTGTTGTCAAGGTCATGTTCTTCAGATTTCAATATGCCAATAATTAAACAACCAATATTTAAATCGAAATAGACAGAAAACAGACGCAATACTTCAAATAACAGGAAGAAGCAATCTGCTACATCATATAACACACATACAGATGTGATCAGCATCAAGTTTACAATCAGATAACAAGCTCTACAAGTGTACAGTCTATCACATGAGCCAAGTTCATGCTTCAGTTTGATCCAATAGGATCAGCATCAGGGGCTTCATTACTCCCAGAACTAGCTCCAATGAGCTAGAACTATGCTTCTTGACTTCTTTGTCCTGATGTTCGCGAAGAAACATGAAAGGCCAGCATCTGCACGTTATAGAACAAAATGGCCAGGAACAAAATAAAAGTAAATCTAACAGCATATTAAACAGTAAATAACAAAATAATGAAGGCCAATCCGTGTGCATAAATACCAGCAGAACATGCAAAAAGAGGATCTGCTAGAAACTGAAAAATGTACCAATGGTAGTGTTGCTGTATTAGGGCCGTCCCAGCTTGTCCCTGCCCAAACGGCACGATGATTTGCTGATCCATGTACTGCTCCAGCGTCACTTCTGCTACCACTACTAGAAGAAGCTCAGCTCTCCGATCATCTGCACGCCAACAAACCAAGAAGATAGCCTATTTAGACTACTAATGAAATAAACCCATCCATCAAAATCTTGTTTCTGAACATCAGCATCAAATCAGCAACACTGAATTAACTTGCATAAAAGGAAAGAGCTAATACAGGGCAGGTATATGGGTATCAAAACAAACAATAAAGGAACGACAATCTATTTTAAGTACTTCAGGTTTGAGCCATTTTCGATACTAAAATCAATACATAACAGCCAACATTTCAATCCATGGACACCACATGACAGAAAAGGTACAGAGCACAGCTAGGCCAACAATAAATTGGTACCAAATCCAGAAATCACCATCTGAAATGAAGTTAATGAGACATTTTAGAATCAACTTGACAGCTGACAGTAATGTTTGCATTGGACACATCCAGAACTAAAATTATACATAAATGCCTAAATTCCGATGCTCTACCCCAGTAACTAGTACGTAGTATAGTAGCAGTAATTGATGATCTACCCCATGCATAGGTTGTTTGTAATCCAAACCAATGCAGAACGGGAAAAAGGAGCATCTTTGCTGTCCGGCAAACTGGGCTGTGATACACATGTGCCCATGTGAATGTGATGCGATCTGCCGAAACAACTACAACCAGTCAATGCTGGCAGCAGAGAACAAAGATCCATGGACAACAACGAGGCATGTGTGTACTGTGATAGTAACTATGTAACACTGGAGCAAGACAGTGTACAATCTATCATCATCGAGCTCAAGGAATCATTCCAGCTAGTACCATAATGCCATTTGCAGATCGACATCAACAACATGAGAGGAGAAGAAGCTCCCTAGTATGGAACAGAACAACATCAAGAGCATATCACAAAATCATGAACTGAAATCAAACACAAGCGACTCTGAATTACTCATTTAGATTGTACACGATAATCAGACGCGGACACGAGACAACAGACACTACCAGTAGAATGCAACAGGGCGTTGCTTGCACACCGCCATTGTGCCAGAGGTCACATCACGCACGCAAGCTACCCAGATGCATCTAATTGAGCACAAAGCTAGCATGGACGGGATCCGATCCGCAGCGATCTAAACATATCGAGAAGCATGGGGGTGGGGGCACTGACCGTCAATCTTGATGCGGTCGGCGATGGTGTATCCCTCGACGGATCTGCATCCACAAGGCGAGGGGAGAGAAGGGGTCAGTCGCAGAGAGAGGGGATTTAGATAGGTAAATTGAGACAGAGAGATAGTGGGGGAAGAGAGAGAGGAGGAGGCTAGATCCGGCGAACACTGGCCAGGAGCTGGAGTGAGAGGACGCCGTTAATGTTGGTGGCTTCCAAGACATGTCCGTCGCCTGCTCCGCCATGCCACTCACACGACCAGGATCTGCAAACCCCACAACCGAACCACATCAGGACCCTAGCCGTCATCGGAGCAAGCAGCAAACCTAAACGTCGAGATCTGCGAGGGAGACGAGAAGAGGTGAGGAAGAGAGGGAGGGATGTGACGAAGAGGAGTGTTGAGACTCACCTGAGTCAACGGAGCCACGACGGCGACGTGCTGGCCACAACCCTAGCCGCTGGGAAGGGTTGCACCTGGCCGCTGGAGGACGTGCGCGCCGGATCTAGCCTGATGGGAGGAAGGAGCCGAGGGAGGGGGTCACGGTGGTGTGTTGGGCGCCGCCGGAGGATGCCGTAATCGGGCGGGATCTGGCCCATCGGTGGTGGGATCGGGTGCTGTTGGTGGCGGCGGCGAGAAGTGGTGCGAGGGAGAGGGAGGTGCGGCGCTGGGATCGGGCGTTGTTGATGGCGGCGGCGAGAAGTGTTGCGAGGGAGAGGGAGGCATGGCGCTGGGATCGGGCGCGGTTGGTGGCGGCGGCGAGGTGAGTCGTGCGGGAGAGAGATGGGGACGGGAGAGAGATGGGGACGAGGGACGAGGGAGGATGGGGCCGGGCTTCGTGGGGTGAGAGGTGAGGGAGTTTTTTTTGAGACAAAGACAAAGAGAGGGGGGTGAGGGAGTAAGGGCTGCCGTCGGATCCGGGAGCATCCTACGGTGTTTGATGCACGATCCGCGTGACATGCCCATGGACCAATCAGAACCCAGTACACGTTATGACCATCTAAATTGGTCGTAATCGACTAAAAATAAGGTGCTGAATCATATAAACAGTTTTATGATATGAGAAATTCAAAAAAATAAAAAAAATAGAAAACATTCTCATTGTGTTACCAAATGCGACCTAGTTTTTAGGAAAACTAACAAACTTGGAATTGGAATAAGACAAATATCTTTAAAAAAGTGTTATGAGAAATGAGTTTTTAGCAAAAAAAATCATTTTCTATTTTTGGAGTGCCAAAAATGTTTTTTTTGGTGAAGAATATACCAAATTTTGTTTCAAAATGGCACCACTCCATTTTCCAAAACTATAAGACAACATTTTATGTACAGTTGACCATACATGTAAAATGCTTTCGATCCACCTCTCATCAAAAAGACAAATTTCTATCGATTCAATATAAACTCGGTCAAATTTGAACTATAGCTGCCTCGTAGTTTGCTCATTATTTTTTCCAAAAAAACATTTTTAGGTACATAGGTATCTATTTCACCACAAACACACCAAGAGTTTTGCAAGGTTCAACCACTAGCTAGGAACGGTCATGCCCGCCGTTTTGACCGCATTTTGAAATGGGCGTGAAAAATTCAAAAAAATCAAAAAATTGGAAAACCTTTGCACTGTGTCATTATATGTGACCCAGTTACCAGGAAATATAATAAACTTGTAATACGGCAATTATTTTAAAAAAGTGTTCTCAGAAATGAGCTATCATGTGTGAAGATTCATGGCTATCAAGCCAAACGATAAATCTTATGGACACATTCATGGCATAGTTTGTTCAAATGATCTAATATTGTGCACAAGGGTGTATTTGGAATGGCAAACAATGTTGCCTAAGGAAGTTTTGATTTTCTTTGGACGAAAAATTCATTTTCCATTTTTCGACTGCCCAAAATAAGTTTTTTTGTGAAGGACCAACCATATATTTGTTGCAAAATTAGACCAAATAAATTTTATAAAATATTAGGCCATATTTAATGTACAATTAACCAAATGGTTGGGTGTCAAAAGTTTTTATCCACTTCTCGTGAAAAAGACAAATTTCCGCCGATTCAGTTGGATGCGGGTCAAATTTGAACTGCAGCTACCTCATAGTTTGCTCATGATTTATTCCAAAAAACATTTTTAGGTACATAAATATTTATTTAATCATAGAAACACCAAAAGTTTTCCACGATTCAACCACTAGCTAGGAACGGCCATGCCAGCCGTTTTAACCGCATTTTGAAATGGGCATGAAAAATTCAAAAAAAATCAAAAAATTGGAAAACCTTCGCACTGTGTCATTATATGTGACCAAGTTACCAGGACAAATAGTAAACTTATAATACGGCAATTATTTTAAAAAAGTGTTCTCAGAAATGAGCTATCATGTGTGAAGATTCATGGCTTTCATGCCAAACGATCAATCTTACAGCCACATTCATGGCATAGTTTGTTCAAATGATCTAATATTATGCAAAAGGGTGCATCTTGGAATGGCAAACAATGTTGCCTAAGGAAGTTTTCATTTTCTTTGGACGAAAAATTCATTTTCCATTTTTCGACTGCCCAAAATGAGTTTTTTTGTGAAGGACCTACCATATATTTGTTGCAAAATCTGACCAAATAAATTTTATAAAATATTAGGCCATATTTAATGTACTATTGACCAAATGGTTGGGTGTCAAAAGATTTTATTCACCTCTCGTGAAAAAGACAAATTTCCGCCGATTCAGGTGGATGCGGGTCAAATTTGAACTGCAGCTGCCTCATAGTTTGCTCATGATTTATTCCAAAAAACATTTTTAGGTACATAAGTATCTATTTAATCATAGAAACACCAAAAGTTTTCCAAGATTCAACCACTAGCTAGGAACGGCCATGCCAGCCGTTTTGACCGCATTTTGAAATGGGCATGAAAAATACAAAAAAAAAATCAAAAAATTGGAAAACCTTCGCACTGTGTCATTATATGTGACCAAGTTACCAGGAAAAATAGTAAACTTGTAATACGGCAATTATTTTAAAAAAGTGTTCTCAGAAATGAGCTATCATGTGTGAAGATTCATGGCTTTCATGCCAAACGATCAATCTTATAGCCACATTCAGGGCATAGTTTGTTCAAATGATCTAATATTATGCAAAAGGGTGCATCTTGTAATGGCAAACAATCTTGCCTAAGGAAGTTTTCATTTTCTTTGGACGAAAAATTCATTTTCCATTTTTCGAGTGCCCAAAATGAGTTTTTTTGTAAAGGACCTACCATATATTTGTTGCAAAATCTGACCAAATAAATTTTATAAAATATTAGGCCATATTTAATGTACTATTGACCAAATGGTTGGGTGTCAAAATATTTTATTCACCTCTCGTGAAAAAGACAAATTTCTGCCGATTAAGTTGGAAGCTGGTCAAATTTGAACTTCAGCTGCCTTATAGTTTGCTATTTATTTTTTCCAAAAATCATTTATAAGTACATAAGTATTTATTTAATAAGAGAAACACCAAAAGTTTTCCAAGATTCAACCACTAGCTAGGAACGGTCATGCCCGCCGTTTTGACCGCATTTTGAAATGGGCATGAAAAATTCAAAACAAATCAAAAAATTGGAAAACCTTCGCATTGTGTTATTACATGTGACCAATTTACCAAGAAAAATAATAAACTTGTAATACGGCAATTATTTTAAAAAATTGTTCTCAGAAATGAGCAATCATGTGTGAAGATTCATGGCTTTCAAGCCAAATGACCAATCTTATGGCCGCATTCATGGCATAGTTTGTTCAAATGATCTCATATTGTGCACAAGGGTGCATCTTGGAATGGCAAACAATGTTGCCTAAGGAATTTTTCATTTTCTTTGGATGAAAATTTCATTTTCCATTTTTCGAGTGCCCAATATGAGTTTTTTTGTGAAGGACCTACCATATATTTGTTGCAAAATTGGACCAAATCAATTTTCTAAAATACTAGGTCATATTTAATGTACAATTCACCAAATGGTTGGGTGCAAAAAGTTTTGATCCACCTCTCGTGAAAAAGACAAATTTCCGCCGATTCAGTAGGTAGGGGGTCAAATTTGAACTGCAGCTGCCTTATAGTTTGCTCTTTATTTTTTCCAAAAATCATTTCTAGGTACATAAGTATCTATTTAATCAGAGAAAAACCAAAAGTTTTCCAAGATTCAACCACTAGCTAGGAACGGTCATGCCCGCCGTTTGGACCGCATTTTGAAACGGGAATGAAAAATTCAAAAAAAATCAAAAAATTAGAAAACCTCCGCATTGTGGCATTATATGTGACCAAGTTGCCAGGAAAAATAATAAACTTGTAATACGGCAATTATTTTAAAAAAGATTTGTGTACACTAGAAACATTTTTTATACATATAAAAAAAATTGTTGAAAAAAAATTGTAAAAAATATTTGTTGTAAAAAAAAATTCTCCATTTTTCAAGAATATTAGACCACATTTTATGAACAAATTTGTGTACACTAGAAACATTGTTTATACATATTAAACGGTTTTTAATTACATCATTAACATTTTTAATAAATATTTTGATGTCTAATATTTGGACACATGTCTACATTTTTTAAGACACATTGTACATATTGTTTATATATGTTTAACTTTTTTCAAATACATGATTAACATCTTTTCATATATTCCCAACAAAAAAACATCTTTTCATACATACGTTTTGATGTCTATATTTGTTTTTACACATTTTACATTTTTTGTATACATATAAAACATTGTTTATATAGGTTAGAAAAATTTTAAATACATGATTATCATTTTTAGAAAATCTTGTTTTGTTCCTGGATGGGCCGAAGCCTACATGGCACACGAAAATTTTAAAAGAAAAAAAGGAGCTGGCCTCGTTCCACCGAGGCCCAAGCCCACATGGAGCGACACCTTAAGTACCAATGCATCCACGTTCACAACCTCATGACCATTTATATTGGTCGTAATCATGTAGAAATAAGGTCGTCGACCACTCTTGTCTGCTTTATGACCATTTGGTGTAAGGCAATTTCAGGGTTTGAGCCCTTCCAAGCGAAATGGTCGTGGATTTATGACCAATTCAGCTAGGGTCACTGAGAGAAGGTCACAAGTTGACATATTTCTTGTAGTGCATGATCATATGGTCACTTGGGGGCTTCCAACTCACCGAGTTTAGCTATCTCACCCTCTTGACCCGGCAAATGACGCCACATTATCTTGGTTAAACCTGCCTGTCTGCTTGATACTACTCCTATTAGGTGACCCGGTGTACTCTTGACAAGTCAATCATCTCTATGACCCTGAACTTGTCTTGGTTAAAACATCGGATATGTCACGTGAGAGCCGGCTTACAGAGAGCGAGGATAAACCATGGGCTATCACGCCAGCTTCATTGAAGCAAGAATCGAGCCTCGAAAGCCGGTCTTATGTCGTGCCTCGAAAGCCGGCATTTTTATACTCTGTTATCATACACATACATCATCATACATTCCATCATCATACATTGCATTATCAAGCATCATATATACATCTCTATATTTTTTTATGTCGCAGGAGCCGGTTTTCAAACCGGGTTACACTGTAACTCTGCAGGAACAAACAAATCTTTGATAGCCAAAATGGCCGGGTCTTATATGGCTTATCAAAACCAGTCTCAAATAACATGGCTATCACTGCCGATTTTGAAACAATTGCAGGAACATATTTGCCACATCTACAAAACCGGCTTACAATTGAGAGCCGAATCTTCATCATGGTTTCTCATAACCAGTGTTAAATGATTGAGGTTTTCAAAGCCGGCTCAGAGAGATGGCTATTCTTTCTAAAACACCGGCTTACAGTAAGGAGCATGGTGCAATAAATTATCCGTGGGAATTCACAAATTTGGATTATTCCGATGCTATAAAGGAGAACAAAATTCAAAAAAGGATATCATGGCAAGGATCATGGCAATCGGCTTTATCAAAGGCAATGAAATATGAAGTGTTATGCAAAGCAACACTCTTGATGGATTTAGCAACAAGTTCAACATTGATATGCAAAGCACACAACAACATCATCCAGACTGTCTCTCAATCTCAAAAGAAAAAGTAAGTCTCGAGTCGCCGCAGGCACACGACCCGGTACTTGGAGGCTACAGTGGATATGATTTTATTCTACAATGGAAGGAGAAGTCCCGAGTCGCCGCAGGCACACAACCCGGCACTTGGGGGCTACATTAATGAAGTTTCTGAAGTCCCGAGTCGCCGCAGGCACACGACCCGGCACTTGGGGGCTACATCAGTCAATTTTGATCTACAAAACATCAAGTCCCATGTAGCTGTGAACACCCAACATGGCACTTGGGGGCTAATGCATTGTCATTTTAAACTACTTTCATTGAAGACCCGGATCATTATTAATATTAACCCGGCCTTTGGGGGCTACAGTCATTGACTCTACAGATAGTTCCAGTTCCAGATTGATGAGGACAGCTAACCCGACCCTTGGGGGCTATACTATTTGCAGCTATACATCTACAAGCATCAAAAGTTAAGTTCAAGTCTCGGGTTGCTGCAAGCAAGACAACCCGGCACTTGGGGGCTACAGTGTCCAGTTGTTTAAACAGACCATAAGGTCCAAATTGAAGACCCGACCCATCACATACTGATGAGCCGGCCCTTGGGGGCTACACATCTGAAATACGAACATTCAGTTTATGACTGGTGACTCAGATGAACAACCCGGATTTCTCCAAAGTAGTAACAGTTATATTTAAGCAAGTCTTAAGCTATCACTACGTTCTACTCTTAAGACTTGGGGGCTACAGGTAATGTGGATATAAGGGAGGAACACCTTCAAGTTCCCAGTTTTGAGCGAGCCGGGTCTCATATCATACGGATTTCTTATTCATAATATCTTCATCAAATCTGAAGCATTGAAAGTTGGCTCAAACATCAGACGGATTTCTTTTTTCCCAATATTTTTCTGGAAGCCGACTTAAACGTCAGATGAGTTATTTTTCTCAATATTTTTCTGCGAGGGACCCGCGTCACCAAGTTGATTCTGAAGCAGCCTTGTTAATATGACAAGGAAAACCCGGATTTTTTAGGAGCCGGTTCATTGGATAAGCCAGCCATTTGATATCTACACTCGAAAGATTCGTTATGAGGTCATATACACGTGTGAAAGCAGTTGAGATGTCATTTATGAAGCAACAAAATCGCTAAAGTATGGAAGAACCAGAAGACCCAGCAAACATTTTGACCCGGTCAGGTGATTTGGCAGAAGAAAAATGACAAGGACCAGAAAGATAGAAACAGGTGCCGGCTTAGGAAAAATCCATACCCGGAGAATCACCCTTCACATATTTTCCCTATTCTTATTTTCAGGATGGAGTTTACCATGGATAAATCCAAGCTAAACTAGTGGCTATTGTTGGGGATATTTCCCACGGTTATAACCCGGCTAAAGGTTTGACCCGGCCTAGAGCTCGAAGGCTCTATGGGTCGCCCCGTTTTCCGGGTTAAGACAAGATGACGAGGAGGAATCTAGAGCCCAGGGACGAGACCCGGCAGGAGGCCGGCTTGACAGGAGCCCAATGGGCTGGCTCGCAAAGAAGGCCCGGAGAGATGACCCGGCCTGGGAGACCTGGCCCGGAGAGATGACCCTTGTAATCGAGATAGAGGTAGCGA
The DNA here is from genome assembly GCA_039707655.1 of Elymus sibiricus. NCBI lineage: Eukaryota > Viridiplantae > Streptophyta > Magnoliopsida > Poales > Poaceae > Elymus > Elymus sibiricus. The sequence goes on along the minus strand of CM077674.1, from coordinate 404,762,483 downwards.
AAAAGAGCACCCTTGTAATCGAGATCATGATCAATAGCAATCAAAGCAGGATGTAGGCTTTTACCTCCACCGCGAGGGGCCGAACCTGGGTAAAACTCGCATCTCTCGATTCCGACCAACCCCGTTCAAGTTACCACCTAGTTGCGATGGCCTCACCACTAAGTCCTTTTCAAGAGGACATCTGCCGTGACAAAACCACGACAAGTACTGTCCTGAAATGTGCTCAATGCTGACTTGTTTATGTTTTAGTAGAATGAACAATGCATGCATTTCCCCCCGCAAAAAAAGAACAATGCATTTTTGCAAAGATGGTCGGCTTGAAAGAACAATTCTTCTTCATGTTAGGGATATTTGACCATACTTATTGTTTAAAAAAACATAGTGATTGGATTAGGAGTGCTCGAGGAGTGTGATGAATTTTTATCCCATTGCAACGCACGGGCCATTTTCCTAGTGTTATCTAATGAAATTCGATTATGCACATGGAGGTATCCTCTTTTAAGTATTTTTTTCGGGGAACCTTTAAATGTAGTAGTGATTATGCATACATGTATGATGATGCTTTAGATGGGGTGGAAAAAATTTGTGAGAACATAAAGACAAATTTTCTAAATTAGCGTGATATGTGAAATATGGTGCTTATGTTGATTGTTCCGGTGCTTTTCTTGTGTAGTAGCTTCCCTTCACCTCCAGGAGCACCGCCGGTCTACATCGAGGGTGAGCTCAAATGTCATATCCTCCTCCTCCTATTTGCTCTGTTCTGGCCGTCGTGCCGATGACACTAGATTTTATTTTCATGTCAAGTCGCGTAACATAGGTGTCTCCCGTTCGAAAGGGTTACATTTATAAATATCCATGTATTTGCATATTTATAACCGTGATTCTTTCGAATTGTCCACGTTTTCCATGGATAGCCCGAGTATGTGTAGATTGGGTTTGTTTTCCATGCTCTACTCCTGTCTGAGGCAAAATTTCGTCAGCGCCTCCCCGTTGTTCTCCGGGTACACATTCTCTCGGCTTATTGCCAAGACGTGTATCTGGAGAACAGCGGGGAGGTGCTATCAAAAATTTGCCTCGGATCGGAGTAGATCATGGAAAACGAACCCAGTCTACACGTACTCGGGCCCTCTTTACCTATTAGAGATACTGTGCAATGCATGCATGTCGTTTCCCTTCTATGGTAGAAAATAAAAATTGGACGTAATTAATTTGACAAAATTAATTAATTGTGTCTCTAGTTGCAATTAAATTTTATATTACTTGATGAATATGAATTATGTCTTGTCTGTCTCCTAGTATATCAAAGGATGGGTGATCATGCGTGGATGTACACTGGCCAGTATTAGGAAACCTTAACTCTGAATTCAGCGCACTGTCTTGTCTGTCTCCTAGTATATCAAATGCAGTATCCAAGAATTCAGAGGTCTTAATCAAGACCTCTGAATTCTTGGATACTGCATTTGCTAGTGGCCTGACACGAACTTGGTGCCCGTGCTGTAAGTGCAAGAACCATAAAGACAAGTCAAAGAAGATAATGGGTGAACACCTACAAAAGTATGGGTTTAAGCCGGACTATACCCGGTGAACCTTACATGGTGAGTCCGAACGTACCAGAGAGGAGGTGGTGCGTCAGCGCACTGACGACTATGGTACCGGGGTCGCAGACACGGTAGATAACTACAACGCTGCACCTGTAGAGGAAGAACCGAAGGAATCTGCGAAGGCCTATTGTGAAATGTTGGATTCGGCACATCAACCTCTTCACCAGTACACAAAACTTTGTCAGCTGGATGCCATCACACAAGTAATGGCTTTCAAGGCCTAGTTCAACTTGGGCATAGATTGCTTTGACTCGATGGTGACCCTTTGATGGAAATATTCCCTAGAGGCAATAATAAAGTTGTTATTATCATATTTCCTTGTTCTTGATAAAGTGTTTATTCTCCATGCTATAATTGTATTAACCGGAAACTCAAATACATGTGTGGATACATAAACAAACACCGTGTCCCGAGTAAGCCTCTACTAGACTAGCTCGTTGATTAAAGATGGTTAAGGTTTCCTAATCATGGACATGAGTTGTCATTTAACAACGAAGTCATATCATTAGGAGAATGATGTGATGGACAGACCCAATCATAAGCTTAGCATCTGATCGTGTCACTAAGTTTAATTTGCTACAACTTTCTTAATGTCAAGTATCTGTTCCTTTGACCATGAGACCGTGCCACTCCCTAATACTGGAAGAATGCTTTGTGGGTATCAACTGTCACTTCGTAACTGGGTGATCATAAAGGTGCTCTTCAGGTATCTCGGAAGGTACTAGTTGGGTTGCATGGATCAAGACTGGGATTTGTCACTACATGTGACGAAGAGATATCTCTGGGCCCTCTCGGTAATACTACATCCTAAGTAGCTTGCAAGCATGTGACTAATGTGTTTAGTCACGGGGTTATTGTATTACGGAACGAGTAAAGAGTACTTGCCGGTAACGAGATTGAACTAGGTATAGTGACACCGACGATCGAATCTCGGGAAAGTAAAATATCGTGAGGCAAAGGGAATGGAATATTCGACATTGTGGTTCAAACCGATAAAGATCTTCGTTGAATGTGTGGGAGTCATTATGGGCATCCAGGTCCCGCTATTGATTATTGATCGGAGAGGTGTCTCGATCATGTCCGCATGTTCTTGAACCTGTAGGTTCACACACTTAACGTTCGATAACGCTAGGGTAGTATTGGGATATTTATAATTGTGAGACCAAAGATAGTTCGGAGTCTCGGATGGGATCCGGGACATCATGAGGAGCTTCGGAATAGTCCGGAGATAAAGTTTCATATAAGGAAAGTCGATTTTAGGGTTCCGGAAAAGTTCGGGAATTTTCCGGTATTGTATCGGACTTTCATAGAAATGTTCCGTGGGTCCCACAGTGGGGTCCACTTGCCCCGGAGGGTCCACATGGACCCAAGGGGTGGCGCACCAGCCCTACACGGGCCAGGCGCCCAGCCCCACTTGGACCATGCGCCTGGGATCAGGATAAGATCGAATCCCTAGAAAATAGGGAGGGAAACATGGAGGCCAAGTCCACCCTTGGGGCGCCAGCCCTATGGCTTGGAGGGCAAGCCTCCCAGCCCCTCCCACGCCTATATAAAGGGAGGGAGGTGCAAGGGGCAGGAGCAATCCATCCCTATCCACCTCCCCTCCTGCTACTCCTCCCATTTCTCCGCAGAAGCTTAGCGAAGCCCTGCCGGAGTTTCCACCATAACTCCACCACCACGTCATCGTGCTTCTCGCCTAGATCCCATCTACCTCTCCCTCTCGTCTTGCTGGATCAAGGAGGAGGAGACGTCACCGAGCCGTACGTGTGCATATCTCAGGTGTCGTTCGTGCGGTGCTTGATCGGATTGGATCGCAAAGACAGTACGACTACATCAACCACGTTCGTTAGAACGTTTCTGCTCTTGGTCTACAAGGGTATGTAGACTTTTCCCACTCGTTGCTAGCATCTAGTAGATTGGATCTTGGGTGTTTTCATTCTCTCATAGGAATTTTTTTTGTTTTCCGTGCAACGAATCCCATCAACACTTTTGGGGCGCTTTCTCCCTGAAGGTCACATTATGGCTAGAAACCTGTATGAATCGAAGAAAATCCTTCGTGCACTTAAGATGCCCTATGAGCAGATACATGCTTGTCGAAATGGATATGTCTTATTTAGGATAGATTATGCGGACGAAAACTACTGTCCCAAGTGCAAGTCCACTAGGTATGTTGAGGTAGACCACGGTGATGGTCAGAAGAAGCAGAGCAAGATCCACGTAAATATTCTTCGGTATCTTCCAATCATACCAAGAATTCAACGGCTTTACATGACCGAAGAGACAGCCAAACAGATGACATGGCACAAAGATGGGATGAGATACAAAACAGATGAACATGGGAGAAAGATGATAATACATCCATCGGATGATCAAGCATGGAAGAATTTTGATCTCAAACATCCTAGCAAAGCTACAGAGGCAAAGAATGTACGAATAGCCATCTTAGCCGATGGGTTCAATCCTTTTGGTGTGACGGCAACCCAATATAGTTGTCGGCCCATGTTTGTTACTCCCCTCAATCTCCCCCCCAAGTGTCCTTATGCAACGGAAGCACATATTCCTGTCGTTGATAATTCCAGGGCCCAACTATCCGAGGAAGAATATGAGTGTGTACATGCAGCCGCTGATCGATGACTTGAAAGAAGGTTGGGTGAATGGGGTCTGGACATACGACCGAGCTAGCAAAACAAACTTCTTGATGCATGTTTGGTACCAGTACTCATTGCATGACCTACCGGCGTATGCGCTTTTCGTTGGCTGGTGTGTGCATGGGAAGTTCCCATGCCCAAGATGCAAGGCTGCTATGAGGTTCCGTTGGCTGGAGAAGGGTCACAAGCATCCAAGCAGTGACATTGAATAATCTCTCCCCAGGTGACAGTTTTCAATGGAAAAAACACTAATTTGACCAATTTCTCTGGCAAATCCCCTGCCACTACACTTATCAAGGTTGGTCATGGACGACATTAACCACAGGGGCACACGCATACGCTGCACCCACCGACAGCATTTATATTTCCACATCAGCTAACATCCAACGGTCAGTTTTGCTTCTATGAACTCTGGATAATTGACATATCAACCACATGATTTTTTGTTTTGTGAAAATGCTCGAAAGTTTTAGGCCAGTAACAACTTTGTATCTTCAATGACAACTGAACCAAACATAGAAGACGCTTAACAAGTGACCATCCATAGTCATGCATGTCTTTGTTCAATGGCAACTGAACCAGATATGCATGCCTGTTTGAAAAAATGCACAATTTGATGGAGGGTTCCTTTTAAGTTCCAACAATCTTCAACAACACAACTAGAAATATAGGAAAAACAATTGTCCGTGGTACATCAGAACGACAGTACCAAAACATACCCAGGGGCTTGTATTAATGCTTGGGCTTGTATTATGCAATGTGACTGCTTGGAGCATGCTTGTATTATGCAAGAATGGACAATTTGATGGCGGATTATGCAACGTGACTACTTTTGCCAGTTCACTCGTTGCATTTGTCGACAGCTAACTGATGGCAGAGGCTTTGCCGACATGTTTTCAGCCCTTTGCTGACAGTTTGAAGTTGTCGGTGATGACCCACAAGTATAGGGGATCAATCGTAGTCCTTTTGATAATTAAGAGTTTCAAACCCAACGAGGAGTAGAAGGAATCGATAAGCGGTTTTCAGCAAGGTATTCTCTGCAAGTGCTGTAAAGTAGTTTTGACAGATAGTTTGATAGCAAGATAATTGGTAACAAGTAACTAGTAACCAAAGTAACAAGGTGCACCAAGGTGGCCCAATCCTTTTTATTGCAAAGGATAAGATGGAAGTACTTCTTATAGAGATTAAAGCATTCTCGAAGGCACACGGGAATATTGTGAAGTTACTTTCACCACGATTCATCGACTTATGTTCATTGCCTTGATAATTTGTTATGTGGGTGGACTAGAGCTAAGGTAGTGTTCTTACTTGAACAAACACCTACTTATGATTATACTCTCCATGCAAGCATCCACAACTACAAGAGAAGTAATTAAGATAAATCTAACCATATCATTAAACATATGGATCCAAAACAGCCCCTCACGGAATAATCTATAAACTAGGGTTTAGGTTTCTGTCACTCCCGCAACCCATCATCCATAAACTAATTCCACGATGTCTTCCCCTAGGCCCAAGCATGGTGAAGTGTCATGTAGTCGACATTCACATAACACCACTAGAGGAAGAACAACACAAGACAACATCAAAACATTGAACGGTGATCAACTTCACATGATTACTAGCAACTAGACTTCTCCCATGTCCTCAAGAACTAACGGAACTACTCACAAATCATATTATTGTTCATGATCAGAGAAGATAAATATTTGATTAACAATTTGAACATATAATCCTCCACCAAGTAAACCAAATAGCATCAACTACAAGAGGTAATCAACACTACTAGCACCCCCAGGTACCAATCTGAGGTTTGATACAAAGATTGAACACAAGAGATGAACTAGGATTTGGAGATGAGATGGTGCTGGTGAAGATGTTGATGGAGATGAGGCCTCCCACAATGAGAGGAACGTTGGTGATGACGATGGCTTCGATTTCCCCCTCCCGGAGGAAAGGTTGCCCGGCAGAATCGCTCCGCTGGAGAGCAAAAGTGCTCCTACCCAGGTTCCGCCTCGAGACGGCGGCGAAAGGTCCCGAAAGTCTTCTCTTGATTTTTTCTAGGGTAAAACCCTTCATATAGGAGAAGATCACCGCCGGAGGGCCAACGTGGGACCCACAAGCCTGGGTGGCGCGCCCCTAGGGGGGGGCACGCCCCCAGGGCTTGTGGGCCCACCGAGGCTCATCTCTGGTACTTCTTTCTTCCAGTATTTTTAATATATTCCAAAATAAATCTCCGTGAATTTTCAGGTCATTTGGAGCTCCGGAGAATTTCTATCTCTGTTGTAGCTTTTTCAGGCCAGAATTCCAGCTGCCAGTAATCTCCCTCTTTTGGTGTACCTTGCGTTTTAAGAGAAAAAATGCAATAGAATTGCATCATAAAAGGTAATATGACTAAAAAATATAATTAACAACAGTAGGAAAACATGATGCACAATGGACGTATCAACTCCCCCAAGCTTAGACTCCGCTTGTCCTCAAGCGAATACCAAACTCGATAATCATGACCACATGCTTAGAGGGAGAGGTGTCGATAAAATGAAATACGGGCATAGCAGCAGCTTGTTTGTGATCATCAACATAACAGCAATTATTATTCATATAGCTTCTCATGATTAAGTGACAATCTATCCACAAGCAAAATTGTGAACAATAAACTCTCTTGACAGCCAACAAACTGTGTTCTCAGTCATTCAAACAATTACAATTCATCATACTTTCCAGAAGAGTCTATGCAAGAGATTTTGATTTGGCAAATTTCACATGCTCAACTATCATATAGTATTTAATGATTGCTGGTACTCAAAGCATATCTTTAGAGCAACAAGTTTCCATCAAACACAAAGGAAGATAGGGGTTTAATATGTCACCTCCCAACTTAGTTATCACAGGGATAATTGTCAACAATAATAACTCATGATCATGTATATTCAACTGGATATATGTGCCTGGATCTTTCCCCACCACATGTTGCTTGCCAAGTGGAGAATAGTAAAGATTGGAATATGGAAAATTTTGACTCTTGCATAAAGGTAAATATTTTAAAATAAAAGATAGGCCCTTCGCAGAGGGAAGCAGAGGTTGTCATGCACTTTTGGAATTTTGGATGTCTGAATACTTACTGAAAAGGAACATCACTTGAATATTACCCCTTATGATGATGACCTTTATTGAGCAGTCTGCCGCTTTTATTACTCCATCATCACAAGTTCGTACCAAGTTTCATATTCCCTTCCAATAAAAGATCACACAAATTTAAGAGCAATTTTTGTTGCTTGCGCCGATGACAACTTACTTGAAGGATCTTGCTCAATCCATAGGTAGATATAGTGGACTCTTATGGCGAGAAAATGGGTTTTAAGGATATTTGGGTACACAAGTAGTATCTCTACTCAGTGCGGAATTTTTGGCTAGCAAAAGATTATAAGCAAGCACCACATGTTGGAGGATCCAAGACAATATAAATTCTAGGCAAATATACCAAAACATAACTCATTACGTTGTCTTCCTTGTCCAATATCAACTATTTGATCATGTTTTTGGAAATAATTAGTGAGGGTTCTCAATCACAAAAGATGTCCAAGATAGTATATTTGCATGTGAAATCTCTCTTCCTTGTTTATTCTTGCATGAATTGTTTGAATGACCAATGCTATGTTTGCTAACTCCCAATAGATTTTACTACTCACACCCTCTATGTGAAGTCATTACTTCCCATGGGATGAGCATATGAAATTTATTTTTGCTAAAATTGATGTAAAGAAATAAAACAAAAGATACTCATACTAATCTTTATTATAGAAACTCTCACACACGGTTACATTGATAGATAGAACTAAGATAGATAATAATTATAAAAAGGTGATGATGATACGATACCGGGGCACCTCCCCCAAGCTTGGAACAAGCCAAGGGTGGTGCCCATACCCGAGTACTCAAATTTCCTTCTTCGGTGATGGTGGCGATGAAGTGGTAGGCTGGTCCTCCTTCTTCCAGGGCACAGGTTCTCCATCCGTAAAGGAACATAAAGTCTATGGCATCCTGAAATCCGCAGCCAAACTCATCTTTTTAAACCTGGTTTCATACTCACAGTTTTGGTTCTGAAGGTCATAGACTTGTGCTTGGAGATCCTCAATCCTGATGTGAAGGCCATCAATAGCCTCCCAGATCTTGCCACTTTCCCACTTTTGGTTGCTAGTGAAGTCCTGGATAATGGAGTGGTTGGCATCAAGTCCACGTTCAACCATCATCTTGCACATGAAGAGCTCTTGCTTCACATCCTCAAGCCTGGCCTTCGTGTCTCCCTCCTTCTTTGGTCCCTCAAGATCCCGGATATGGAGCACCCCATCCCTATACTCCATGGTTTGGGGATGTTTCATGACCCCAGGTAGGTAAGGCTTGATGAACTTCTCAAAGAACTGATCCTTGGAGGAGCTTGACGAAGACATGACGATCTAGATCTCCAAAAATCTTGACAGAAAATAGCTCAAAAGAAGAACAGAGGAGAAACTTGCGATACAGAGGTCAAAACATCAAGAAGTATATATAATGAATTTTTACCGTGCAGGACAAGTATTCGGGAAGAAAACGGAGTCGGGAAAGTGCACGTGGGGCCGACAAGCCTGGGTGGCGCGCCCCAGGGCTTGTGGCCCCTACAGGAACTGTCTCGGCTCTTTATTATTTTTGTTTTTTTCTTTGTTATCAAAAACAGACGAAAAGTATTTTTATGGAATTTTTGGAGTCGGTTTACTTACCGTATCACGTACCTATTCCTTTTTCAGGATTTTGGACTGCTCCGGAAGGTCTCCTTTATGTAATCTTCCGGTGTAATTACTTGAATAATGTCCGAATCAATGTTAATGGGGGTACCCGCAGTATAAAATTTAATTCTTTGCCCATTAACCACCTTAGGTTGGTTTCCTTTGGCGTTATTGATCTTGATGGCTCCAAAACGATAAAGTTCCTCAATGACATATGGGCCTTCCCATTTAGAGAGGAGTTTGCCTGCAAAATGTTTGAAACAAGAATTGTATAAAAGCACTTTGTCACCAATTTGAAATTCCCATTTCTGAATTCTTTTATCATGTCATCTTTTAACTTTTTCTTTAAACCTTGTCATCTCTACAAAACCTTGTCAAGATTGCTCAAGCAATCATCAAAAGAAGTTCCATAGACAGAGAAATCGTCCAGGAAAACTTCAACAATCTTCTCATAGAAATCAAAAATATAGCAGTCATGCATCTTTGAAAGGTAGCAGGTGCGTTAGATAATCCAAATGGCATACGTCTATCAGCAAAAGTTCCAAAGGGACAAGTAAAGGTAGTCTTCTCCTGATCTTCAGGATGCACAAGTATTTGAGAAAAACCAGAATATCCAACAAGGAAGCAAAAGTGCGTATGCTTAGATAATCTTTCTAACATTTGATTAATAAAAGGCAATGGACAATGATCTTTTTTAGTAGCCTTATTTAATTTTCTAAAATCAATTACCATCCTATAGCCTGTTACAACTCTTTGTGGGACAAGTTCATTTTTATCATTAGGAACAACAGTAACTCCTCCTTTCTTAGGGACACAATGAACAAGACTTACCCATCTACTATTGGCTATAGGTTAAATTATACCTGCTTCGAGTAGCTTTAATATCTCAGTTCTTACCACATCCTTCATCTTAGGATTTAAGCGGCGTTGATGATCCACGACTGGTTTAGCATCGGGCTCCAAATGAATTTTGTGTTGACACATAGATGGACTAATGCCTTTAAGATCATCCAGAGTATATCCAATGGCAGCATGATGTTTCTTTAGAGTTTTTAGCAATCTCTTTTCCTCGTGCACTGAAAGATTAGCAGTGATAATGACAGGATATATTTTCTTTTCATCCAGATAAGCATATTTCAAAGTATCAGGGAGTTTCTTTAATTCAAACACAGGATCACCCTTAGGGGGTGGAGGATCTCCCAAAATTTCAACGGGCAAGTTACGCTTAAGAATATGTTCCTGTCTAAAGAATATTTCATCTATTTCATTTTTTTCATTCCTATGCATATCATTCTCATGATCTAACAAATATTGCTCTAAAGGATCAGCAGGAGGCACAACAATAGAGGCAAGACCAATTATAACATCTTCATTAGGTAAATCTCTATCATGATGTTGTTTGGAGAACTTAGAAAAATTAAACTCATGAGATTCATCTCCAAACTTAACTTTAACATTTTCCTTAGCACAATCAATTTCAGCATTAACAGTATTCAAGAAGGGTCTACCATATATAATGGGACAAAAATTATCTTGTTCAGATCCAAGTACTAAGAAATCAGTAGGATATTTGATCTTACCACACAAGACCACAACATCTCTCACAATCCCAAGAGGTGAGATGGTATCCCTATTTGCAAGCTTAATAGTAATATCAATCTCTTCTATCTCAACAGGTGAAATATCATGAATAACTTCTTGATATAGAGAAAAGGGAATAGCACTTATACTAGCACCCATATCACATAAACCATGGTAACAATGATCTCCAATCTTAATAGAAACAACAGGCATGCCAACAACCTTTTTATTCTTATCTAACTTATCCTGTTCATTTCTAACAGGTTTAGCAATTCTAGCATCATCTTCACAGAAATATATAACATGCCCATCAATATTATCAACCAAGAGATCTTTAACCATTGCAATTGAAGGTTCTACTCTAATTTGTTCAAAAGGTTTCGGTGCTTTAGTATAACTTTTATGAATCACAGTTGTAGCTTTAGCATGTTCCTTAATCCTAACAGGAAAGGGGGGCTTCTCAATATAAGCGGTAGGCACAACAGGATTTTAAGTGTAAGCAAGTATTTCAGTACTAGCAATAATATGTTCTTCACAAATATCTTTAATAGGTGAGTGAAATTTAAACCACTTCTCTTTAGGAAGATCAACATGAGCAGCACAAGATTCACAAAATGTGGCTACTATCTCAGAATCATGTCCATATTTTGCACCAAGCCTAATAAAAACATCTGTTTCTACAAAAGACTTAACACAATCATATTCAAGTTTTATACCTGACTCATTACCTTTGTCGACCTCCCAATCTCCAGAGTTGCGTTTAATTCTTTCAATAAGATCCCACTTGAATTCAATACTTCTCATTGTGAAAGAACCAGCAGAAGAAGAATCAAGCATTGTTCTATCATTGTGAGAAAGCCGAGCATTAAAGTTTTGCATAATCATATCTCTCGAGAGCTCATGATTGGGGCAATTGAACATCATGTCATTAAGCCTCCCCCAAGCTTGAGTGATACTTTCTCCTTCACATGGACAAAAGTTATATATATAATTCCGATCACGACGAACCAAGTGCATAGGATAAAATTACTGGTGGAATTCAAACTTCGTTTGGTTCCAGTCCCATGAATTAGTATCATCCAATAGCCTATACCATGCCAATGCCCTTCCCTCCAAAGATAATGGTAATAATTTCTTCTTAGCCTCATCCCTTGATAAACCTGCAAGCTTAAACAATCCACAAAGTTCATCCATATAGATTAAGTTCATATCAGGATGTATCGTTCCATCTCCTGCATAGGGATTGTGCACCATAGCAATTTTAAAGCATTTCCATCCATAGATCCTAACTTAGTTACTTGATTATGCACCTTTTTATCCAAATTTTCAAATTGCTCAATAGTTGGCATTCTGTTTTCAATAATATCCAATCTTTGCATAACGTGTTCCAATGTTAATTCAGTTTCATTAACCTTAATTGGCGGATTTCCAACTAAATTTCCCAAAGCATTATAAGCATCCAAAAGTATGGCTAGTTAAGAATTTTCCTCCCGCAATAGTGTCAAGAACAAATCTATACCAAGGAGAAACACTAATACAAAAATTTCTAAGTAGAATAGTGGTAGATTGCTTATGGATGGATTTATTTTGAGCATCACAGATTCTATACCAAGCATCTTTTAAACTCTCTCCGCCCCTTTGTTTAAAATTGAGCACTACTAACTCGGGCTTAGAAACAGCAAGCGAAGAACAAGCCATGATAGCAACACAAACAGAAATAGCAACAAGAAATATTTTTGGTATTTTTGGAATTTTTTGCAAACAAATAAGAAGGCAAATAAAAAGGCAAAGGCAGAAGCCAACTAGAAAAGAAAATAAAAACAAGAAAAGATAAAATGTTTGTCCGAAGGCACCTGATTTGGTAAATGATGACTCCCCGGCAACGGCGCCAGAAATTCTTCTTCAACTCATGATGGAGTTGTTAGATTTCCCCGAAGTGGAAGGGTGATGTAGCACAGTAGTAGAAAGTATTTCCCTCAGTTAAGAACCAAGGTTTATCGAACAAGAAGGAGTCACTAAGCTAACAACTTTAGCAGCACCTGCACAGAAACAAATAATTTGCTTGAACCCAACAAAGGCAAGAGGGTCGTCAATCCCCTTATTCTTGCTAGCTACAAGATTAAAAGCAAATAGTAGTATGCAAAGTAATAGAAAGTAAAAGAACAAATAAAAGGGCAATTTTGGAGACTTTAGTATTGATGGATAATAGACCCGGGGGCCATAGGTTCACTAGAGGCATCTCTCGAAAGCATAGCAATGATGGAATAAATTACTGTTGGGCAATTGACAGAATAGCGCATAGTTATGATGATCATCCTTGGCATAATCATTACATAGGCATTACGTCCGTGACAAGTAGACCGTTAATCCAACTGCATCTACTACTATTACTCCACCCAAGACCGCTATCCAGCGTGCATCTCAAAGTATTAAGTTCGTGACAAACAGAATAACGCGTAAAGCAAGATGACATAATGTATACAAAGTAAGACCAATCAATATGACCAAACCCCAACGTTTTATGCTTAGTGGCAACAATACAAATACGTGCCTTTGCCCCTCCTGTCACAGGGCAAGGTCACCGCAAGATTGAACCTACCACAAAGCACCTCTACCGTTGAAGATAAATCAATCTAACTAGGCAAAAGTAGACGGATTGATTGGAGAGAAATACAAAGCTATAAAATTACACAGCAAAGAAACTTCAAGAGATTCATCTAAATTCAATGAATAATCTGATCATAAACCCACAATTCATCGGATCCCAACAAACACACCGCAAGAATTACATCAGATGGATCTCCGAAGAGATCATTGTATTGAAGATCAAATGAGAGAGAGAGAGAGAGAGAGAGAGAGAGAGAGAGAGAGAGAGAGAGAGAGCCATCTAGCTACTGCTATGAACCCGTAGGTCCTAAAAGAACTACTCACACATCATCATGGAGGAAGCAAGGTTGATGAGGATGGCCTCCCCAATGATTCCCCCCTCCGGCAGACAACCGGAACGGGCTCCAGATGGGATCGCTTCGGAACAGAGGCTTGCGGCTACGATAAAATTGTTTCGTGTCTTGCTCCGAGGGTTTTATGATTTATGGGAATTTATAGGCCAAGAATTAGGGCAATCGGAGCCACAGGGCCGGGGCCCACAAGCCAGGGTGGCGCGCCCTACCCTCTAGGGTGCGACCCCTGCCTTGTGGGGCCCATGTGGGTCTTCAGGTCCTCCCCCGAAGCTTCTAGTGTCTCTTATTGTCCAGAAAAAATCGTCAAAAATTTTCATCGTGTTTGGACTTCTGTCGGTATGGTTTTTCTGTGAAACCAAAAACAAGCAAAAAAATAGGAACTGGCACTGGGCACTAAATTAATAGGTTAGTCTAAAAAATAATATAAAATGATAATAAAAGTATATAAGAATGATAATATAGCAGCATGAAACAATCAAAAATATTAGATACGTTGGAGACGTATCAGCATCCCCAAGCTTAATTCCTGCTCGTCCTCGAGTAGGTAAATGATAAACAAAGAATTTTTGATGTTGAATGCTACCTAACATGTCTTTGATTAAATGATGTGATCTTATGGTATGAATATTGGGATTCGAATGATTCAAGGCAATAGTCTATCAATTTGACTTCAAAACAATAATTCACAAACATGCAAGTAAACAATTATTGCTTTTCAAAATAAAGGATGCTAAAGAACGTTATCCCTACAAACTTAGTCATGATAAGCATGGCACGCTTGGTCTTCCCGACATAAAGATATCAAATCATGAACAAACCCCGGCGCCAAACCAGGCAATTAAATTATACTTTTTCTCGCTTCAGTTTTTTTTTAACTTTCACGCAATACTTGAGCATGAGCCAAGGACTTAGCACTTTGGATGCAAAGAGAATGATTATGGGGGTTTATAAGGCAAGAAAAAAAATATAAGAAAGTCTCACATCAATGAGGCTCGATCGTTAGGCAATGGAGAAGCCTTACAATCGATGTTAATGCGAGGAGTAGGGATTGCCATGCAACGGATGCACTAGAGCTATAAGTGTAAGAAAGCTCTCCAAATGCAACTAAGTGGGTGTGCATCGAACTTGCTTGCTCATGAAGATCTCGAGCATTTGAGGAAGCTCGTCATCGGAATATACAAGCCAAGTTCTATAATGTAAATGTCCCATTAGCATAATCATGAAGTATATGAAAACTCTCTATATCAAGTACATGGTGCTACTTTGAAGCACAAGTGTGGTAAAAGGATAGTAGTATGCCCCCTCTCTCTTTTTCTTTCATTTTTTTTCTTCAAGAGATCATTGGCCTCCTCCCCTCTTTTTTGCGGAATCATGGGCCTCCTTCTTTCCTCTCTCCTTTTTTTTGAATGGCCTCACGGACCTCATCCCCTCTTTTTCGAGGAATCATAAGTCTCCTCCAATTCATATCCTCATAGGTAGGGGCACACTCTAATAATGATGACCATCACACTTTATTTTACTTACAACTCATAAACTGAAAATGATGACTGAATATAAATGCCTCTGGCAGTGTACCAGGTTGTGCAATGATCTAGCGTAACATGTATAACAATGATGAACGATGGCTTTGCCAAAAATATCATGTCAGCTCTATATAATCATGCAAAGCACAATAACAATGAATGCTCAAGTCATGTAATTAATAGTAATAATGGAAGTTGCATGGCAATATATCTCGGAATGGCTATGGAAATGCCATAATAGGTAGGTATGGTGGCTGTTTTGAGGAAGATATAATGAGGCTTATGTGTGAGAGAGCGTATCATCTCATGGAGTTGGATGCACCGGCGAAGTTTGCACCATGTCGCGAGGTGAGAGTGGGCGATGGACGGTACCGAAGAGGCTAGCAAAATATGGATAGGTGGAAGTGCTTATAGTCTAAAAACTAACATTAGTCATAAAGAACTCAAATACTTATGGCAAAAGTTTTAGTAGCCCTCGAAGCAAAGTATTACTAGAATGCCCCTAGGGGAGAGGTTGGTAGGAGTTAACCATCGCGCGCCCCCGATCCGAACACACAAAGGATTTCAATCAAAGATAAATCATACTCCAACTTCATCGCTAATGCCAGCGGCTACCACTTTCATGCATAAAGACTCACAAACCTTAACACCAATATTAATACTTAGCTTTAATCATTTACTAACATTCTCATATATTACTATCTCAAAATCGCAAAACTATTGCAATGAATCAAACTTATCATATTCAATGATCTACAAATCCATGCTAGTTTTTTATTATACCACCGTTATATACCCATTATTTTTAGACCAACCATATAACTCATGCAAATGACCACTTTCTATTCAACTCTCAAAAAGGTGTAAGTGAAGCAAGAGAGTGCAAATAATTTCTATAAAACATATCACCATGCTCAATCAAATATAAGTGAGGTGCAAGAGCAATTGCCTCAGCTCAAATAAATATAAGTGAAGAACAAATGAGCATTCTATAAACTTAAGATGAATGTGCGTCTCTCATAATAGGTGTGATCAAGAAACAATGATTGTGATGACCAGCAAACAAAATTAAACAAAAGCAAATGACGCTCGAAGCAAAACACATATCGTGTGAAGAATAAAAATATAGCTCCAAGTGAGATATACCAATAGTTTTGAAGACGAAAGAGGGGATGCCATCCAGGGCATCCCCAAGCTTAGATGCCTAAGTCTTCCTTAGATATTACCGTGGGGTGCCTTGGGCATCCCCAAGCTTAGGCTCTTGCTGCTCCTTATTCTTCTCATATCTCCATCTCACCCAAAACTTGAAAACTTCATTCACACAAAACTTAACGGAACTCGTGAGATGGGTTAGTATAAAAAATAAATCATTCACTCATGTACTGTCAAGACAAGATTCATAAATATTCCCAAATAATGTCTACTGTATTCTATCATTTCCACAATTTATATCCCCCAATATAAGCCATAGAAACTCCAAAAAAAAAAGCAAACTAATAAACCGAAATAGAATCTATCAAAAACAAAACAGTACATAAAGATGTATTTTATGATCAAACTTCTGCAACTCCAAAAATTCTAACAAATTAGGAAAACACAGGGAATTTGTAATGCAATACTGTGTAAAAAATTCAGAAATTGATCAGGTTCCAGTAAAGAGAGAAAATTCAAACACTGGACGCAACTTGATTTCTTAGGAGGATTAGCAAGCATCCTATTAATCACAACACTCCTAGGCACAAAGTTCAAAAAATGAGTGTCAACGATAGGTTCCTTTTTTACCTTTTATAAAGCTAGGGTGAACACTTATCATTTTTAAATCCCCTTTTTCTTCACTAGATGAAGCACCCTTATTCAATTTAGGAACCTTAGGCACATAAGTGAGTTTTAGATTTTTATTTATAGAAGATTCCTCACTAGTTTTTATGGAAGAAAAAGCTGAACCCAAAACATTTATAACCTCTTCTAACTTATCAATTCTAGCGGGACTGTGTTCTACTATATCGGTAATTGGTTCTTTTTCCTTTAGCAATTTTAAATCATTTCCAACCGTAGAGACTAACTTAGTTACTTGATTATGCACCTTTTTATCCAAATGTTCAAACTGCTCAATTGTTGGCATTTTGTTTTCAATAATATCCAATCTTTGCATACCATGTTCCAATGTTAATTCAGTTTCATTAACCTTAATTGGCGGGTTTCCAAGTAAATTTCCCATAGCATTATAAGCATCCAAAGTATGGCCAGTTAAGAAACTTCCTCCCGCAATAGTGTCAAGAACAAATCTATACCATGGAGAAACACCAATATAAAAATTTCTAAGAAGAATAGTGGTAGATTGATTATGGATGAATTTATTTTGAGCATCGCAAATTCTATACCAAGCATTTTTTAAACTCTCTCTGCCCCTTTGTTTAAAATTGAGCACTTCTAACTAGGGCTTAGAAATGGCAAGCGAAGAACAAGCCATGATAGCAACACAAACAGAAATAGCAACAAGAAATATTTTTGGTGTTTTTGGAATTTTTGGCAAACAAAGAAGGCAAATAAAAAGGCAAAAGCAGAAGGCAACTAGACAAGAAAGTAAAAAACAAGCAAAGATAAAGTGTTTGCGCGAAGGCACCTGATTTGGTAGATGATGACTCCCCAGCAACGGCGCCAGAAATTCTTCTACTACTCACGATGGAGTTGTTGGATTTCCCTGAAGAGGAAGGGTGATGTAGCATAGCAGCAGAAAGTATTTTCCTCAGTTAAGAACCAAGGTCTATCGAACCGGAAGGAGTCACTAAGCTAACAACTTTGGCAGCACCTGTACACAAACAAATAATTTGCTTGCACCCAACAAAGGCAAGGGGGTCCTCAACCCCCTTATTCTTGCTAGCTACAAGATTAAAATCAAATACTAGTATGCAAAGTAATAGAAAGTAAAAGAACACATAAAAGAGCAATTTTGGAGACTTTAGTATTGATGGAGAATAGACCCGGGGGGCATAGGTTCACTAAAGGCATCTCTCGAAAGCATAGCAACGGTGGAATAAATTACTGTTGGGCAATTGACAGAATAGCGCATAGTTATGATGATCATCCATGGCATAATCATTACATAGACATTACGTCTGTGACAAGTAGACCGTTAATCCAACTGCATTTACTACTATTACTCCACCCCAAGACCACTATCCGGCATGCATCTCAAAGTATTAAGTTCATGACAAACAGAGTAACGCTTTAAGCAAGATGACATAATGTAGACAAAGTAAGACCAATCAATATGACCAAACCCCGTCATTTTATCCTTAGAAGCAACAATACAAATACGTGCCTTTGCCCCTCCTGTCACAGGGCAAGGTCACCGCAAGATTGAACCTACCACAAAGCACCTCTCCCACTGAAGATAAATCAATCTAACTTGGCCAAAGTAGACGGATAGATCAGAGAGAAATACAAAGCTATAAAATTACGCAGCAAAGAAACTTCAAGAGATTCATGTAAATTCATTGAATAATCTGATCATAAACCCACAATTCATCGGATCCCAACAAATACACCACAAGAATTGCATCAGATGGATCTCCGAAGAAACCATTGTATTGAAGATCAAACAAGAGAGAGAGAGAGAGCCATCTAGCTACTGCTATGGAACCGTAGGTCCTGAAAGAACTACTCACACATCATCATGGAGGCAGCAAGGTTGATGAAGATGGCCTCCCCAATGATTCCCCCCTCCGGCAGAGTACCGAAACAGGGCTCCAGATGGGATTGCTTCGGAACAGAGGCTTGCGGTGGCGATAAAATTGTTTCGGGTCTCGCTCCGAGGGTTTCAGGATTTATGGGATTTATAGGGCAATCGGAGCCACAGGGGGCCCAGAAGCCAGGGTGGCGCGCCCTAGCCCCTAGGGCGCACCCCCTACCTTGTGGGGCCCTTGTGGGTCTTCTGGTCCTCCCCCGATGCTTCTAGTGTCTGTTATTGTCCAGAAAAAATCATCAAAAAGTTTCATCGTGTTTGGACTTCTGTAGGTATGGTTTTTCTGCGAAACCAAAAAGAAGCAAAAAACAGGAACTGACACTGGGCACTAAATTAATAGGTTAGTCCCGAAAAATAATATAAAATGAGATAAAATGATAATAAAAGTATAGAAGAATGACAATATAGCTGCATGAAACAATCAAAAATTATAGATACGTTGGAGACGTATCAACCTTGTTTTTTTTTTATCTTAACTAACTTTATATGTTCAGAGTTAAAATATTTTTGACCATTCTTTCTCAATTTAGCATATGTCCAGCAAGTTTTGCCAGATTATCTATATAATTTCTTGCATAATTTACAATTGCTATAAATAGTTGCAAGACCCTTTTGTCATTCATAATATTAGGGAATTATAATTTTTTTTAGCAATATGTTCTTGTAAATATACTTTTCCTTCTCCTATTTCATTGCCAAGGACATTGATTTTCTCTTTGCAAATTTCCATTTTCTTTTTGATAGTATTAACCATAGTTTTAAATAGCGCTGCTATCTTGGTGCTATAGCGCCGCTATAGCATTTGGAGGGGCCTCACGCTAAACGTATCGTGTACAATTTAGCACCATTTAGCGCGCTATAGCGTCAATTTAGCACCGAACGTAGAATGACAAAGCCCGCTATTTAAAACTATGGTATTAACCCATTTTGTTCTACCTTTCTAAAGAAAATTTCAAGATGGGTAATATGCTCCTTGTAGAATTTCGAGAAGACTAGCAAATCATCTACGTAAACTAATATAAATGATTGGTTCTCATTGAATATATTTTGCATTTTCCTTTGGAATAATTTAAACGCATTTTTTAAACCTAATGGCATAACAAGCCAATCATAGTGACCCCGAGGACATGTAAAAGCTGTCCAAGAAATAAATTCTTCTACCAGTTTTACTTGCCAAAATCCAGCTTTTAAATCAAACTTAGAAAAATATTTACTTCCTTGTATCCTATTGACCCATTTCTGCTTATTGGGTATATTGAATGCATCATCTATGTTATTACCATTGAGTCTTTAATAATTAATAACCATTTTAGATTTACCTCTGACTTCTTCAGCGTGATTTCTAACTATAAAAGCAGCAGATTGATGAGAACTTCTGCTTTCTCTAATTGCTCCTAATGTTAGTAACTCTTCAATATGCATTTTGAATTCTTTTATATCTTTCGGAGTAGCTTCAATTGGTCTTGTCTTGATAATATAGTCCGGATTTATAATGTTGATTTTGCATGTAATATATTTTTTATCCCAATGCTTCATAGGTATTTCTCCAATTATTTGGATATCTTCTAACCTTTGAACAACCTTTTCTATGTCTCTTTTAACTTTTATATCCCTATATTTGGTATAGGGATATAAAAGTTAAAAGAGACATAGAAAAGGTGGTATAGGGATATAAAAGATAAAAGAGACATAGAAAAGGTTGTTCAAAGGTTAGAAGATATGTCCTCAGGGTCACTATGACCCAGTGCATTCAATATGAGAATTTGCTATGTAATATTCTTCTAAATTTGGATTAATATCATTTTCAACATTTTCAGGATCATGATATGAGCATATTAAAGGAAAGGATAATAGCTTTCCTGACATATTCTGTCGCTCATCAATCTTACAGGAATGAAGAGAGGAATACACCCCAATGGGATGGAAGTTTTCACATTTGGTGCAGAAAATAAGCTCAAAATATTTTCGCCAAATACATTCAAATTCAAACCCAAGGACCACGTTGTCCTTGAAATCCAAGAATGCATACTTGATAATTTTTTGTACCGATACAACAATAAGAGGGAAGAAAAAAGATATGTGCTATCAATTCTAAATAGCTGGCTGAATATTTCAATATGATGAATAGAAAGATCCCCACATCAGGAAATATTGAGGTTCCAGAAGTAATTTCTCAGAAGCCCTTATATGTAATATTTGTAGGTCCAAGACCAGAAATTTATTTATCATATGAAGAAATAACGATCCAGAAAATAGAAACAGAGTCAGAGGGAGGTTTAATATTCAAAAATTATGCAAATATTCATGAAACACTGGATAGAGCTAGGAAAGTCATAGAACCAAATTACTACATAGACCTAATAGCCAAGGAATATATCCAAATGTATAAAAGAACAAATAAGAATATTCGTGTTGCATGATCTTCCAAGAATATAAAAGAACAAGCTTCAAGCTCGCAGAAAATAAAAGAAGAAGAGTTCTTACACTAGAGATCCTATAGGAGAAATCTCTGTTGGTAGTTATTTGTTAAGCCCTGTGAGTAGCGTCTAATGAGAAACTTGTGGCCATAGAGAAATGTTCCCTTCGGGTGGAACTTCCTGGGAAGATGGTAGGAATTTATCCCATAAGATTGCTCCTAAAAATGCCTAGTGAAAGAGCCTATCTACTTTTGAAACAATTTAGTGAGAAATACGGTGAGTACCGAGTAGGAATTTTACAACCCTTGATGCACAAACCGGCTGTCGCGTAGGTCTCGTGAACCATATTAAGATTCTGCAATTAGAAATAATCAACCAGGTTAATAACTGAACACGCATCAATAAATGACATTCTAAGACACGAAGAATTGAACACTGTCATGAATAGTAACGAAGAATCGGATACTGACATGAATAGTGAATACTGTTATGAATAGTCCCTGAATAGTGAACAGTGAACAGTGGAGTGCGGCAAGTTACAATTATATTATTCGGCTAGTTACAGTTACCGACATCTCAATTATATAGTTACCCAGCTCCCATGCTACAGTTACATACACGAGTCAACTATAGTTACCAGCGGTCCATGCTACAGTTATCAACGTGTCAACTATGTAGTTATCATGCTGCCCATGCTACAGTTACCAACATGAGACAACTGTAGTTACCAGCTGTCCATTCTACAGTTACCAATATGACACAATTATAGTTACCAGGTTGTCCATGCTATAGTTACAAACATGATTATTATGTAGTTACCGATCTGCATATGCTATAGTTACCAACATGACACAACTATAGTTACCAGCTGCTCATGCTACAGTACCAACATAACACAACTATAGTTACCAGCTAGTTGCCCATGCTATAATTACCAACATGACCCAACTATACTTAACAGGTTGCTCATTAATGTAAGTTAAACATGGTACAATGTAAGTTACCCAACGTACTAGGTCACAGTCACCACCATAGTAGTGACATGGTTACATGAGTGGTTGTGGCGTGATCTAGTTTTGAAATCGATAACTACCCATGAGTAGTCCGACAACCCACATAATGTTGTCGATAATAACACATGAACAATATGGGTAACTCTTATACTACCGGGTGTTAACTCCTGACCTAGAAAAAACAACCACTAAAACGTTGCAAAAAAAAGTTCCAGTTTTCATGCCCGATAACTACTGTGTGAACAGGTGGTAACTCACATACTGTAGCTTGGTAACTTTTAACCAGGAAAAAAAATTCGTCGGAACACACCAACATGGGATCTAGTTTCGAAGGTATCGTCATGACGGATTTAATGGTGAAAATAGATTTTGAATCAGACCGACGGTTTGAGCTACAAAACATTTAAAATTTTGAATTTGGGTGGAATCTTTGTTGACGTCAGCAGTCCATGTTATATGCATGCATTCACCATATCCAGCCCACACGTGGGGCGGATATGGGGTGGTCCGGACGCGTCCGGATGCGACCGACACGTCGGATCAGCCCGCACTAGCCCACCCCAACCCCACAAAAACCCTAGCCCCTCCCCACCTAGGACCAAACCCTAGTCACTGCCGACCGTTCCGCTCCCAGTCCTCTCCCCGTCCGCTTCCCTTCCCAAACCGCCGTCCGCCGCCAGCATGTCTGGCTCCGGCAATGGCTCCTCCTCCGAGGCTGACCCCATTGACTGGGACGCCATCGCGACGGAGTCGGGCGAGGAGCTGGCCATCCGCGTCGCCCTCCGCCGGTCGCGGATGGATAGGGGCGGAAGCTCGAGCTCCGCGCCCTCCCCGATGGCCCGCCGGGGCTCCTCCAGCTCCGTGCCCAACGGCGTCGGCTCGTTGCGATCCACGGCCGCCCCGGTGGCCCGGCGGGGCTCTTGTAGCTCCGGGCCATCACCTCCGGCCCCCGCTCCTCCTGTCCCGGCACCTCCGAGCCCGGGCCGTGGCTCCCCGAGTCGGAGGCGCGGGCAGCTGGCCGTGCGAGGCAAGCGGTCCGAGCCGGATCTAGCGGTTCCGTTTGTGACCCTTACAGGTCCGCGCCGGCCCCCCTTCTCTCTGACCCGGAGGACGAGCTCGTCCGCGGCGTCCAACGCCGGTCCTTGACCACAGCCAAGACGGAAGCCCGCCGCCGCGGTCGCAAAAATGTGAAAGCATTGCGGCTTGGTCTCGAGGAGTCCGAGCACCTCGCGAAGGAGAAAGCGGTGGCCGCCGCCAAAGCCAGCCGCCTCGCCAAGGAGCAAGCCCACGCCGCCTGATGTCTGGCCGGGCTCCCCTCCTCGTCCGACTCCTCCGGCACCTCTAGCGACTCCGACGGCCCTCCTGACGCCGACGCGCACGGCGACTTAACGCATACTACCGCCGCTCCGGAGATGACAAGGGGAAGGGCGAGGCGAACAAGTGGTGAAATTTATCTACTATCTACTCGTATCTAGTTGTATCTAGTCTATCGTAGTCGTGAACTATCTATGTTTTGAACTTGCTTGGTCCGGTTGTATGATGAACTTGCTATGTCCGATCGTATCAATGCTATGTGTTAAATTTATCTACATTGTGTTGATTTACGTTGCATGGGATTGTATCGATTTGGGGGTTTGGATATGAGGGGGATGGGTGTGGACACAGACAAATGAGGGGCGAGCCGGCGCTGTCCGCGGACATACAGGGGATCAGATTTGACCAGTCCGATTGGAGTTGCTCTAAACAGACTCTGCACAATTTTCGCAAATGACAGAATCAGACAGACATGCATGGTAGTAATAGTGGAGTACAGATGATGGTCATTTAGGGCATGTACAATGATTGATAAGATAGCCTTATCTTAAGTCTTGCATGTAATTTGGAGATGACAAAAAAATTTATTTACAATGGGTCATCTCTTAGTCTTATCTTCGATAACTAGATATTCCTAAAAACGTGGTGAGACATATTGTGGTAAGAGATCACCTCTTGTCTTCTCTTAAATAAGAGAAGCTAAAGCTTTTTTTCTGAATTCTCTCTCCTCCACCTCATCATTTATCCTACGTGGCACTCTTAAGATAGCACCATTGTACATGCCCTTATTGTTTCATCGATTGCACCTTGAGATACGGTAATTGCGCCAGATTGATTAGGGAGAATTAAAGCAAACCATTTTTATTTATTTTTGCGAAACAAAGCAAACCAAATTGCACACGCAAACGAACCGTGACCTTCCCGACATGTATAAAGAGCTAGATTAAAAGTACTGTAATTAAGTGCTTGCATTGCACACTTGATTGGGTGTCGATCGATGATGATTAATTACTTGTCGACGGCGAAGGTGTTCATCTGGTCCCGGAACTCTGGCAGGTGCGCCGCCTCGACGCACATGGTCATGACCCGCGCGCCAACCTTAGGCGCCGGCGGCGCGCCAATGATGGCGACGGCCATGAACGGGTGGTACGAGAACGGCAGGACGTGCGCCGGCGGGCCCCAACCGTAGTCCGCCTCCAGGAACCCGAGCCGCGTCCAGTCGGAGACAAAGAGAGAGTCGTACGTGAACCTCAGCTCGTACGGGTCCTGCGCAAACCCTCCCAGCGCCCAGCACGCCACGTCGCCGGCAAGCCGCGCCTTGGCTTCCCGCACCATGCGCACCACGTCCACCACCTTCCCCGCTACCACCTCCCCGCTGCTGCACGTCACCGTCACCGGGTAGAAGCAGTTGCCGTAGAACCCCTCGCCGGCGCCAGCGAGCATGAGGTGGCGCGTGTTGGCGAAGAAGCAGACGTGGACGGGGTGGTCGTCGGCGAGGTACCCGGCGAGGCGCAGAGCGCGGGTGCGGGACTGCCACGTCTTGGCGACGCAGACATCAAAGGCGGAGCAGCGCTGCCCCGTGGACACGAAAAAGTCGGCCTTGGCCTTGGCGATATGGTCCGGGCTGAGGTCGACGGTCAAGCCACGGAGGTCGAGGAGCTCCAGCTTCGGCGGCGGCGCCGGCATCCGGGGAGGGTCCGGGATGAGGTCGGGCGCCCAGACCGGGGACATGCGGGGTTTGCGCAGGCCGCGCGCGTAGTCAGCCACAGCGTTGATGAACTGCCCGGCGCCGAGGCCGTCGGCGATCGTGTGCACCGAGATCAGGCCCACCACGAACCCGCCGCACGTGAACTCCGTCACCTGCACGCACGCATGTACGTCAAGCAAGCAGTCAAAAATGAACGTTCGGGGATCCTTTTTAATTAATTTTTTGCAATTATTGTTGAAAAGGTTTTTTTAAGAAAAAGAATCGTCGATCTATTTAGAATAGAAAAGATAAAGATGCGCTCAACAAAGAAATATACACGCCCACAACTAAATTTACCATTCGATTAGCCCTACCAGCATACTCATAGATGTAGCGAACGATAACATGTGGACATGCAAGAATTCCCTTTCGGTTATGATCGAGTGCTTTAGTCCACGTAGTAACACAGGAAAATCAAAACAAAGTTACTGGTTGTACGTCCATGGTTGGTAGCACACTACTGTCAAAAAAAGGAAAAGGCTAGTAGGACAATAGTAGATAAGATCAGTCACGGTCGAAGTACAAGTCCCTTGGCAATGAGAGCTACTTGACCGATTGACTCATCTGACCTATAACTCACTTAATTAATCCTGCTTCCTCTTTTCACCGACACAACAACTCGCCCTCTTTGCTGGCAAAAAGAAAAATAACAAAACTCGCGCATTTACTGGAGTACGCTATATAACTTCATGCGCGCATCTAGCTCCGGTGGTGTATACATCCAAATCAAGCCCATTTCAGTCCACTTTATTTAGAAGCAGCTGCAACTACATGTATTTTTTTCTTACATAATGTGAGAAGCAAGTCTCTCCACCTTTGTATTGCGATGAACACGGCCAATCATTTATTGTGGAATCCAATAGTGGTCGAAACATACCAAGAATGAATCCAATAGGTTTTATTGTGCGGAGATTTTGGTGGGTTAACTGGCATGCTTTTTGTAATAAAGTATAACGTAGCATGACACTATAAATTGAATTTCATGAGAATGTGAGCCAAAATAACGGTTTTGCTAATCCTAACTCGTCTGGAATTTTCGTATGTCCAAGCCGATCTAAGAATTGTACAACTCCGGTTTGGAAAGTACAAGTGATACTTTTCACTAAGCTGAAGTTGCATCTATCGGAATCAATTTGAGATAACAAAATTTAGTGGACTTGGATATATATGAACCCTAATATTTTATGTCCACGGCTTTGTCCAAGAGCCAACCAGTCACATATGGTCATTCGTGCCAATTAAGGATGAAAACAGCGCGGAAACTTCCCATCCGTTCCGGAAAAATATGGAAACGGAAATGGAAATTCACAGAACGAAGCAGGAAAGGAAAGTTTCTCATATAAACGAAAACAGAAATGGGTCGGTGTTTTCAGGTGGAACATTAGTGAAAATGGATTACTGTTTATTTTTTGCCTGCATACCCAACTCCAACCCGATCCTTATACACATGTGGTCCAACTCAATCCTACCAGGAAAAAACCTAATCTTTCCCCTACTTCCCTGATCCTCCTTCTCACCTTGTTCTTACTGAATAATTTATTTTGTAATGTTGCCAAAATTGAAAATGTATGCACAGTTGTATACCTTACTATATATCCATGATATATCATAATATTTATAGTCATAGTGGCAACTGTATTTGTTGATTTCGTTGTATTTTTCTTTATGATTCAAGAGGTTTTGAGCTCTGGCGAACTTTCACTCCGTATCTGTGTCCGCGTTGTATTTGCTCTATATTTGTTTCTGGCACCATCTGCTATTTTTGTTTCCATGTTCGCTAAAAAATATGGAAACAAAAGATGCAGCCCTGAGTTCCGTCCATTTCCAGCATGCAACTGCTAGGATGTTTCTACGTACATGTCATCACTTGGGCATTACAGTTTTTCTTTACCTTCTTTTTCTCTGTATCACAAGTGCTTCAATTCCATTAGCTAACTGAACTTATGGCAACGTCAACCAAACAAATTAATCATGGTCCATTAATTCATGCATGATGATTACCGCAGCACGCACGTCAAATATTGTATAAGAGAGGTGACCTTCCGTGCTCAAGAACATGGTGCATATCTCTTTCTCTCTTTTGGTTGCAACAAGTTGGTTGAATATATATATATATATATATATATATATATATAGCTAATAGCTCGAAGACGATCCACCACGTACTGGACCATACAGCTATAGCGACCAACAGTATCGTATGCTAGCTTGCTGGGTGGAAGGCTGCAAGCACGACGACATCCTTTCGATCAAACCGCCCCCCAGGAAACATCAAACTAGTCGTACCATGCATAAAGCATAGATGCACATAACACTAGCTTGCTAGAGCTAACTAATGGTAACAACGACCCCCAAACAGCTCGCTAGCTCCATGCAGCTCAACGCCTAACTCAAGCAACAAGCTAGGTCCGATATATGCATCATTGATCCTACAAGCGTACTACATTGGCCGTGAATTCACGTTTCTAACCTTGTGGAAGTACGTGTTTCGTTGCACTTGCACCCTAGCTAGCCACAAGAATATAGTACTACCTATCATGAGGCAAGGCATAACCGGTGGCCAATCCCTATTTTGGCTTCTATGCCACCAATTAACTAAAGTATGCTTTCAAAAAAAAAAATTAACTAAAGTATGTATATGTATGTGCGAAAAGGAAATCAAAGGTGGTGGTGGTAGGTGCTCGATCGATCTCGAGCCTCCACTCTCAATCCAGTGAAGTGGATCTTCACCAGCAGCCGGCCGGCCAGCAATTTTGATGGCCACAAGTAGCGCACCACCTGCTAGAACCTGATCTCTCCATTCCATCCACTAGTCTCTTTTTCCGTTTGCCACAGGACTTCACCAATACTCCTACGTATTTTCTCTCTCTTGGGACACAAGTGGTTGCACTTTCTGAATTGAAGGTCAATCTAGCAAATCATGGTTCATGATTAGCCCAACACGTACGTAAAATAAGACGTGAGAGAGGAGCCGGCTGTTGGTACATGGTACACAAGTGACATGAGTGATCAAGAAAAGTAGGTACTAATATTGCGCAATATAGTTTGTGGAAAGCAACCAACACATAAACCACAAATGCATGTATAGCTAGCCATTGGCCAGAAAGTGTCACCAGCTAGAATTAATGATAACAACGACCTCACGGCCGCACTCGCACTCGCACTGGCATTAACGATAAAGTTAGACTTGAAAATCATATAAATTTACCTCGAATATTTCTTTCACAAATATGTGTCAACACAAACACTAATAGTCAAGCTTGTGCTCTGAAAACATACGGACTATGTATAAAAACAACAACTTTTCGGGAACATGGATAAGTACTAGGCTACTTTGTGCATAAAACATTATTTTCGTTTGGCATATGACATCCCAATGGTAATTACGAGATTCATGATCTGTCGCATAGTTTTAAATAGCGGGCTATGCCTCTTAGCGGCAAACCTCTTCTAAACGCTATAGCGCACTATTTAAAATATTTGTTCATGTGTTTGGACCAAAGTCCCTTAGCGCAGGACCTCTTCTAAACGCTATAGTGGCGTGCAATAGCGGAGCTATAGCGCGCTATTTAAAACCATGTTCTGTCGTCAAAAATATTTGCACGTCATGTAATTAGATCTCAACGCAAACATAACTAAAACCAGTAGCTGTCAAATGTGTGTCGTACGTGAAGTTCGCGGGGTATAAGCCAAAACGTTAGCTCGCTTATTTGGCTAGTTATAAGTGGATAGATTTGTATACGAGTGAGAGAAACACGTTTTACTTGGTTGGAGGGTTGCTAATGAGGTTCATTGTAAATTTTTTTTTAGGTTTCTTGACGTACCCCTCTCCATCTCCGTGCATACCTGAACTAATTAACTGGCGCCCGCTCATACTCGATAGACAATTAATTAGTTAACTTCTCCTTTTCAAATCGTGCATGCAAATATACTCGATAGACGTACCTGCATCATCAGCGGCATGTCGAGCGCCGGCACG
The DNA here is from genome assembly GCA_039707655.1 of Elymus sibiricus. NCBI lineage: Eukaryota > Viridiplantae > Streptophyta > Magnoliopsida > Poales > Poaceae > Elymus > Elymus sibiricus. The sequence continues at coordinate 404,733,195 of CM077674.1, read as the reverse complement.
TCTGGCGCAGGCTCCGGCAGCAGCTCCTCCTTGGGAATGACCATCGGGTGGTCCAGGTGATTCACGTCCTCCAGGCTGCACGCCGCCGTCGCCTCCACGAACCACGCGCCCTCGCCGGTGCATGCCACCCTCACCTCGCCGCCCTCCTCCTCCGCCTCTAGGAACCGAGGAAGAATGGTGGGCTCCACATTCACTTGACCTGACTCGATCGCATCTCTAGTACGCCCATGTGTATGGTCGATGCAAAGCCTCCATGGAATCGCATAGACATTGTGCATGTTGTTAACTCCATTGTGTACGTCATTAAAAAACAACTCCACTGCGTACGGCTAGCTCATCCTAGGTCGAATTTTATTTTTTATTTTTTAAATATTAGTCATAAGGATTAAGTATTTTCTCGATGACTATTCCTGGTTTCCTACATCTTTTCATCAAAGATGTGGTAGTAAATCTATTCGTCAGAGTTGCATATTCAGATCGTGAAAAGCTTTTTTCTTTTTGCTTTTTTATTTTTATTATAAGTAGTTGTTTAGTGCACTTTGCTAGCTAGATAGCTAGAAAGATAAGACCAATCAATGATTGCTAGCTAGTTTGCGTGCTCATGTCGAGGTAACTTGCAAGTTGTTCCATAACTATTTATGTAAGTCTATGATGTATGGAAAAGCTTTTGGAGCTCCGGCTCCATGTATCATTTTTTGAAAAATTCAAAAATCAAATTTGAAGTTTCCAATAATTCTGAACAAAATACACATGTACTAGGGATGTAGTCTACATGTGTGTAAATTTTCATGATGAAATACGCTAAAAATCCATGATTATGTTTTTCTGTCTGTGGCTCACATCTTAACGTATTTCATTATGAAAATTTACAAACATGCATGCAGAATACATACCTATATGCATGTGAATATTTTAGAATTTTTTAAAACTTCAAAAGTTGATTTTTGAATTTTTCAAAATATCGGGCTCCATGGAGCCCGAGCTCTAAAACGCCGCATTTCAAGTTACGCATTATATGCCTTGAAGAAATTAATTCCAGAAGTTGCTTCCACATGTTGATCAGCACAACGGACGAAGGAACTACTTTTGAATTCTTTTAGTCCACTCACAAGTCAGAGTGGTTTTTCAGTTATATTTTAGTAGGTTGTCTCCGAGCTAGAGTACTGAGTAGTATCGCAAGCTATGGCCATGACTTCAATCTCCTTCCCACTTTATTTGTGGTGGGGATAATGTGAAATGTGATTTGCATATTCGTATCGCACAAATAGGATCGAATTTGCGCTTGGAATCAATTTTGCATCCATTTTTAGGGTCAGAACTGTTACACAATTATCGAGGAAGATGCAAACAAATGTAGCTAATTTTTAGTACATCGGATATACTCCCTCCATTTCAAAATCTAAGGCCTATAGAATTTGCTCGAAGTCAATTTTGGGTATATTTCACATGATTTTTTCTTTCCGAAATCGACAAGCTGGGCAGGAGTTCTGTTATTGCATTATAAGAAGAAGAGAGTTGCCCAGCGTGCGCGGCAATGGGAGGTTGCGCTCCTCCCTGGTATGCGTGAGTCCGGCCATAGGAGGAGCAGACATCGGGCCCTGCCCCGCCTCAGCAGGATCGCCCCTCTCATCTTCTTCCACCATCACGTACCACGTAGGTCATGGCTCGGAGGTAGAGGTGGATGATTTATGCCTCAGTTCCGGCATGACCATCCCCGCTGATACCTCCTGCTGCACCGAGTTGGGGAGAACCGCTATAGGGTTGACCTTCGTCACCGTCATAGTCTCCGAGGAAGATACAACGCCCTTGTCAGAGGGAGTTGTGTTCGCCTTAGCCCGCTTGTTCCGATCGGACCCGTCATCTCGTTCGGGGGGTGGGGGGGGGGGGGGGGGGGGTAGGGGGATGCCCTTCCACCACGATTCATAGTTCAAATCGTTCCTCGTCATAATACCAATAAACATATTCAGGGATCTCATCCACCCTGACAACTTTAACGAGACCCCGAGAAGCACGTCATGCTAACGAGAATATGGCATATCCACAGCTTTAGTATTGCCAATGAGTGACCCAATGCTCCAAAGAACTAAAAAAAACATTGTAGGCCTTAAAAGGGACACCATGGAATCACACCGAAGCTTCCTCCAGAGGATATGCGACCACATCCGTACTGGCCCATTTAGCAAACTGGAGAGAGCAAGGGTTGTCCGGAACTTTGAAAAGACCAAGGACAATCAACCTTGATAAATCTGTCTTATTGGGAAAATCCACCTTAAATGTGCCATCGCCGAGATCCTGAACATCCCAATAGAAATCCGCCTGAACCAGTCTCTGCAACTGTGCCACTGCCTGAGCCACAGTCAAAGAACCATCCAATACACGAACTAGTCCAGCTCTAGCATTTTCAAAACGAAGTCTGATATTGGGTGATCTCGGAGTTTCAAAAAACATAAGATGATGACTGCACACCCCATAGGTTGTAACAACTGGCTTGGGCATCGACAACAACAGACACTCTCCTGACAGGTGCGAACTATCGGGATATCCTTCTTGTGGGTGCTAGCAAGCACCAAATGAGTTTGGATTGCCAGGTATTTTGCAGGAGATCGAACTGAATAAATGACATGCACTTGTCTGGCCACAAGCTGACCTCTGCCAAGTCAGATGTCACCAGAACTTTCCTGTTACTCACACAACAATAGTGATATTCTCTATCCAACAGGGTAGAGGATGATCAGACCTATGTTACTCCCAACAATCTATTTCAGGAACTTCATGAGCTCCACAAGGTCAGTCTACAGATCACAATGAGGAGCGCAGAGTATACGGAACAAATTTGAACTTTTAGTTCGTATGGAGAAGAAGTCAATCTAGCAGCCAGATCTTGAAGTGCTCAGGGTCTACTAACGATGCCATGCCCTCGGGGTATAGCCGCGGAGGACAAAGGAGGCCCAGTAACCACAGAGTGGCCCAAGCCAATAGTTCAGAGTCCTCTGGCTGTTCTGAGCGCATCGCTATCTTGTGGACAAGAGAAGGACTCTGCCGACCAACATAGGGTAGTTTCCATAGCTAGCAAGGTAGTAACCAACTCGGACCCCTGTAACCCTATCCACGACCACCTATATAAGGCGTGGCAGGGAACCCACCCCCCCCCCCCCCCCAATCGGTACCTCACACTACTGGAATCAGAGGATTTGCCATCAGCCACTTATTTGCCGTCTGCTAGCGGACGGCAAAGGAGCTCTTTGCCGTCTGCTTCCAAAAAGCAGACGGCAAATACCTGGCTGATGGCAAAGATCATATTTGCCATCAGCCACTTCTTTGTCGTCTGCTAGTAGACGTCAAAGAGCAAAAAGGCAGACGGCAAAGGAGGGGCAGACGGCAAAGGCCCCACTAACGAGCTGCTTATACAAAAAACCTTACGGCCCCCTCTTTGCCGTCTGCTAGCAGACGGCAAAGAGCAAAAAGGCAGACGGCAAAGGCGGGGCAGACGGCAAAGGTTTGACTTAACTAACGGCCGTGCCCCACCCCGCCCCTCTCTCTCTCTCTGTTTCTCTCTCTCTCCTCCCCGACGACCACCGCACGCGCGCCGCCGCCCCGTCGCCCCACCACCCCGCCGCCCCACCGGCCCACCGCCCGGCGCCACCGCCGCCCACGGTGCCACCGCGGCCCCGTCGCCCCCGCCGCCCTGCCGGGTCGGCGCCGCCGCGGCCCGGCCCCCCCGCGCCCCACCGACCCGGAGCCGTGCGGCCCCCGGTGCCACCGTCGCCCTGCCGCTCCGAAGCCCTGCGGCCCCCGGTGCCACCGTCGCCCTGCCGCTCCGAAGCCCCGGCCGACGCCCTCTCCGGTGGGCGCCTCTTCGTCGGCGTCATTGCCCACCGGGAGAGGAGGTCAGGGAGGAAGAAAGAGAGGAGGTCGGGGAGGACGTGGCCGTGGGAGAGGTAGGCAGGCTCGTACGCCTTCCTCGCCGCCACCCCCAATTGATTCACCCGAGCACAGGACTGCTAGGGTGGACACGTCTGAGGAGGAGGCTACGCGGACTCCGGTCCACGAGCCTCGGGTCGACGGGCCTTCGGCCCACGAGACTTCGGCCCACGAGACTCCGGACCAGGGTACGTCCCAGGAGACGTCCGGATGGGGTACCTGGCCGGATCCGCCTGAGGGGCCGAGTGGCCATGCAGATGGTGGCAGGGATTCGGCTGATAGCGAGGGCGAGGTGGTTGAGGGGGCCACCGTCTACCAGCGTGGTTGTACACGGCTCCCGACCGTGCCGGCGACCCGCGAGCAGAGGTGGTTGATTTTCCCTGATGGGGAGAGGTAAGTGCATTTACTCTTTTTGTACCTTTTGCCTTCACGTTTCTTCAAATATCTAATGCGTTGGCCTTGTCATACTGCAGGGGTTGGGACCACGCTCCGGATGTCCGCAGGCCCAACACCGTCCTTGGTGTGCTTTGCCGACAAAACTTCCCGGGGTTTGTCACATTGCCCGGTGAGGGTCAGGTTCCACAGCTAGGATTGAGCTGGGAGCACTACTTGGCTGCCCCGGCCCCGCCGGAGGAGATGATCGACGGTGTCTTGTGCCACACGAGGGCAGAGACGGTGATCAGAAAGTTTTGGGTAATTTCTCCTTTACACAATTAAAAATCTTCAAATAGCTAGTTATTGTACAAATCAATGTTGTCTCGTTTGATTGCAGACCTTCTACAGGTGTGAGGAGGGATACGAGGAGGCCGCGGCACAGGTTATCGATGCCGCGTGCAAGCGCCTACTACAAAACTTACGGCACGAGGCTCGGGTGCAGGCTGTTCGAGACTACTACGCCTCGTGTGGTATTAAGAAGACCAAGCAGGCGTGCCGCGAAAAGTTTCTGAAGAAGGAGCAGTACATGACGGTAATTACCTATTCTTAAGGCCTTGTACTTAATTTCCTTGATTTGATTCGTAGGCGTAGCGCTCAAGTTTCTCTTTACTAACTTAGGTGCCCCCGAGATGGTGTGCGGATCAGATGGATTGTTGGGAGGTGTTGGTGGATGAGTGGTGCTCAGAACAATGGCTAGCCCTCCACAACAATGCCAAGGACCGGCGTGCCCAAATGGAAGGTGTGCCACACCATCAAGGCAGCGCCAACTTATATCAGTTCGGGCGGAACTGGGTATGTGGTTTGCTTCATGATTCATGCAATTCATTCTTCATGCTAGCTTGAGCCCTTTAATTATTAATTTACTCTGTTCCTCTCTTTTAGGGGCGATACAATAAGGTGGAGGTGCCAGAGGTGTACGACCTCTATGCCATGGCCCATACTGCCTCGTACAAGAAGGTCAAGGCATTCTCTGCGTCTGACCTCGATCATCCAGAGAGCTTCACCAACATCTCCTCGCACAACAAGCTCGTGAGGTACAGAGATGAGGGGAAGGCGAGGAAAGGGGAGGACTTTAACCCGAGCCAGGGTTCCATTGATCCAGAGCTGGTGATGATATCTGGTGGCGGGAGGTCGCATGGCTCGATAGCCATTGGAGATGGACTTATACGTTGTCCTAGCACTCTCCCGAAGATCAAGGCGCACCAAACGAGCTCCACCCCTGAGATAAGGCCTCGTCCACGGCCAATGGAGCTCGCCATCGAGGTTAGTTATATGGTCTCAGATTTCTTTCCTCTCCATTACATTGTGTGTGCGGCCATCGATGATTACAATGCTAATGAGGAGTGGTGTTGCAGGCTGCTATTCAGAAAGAGAGAGAGAAAACACAGGCGCTTCTGCAGGAGAAGGAGCGGGAGTTGGAGGAGAGGACGGCTAGGATGTTGGAGGAGGAGAGGGCACGGAATGACATGGCGAACCGGGCCATGTACGAGCTCCTCGTGGTAAGTTTCTTCTGCATATTAGCCAAATCATGCACTTAATGTTCGTTTCATTACTAACTAATATGACTGACTCGTCAAAACCAAATGTGCAGTCTGTGTGCGAGAAGGCCGGTCAGACACCTCCGGCGATGCCAGTCATTGCTCCGGGGACCACGGTGAGTTTCATTTGAATGGTCATTAGTTACTAGTCTTAACATTTGAGTGTCATCATGCTAACGAGACATTGCAAATGATCTTTGGTGCAGCGTAACTCCAGACAAGCATCGCACGATCCTTCTCCAGGTGGTACCGGCATGAGCAACTCCGGTGCTTCACCTCCGTGATGAGGGTAAGTTTTCTCTAGTGTTTTGCTTAACAAATGCATAATGACCTAGACTTAGCTTTATTTACTCCAATATGCTTACCATAATGACCTAGACTTAGCTTATTTTCCTCCAAAATGACATAATAACCTTACTTAGCTCCAAAATGTTCCAAAATGAGCTAACTTAGCTTATTTAGTTCATTTATGATATAAGTAGCTTACTTAGCTCATAAATGGCATGATAACCTGGTAAGCTCTTAAATGTCATATAGTTAGCTTACTTACGTCAAAAATGGCATGATTACTTAGGTTAGCTCCAAAATGATCCATTTTACCTAAGTTAGCTCCAAAATTTTCCATTTTACCTAGGTTACCTCCAAAATGATCCATTTTACCTAGGTTACCTCCAAAATGATCAATTTTACCTAGGTTAGCTCCAAAATGATCCATTTTACCTAAGTTAGCTCCAAAATGATCCATTTTACCTATGTTAGCTCCAAAATGATCCATTTTACCTAAGTTAGCTCCAAAATGATCCATTTTACCTATGTTAGCTCATAAATGATCCATTTTACCTAACTTAGCTCATAAATGATCCATTTTACCTAACTTAGCTCATAAATGATCCATTTTACCTAACTTAGCTCATAAATGATCCATTTTACCTAAGTTAGCTCATAAATGTCATATACTTAGCTTACTTAGCTCATAAATGACATGATAACCTTGCTAAGCTCATAAATGTCATATACTTAGCTTACTTAGGTCAAAAATGGCGTGATAACCTTGGTAAGCTCATAAATGTCATATACTTAGCTTACTTAGGTCAAAAATGGCATGATAACCTTGGTAAGCTCATAAATGTCATATACTTAGCTTACTTAGCTCATAAATGGCATGATAACCTTGGTAAGCTCGCATTGATGGAGTGCTTCTTTTTACTTTCTTCTTCTTCTTCTAGTCTTCTTCTTCTAACTTTCTTATTTCCCATTTTGCAGATTTCATTCACTTCACGGAAGCTTTCATTGATGAAGTGCTTCTTTTTACTTTCTGTTTTGATTTTGTACCTTTGAACAATGTTGAACTTGCTATATGGATGAAACTATGTATGTGGAACTTGCTATGTATGTATGGATGGAACTATGTATGTATGGATGAAACTTATGTGTTGGATATCTAATATGTTTGCTGTGAAACTTGCCCTGTGAAATATATATATATATCAAATATATTTGCTGTGAAAATGCTTGGATATAAGAAAAAACAGAATAAAAAGAGGCAATGGAGGCTCTTTGCCGTCTGCCACCGACGGCAATGGGCTCTTTGCCGTCTGCCACCGACGGTAAAAAGGCCACGTGGCAGCAACCTGTGCAACCTGGGAGCTGACCCATTTGGTCAATTTGCCATCTGTGGCAGACGGCAAAGGCTGGGACGGTTTGCCGTCCGTGGCAGACGGCAAAGAACGGGAGGGCATGATGCGTCAGCTGACGTCAGATAGCAGACGGCAAAGGGTAGGGCATGTTTGCCGTCAGCTGGCAGACGGCAAAGGCTCCCGTTAGCCACCTAACGTGGCTAACGTCTCTTTTTTGCCGTCAACCTTCTTTGCCGTCTGCTTGTGCTGGAAAGCTGACGGCAAAGGTCTTTGTTGTCCGCTGTTGGAAAGCAGACGGCAAAGAAGCTCTTTGCCGTAACTAACAGTGCCGGACTGGTTTGCCGTCTGCGGCTGACGGCAAAGCGTCTGCTTTATGGTCCTTTGCCGTCCGCCATGGCAGACGGCAAATTAGCTGATTCCAGTAGTGTCAATCTCACAACCTCATCATACCTATGATCTTACGATCGAACCCTCTGTACACACAAACCCTAGTTCTCATACTAGGCTAGAGCAATCAATCCAGACAAGCAGGAGTAGGGTATTACCTCGATCTGAGGGCCCAAATGATGAGTTCTGCCGGGAAAATACCTCGACATTAAGGTTCAGCACCAGAGGGGTGTGTTCCTTAAGCTAGATTTCCATAAGGCTTATGATCGCTTGGACTGGTACTTCCTCTGCCAAGTCCACGAGCGGAAGGGGTTCGATGATCGTTGGTGCTATTGGATCTTGCAGATGGTCATGAGTGATACCACCGCCATCAATATCAATGGGGAAGTAGGCCCCTATTAACCTGGCGGTTGATGCTCTGGCGGGTATCTTGGATAAGACCAGGATAGCAGGCCACATCTCTGGTGTGGTTGGGCATATTATTCCTAGATGTGGTGTGACCCACCTCTAGTATGCGAACGATACCATGAACATGGTGGAGGGGTCAGAACTTGATATCACCAAACTCAAGTTCCTTCTCCTCTGCTTTGAGGCCATGCCAGGCCTCCAGATCAACTTCGATAGGTTGTGGCCATGGGGTATTCGGCGGAGGACCAGCAGCGGATAGCGGACAACCTTAACTGTAGGTTGTCCTCTTTTCCCATCACCTATTTGGGGATGCCGCTCTCTGATTCTCGGACCATGAGCTAGGACTTTGAACTGCTTATGGGGTGGGTCACGTCCAGGGCGGAGCCATGGCATGGAAGGTTCACCTCCAAGGGGAGCAGAACCGTGTTCATCGACTCTTGACACTAGTAGAAAACAGGGCTTTCGTTCTAGCCGGAAAGGATCAATAGTCCCGGCCGCGTTACGAACCGGGACTAATGTGAGCATTAGTCCCGGTTCAAGCGGCTAGGACGCCGGACGGGGCTCGGCTAGCTTTAGTCCCGGGTCAAACGCAACCTTTAGTCCCGGTTGGAGATACCAACCGGGACTAAAGGGGCTGCGGCAGGATGCGGCCGGTGCGAACCCCTTTAGTCCCGGTTGGTGTCTCCAACCGGGACTAAAGGTTAGACCTTTAGTCCCGGTTGGAGACACCAACCGGGACTAAAGGGGTTGAGGCTTTAGTCCCGGTTGGTATCTCCAACCGGGACTAAAGGTTAGACCTTTAGTCCCGGTTGGAGATACCAACCGGGACTAAAGGGGTTTTGAAAGTTTCTTTTCTGTTTTTCCATTTGTTTTCTGTTTTTAGTTTCTGTTTTAAATTGCTTATATCTTTTAGGATATTTGATGTTTTTGAGTGATTCTTTTTGCATTAGATTCAAAATTTTGTCTAGTTTCTGTTTGTGCCATTAGTTTTCAAATTTGAATGGTTTAAATTTGAATTTGTTCAAATTTGCTTCAAACCCTAGATTGTGAATAACTTGAGTTTAAAAATAGTTTTTAATTTAATTCTTTTTGCTCCTTGTCACATGTTAGATTGTTGTCACAGTAAGATTTATTTGGTTATTTTTAGAATAATTTAAATTAGGATTTTAATTAAAACAGTACTGTTTTGCTTATATAGTTGTTTTACTCATTTAATTGTTGTTTTTATTTATTTTTTAGTTAGTTCTTTCTGTACATTTTAACATGTTGTAGTCGACGGTGCTAGCAGATGTAGTCGACGGTAGGATTGGATGGACACCAACCCGGACTAAAGGGGTTCTGAAATTTTCAAACTCTAACCCCTCCCCCCCCGTATCGTCATTTTAGTTTTGAAAAAAACAAAAGAAATGATAAAAAATTCAAAAATTATAATCCTTCGAGATGTAGTTATGTTACTACATCTACTAGTTAGGAAAATTAAAAAACATAAATTTCGACATGTTTTGCAAAAAAAGTGTTATGAAAAAGTAAAACGGCTATAACTTTTGCATACGATGTCGAAAAAAACGTATAATATATCAAAATGTTCAGCACGAGAAGCCGGTTCCGATTTCAGGTTTTGCAAATTTTTAGAATCCTCAAATTCCGAAAGGAAAAAAAGTTATCCTCAAATTTAAGTTTTTTCGAATTTTTGGTCAAACTATGGTCAAACTATGGTCAAACTACTTATTCAATAAATATTAGTGTTACTAAATAATTATTGTTTTTTAGAATAATAGTTTCAAACTCAAACGGTGAAACGTGTGACATCATGCTCAAGTTCAACTACTAAAAACAAATAACAGCAGTTGCTGCAACTGGACAGACATTGTATATAGTGATTCAGGGATTCACCATTTTATACCTGATCTAGTACCAGATCAACAAATTATAACTATTTTATCAATGAATCCAGATCAGGCACTTGTGCTTAGCCAAACATAGAAAGTTCATTAGTTCTCATCCTAATCACATCACCAAGAAGCAATTGATTCCAGCATATGAGAAATAATTTTAAAAATTAATTTTATTTAAAAAATAAATAAATTATGTCATATTTGGATTCCTCACATTTTTCTGATAATAATGGATATATCATTTGTCGAATTTCGATTTACAGATTTAAAGATATTAATTATGCCATATTAAATGAATAAATGGCAAAAAATGAATAAAATAATATTATTACTTATTTTATTTTCATTGAAATTCAATATTATTATTACTTATTTTATTTTAATAATTGTTTGGAATTCAAAAAATTAAATCATGTGACATCAAGACCTAAGGGTTAATAGGATTGATAGCTTACTATTGTCAGGAAAACAACTAGGGGAAATAGAACTGGGAAGTTAAGCGTGCTGGGGCTGAAGTAGTGAGAGGATGGGTGACCGGCCGGGAAGTTAGACGATTTGCAATGAGTGCTCCACGCTGGAGCAGTGAGGAGGGGTGATTAGAGATTAAATTGTCAAATAATTCAAAGATTTGAAAATCGGAAAAAACTTAAAAAAATTTCAAAAAAAAATTTCAAAAAAAAATTTAAAAAAAAAAATTCAAAAAAATTCCTCCTTTAGTCCCGGTTGGTAACACCAACCGGGACTAAAGGTCCTCCAGCCCCGCTCCAGGCAGCGGCCACGTGGAGCCCCTTTAGTCCTGGTTCGTAACACAACCGGGACTAAAAAGGGGGGCCTTTAGTCCCGATTCCTTAGTCCCGGTTGGGAAACCGGGACTAAAGGCCCTTATGAACCGGGACTAAAGGCCTGTTTTCTACTAGTGTGACTCTCTAGCCTCCCCATGTATAGGATGGGGTTGTATATTCTGCTAGAAGGGGTGCATAGCTCCTTCGACAAGGATCTATCGTGCTTCTTCTGGCAGGCTGCCAATCGATGCCAGAAGTACCATATGGTGAAGTGGGCTAATATCTGCTTCCCTAAGGACCAGGTGGTCTGGGTATTCTGGCGACCCGGCGCATGAATGTGGCCCATGTGCTGCAATGTGTTTCATGGTTCCTTAGGGACGAGGGGGCTTATGGTTGTAGGTTATAAAGGCTAAATATGTGCAGGGCCGCCCTTTCCTGGCACGCGATCATAGTGAGGGTTCCCAGTTCTAGAAGTCCCTCCAGCCGATCAAGCATGAGATCCGCCTAGGTTCCACTGTCTCCATAGGCAATGTAGAAGGTGCCCTCTTCTAGCTGGACCAGTGGCTTGGCTGGTCCCCATTGCGCGCCGAATTCCCGGCCTATTTGCGATCTGCTCGGATCTGATGCTCTTGGCTGCCTCGGATGCCCTCAATGGGAATTGGAACATCCCGTTCTGATGAACATTTGGGCCGGAGGAGATGTTTACTTGGACCGAGTTGTGGGCAGCACACCTGACATCGCTGCTGGGGTCCCCGGACGTTGTTTCTTGGCACCTGGCCTCATCGGGGTTTTTTTCTGTCGGCTCGGCGTACTGTGCCTTATGCCGTGCGCCGACTATTGCGTGCACCTCCCCCCGGTGGAAAGCACCAATTCCACTAAAGATCAAGATTTTCGTGTGGCAACTTCTACGAGATTGCCTTCCCTCAGGGATGGAGGTGGCGAACCAACATGTGCCGGGCGATGCCCTTTGTCCCCTGTGCGTGGTTCCCGAGTTCACGACCCACATTTTCTTCTCCTATCCCACTGCCCACTTCTTATGGAGCTTTGTCCATGAGGCTCTGGGACCTGAGTGGTAGGCCCCGGACCTGGGCGAGTTCCCGGAGGCTCAGGCCAACCGTACTAGAAGGGGGAGATGCCTCTTTATGTTAGTGTTTGCGGCGATGACTAGGACCCTGTGGATGACGCATAACAAGATGATTATCTAGCGGGTCTTTTTGCGGCTTGCCACTGTCTCTGTGTTTACGTTTCTTGCCTTCTTACAGCTTTGGCAGCCACTCTCTGGGCAGCACAATAGGGATCGACAAGACGGCATGATTGATGATCTTATGGTGGCAGGCCGCCGACTTGCTTCGCCTCCTAGCCATTGATCAGTTGGCTCCGCGGAGCCTTGTATCCCTTTTTCTTTTATTTTTACGCATGTTTGCGTTGTTGCCCCACAAACCTATTATTTTTCTCCTTTCCTGCACTTGAACTTGTTGTATGGACTTGGTGGTTGCTTTATCTATAAAGTGGGGCGAATGCCGGTTTCGAGAGTTTAAACTATTTCTAGATACATTACATACTTTTTTGTTCTATAATATACTATCTCCGTCACAAAACGCAAGCCGTCTTGGTTCGTTAAGACAAAACTTTGACGAATAATTACTTGGTTAATATGCATATATGTGACAAAAAAGAACAAAACCGATCAAGGAGACCATTTTATTCTTTTCTCGTCAACAATAATATGGCATATATAAAGACACCACCGGATTTTCGGACTTTGCCGAGTGCCCAGGGCACTCGGCCATGCACAAAACCAACTCGGCAAAGTCTTTGCCAAGTGTATTTCGTCGGGGCACTTGGCTAAGGTGATTCGGTTGAAATCCTTCCGGCAAAGGCACTTGGGGACTTGGCAAAGAACTTTACCGAGTGCAAAAGTGCGGGCACTCGGCAAAGGTTGTACGTAGACGGAACGGTGCGTAACGGCTGTGCCACGTGCAATGTTTGACGAGTTCTGTCCCGCGGGCACTCGTCAAACGTTTGCCGAGTGTAGCACTTAGCAAAACATATAAATAAGAAGAAGAAAAAAAACGCCGGCGGGCACCCCGGCCTGCACGAGTGCGTCACTGACGAGCTCCTCCGTGGCGTCCAAGAGCACCTCCACTGTAGGGGAACATGTTGAGCAACAAAAAAAATTATGATACACGATCACACCTAGGAACACTATGAACATGACGGGTAACGATAATCTCACAGACGAGTGGAGTAGCGGAATCAGTGTAGTCTGTCGGTGAAGCGCGATGATTCCCGCAGCTAGGTTATACCTCCTAGCCGCGAGAATTTCTCTGAGACGATCCACTGATCAAGAGTCGAAGTAGACGATCCCTCCGAGGTATCCATATGTTTTGAAATAGTAATTCGGTAGCACTCCGACATCCAGGAAGAGGAGCTCCGATAAAACTAGAGTGAGAGGAGCCTTGTGGCTTTCCCATCTAATTAGCAGTCTAATCCCATTAGACCAATTAGACCAGGAGAGCCCGTCTAATTAGGAGTCTAAACTATTAGACCAATTAGACCGGAATTAGAGCGTAGCTATGTGGGAGAGATCCTCCTTGGAGTTGATGTGTCCTTGGGGGGGCGGGGGGGGGTCTCTCCGCACATATATATAGGTGGAGGAGGGCCAAGAGGCAAACCAAATTGGGGAGGAATCCCTACCCTATTCGGCCGAACCAAGGGGAAAGGGATTCCCCCCGAAGTCCAATTTGGCATCCCCCTTCCTTCTTTAGGTGGTGCCCCATTTTGGCCTACATGGGGCTGCCCCCTTGGGTCAAGCCTAGAGGGGCTTTTCATCCAAATATTATTCCAGAGTTTTCCGAAACTTTCCGGAACCTTACAAAACTTTCCGTATATAGACCGAAACTTTTCCGGACACATATCATACCTTTCCGGAATTCCTGAAACGCTTCCGGGACCATCCGGATGCATCTAAAACACTTTCGGTGCTCATTCTCTCATCCTTTAGTTCTCATAAATATTACTAGTCGTTAAGCATGTGACCCTGCAGGTTCAGAAATAAGTGGACATGACCCGGAACACCTTCCGGTCAATAATTAAACAGCGGGATCTGGACACCCTTGTTAACTCTCACATATTCACGAAGTTCTCGAGCGAACCTTTTGTTCCTGAATACCATTCCCTTTGCTTCGCGATACGTTACAAAACCCGAGGCGAGATATTATCGGTATCCCTATGATCAACACTTTGATCACTATACCGGTTATCCTCATTACCAGTTTTGTTCCCTCTACTCGTATCCGTATTTCGGTCTCCCTGTGATCGCAATCACATATGTCTAGCCAAATGATGATGATACCGTAATACCGAGTGGGCCCAGAGAGTATCTCTCCATCGTCGAAGGAGCAAATCCCAGTCTTGAACTATCGATACCGAGACATACGTTTCTGGTATACCCGTAAGTTACTTTTATTGTCACCCAGTTACGGTGTGACGTTTGGTAACCCCAAAGTAATCATCTGGTATGTTGGCATACGATATTCTCATGGTCTAAGCAACTAAGTAAATGTTAACAGTTTATATGAAACTACCGACAACATAGTAATGATGTGATCTCGTAGTAATTCATAAGTTGGGTCTATCCAACACCATTGTTCTGATAACAATGTTCTCATTATTGATAGTATCCTTGTTACTTTAACAATGCTCATGACTAGGGATCATATTGGTGTTTATGTTTCCACACATGCAATTGAGTTTTCCTCTCAATATCATATTCAAGAATCAATGCAATTATAGCATAGAAATATAAACTTAATTATGAACATGAAAATATAATAATACATTTATTATTGCCTCTAGGGCATATTTCCAACATCCACGCCCTGGTGATGCGCGCACGGTGCGTCCCCTGCTCGCCGCGTGCATGTGTAGTCCCCGGACGATCACCTTTGCCTGCTCACCGGCACGGTGCGTGCGCCCGCCGTGATGAAGGTGCCTCAGTTGCTGGGGTAGCCGACGGAGCAAGGCGGAGGAGGAGGCAGGCGATAGCGGCTGGGCGGTGGCGGCTGGCCCTCTTCGGATCTCATATCACTAATAGAATGTCGATCAATACTACCGGTTGGGAAGGGCCTTTAGTACCGGTTCCCCAGCCAGTACTAAAGGGTCGGGACTAAAAGTCCAGACCTTTAGTACCGGTTGGCCCACGGACCGGTACTAAAGGCTGCCTGCGTGGACTGGTGGTGGAGGGCCTTTAGTACCGGTTGGTGATACCAACCGGTACTAAGTGTTCTGCTTTTTTTTTGTTTTAGCTTTTAGGTTTTAATTTTCCTCTTTATTTTTTGTGTTTTGCATTCATTTCAAATTTATTTTACGGTGCTACATACTATAAACAGTACACAAGAGTTGATGCATATATATGTAATATAATATAGAAATATCTCATATATATACAAAGTATATATACAAATGGAATTACACACATGCATCCATATATATATCCCGGACTTATAAAGGCCCCAAAACCGGGCCGGGACTAGCTAGCTAGCTAGCTAGTGCTCCGGATGAAATCTCAGTTTTCTACTACTGATTTGCTGGCATTATTGAGGCGGTATGTAATAGTGCTCTCCGTTTACATCAATGACATGTCGAAGAAGAAATGCCGCAAATTCCTCTTGAAGTGCTACAAAGCGTTGCTGTGGTGAGAGCTTCGAACGGATTGACCAAATCTTGAGTTGTCTTTCACGTGCTCCTCTGCGACGTATACGGCATTCGATCTTCATGCGAATGTTCTCGCAGAGGAAGTATCCACATAAATTTGTCCCCGGTGGCTGCTTCTCGCACTTTGCAAAAGAATAGAATTCAATAAGATAATTAATAATCAAGCATGATAATTATATTGAAACTAGAATTAAAGAGATGCGCGAACGTTGTAGTACTACTTAATTACCTGGATCCTTTTCCACCTCAGCTGAGGTTTCCATTCACGACCGTGAACCTTTTCTTGTATGATCTTTTTCCAAACACTGCGCGGCAAAGAAAAAGAACGAAAGAGTTATATATTATAATTTACTTTTGATATCAGGAAATAATGAAAGAAAGTGAGGTCGATAAAGATTGAAATTACCGGTCCATCATTCTATACAAGTCCACGTATGAAACTTCTGGTGTCTCTAGTGAGTCGTACACTTGAACAAGTCCCTCCGCAATGATAATATTTACGAGGATATAGTGGTCTCTGCGCATGCAGAAGTTTATATAATTAGGCAGGCATGCATGCATATAACTCATCAACTACACTTGACAGCGAGCTAGTAAGCAAAATAGAATTTATAGTATACAAGAGAATAAACACTCACCCCATGTTGTAAGGAAATATTATAGTAGATTTGGTATTCATTAGTGCCTCTAGAAATCCTTCCAAGAGCGCTTCTGTGTCCTTGGCAAAATGTTTTATCACCCAACCATTAACGGTATTTGGGTCGATGAACCCAATGTCATCGATTCCCTCTTGTTTCAATTCCCACATGCTCAATCTGCATAATAGCGTAGAAAAGACATATATAGTGAGGATAAGCCAATGAACGATATCTGAGCTAGAGACTTAAATTATTAAAGATATAAATCACTTACAGACAATAGCAACTGATGAGAGATTTGTCGATAGAGTCCAGGTGGTATAACTGGAAAAGTTCTGAGAACTCAAGACATATTTCACATCCATTGAAGTAATGCTCTTTCGTTACTTTGAGCATGACCGATGTCTGCCCTCTCTTTGCTTCACGCATGTACCACTCATGCAACTTTCGCATCGTAGTTGGTAGGTTCTTGTACTGCTCGGATGTGACAAGTGGTTTTCCATGGGCATATTTCATTGCGTAGTCAGCTTCAACGTACCCGCTGATTTCCTCGGTGCCCATGATTTGGCCAAGAGTGAGACCTGCACGCTCTACTTCTCCGAGGTCGATTTTTGCACCATAAACGTTGGTCAACTTATCGGTACTCACCTTGAGCGGAGAGATCGATTGCTTGGATTGTTCTCCGAGCTGGGGAACTGTTTTCCCGCTAGTAGCACCACCTGTCATTGATGTTGTACTCCCCGACGACTTCTTCCTTGGGCTGGGCCGGCTTCTCTGCTGCCTTGCCTTCTGAATCTGTCGCTCATAGTCTGTCGGCATGGCCTCCACCCATGTCGGGGGTCGATCAACAAAGTGTTCCCTAAAGTGCTCTTTAATTTCCTTGGGTATTACCTCCTTTGGCGGCAGGGGCTTCTTCGCAAAAAAAGCTTTCACTTGGGCAGCGGATTCAATGTCGGTTTCCTTGTCACTCATCTCGTAAGCCAGCTTCTTTTTGGCAGGAGGCTCGGGTTTGTTCTTTGCTTTCTTTCGAAGAGGACTGCTGATGGTCTTTTGGGAGCCCTGCTGGCGGGACCTTAGCCTACGGGGTGGAGTCGGCTCACGCGGCGGAGATCGACGATATGGACTCGCGTCGTGCTCCGTCCCGAGGTTGGGTGGACTCACGCTGGGATCCCTATCGAAGTGGGACGCCTCTCGAGGTGGGGAGGACTGCTGGCGTTGCGATGCCTCTGGCTGCTGGGATACCTCGTGCTGGACATCGATACTCGGAGGAGCCGGTGGCCTTAGCGCCGAGTGTGGAAAGACGATGCAGTCCTTTCTCCATAGAATGAGAGCATAGCCGACTTCTGCAAGTGTGGACTCCCCCTCACCTCCAGGGATGTCAAGCTCTAGTCCATCATATCCTGGCTCTATTGCGTCCACCGCGACACGAGCATACCCAGCTGAAACCGGATTGAAATGCCAGACAACACCAGGTGTATTTGGTAAAGCATAGCCCGTCGCGACCCGCACGGGTATGTTCTTCACTTTCTGGATTAGCTCACAAGATGTCTTCTCGGCGATATCATCCACGGGGGTGTGACCCAGCGGTGCCCCCATGGAACCCGCGCTGCTTTTCGGCAGTGTAGATGGGACGGGTTCCGATGCTGGATGCTCTTGCCGCGGAGTTTCCCTTTGCTGGGTCAGTTGCTGTATCTGCAGCTGCTGCAGCTCGTACTTCTGTTCCAACTTTGAAAGTCGGTCTGCTTCCACCTTCTTTTTTCTCGACCGGCTTTTATAACTGTCTTGCCAGGCCGCAAACCCCTCATACCACGGAACAACGCCCACGCCTCGTGTTCGTCCTCCGTGTTCGGGATTCCCCAGGGCGAGTGTAAGCTCGTCGTTCTCTCTATCGGGGTGAAACTGTCCTTCTTGGGCAGCTTTTATTGCTTTAAGCAACTCTTTTGATGCATTCTCCAGACTGGCAAGCGCAATAATCTTCCCTGTTGCCGGGTCCAACTTTCCCCCATGCGCAAAAAACCAATTCCTGCACCTCCGGGGCCAGTGGAGGGTTACTGGAGTGATCCCTTCAGCAACCATCTTATTCTCTATTGCATCCCACTTAGGAATGGCTGCCTTGTATCCACCTGTCCCAAGTTTATGGTGATACTTTTTTTTGCCCGCATTTATCTTACTCTTTACCGACTTCTCCATAGCAGTTGTCGATGTCTTGTACTCGATAAATGCGTCCCAGTGATTCCTTATCTTCTCGTATATTCCTGTGAATTCGGGCGCCTTATTGTCTCTAGCTTTGTACTCGTTCCATAATTTTTTCTTCCAAGTCTGGAACGCGCTGGCCATCTTATGGAGAGCAAACTCCTTGACTTTGTGCCTTTCGCGCTCTGAGAGAGAATCTGGTAGGATGAAATGCTCCATGAGCTGAAGCCAAAGGGCATCTTTAAGTCTTTTCTCCACATAAATCACTCCTGGTTTTGGATTGTTCGGCTGAATCCATTCTTGCATTGTGATCGGGACTGCGTCCCTAACAACCACTCCGCATTGACGCACAAATGTCTTGGCATTGGCGTCAGGGCGAATCGGTTCGCCATTAGGTTTGAAAGCATCAAGATTGAGCTTTACGTTGTTGTCCAACATTTTGGCAGCGCCTCGTACCTTTCTACTAGATTGGCTCGATCCGGAGGGCTGATAATTAAAAGAAGAAAGATTTGTTAATATATATATATACAAATTAATTAATACACATGTAATGATCACCAGAGGCTAATATGTATATACCTCGCCGAACATTGTTTGTTGTTCCGGATTTTGGAACATAAGTTCTTCTTCCTCGGCCTCACATCCATCACCGTAATCGTTCAGATATTGTGAGCCGTCATCATCATGTGAATCACCCAGAAGCTCCGTTGGGTTTTCGGAGGAGCGTATCATGTCGAAGAGGTCCTCTTCATTAGCTCTACCGGTATTGTCCATTGCTTAATAACTAATCCATAATAATATAGATAAAACAAATTAGTATTCAAATTAGCATGCATTCAAGAAGCAAATAACTGATAGTTAATTAATAATTCATCATCGAATACATACATAGTAGTTCTTAGAAAAGATCTCATCATAATCTCGGATAATAGTTAATACATCGGCTAATCCATCGATCTAGCTAATACATCATCATAATACATATATAGTAGCTAATATATCGATCTAGCTAGCTAGAACCCTAGCGCACGACGGATATCGGGGCGGGCGGTGGACACCCAAAGAGAAGGAACCATCACAGGAATATAGCTCAAGTGAGGTCCCTGAAGAATCTGCCAGGTATTGTCGGACCTGGCCTCCAAAGCCGCCATGTAGCGACGAACATGCTCGTTCTCCTCGCTGACATGGTATTGTACCACCTCCGCGGGAGTCTCAAGCCTCCGAACCGTCCGTGGCCCATGCGGCCGCCACCACAGAACCTCCGGGTCGACGACGGGTTGGTTCCTCACCAAGCTGCGCTGCCCGGAAGGCAGCACCCCCCAGCACCAGCCCGACGGAGCCCAGTCCCGGATAGGGCCCCTCGGCTCAAGCAGCAGACCTCCTCCGCCGACTCGACGACGAGGATGCGGGATCGGCATCGTCGACGTCGAGAAGAAACACTTAATTATGAAAACAAATTAAATAACACTTAGCAAAATTAGCACTTAGCATCTAACCATCTCTAGATTAATCATCTAACTAAACTACTTAGCCAAATTAACTACACTAAGTAATGATCTTAATTAACATCTAAATGTACTAACTAAACTACTTAGCCAAATTACCCTAACCCTAACTAAAACTTAGCATCTAACACTTAGCCAAATTAACCCTAATTAACCCTAACTAACACTTAGCATCTAACACTTAACATCTAACTAATTAACAATATTAACATCTAACAAATTAACACTAACAAAAAAAACTAAAACTAATTCACTCCGGCGAGCCGCGCCGGAGTTGAGAGGCTCACCGAGGGAGCTCGCCGGAGGGGCAAGGGGGAGGGGAGAGGCTCACCGAGGGAGCTCATCGGAGGGGCAAGGGGGCGGCGAGGTCGGGGCGGCGCGCGGCGCGCGGCGTCGGGGCGGCGGGGTCGGGGCGGCGGGCTCGGGGCGGCGAGCGGCGGGCTCGTGCGCGACGGGCGGCGGCGACGGAAAATTTCGGCAGCCTGACGGCGTATTTTTGCCTTTCTCCCGGTGCGTGGTTCGGCCCGGGACGAAGGCAAGGTATTTATACCCTAGGCACCTTTAGTACCGGTGCGTGGCTCGCACCGGTACTAAAGACCCTTTAGTACCGGTGCGAGCCACGCACCGGTACTAAAGGTCCTCCCCATAAAACGCACGGGGGCGGTAGACCTTTAGTACCGGTGCGTGGCTCGCACCGGTACTAAAGGGTATTTTAATTAATATTAGTTATTATTTTCAGAAAAACACATAAACTTTAGAAAATCATAGAAAAAAAACTATGACTCCAATGGAAATAAATAATATATGAAAAAATATCAGAAAAATATAAAGAATCTGTTTATGGCATTTCCATGCATGTTTGAACAACTTAAAATGATGTATAAGACAATTTGATTAAATGGCATTTGAAATGTCATATCTGGAGTTTGAAAAGCAGTACAAATGAACTCTGAAAAGGTTGTAACGTGGCATGACATCATAATTTCACCCACATAGCAACTTCTAAAGAGTTGAGAGGGTTACGGCAAAAACTGGATGCACTTCGTGTACAAACTGGACAATCTATTTCGAAGTATGAGGGTTTCGGAAGAAAACTCATCTATTACAAAGGGATTTCATTTTTAATAACTTATTTTAACTCCATACTTTTTGTGTGTTCAATATGCACCATTCAAAGGCACATCACCAATTTTCAACCCTTTCTGACTTCATTTGATATTTTTCATGCATTTAATGATTTATTTTGAGCTAAATGACCCTGAAATTGAAAAGCAGTACAAATGAACTCTGAAAATGTTGTGAGTTGGCATGACATCATAATTTCACCCACATAGCAACTTCTAAAGAGTTGAGAGGGTTACGGCAAAAACTGGATGCACTTCGTGTACAAACTGGACAATCTATTTCGAAGTATGAGGGTTTCGGACGAAAACTCATCTATTACAAAGGGATTTCATTTTTAATAACTTATTTTAACTCCATACTTTTTGTGTGTTCAATATGCATCATTCAAAGGCACATCACCAATTTTCAACCCTTTCTGACTTCATTTGATATTTTTCATGCATTTAATGATTTATTTTGAGCTAAATGACCCTGAAATTGAAAAACACTACAAATGAACTCTGAAAAGGTTGTAACTTGGCATGACATCATAATTTCACCCACATAGCAACTTCTAAAGAGTAGAGAGGGTTACGGCAAAAACTGGATGCACTTCGTGTACAAACTGGACAATCTATTTTGAAGTATGAGGGTTTCGGACGAAAACTCATCTATTACAAAGGGATTTTATTTTTTAAAACTTATTTCAACTCCAGTTTGCAGGGCCTGGCCATGGCCGCCAGGACCTTCTCCAGCGCGCGGCACCAGATGTCGCCAATGGGCACTAACCATGAAGATCTGATCCCCAAAACGCCATGTAGCAGATGTCGCATCGCAATGCCTCCGCCTCAATGGTGTAAGCCCGCCCTGGGGCTTACACCATTGAGGCGGCGGGCTTACACCATTGAGGCGAAGGCATTGCGATGCGACATCTGCTAGAGAGGAGCTCAATGCAGTGGCTGCACCGGGGCTTATAAACAGGTGTTGGCTCCTCCAACTAGCGAGGTGGGACTAAACATCCACCGCGGCCCTCGCCTGGCATCGCATCACCTTTAGTCGCGGTTGGTGGCGCCAACCGGGACTAAAGGTGCAGGGGAAGCGGCGGGAAGCCAGGCATTTAGTCGCGGTTGGTGGCTACAAATGAACTCTGAAAAGGATGTACTACTACAAATGAACTTAATATAAATAAGATGTCAAATTGTTACAAAGATACCATGCTAGAAAATGCATGCATGTCCTTCACATAGAAAGTGATGACGGTGAAGTCGGTCACATCCCAGAGTGGGATCTCGCGGTGTAAGACTTTTTCTGCGTACTGTTTGTCCCTTGCTTATGATTGCGCCGTAACCATGGAGAATCTTCATTATTTAACATGATGCTTGGGTCAGTCTTCACTCTGAAGGGAGGGATTTCATGAAACTTTTCATAATCTTCTGACATGTCTGTCTTGTCCTCCACTCCCACAATGTTTCTTTTCCCTGAAAGAACTATGTGGCGCTTTGGCTCATCGTATGATGTATTCGCTTCCTTATCTTATCTTTTTCTCGGTTTGCTAGACATGTCCTTCACATAGAAAACCTGAGCCACATCATTGGCTAGGACGAATGAGTCGTCTATGTACCCAAGATTGTTGAGATCCACTGTTGTCATTCCGTACTGCGGGTCTACCTGTACCCCGCCTCCAGTATATTTGACCCATTTGCATCGAAACAAAGGTACCTTAAGATCAGGTCCATAGTCAAGTTCCCATATCTCCTCTATGTAACCATAATATGTGTCTTGAAAGTTGGTTGCATCATAGCGGACACCACTGTTTTGGTTGGTGCTCTTTTTATCTTGGGCGATCGTGTAAAATGTATTCCCATTTATCTCGTACCCTTTGAAAGTCGTTACAGTCGAACTTGGTGACTTGGCCAACCAGTACAGTTCATCTGGAACATCGTTGTCATTGATGAGCTTTGTTTGCAACCAACCGGCGAAAGTCTCCATGTGTTTACGTTCAATCCAGGGGTCAGACTGCTCCGGGTTCTTGGACCGTACAATATCCTTGTGTTCCTCGATATATGGAGTCACCAAGGTGGAATTTTGTAGAACCGTGTAGTGTGCTTGAGTGAAAGAATGTCCGTCCATATTTATTGCTTCTTTCTTTCCTAGTGTGCCTTTTCCACCCAGTCTCCCCTCATGCCGCGATTCAGGAAGACCAATCGGCTTAAGGTCAGGAAGAAAGTCAACACAAAACTCAATAACCTCCTCTGTTCCATATCCCTTGGTGATGCTTCCTTCTGGCCTAGCACAGTTATGAACATATTTCTTTAAGACTCCCATGAACCTCTCGAAGGGGAACATATTGTGTAGAAATACAGGACCCAGAATGTTAATCTCTTCGACTAGGTGAACTAGGACGTGCGTCATAATATTGAAGAAGGATGGAGGGAACACCAACTCGAAACTGACAAGACATTGGACCAGGTCATTCTATAACCTTGGTAGGATTTCTGGATCGATTACCTTCTGAGAAATTGCATTGAGGAATGCGCATAGCTTCACAATGGCTAATCGAACATTTTCCGGTAGAAGCCCCCTAAGTGCAACCGGAAGTAATTGCGTCATAATTACGTGGCAGTCATGAGACTTTAGGTTTTGAAATTTTTTCTCTGCCATGTTTATTATTCCCTTTATATTCGATGAGAAGCCAGACGGGACCTTGATACTGAGCAGGCATTCAAAAAAGATTCCCTTCTCTTCTTTGGTAAGAGCGTAGCTGGCAGGACCTTGATACTGCTTTGGAGGCATGCCGTCTTTTTCGTTAATTCTTTGCTTGTCCTCCCGTGCCTCCGGTGTATCTTTTGTCTTTCCATACACGCCCAAGAAGCCTAGCAGGTTCACACAAATATTCTTCGTCACGTGCATCACGTCGATTGCATTGCGGACCTCTAGGGCTTTCCAATATTCAAGTTCCCAAAATATAGATTTCTTCTTCCACATGGGTGTGTGTCCGTTGGCGTCATTCGGAACAGATTGTCCGCCAGGACCCTTTCCAAAGATTACTTGTAAATCCTTTACCATATCAAATATATATTCACCAGTACGGAGGCCAGGCTTCTTCCGGTTATCTGGCTCACCTTTGAAATGGTTGCCTGCCTTTCTTAAGATATGCTTGATCGGTAGAAATCGACGATGTCCCAGGTACACATTCTTCTTACATTTATCCAAATATATACTTTCAGTATCATCTAAACAGTGCGTGCATGCATTGTATCCCTTGTTTGTATGTCCTGAAAGGTTACTAAGAGCAGGCCAATCATTGATGGTTACAAACAACAACGCTCGTAGGTCAATTTCCTTCTGTGCGTGCGCATCCCACACACGTACACCTGGTTTTTTCCACAACTGTAGAAGTTCATCAACTAGTGGCCTTAGGTATACATCAATGTCGTTGTCGGGTTGCTTAGGGCCTTGGATGAGCACTGGCATCATAATGAACTTCCGCTTCATGCACAACCAAGGAGGAAGGTTGTAGATACATAGAGTCACGGGCCAGGTGCTGTGACTGGAGCTCTGCTCCCCAAAAGGATTCATGCCGTCTGTACTAAGACCAAACCATAAGTTCGTTGCTTCAACTGCAAAGTCCTCGAACTGCCTCTCGATTTTTCTCCACTGCGACCCATCAGCGGGTGCTCTCAACATCGCGTCTTTCTTACGTTCTTCTCTGTGCCATCGCAACAACTTGGCATGCTCTTTGTTTTGGAACAAACGTTTCAACCGTGGTATTATAGGAGCATACCACATCACCTTGGCAGGAACCCTCTTCCTCGGGCGTTCGCCCTCCACATCACCAGGGTCATCGCGGCGGATCTTATAGCGCAGTGCACCGCATACCGGGCATGCATCCAAATTCTCGTACTCCTCACCGCGGTAGAGGATGCAGTCATTAGGGCATGCATGTATCTTCTGCACCTCTAATCCTAGAGGGCAGACAACCTTCTTTGCTTCGTATGTACTGTCAGGCAATTCGTTATCCTTTGGAAGCATCTTCTTTATTATTATCAGCAAGTCTTCAAATCCCTTGTCAGTTACACCATTCTTCGCCTTCCATTGCAGCAATTCCAGCGTGGTACCCAGCTTTTTCTTGTCATCTTCACAATTTGGATACAACAATTTCTTGTGATCCTCTAACATGCGCTTCAACTTCAACCTCTCCTTGTCACTTTCACAGTTTCTCTTTGTATCAGCAATGACCCGACCAAAATCATCAGCGGGCTCATCTGATGCCTCTTCTTCAGCTTCCCCCATTGATGCCTCTTCTTCAGCTTCCCCCATTGTTGTAGCGGCGAAAGGATAGTTGTCATCATCCTCTTCTTCTTCATTGTCTTCCATTATAACCCCTCTTTCTCCGTGCTTGGTCCAACAGCTATAGCCGGACATGAAACCGGACTTCAGCAGGTGGTAGTGAATGGGCTTTGAGCTAGAGTAATTCTTATCATTCTTACAGTCACGACATGGACAACACATGAAACCATTATTCTGCTTGTTTGCCTCAGCCACAAGAATAAAATCATGCAGGCCATTAAGGAACCCTGGAGAGCGTCTGTCATCGTACATCCATTGCCGGCTCATGTTCACTACACAACATCGAAGTGACCAAATTAATACAACTTCATCATCACATTACAACCAAATGTTATTAATGCAAAAAATAGATACTTATAGTTCATACATACATCTCATAAAACAACATACAACTATCTAAAACATTTAAATGCAACAACAAATACGATCATAATCCCAACTAAGGTAACAATTGAGCCAACGGCATAATGATACCAAGCCTCTTTATCAATGGCATATTTTCTAATCTTTCTAAGCTTCAAGCGCATTCCAGCCATCTTGTTCTTGTGATCATCGACGATATCGGCAACATGCAACTCCAATCCCATCTTCTCATCTTCAGTTCTTTTCAATTTTTCTTTCAAATGATCAATTGCTTTTTCAGCTTGTGTTAACTTCTCGAGCAGAATTGCATAGTCGGTTGGAATTTCTGGTTCAACTACTTCCTATAGATAAAAAAATCTACGTCAATTTGGTGGCATAATTAATTGTCATAGACATTAGATGATGTGTGAAATAGTTATAAAAGATAACGACATACCACATCTGAATCATAGACTGGACGAGGACCGACGTGGGCGGATACCATAACCATGACACTATAGAATAACTAACAATAAAACAAGTAAGTAAATCGTACACGCAGCTATCTAAATCATACAAGTAATTTTTTTTTAACAAAAAGGTTTTAAGAAGAACAAGAGCTTGCTCACCAAGGTGGCCGGTGCCGCGACGAGACGGTGCGGGCGATCGACGGTGGTTAGGACGGGGATGTGAAGGCACCAAATAAACCACACCTACACATATGCAACCTAACAAGTTAATTTGAGCTCAAATTGCATATAAATCAAATAAACTCCCACATAATAATGATCACTCCCAAAACCTAGCTAAAACCCACAAATCACACATCTTTGAGCATACACCACAAGCTAATCTAGCAATGAGAGATGAAGGGGCAAAGTTGCTAACCTTTGTGAACACTTGGATAGATGGGGTGCCTTGAAATCTTGACAATCCTTGGCAAAATGGAGGATGAGCTTCGAGCAAGAACAAGAACAGGGGAGAAAACAGAGAAATGAGAGCCCCTTCGACCGGCTTGGGGACGAAGCACTATATATAGGAACTCTTTAGAACCGGTTCGTGGCACGAACCGGTACTAAAGGGCAACCTTTAGTACCGGTTCGTGCCACGAGCCGGTTCTAAAGAGGCATGCGGGGCCCAAGTCTGACCAAAAGCCTGCCATGCCCCATTTAGTACCGGTTCGTGACACGAACCGGTACTAAAGGTTCCTTACGAGCCGGTACTAAAGGATGCCCTGCTCCTAGCCGTTGGGGCCGGCACGAACCGGTACTAATACCCTCTTTAGAACCGGCTCGTAACTAGACCGGGACTATAGCATTGGATGAAAGGTCTATTTTCTACTAGTGTATTGGTACTGCTCGGTAGAGGAGGCAGGCGGCAGCGGCTGGGCGGTGGCGGCTGGCCTTGGGAGGGAGGGTAGGGAGGAGGACGGCGAGGGCTTGGCGCACGCGACGGCCGATCAGGAGTCTGGGAAGAGAGATAGAAGAGAGAGAGATTGAGAGATAAGGGAGAGAGGAAGAGAAGAGAGAGAGGAGGGATTGAGAGATAAGGCAGAGAGGTAGAGAAGAGATGGACGGCTGCCCGTTGGCCACATCATTGATCCGCGCCACTCTCTCCCAACCAATAAGGATGCATCACGCGGATCGTGTGTTTCTCCGTTTCCTGAGTGCAAAAAGCAGGGCACTCAGCAAACAATCTTTGATGAGTGTAAATAGCAGTACACTTCGGCCACCCGCACCTCCCGTGGAAAATACCAATAAGCGTTTTTCTAACTTCGTTTGCATTTTCAGAATTAAAAAACCAATAAGCGCCATGTTCGGGGTCAAGTCTTGACACCCTGATGTTTGGTATTCATTTCCTTTTCTTGGATAAGACCTAAATATAGATTAAAGACCACAAATTGGATTTTTCAACCCAATTTGCCACCTTTTTCATGCAATTGCAGTTCAAAATTGAATTATACCTATTAAATGCCTAGAAATACACTTAATGTATGAAATATAGCAAACAAACCCCGAAAAATGCCAAATTTTGACATGGAACAGGTAATGGTGTGTGTTGAGTGTAGAATTTTTTTTAAGGTCAAATGATGAAGCAACGGTCACTTCCCCTTCAAACATAACCTGTTCCCTCTCAAAATCTATATTCTTTCTCAGAAATGGTCCAGTTTTTAAGCCGTGTACGTCACAACTTTTGCGAAACCTTCTCAAATTTTTACAACAATATAATTATGCCATATGAGGGCACCATGCCAAGTTTCATCATTTTCTGACTTTGCTTGCATTTTCCAAAATTAAAAAACCAATAACCTCCATGTTTGGGGTCGAGCCTTGACACCCTGATGTTTGGAATTGCTTTCCTTTTCTTGGATAAGACCTAAACATATACTAAAAACCACAAATAGGATTTTTCAACCGAATTTTGGCTACTTTTTCATGCACTTGCAATTCAAAATTGAATTATCTGTTAAATGCCTAGAAAATGCACTTAATGACTTAAATATGGAAACGAACTACGAAAAATGCCAAATTTTGACATGGATCATGAAATGGCGTATCTTGAGTGTAGAGAAAATTTCAAGGCCAATGGATGAAGCAGCAGTCGCTTTGCCGTCAAAATTAACCCGTTCCCTCTCGAAATCTAGATTCTTCCTCCGAGATGGTCTGGTTTCTAAGAAGTGAACTTTTGCGAAACCTTCTCAAATTTTTACCACAACATATTGAAGCCATATGAGGTCACCATGCCAAGGGTCATGTTTTTCTGACTTCGTTTGCATTTTTCAGAATTAAAAAACCCATAAACTTCATGTTCGGGGTCGAGTCTGGGCACCATGATATTTGGAATTCCTTTCCTTTTCTTGGATAGGACCTAAGCTTAGACTAAAGACCACAAATTGGATTTTTCAACCCAATTTTGCCAAAATTTTCACGTACTTGCAGTTCAAATTTTAATTATATCCGTTAAATGCCTAGAAATGCACTTGATGTATTAAATATAGCAAACGAACTCCGAAAAATTGCAAATTTTTTTAAGGCCAAACGATGAAGCAGCGGTCACTTCGCCTTCAAAACTGACCCATTTCCTCTCGAAATCTAGATTCTTCCTCGGAGATGTTCCGGTTTCTAACCAGTGTACGTCACAACTTTTGCGAAACCTTCTTAAATTTTTACCACAATATATTGATGCCATATGAGGGCACCATGCCAAGTTTCATGTTTTTCAGACTTTGTTTGCATTTTTTGGAATTAAAAAACCAATAACCTCCATGTTCAGGGTCGAGTCTTGACACCCTGATGTTTGGAATTCCTTTATTTTCTTGGATAAGGCCTAAACATAGACTCAAGACCACAAATCTGATTTTTCAACCCAATTTTACCAACTTTTTCATGCGCTTGCAGTTCAAATTTTAATTATATTCACTAAATGCCTGAAAAGTGCACTTAATGCCTATAAAAGAAAATAGAGAGGGGAAAGAAAAGAAAAAGAAAAAAGAAAAATAAATAATGTAGAAAAGAACAGAGCATAAAAGGAAAAAAGAATACAAATAATAAAAAAAAGAAACAAAAGAAAGGAGAAGAAAAAGAAAAAAGAAAAAAGAAGCGTTTGCCGAGTGCAAAATAAAAGGCACTCGGCAAAGAAGTGTTTGCGAAGTGCCAGAAAAAGGCACTCGGCAAAGTACGCCTTTCAAGTGCCAGAAAAAGGCACTCGGCAAAGTACGTCTTTGCCGAGTGCCATGCCTTAGGCGAGCGTTTTTTTTTTTGGCACTCGGTTACCTGCACCTTTGCCGAGTGCCCGACATTATGCACTCGGCAAATCGATTGGCACTGGGCAAAGTCGCAGATTCCGGTAGTGAGAGCTCATCGCTGCTGATTTCAAAGACATGGTTCGTGTTTAAAAAAATCCACTGTTCAAGCGAACACAAAAAAGAACACTATACAGTAATGTATATTAATTTATAGCAAAGGACGTACTGCTGATCCTGATCCAGACATATAGCAGTTAATGACAGCGCGCAGATCGATCAAGTTTCACAAAGGATAATACGGCAACGTTCGTTTAAGCCTTTAAGGTCAAGTGGCAAGTGTGTAAACAAAATTAAGCCAGAAAAACTGTACCTTATACGAGCAATAATTGCCATTGCCTTGCCCTTTTTTATTCAAATATATGTTTCGGTTTTCTATTGTAGCTGTCACTGTTATCCCAATATTTTATCTTTCTATTAATTTCCTTGCGTCATATGTTCATGTTGTCTGCCTTTCTTCCAACGTTCCTTCTATGTAGAAGCTGAAGCAAGAAAGATCATCTATGCGATGCGACAAAGGGACTAATACACTATCAGCTCTCCACCTCTTGAGGAGACAAGGCTTTTGTACAGAAGTTTCATCATCTGATTCAGTTTGACTGCAAGCACTATTGTACTTAGTAGTAGTTGAATTTGGAACTACAAGCACTTATAAGAAACGCCTTTGTGGGCTGGCCGGCAACAGGAGAATTGCTGCTACTGCTGCTTTTCTCTTTTGTACTCCCGCCTCCTCTTTCAGATGAATAATGTGACGGCATTTCTAGCTTACACAGCAGTTTTTTGTTGGGCAATTATTTCAGATGTTACTCCTTATTTGGCTCCTTTCCTGGGTCACATTTACGTTGTGAAATTCTCTTTATTGAGGAGACAAGACATTTGTACCTGAATACCGGATTAAGAGCACTACACTGGGAGTGGAATTCGGACCTATATGCTTTGTGGTGGTCCAGTAGCAGAGTTGCTGTTAGCTCCTCCTCCTGAGTCCGGTTCAAGAGTTTAAACAGTTTATTGATACATTACATACTTCTCTGTTCTATGATACATCAATATACGCTACATTCTTCCCAAAATGTAAGCCTTGGTCGATAATATAGTTAATGACAACGTGCGCATCAGTCAGGTTCGACAAAGGATAATACAACAATGTTCGTTCAAGATCAAGGGGCAGGCGTGTAAGCAAACTAGGCCAGAGAAACTTTACCTACTACGGCCAATAATTGTCCTTGCCTTTCCTTTTTATTCAAATATGATCGGTTTTCTATTGCAATTGTCACTATCACACAATTTGTTAATATAAGCACTGATCCAGTACGTACGCCAACACCCAACAGCTCCATTGGCATCTAGAGCTGAGAATGACCAAGCAACTACTCACTACTGCTGGGCGCTAAAAGCACATTGGTGACGAGCGGGAGCGTTCGTCACTGGTAACTCGTAATTGGTTACGTGGCAAGCCCGATACACTGCTGTATACGCAAAACGTATGCGCCACCGTATGCCAGGACCGATGCAACAAGTTTGAGGACCGTATTGGCAACTATTGGGACCATATTGGTACACTTCCTGAGTTTGAGGACCGTTTTGGACCTAGCCAGCAAGATTAGGGGGCAATGATGCATTTTACTCCAGAATGTTCCTCCATATCTTTGGGAAGGTGGATATGCGATCATTAGTTTATAGCTCTAGTGCAACATGTACTGTAAAGAGTGTCAGCAAAACACAGTTGCGACTAAATTTTTATTCTGTCACCAACTTCATGTGCTGCTGGCAGCAAGGGCCATTGTCAACCCCAACGGTCTCCTACCTACCAAAATCCTGCCCAGAAAAGACTGACAAGACTGCGGCTACAGACCCTGAATTATTTGCCTGCTGCCTGATTATTTTTATCCTAATCGTGTTCATTAGCAATATCCCGTTTGCAGGATATCCTTAAAAAATAATCTGTAAAGAAATAACTGGACTGAACTCTTCAAAGGTCAAGTTCACAACAACCACGTTTCCCCTGTGAAGAAGATGAAGCTGCTAATTAGATCAAGAAAAGGTCGTAAGCTAGGATTGCTCATGAGCTTGATTTTGGTCTACCTAGTTGATTTTGGTCTTTCAAGTACTGTCTGCTTCGGGGGCAATCCTCCATTTCGAAAAAAAAAATACTGACTGCTTAGATATTTTAATTTTTGTCGCTCTACTTTCATTTTTGCAATGGATGTCGTTACTTTGTTGTATATAACTAATGTTGGCGACAAAAGTGTAAAGGGAATTGTTATCATCATGGGAGTAAGCCAGTAAGTTGTGCAGTACATAGGTACTACCTACGCATAGGATATTTTCTTATTTTTTACT
Source organism: Elymus sibiricus (assembly GCA_039707655.1). Lineage (NCBI taxonomy): Eukaryota > Viridiplantae > Streptophyta > Magnoliopsida > Poales > Poaceae > Elymus > Elymus sibiricus. Next base: position 404,701,202 of record CM077674.1, on the reverse strand, counting down.
AACGGGCAAGCTGATACTAAGTACAGTCGGCATCTACAGAAACACAATGCTAATAGCAAGTCGAGACATCGAGGATACACACAATTAAATAGCTACTCAAAGAACACGACGAAACAAAATTCAGCATCTGTTGCCGCTCCACTTGCCGAGCATGGCAACACCATACCGCCCAGCCTTGACAACCAGCAGTCGAACATGAACAACCGCCCATACGCCTGCAGCAGACGTGCCTAACTGGGGCCACTCGACAATGATAAAGGCTAGGCCTCGCGCACAAGATCCAGGTGACACATCTGAATACGGCCTTCAGTGATCGCCGAAGTCCAAAAGTTCATCCTTCAAGCCAAGGTATCTCTAGGATAAGATGGCCATATTAGTGCCTGATCACACAAGGAAATAAGGGGAAGAAGATGACGCCACTAATGCCAGATCGCCAGGATAGGCATGCACACGGAATGGACTAGGGATTTGGAAACACCGACCTCATCCAAAGGGTATGCGCTCCGTGGACTGCTGCAATATAGGGATGCCATTGAGGAGCCGAACCAGAGCCATGCAACGTGCAACCCACCTCGTTTCTTGCTGCCACATCCGACTACCTCATCTACAGCTCCTAGACAGGAGTCACCAAAAGGGGGCGTGTACCAGAGCACCTTCGTGGGACGGGCTGCTCATCCTGGACACCGAACGATCCATCGCAACCCGCAGCTTGGAAGCTCACTGTTGCCTTGCACCACAGAATTGCCACCGCCGACATGCTGAATGCTCATCGGTCTCACTTGCCAGCAGCATTGGGTCGCTACACCAGTGCTCTGCGCCGCCGCACAAGGGGGAGACCTCACCACCGCGCAAGTTCGAGGCAAGGGCGCATTAACCCGTCATTGCCATCTGGGCTATGCCTCGGTTCACTATGACCTCTGTGTAGTCTTAGATTTAGTTACCTTCTGAAATTGCATAGAGGCATTTCTTTTTTTTATTGCAGGAAAAACTTCCAATCTATTCATCAACTGCCATCGCAGTACAAAGAACACCAGAAGCAATAGAAATTACATCCAGGTCCATAGACCACCGAGCGACGACTACAAGCACTGGAGCGAGCCGAAGGCGCGCCGCCGTCATCGCCGCTCTCTCATTGGAGCCGGGCAAACCTTGTTGTAGTAGACAGTTGGGAAGTCATCATGCTATGGCTCCACAGAAGCAGCGCACCAGAACATCAACCATCGCCGATGAAGAGAAGCGTAGATTGAAAGGATCCAACCTGTAGACACACAAATGCAGACGAACGAAGACCGGATCAAAGCAGATCCTCCGAAGACAAGCACCGACCGAATCCCGCGAGATCCGTTGGAAACACACCTCTACACATCCTCCAACGACGCTAGACGCACCACCGAGACGAAGGCTAGCTGGGAAGAACCTTATTCCATAGTCAGGGAGCCACCGCCACCTCGCCTTCCTAAGCAGAACACAAACCCTAACCGAACTCAAAAAACCACTTGAAAACGGAGCATGAGCCCTCCCGCCTGCAAGGGCCGGGGTCCACCGCGACTCCATGGTCCTAAGGCCACAGGAGATGAGGCAGACCGGCGGCGGCGCTGACGGGAGGCAGGGAACCCTAATCACCCGTGCGAGAGTCATGAGTGGAAGGGGTACGGGCTTTGAGTAAACACAAGCATGCTTCTACGTACATAGGCATTTCTTTAGAAGACTTGTAATCACTAGCATGCCAGTGATTAGATCCTAACAACTACAAAATGCAAATCTTGCTAGAACGGGAACTAATGTAATTAATTAGCATGATAAGGACTTGATTGACTGGACATATTACATTCCAAAAAATAATCCCGTTGAAAACCCAAGATTGAGCAACAAACGAGGATCCAAATAAAAGCTTGAAAGCTAGTAGGGCAGCACTTGCGCCATGGCAGGTCATTCTTAGCTCGCTCCCTCCCCCGGACAGAGACTTGATCCAATAAGCTTACTAGCTTAGCTACCTGCCCCTTTGTCTTCATCTCCCTCCTCCTCCTTTATAAAGGAAGGTGGCAATGGAGTCGTCTCACCATGTAGTTAGTGCTAAAGCGCCATTTGCTAGCCAGTAGCCTTGTACCACCCAAAGTCCAAGCCAAGCTAAAAAATAATAATAGTTGGCTTGACGTTGCTTGCTGTTTTTTTTCTTGTGAGTGAAGTGAAGTGATCTTTGTGTGTGCAAAGCTAGTGGCAATGGGGCGGCAGCCGTGCTGCGACAAGGTGGGGCTGAAGAAAGGCCGGTGGACGGCGGAGGAGGACCAGAAGCTCGTTAGTTTTCTCCTCAGCAACGGCCAATGCTGCTGGAGAGCCGTCCCCAGGCTTGCCGGTGGGTCACTCACTGCATGCACATACACCTAGCTACATCGCCTACCGGTTAGCTGAACTAATTATACATGCATGTCACGACCCACAATTAATAACCTTTAATTTTTTATTTTATTTTTGCGATGAAAATTAATAACTTTTTTTAAATGGTAAAAGATTTGCCACATTCATATTCATTAATTAAGAAGAGAGTTTTTACAAACCAACGTGCCGTAAACACGGACATGAAAAATAAAACGAAACTGGTGAGGAAAATTAGTAACCTTTCATTGACCAATGTTTTGACGTGTTGTGTTTGTGCGAACAGGGTTGCTCCGGTGCGGGAAGAGCTGCCGGCTGCGGTGGACCAACTACCTCCGGCCGGACCTGAAGCGTGGGCTGCTCTCTGGCGAGGAGGAGAAGACGGTGATCGACCTGCACGGGCAGCTCGGAAACAGGTGGTCCAAGATCGCGTCTCACCTGCCCGGCCGGACCGACAACGAAATCAAGAACCAATGGAACACGCACATAAAAAAAAAGCTCAGGAAGATGGAGATCGACCCTGTCACCCACAAGCCACTCCAGCCTCCTCCTCCCCAGCAGCTGCCGCAATGGCCTACGGGCAGCGACTCGCCGGAGCAGAACATGGCCACGGGAAAGCAGTCAGGTGCCCACGTGGACATGTTCTGCCCCGATGAGGTGCCGACCATGATGCACCTTCTGGACGACATCATCTTTCCATGTGACATCATTGTCGAACCGGAGGCGCTCGACAGCAGCTGTGCCATGGCGTCAAGTGGTGGCTTCGGGGACGACTGGCTGCCGCAGATCATGGAGTGGCCGTTGGAGCCGATGTTCCTGATGGGGCTGGACGACATGGTCACCGGGCCGGTTTCGGCATGTGTTATAATAGTAGAAAATGGGACATTAGTCCCGGTTCGTAAGGGCTTTAGTCCCGGTTGGGTAACCGGGACTAAGGAATCGGGACTAAAGGCCCCCCTTTTTAGTCCCGGTTGTATTACGAACCGGGACTAAAGGGGCTCCACGTGGCCGCTGTGGAGCGCTCAAGCAGGAGGACCTTTAGTCCTGGTTGGTAATACCAACCGGGACTAAAGGCCGCCACGCGTCAGGCGCGGGCAAGCGCTGGGGTTTAGGGTTTTGGAGGGGCCGTGTTTCATTTTGTGTTTCCCTTTTCTTTTTGTGTTTACCATTCAATTCTTTTTCATTTAGGGTTTTTATTTTTATTTTAAGTTTTCAATTCAACTCGACGCTACTACATATAGCAATGAAGGAACCATTACACAACATCGTCATGAATATAGAGAAGTGACCTCTTTCTCCGTGCTTGGTCGAACAACAAGTTTGCGTATATATATTCGACGCTACTACATATAGTACACGTTCATGCATATATACAAGATAATATCTCTTACGATCCCTAATATCTAATTACCAATTCCTTACCAATTCCCGATGGTATTCTCCGGTTTTAGATATGACCTCTTTAAGTAAGAATCCCGCCAATTCCTCTTAAATTGCTCGTACGCGATTCTTTGGTAGGAGATCGTCCCGCATCCGTTCGATCTAATTTAAAGAAGGGGGTCAATATATATGAATGAAACTCAACACAATTGATGGTAAGAAAATAAAATTGTGAATATTGTTTACGTATTTGAAGTTGTTCTAAAATTCTGCCCTTCTCACAGGTCGTCTGGCGAATGAACTCGCAAACGTAGTATCCACATAAATTATTCCTGCCTCGCTGCCTCAAGCACTTTACGAGAATAGAGTTCAATCAAAATAATAATCAAGCATGATAATGGTATTGAAACTAGAATCAAAGAGAAGCGCGGACCTAACTAGTACTACTTACATTGAGTTGTCGAAATTGCAGCTCCTCTTTCCATTCACCCCTAAGCTTCTTGGTGAACCGTTTTCAAACCCTGCCCGGCAAAGAAAATGAATAAAGGAGTTATTTATTACTTGATATTAGAAAATGAACGAAAGTTGCCGATATAGTGCGATAATGATTGAAATTACTTCTGGAGTATCTTAGGGTCTTTACGTTTCGAGTCCATGACAAGTACTACTCCTTCGTCAAGCTGAATGACTAGCAGAATAAAGTGGAACCTGCGCACGCATAACTCATCAATTACACTTAACATCGAGTAAGCGAAACAGAATGTGTACAAGACAGTAACACTCACATGAAGTTGTAAGGAAATAATATTTTCCTTTTGGTTTGTTGTTTCCTTAACGCCCTTAGCAAGTTATCCTCTGTTTCCTCGGCATTGTTTTTTACCGTATATTCATGTATGTTATTTGGGTTAATGAACCCAATGTCATAGATTTGTCCTCTTTTGCATTCGAGAATCTTCATTCTGCATAATATAGTGAGGATAATTATACATGCAATGAACGAGCTGAGCTAGAGACTTAATTACAGAAATAATACTTACAGACAGTAGCAACTGACGATAGATTTGTCTATGGCGTCTTGATTGTATAACTGAAATAATTAATGTTTATCTCCTCGTTTCCAGTGAAGTAATGCTCATCTCTAATTCCCACCATGAGCCAGTTGCTCCCTTCCTTTGAGGATTGCATGTACCACTCATGCAATCTTTGCATTTGTGTTGGTAGAACCCGGACCTCCTCAGGTCTGACGAGAGGATTCCCGTGCTGGTATCTGTATGCTAAATCAGCTGTGGGGAACTCTACCTGGCCTAAGTATTGAGCAAGAGTGAAACCAAGATCATGGGCCGCTACCTCCGGATCATAATCGATATCGGAAAACATGTTGAGCGGGGGGCACGATTGGTTTTTCTGTTCTCCGAGCTGGGGAATTGTTTTCCCCCTTGCACTACTACTTCCCGACCGTTGCACATGTTCTTTATGTGACTTCATAATAGAGCGGTCATAGTTTGATGACAACGAAGGCGGTGGTCGCGTAAGGTTTTCCAGAAAGTGCTTCGCTTTTGTCGGATCTATTTTCTCCTTTGGCTCGGGCCGTTTCGGTGCAAGCTGGCGTTTCACATCGGCATCCACGACCTTCTTGGTTTCCTCATCAGTCAGTTCGTATGGTAACTTGGCAGGAGCCTCCTTGACTTTGTTCCTTGTACCTGCTGAGGATTTCTTCGCAGTTGTAGTACTAGCTGCCGGAGCGGCGGTTCTCTTCCGCTTATCCACCCGGGGCTGAGGCGGCGGAGTCTGCTGACGCGGCGGAGACGGCTGAGGCTGCGGAGACGGCTGAGGAGGCGGAGGCGGCGGAGTCTGCTGACGCGGCGAAGACGGCTGAGGTGGCGGAGGCGGCGGAGTCTGCTGACGCGGCGGAGACGGCTGAGGCGGCGGAGGCGGCGGAGTCTGCTGACACGGCGATGGCCTTGGCGTCCAATGTGGAAGCACGATGTGTTCCTTTTCCCATAGAATGGTACTTTTTGACATCTCCCAGTTCAGTCTCCCCTTCACCTGTAGGGAAGTCAAGGACCAGCTGCTCAAATCCCTTGATAATTTCATCCACCCCGACAACAGCACAGCCATCTGGAATCGGAGAGCAATGGTAAGTTCCATTACGTACAGGAGGTAAGGCAAAGCCGACCGCCACCTTCACGGATATGTTCACGCATTTCACATGTAGCTCACAATTTTCCCTCTGCGTGATATCATCTATGGGCCGAACGAGCTCCGTGGAAGCCACGCTGCTTTTCCGCTGAGATGGTGGGCCGGCAGTATCGAATGCAGGATCTTCGTGCCGCTGAGATGGGCCGGTAGCTTGCTGGCTGGTAAGTGCGTCTAGTTGTTTCTGCTGCCACGCTAATTTTTCTTCTATCTGCTACAGCCGGTCTGCATGCTGTTTCTTTTTTCTCCCTCGGCTTCTATAAGTGTCACTGCAGTCGAAAAACCCAATCTTCCACGGAACGGAGGCTGATGTGCCTCGTGTTCGTCCACTGTGTTCAGCATTCCCGAGGGCGCGTGTCAGCTCGTCGTTCTCTCTGTCGGGATTGAACTTCCCGTCCTGCACATCCTTCATTGCAGCTTTAAGGGCTTTGAGGGGTGTTGCAAGTTGATCTTTTGTAAAAATACACTTCCCTGTTTCTGGGTCCAACTTTCCGCCATGCCCGTAGAACCAAGTCTTTGCCCGTTCGGCCCACTCCAATGTCTCTGGATCGATCCCTTTATCAATCAGGTCGTTCTCAGTTTTCTCCCACTTAGGCCTGGCAACCTTGTAGCCACCTGACCCCATAACATGGTGATATTCCTTCTTTGCAGCATTTTTCTTATTTGTTTTTGACCTTTTCTTAGCTTCATCCGATGTCTTGTACTCCACAAATGCGTCCCAGTGATCTTTTATCTTCTCATATGCTCCGGTGAATGTTGGAGTCTTGTTTTTCAGGATATAGTCTTGGTGCAATCTTTTCTTCCAGTTGCAGAATTGTGCGGCCATCTTCTTAAGAGTCCATGCCTTGACTTTTCGCTCTATAACTTTGTTATTTGGATCAACCTCTGACGGTAGGGTGAAATTTGTCATGAGCGTATTCCAAAGCATTTCTTTGGATCTATCATCGACATAAGTAACTCCATCCGCCTTTGGCTTATTCCATTCTCGAATGGTGATCGGGATGCTGTCCCTAACAATAACTCCGCACTAACTTACAAATGCTTTTGCGTTCTGCGCGGGACCAATCGTTTTGCCATCTTCAGCGAGTTCTTCGATCTCAAGAAAGAAGCGTTAATATATGTATATACAAATCAATTAATGCATCTAGTCAGCAGATGCTTAATTAATATACCTCGCCGGACTTTGTAATAATTAAGGTTCCAACACCGGAGCCGTCATCTTCTCCCTCCATTCCCTCACCGGAGCCATCATCTTCTCCCTCCATTCCCTCACCGGAGTCGTTCAGAAACTGTGAGGTGCTATCATCTCCGTCGTGGATTATTTCCCCCAACATGTCTTCTTGTTCTTTGTCTCTGCCGAGTTCCATAGTTTCTGCAAAGACTTGCAAGTTATTTCAATGCTATAAACAAATTATTAAAACAAATTCACATTTCCATGTCTATTTGCATCTCGATTAAAAAAATATCACATTATTAAAACAAATTCACATAATATCACTAATAGATCTCGAATAATCCAGTTGCAACAATAATATTATCATATAATATCACTAATACATCTCGAATAATCCAGTTAATGCAACAATAATATCACATAATATCACTAATACATCTCGCCCAATCAAACTGGACGTCGACTCGCGGTTCCTGAGCCGCAGGCGGTGAACACCCAAAGAGAAGGAACCATCACAAGATCATAGCTCGGGTGAGATCCCTGAAGAAACTGCCAGGTATTGGAGAACCTGACGTCCAACACAACCATGTAGCGACGGACGTGCTCGTCCTCCTCCCTGACACGGCGACGTACCACCTCCTCGGGGGCCGGCTCCCTCTGCACCGATAGTGGCCCACGCGACCGCCACCAAAGAAGCTCTGGGTCGACGACGAGACCCCGATTCCTCACCAAGCTGCGCGCCCCGGAAGGTAGCACCTCCCAGTGCCAGCTCGGCGGAGCCTAGTCCCGGACATGGCGCCTCTCAAACTGGTTGTCGCCGCCGAGTCGACGACGAGGATGCAGGCCGGGCATCGTCGCCGAGAACAAATTCCTATGAAAACAAATCAGGTCTATTTCTCGTTCATTGTGAGACGTTGCTTCGGCTCGCCTTTATTGCGGCGCTACTGGCTCGCATTTATTTCATTGTTTGCATCAGATTTCTTTAATTTTTCTTTTTTTCCCTCACCACATGTCTATATGAGTACTCCTGGACTACCGGTGGCTCAGGGTCTACCGGAAAAATAAAGCGAGGGAGAAGAAAATAAATAACCGGCAAACAAATGCAACAATATGCATGATCTAGCTATATGGGATGCAGAGGTGTTTTAATGCTTTACCAGTTTCATTTAAATGACTTGGGAAAATAATCAGAATTATTTTCCCGAAGTTATCCACTATTCATTTGTCGAAATCAGGCCAAAAGTTCCATGTTCATCCACTTAGAGGGATCTAACACGAAAACAGATGGCACATTTTGATTCGTATCGTTTTTCTGATCATCTTTCATATATAAATTATTTTCATCTGACTTACGGATTATTTTATATTAATTTCCAAAGTTTAATCCAATTTCTGGAATTTTCTGAAATTCTACAAGTCCTGAAATCTGTTATTGATTAGCTATTTTCTGAGGGGTATAATGGTTAATCCATGGCTCTTTTGGAGGGGTGTCCTAAACATAATTTGTTGGGCATTCTAATTGCTTCATCTACATATCAATTTCATGATTTGATAATTTTGTTAATCCACTGTTTAGTCTAATCAAAGTAGGTTACTTAATGTTAATCGGGAACTGTCTCTGTTTTCAGTAAAACTTAGCCTTTTGTAAAACTCATAACTAAATAACTAGGCCTCAAATAATTATGTTCCAATTATAAAATTTGCTCTATGTTAGGTGTACAACAATCCCAAGGCTTTGGCAATATTACTAAAAATCATTTGGTAAAGGTTTAGGGCTAGCAAATTGGTTAAGGCAGTGTTTATGACAATCTGTCTTAAGTCTGGATTATTAGTTAGCTGTTTTCCAGAGACAATTGCTAGAGTTCTGTTCATCCAATGGCTTAGTGGCCTACATCAATGTTGGTCAGCCTTCCTTGATCTAAATGACAGTATCAATAGTATCTATGTTAGGGTCAATGGTTCAAATCTCTGGTTGAAAAGCACTACTTAATGTTAGTTCCAGTTACTGGTAGAACTTACCAAGTTTGCTGGATGATAGCCACCAATCCATAACTCTAATGGGGACACTTTCTATAGGTGATTTACTCTACTCCAAGTGTACTACCAATCCATGCCATTTGATGGCATGAACAGTGCATGTAGCTAGTTCAAATACGGCTCCAAAGTAGCTTAGTCAGTAATCTGTTTTTCAGTTTTCTCTGTTAACAAAAGATATGATTTTGCCATTTTTGTAGGAATTATTCCATGCATCAAATGGAGTCGGTCCGATGGAATGAAATGGAGTGTGTTAAGTGTACTATCTGTCCATATAGATTTTATCCATTTTAAAATTTATTTTGCTGCTGTTTAGGTGCTGTCAAAAGGGTTAATCAGTGCAAAGTAGCAAAAGCTAGCTACAGCTACAGTAGCATCCGGCTACTGTAGCTTCAGCAGAGCAGCGGCAGTACGCATGCGAGCAGCAGCAGAAGGGGGCGGCGAGGGCGAGCAGCGGGCGGAGCCACGCGCAGGCGGGCGCGCGCAGAGGCGCGGCCGTGGGCGCCAGGGCCCACGGGCAGGGGCACACCGGCGGTGGTCGCAGAGAGGTGTGCATGCACGCATGGCCTCAGGCGCGGCCGTGGGTGGTGAGCGCGGGCTCGAGCGACGGCGGTGCCGGCGGCTACGGCAAGGGGAAGAAGGAGGAAAGGGGTGGAACGGAGGAGGAGGCTCACAGTGAGCGCAGTGGCGAGCTCGGAGGGGTCGGGGAGGCGCCGGTGGTGGAGATCGACGGCGGTGGCAGTGGCGGCCGTCGGTGAAGAGGACGAGGCGGGCGGTGCGGTGTTGCTTCCCGGCCTCGATACGGCGGTGCAGAAGACGTAGAAGGACCCGCCGGGGCTCCTGGTCAAGGCGAGGCGGCGAGGGCGCGGTCGGGCAGCCTGACGGCGTGGCGAGAAAATGGAGGAAGATTGGGGAGGGAGAAAGGGGCGGTTAAATACCGCGAGGCCTTTAGTCCCGGTTGGAATCACCAACCGGGACGAAAGGGTGTTTAGTTCTGGTTGGAGCCACCAACCGGGACTAAAGGTAGGCCTTTAGTCCCGGTTGGAGCCACAAACCGGGACTAAAGCTATTTTTGGCCACGGCCAAAAGGGCGCGAAAGGTTAGGCCTTTAGTCCCGGTTGGAGCCACCAACCGGGACTAAAGTTATTTTTGGCCGTGGCCGGAAGGGCGCGAAAGGTTAGGCCTTTAGTCCCGGTTGGAGCCACCAACCGGGACTAACCGCGTATGATGGTTTCTAATGAAATTGATTGTCCAGTGGTTTAAAGGAATTTCATTTATAAAATTATTTAGAAAATTCATAACTTAATAAATAATTATTCAAAAATCATGTTTCAAATGCCAAAATGTCCTAGCTTTTTGGTTGGATTCCGACGCTCCGGAGTCCACCTAGGAACACCCAAAACACATATATACCCTAACTCTTACAAAGATTCCCTCCGGTTTGTCCGAAGTGGGACTTTCCAGCTATAAGTCCAGAAACTCACTAGAGAGAAAGTGATGACGGTGAAGCCGGTCACATCCAAGAGTGGGATCTTGGGGTATAAAACTTTTTCTTTGCGTGTGTCCCTTGCTTATGATTGCGCCGTAACCATGGAGAATCTTCATCATTTAACAAGATCCTTGGGTCAGTCTTCACTGTGAAGGGAGGAATTTCATCAAACTTTTCATAATCTTCTGACATGTCTGTCTTGTCCTCCACTCCGACGATGTTTCTTTTCCCTGAAAGAACTATGTGGCGCTTTGGCTCATCGTATGATGTATTCGCTTCCTTATCTTTTCTTTTTCTCGGTTTGGTAGACATATCCTTCACATAGAAAACCTGCGCCACATCATTGGCTAGGACGAATGGTTCGTCTGTGTACCCAAGATTGTTGAGATCCACTATTGTGATTCCGTACTGTGGGTCTACCTTTACCCCGCCTCCTGTCAGATTGACCCATTTGCACCGAAACAAAGGGACTTTAAAATAAGGTCCATTGTCAAGTTCCCATATCTCCTCTATGTAACCATAATATGTGTCCTTTTCCCTATTGGTGTTTGTTTCATCGAAGCGGACACCACTGTTTTGGTTGGTGCTCTTTTTATCTTGGGCGATCATGTAAAATGTATTCCCATTTATCTCGTACCCTTGGAAAGTCAATACAGTCGAAGATGGTGTCCTGGCCAACAAGTACAGCTGATCTCCAACAGTGGTGTTATTCGTGAGATGTGTTTGCAACCAACCGCCGAAAGTCGCCATGTGTGCACGTGTAATCCAGTCGTCAGACTGCCCCGGGTGTTGGGACGTACAATATTCTTGTGTTCATTGATATACGGGGCCACCAAGGTAGAACTTTATAGAACTGTGTAGTGTGCTTGAGTGAAAGAATGCCCGTCCCTACATATTACTGAATTCTTTCCTAGCGTGCCTTTTCCACTCAGTCTCCCCTCATGCCGCGATTGAGGAACACCAATCGGCTTAAGGTCAGGTATAAAGTCAACACAAAACTCAATAACCTCCTCTGTTTCATGGCCCTTGGAGATGCTTCCTTCTGGCCTAGCACGGTTACGAACATATTTCTTTAAGACTCCCATAAACCTCTCAAAGGGGAACATATTGTGTAGAAATACAGGACCCAGAATGGCAATCTCTTCGACTAGGTGAACTAGGACGTGCGTCATAATATTGAAGAAAGATGGTGGGAACACCAACTCGAAACTGACAAGACATTGGACCAAATCATTCTGTAACCTTGGTAGGATTTCTGGATCGATTACTTTCTGAGAAATTGCATTGAGGAATGCACATAGCTTCACAATGGCTAATCGAACATTTTCTGGTAGAAGCCCCCTCAATGCAACCGGAAGCAATTGCGTCATAATCACGTGGCAGTCATGAGACTTTAGGTTTTGGAATTTTTTCTCTGCCATATTTATTATTCCCTTTATATTCGACGAGAAGCCAGACGGGACCTTGATACTGCTCAGGCATTCAAAAAAGATTTCCTTCTCTGCTTTGGTAAGAGCGTAGCTGGTAGGACCTTGATAATGCTTTGGATGCATGCCGTCTTTTTCATTCATACGTTGCTGGTCCTCCCGTGCCTCCGGTGTATCTTTTGTCTTCCCATACACGCCCAAGAAGCCTAGCAGGTTCACGCAAAGATTCTTCGTCACGTGCATCACGTCGATTGCAGAGCGGACCTCTAGGACTTTCCAATAGGGTAGCTCCCGAAATATAGATTTCTTCCTCCACATGGGTGCGTGTCCGTTAGCGTCATTCGGAACAGATTGTCCGCCAGGACCCTTTCCAAAGATTACTTTTAAATCCTTGACCATATCAAATATATCATCACCAGTACGGTGGCCAGGCTTCTTCCGGTGATCTGCCTCACCTTTGAAATGCTTGCCTTTCTTTCTTAAGGGATGCCTGATCGGAAGAAATCGACGATGTCCCGGGTACACATTCTTCTTACATTTATCCAAATATATACTTTCAGTCTCATCTAAACAGTGCGTGCATGCATTGTATCCCTTGTTTGTCTGTCCTGAAAGGTTACTAAGAGCAGGCCAATCATTGATGGTTACAAACAGCAATGCTCGTAGGTCAAATTCCTCCTGTTTGTGCTCATCCCACACACGTACACCTTTTATATCCCACAACTGTAAAAGTTCTTCAACTAATGGCCTTAGGTACACATCAATGTCGTTGCCGGGTTGCTTTGGGCCTTGGATGAGCACTGGCATCATAATGAACTTCCGCTTCATGCACAACCAAGGAGGAAGGTTATAGATACATAGAGTCACAGGCCAGGTGCTATGACTGCTGCTCTGCTCCCCAAAAGGATTCATGCCATCTGTACTTATACCAAACCATAAGTTCCTTGCGTCATCTGCAAACTCCGGCCACTTTCTCTTGATTTTTCTCCACTGCGACCCATCAGCGGGTACTATCAGCATCCTGTCTTTCTTACGGTCTTCTTTGTGCCAGCGCAACAACTTGGCATGCTCTTTGATTTGGAACAAACGTTTCAACCGTGGTATTATAGGAGCATACCACATCACCTTGGTAGGAACCCTCTTCCTGGGGCACTCGCCCTCAACATCACCAGGGTCATCGCGGCTGATCTTATAGCGCAATGCACCGCATACCGGGCATGCATTCAAATTCTCGTACTCCTCACCGCGGTAGAGGATGCAGTCATTAGGGCATGCATGTATCTTCTGCACCTCTAATCCTAGAGGGCAGAGAACCTTCTTTGCTTCGTACGTACTGTCAGGCAATTCGTTATCCTTTGGAAGCTTCTTCTTCATTATTTTCAGTAACTTCTCAAATCCCTTGTCAGATAAACCATTCTCTGTCTTCCATTGCAGCAATTCCAGTGTGGTACCGAGCTTTGTGTTGCCATCTTCGTAATTTGGGTACAACAATTTTTTGTGATCCTCTAACATGCGCTCCAACTTCAACTTCTCCTTTTCACTTTTGCATTCTCTCTGTGCATCAACAATGGCCCGGCGAAGATCATCAGCGGGCACATCTGGTGCCTCTTGATCTTCAGCTTCCCCCGTTGCAGTATCACCGTATTCAGGGAACATAGGATAGTTGTCATCATCCTCTTCTTCTTCATTGTCTTCCATCATAACCCCTCTTTCTCCATGCTTGGTCCAACATTTATAGCTGGGCATGAAACCGGACTGAAGCAGGTAGGTGTGAAGGATTTTCGAGGAAGAGTAATCCTTCTTATTCTCATAGACAACACATGGACAACACATAAAACCATTCAGACTGTTTGCCTGAGCCACACCGATAAAATTATGCAGGCCTGTAATGTACTCGGCAGTGCGTCGGTCACCGTACATCCCTTGCCGGTTCATCTGCATTATATAATTAAGTATTATCAAAAACCATTACAGAACATCATGAATAGAGAAATGACCAAACTAATACAAGTTCATCACATTAAAACCAAAGTACAGTAGTGATCAAATGTTATTACTGCAAAAATAAATACATAAAGTTCATACATAGTTCTCATAAAACAACATACAACTATCTAGAGCATCTAAAACATACATTGAAACTAACATACAACTATGTAAAACATTTAAATGCAACAACAAATGCGATCAAAATCGCAACTAAGGTAATAATTGATCCAACAGCATAATGATACCAAGCCTCTTTATTAATGGCATATTTTCTAATCTTTCTAATCTTCAAGCGCATTGCATCCATCTGGATCTTGTGTAGATCGACGACATCGGCAACATGCAACTCCAATTTCATCTTCTCTTCTTCAATTCTTTTCAATTTTTCTTTTAAATAATTGTTTTCTTTTTCAACTAAATTTAACCTCTCGACAAGAGGGTCGGTTGGAATTTCCGGTTCACATACCTCCTACATAAAAATATCTATGTCAAGTTGGTCGGCATAATTGTCATAAACACTAAATGAAACAAATAGTTATAAAAGATAATATACCACATCCGAATCATAGACCGGACGAGAGCCGACGGGGGCGGATATCAAAACCATGGCATTATATAATAACAAACAATAATACAAGTAAGAAAATTATACAAGTAACTATCTAAATCATACAAGTAAGATTTTTATTTTTAAAAAGATAAGAACAAGAGGCTCACCACGGTGGTGCCGGCAACGAGATCGGCACGGGCGATCGACGGCGGTGAGGACGGGGACGGGGACGGGACGGCACACCTACACATATGCAAACTAAGAAATTAATTTGAGCACACACTAACACACACACACTAATACTATACCACTAAGACACACCCTAGCACACACTAACACACACTAGCTAATAGTAACACTAGCTAACACACTAACTCACTAATAGTACCACTAAGCACAAAATTGAGATACCTAATTAACAGCACCACACCTACACATGTGCAAACTAAGAAGTTAATTTGAGTTCAAGTTGCATCTAAATCAAATAAACTCCCACATACACTCCTCCACTAAAACCCACAAATCACTCTACTTCTAGAGCATGAAATGAGCTAAACTAGCAATGAGAGATGAAAGGATGATGTTGCTAACCTTTTAGAACACTTGGATAGTTGGTGCACCGCCAAATCTAGACAAATCTTGGGGAAAATGGAGCTTGGAGGTCGAGCTTGGAGGAAGAACAGAGGAGAAGAATGGATGTGTGGCTCGGGCACGATGACATATATGCAGGAAACCTTTAGTCCCGATTAGTCCCGGTTAGTGTACATCGACACATGCATTGTATCAATGACAGATGAAAGGATAAAGTTGCTAACCTCGATCGAGGAGAAAATAAAGAGGAGAAAGCTTAAGTGTGGCTCGGACTAAAGGGTATCGCGCCTGCCGCAACCCCTTTAGTCCCGGTTTGTGTCTGCAACCGGGACTAAAGGTCCCATTCGAACCGGGACTGATGCCTGCCGAGCCCCGTCCGGCGTCCTAGCCGCTCGAACCGGGACTAATGCTCAGATTAGTCCCAGTTCGTAACGCGACCGGGACTATTGCTCCGATCCGGCTAGAACGAAAGCCCTGTTTTCTACTAGTGTTAGCAGCCCCAAGGCATCTCTGACTGCACCTGAGGCCCAAGACACTGAAGACGCTGGTGACCAAGAGGCGGGAACAACATATACGAAGGATGGGCCAAGACCAAGGCCCAGGCGCGTGACCAAACTTCCCCAGTTGCCTGCCAGCCCAGACCAGGCCCACTAAGGCGGGTGTAACTGCTTTCCCTTATATACTCACTAGGCTCGATCTGAGAGACTTGGACAGGAAGAAGGTCGCTTCGTCCATTGTTTTTTTAAACAGACTCGGTGTGTGGGAGGTTGGGAGGAAATTCACAGCTAAAACCCAAGTTCGTTGGCAAATCCATGAAATTGATGAGTTAGATCGTGAGTAGATGTTCTGCGTTGCTCACAGTTGGCATCAGAGCCATCAATCCTGAAGCCGCTGAATCATCGCCATCCAACGAGGTACAAGGAGCACCGCCGGGAGCAGATCATGGAGGATCTGTCACCGGAGGGGTGCGCTATCTTCGAATTACTCAAGGCCGACATCACGGGAGATCTGGACAGGCGCCATCGCGAGCAACAGGAAGGTGTGATCGGTGCTGTCCGCAAGCTGCTCGACAAAAATACTACACGGCTAGAGAGCGTCATCACCAACCGCATCGATGCCGTGCGCGAAGAGCTCGGTCTCGACATCAACGAGATCCGACAGGAATTCAACAAGGAGGATCGGCCAAGTACAGGTGTGAAATTTTTTGAACCCCCGACACCTACCGCTGAACATGCTAGTGGATCGGTGTTGTCCTCTGTTGATACTCGCAAGGATAAGGATCACCGAGGAAAGAGTGCAGATGTTTATGTGCCACCTCCTACTAGAGGCGTTAGTGGGCAGAAATCTTTTCGTCCGAGTTCAGTTTCTCAGGAAAATTTTGTCTCTGATGCTCATGATCGATTTGTTCCGGGCCCGCGTATTGAATTGCCTCATTTTGATGGAAGTAATCCCAGGTTGTGGTAGAACCGTTGTGAAGACTATTTCACGCGTTGGGGTACTCCTGTGGATTCGTGGATATCCTTTGCGTCAGCTTATTTCGAAGGAGCTGCGGCTCGATAACTCGAGTCTGTCCAACGCAGAATGCCCAATGCGAGTTGGGAGTAGGTCTGCCAATTGCTGCATAACAGGTTTGGCAGGAACCAGCACCAGCAGTTGATTAGGAAGCTTTTCCATATTGCTCAGACATCAACAGTACAAGACTATGTTGAATGATTTGCAGAACTATATGACAATTTACTGCTTATGAAACAGTTCCTGACCCGTTGCACTATACAACCAGGTTCTTAGATGGGTTAAAACCGGCTGTGCGAGTTCAAGTGGCCTTGCAGAAACAAAAAGATTTGGATGCAGCTTATGAATTGGCACTATTACACATGAAGAGTTAGGTACTGGGGTTACTCCTATTAATTCTGGTTACTACAGGAAAACAATAACAGTACCAAGTGCCATTCTAGATAGTACTCAAGCTGGGAGCAGTGCAACTTCTGCAGCAAACCCTAGGCCTGCTGGTTCTGAAGATAAATGGCAAGCTCTTATAAATTTCAGAAAGTCCAAGGGCCTCTGTTTTACTTGTGGTGAGAAATGGGCAAAAGATCATGTGTGTAAACCAGCAGTCCAACTTCATGTGGTGCAAGAAATAATTGAATCAATGCAAAGTTCTTTACCAGTTTCCTCTGAGTGTTCTGACAATGAACATGATTCTGCTCAGGCAATGTCTATTTCTGCAGCTGCTATAGCCAAGGACTCTTCAGCCCCAACAATGCAGTTGGTCTTGGAAATACAAGGGCATTCCTTGGTATTATTAGTGGACTCTGGGAGTACCCACTCTTTTATTGACAACAATTTTAAAGGTGTCCTACAAGTTGTTCAAGACATTAAACCAATGAAGGTTACTGTAGCTGGTGGTTCTCATCTAGTGTGCTCTGCTAGCATTCAGAAAAGTGAATGGACTTGTTCTGGACAGTCTTTCAACACTGAATTTTATTTCTTATAGCTGGGATCTTATGATGGCATTTTAGGGTCGGACTGGCTGGCAAGGCACAGTCCTATGAAAATTGATTGGGGGGGAAAAGTGGATTGCTCTTAGTTGCAAATGAAAAAAGGTCACACTGCAAGGTCTGTTACCTGAAGAATGTGCTCTTACTTGTATTTCATTAGCAGCTTTATTTGAATGTGAACATTTGCCAATTCCAGAGCGACTGCAGCAAATTTTAGATAAATACCAAGATGTGTTTAAAACACCTGAAGGGTTGCCACCAAAAAGGCAATATGATCATGTCATTCCCATAGTCCCTGGGCCAGGCCAATTTCTGGAAGGCCCTATAGGGTTGCTCCTCGGCTTAAAGATGAATTGGAAAAATAGGTAGCTGAATTGCTTAAAAATGGAATGATTAGGCATAGCAATAGTCCCTTTTCTTCTCCTGTCATATTGGTCAAGAAAAAAAGAAGGGGATTGGAGGATGGTAGTGGATTATAGACATCTAAATGCCATTACTGTCAAGGGCAAGTATCTTATTCCTGTTATAGATGAATTATTAGATGAGTTGGCTGGTGCTACCTGGTTTTCTAAACTAGACTTAAAAGCAGGATATCACCAGATAAGATTGGCACCTGGAGAGGAATACAAGACAGCCTTTCAAACACATAATGGCCACTATGGATTTTGTGTTTTGGGTTTTGGCCTTTTTGGAGCACCAAGCACTTTCTAGGGGGCTATGAATTATTCCTTGTCTCCTTATCTGAGAGTTTGTGCTGTTGTGTTTTTTGATGATATCCTCATCTTCAGTAAAACATTTAAGGAACATTTGTCTCATGTGGAGCAAGTTTTGGGAATTCTGCAAAAGGACTCTTGGAAAGTTAAATTATCCAAATGTGCATTTGCTCAACAGAAGATAGCTTATCTGGGTCATATTATCAGTGCAGAGGGGGTTTCTACTGATCCTAGTAAGGTGGCCACTATTTAGTGATGGCCTACTCCTACTAATGTCAAAGAAGTGATGGGATTTCTTAGGTTGAGTGGGTATTACAGAAAATTCATTAAGCACTATGGTCTGATTTGAAAACCTCTGACTGACTTGTTTAAAAAGGCCACAGTTTTTGTGTGGACTTCCATAACTGATGAAGCATTCAACATTCTCAAACAAGCTTTGGTTTCTGCCCCTATTTTAGCTCTGCCCAACTTTGATCTTCCTTTCACTATTGAAACAGATGCTTGTGATACTGGGATTGGAGCTGTTCTTATGCAACAAGGACACCCTCTTGCTTATGTTAGTAGGGCTTTGAGTCCTAGGAACAGGACCCTGTCAGTATATGAAAAAGAATATATGGCTATATTACTAGTAGTGGAGCAGTTGAGAGCTTACTTACAAGTTCAGAAGTTTGTCATTAAGACTGATCAAAAGAGTTTGGCTCACTTGCAAGACCAAAGACTCCACACTCCTTGGCAATAGAAAGCACTCACCAAACTCTTGGGGTTTAATTATGAGATCATCTATAAGAAAGGATCTGAAAATACAGCTGCTGATGCTCTGTCTAGAAGACCTCCTGATCAACCTGAAGTGTGGTCCATTTCTGGTTCACATCCTACCTGGCTTGCTGAAATTGCTGATAGCTATAAACTGGATGAAAAATCCACTGAGCTGTTGCAGCAGTTGACAGTGGCTCCTAATTCCAAAGTAAACTTTCAGTTAAGAAATGCGTTGATTAGACATAAGAATGCACTTTGGATTGGCAATAATAGTGAGTTACAAGCAAAAAAAATTGCAGCCTTCCATATCAGCTCTGTTGGTGGACATTCTGGGTTTCCTGCTACTTACAAAAGAATTCAGTCTCTTTTCAGGTGGACTGGCATGAAGCAATTTTTCAAGGATTTGGTGCAGTCTTGTGTGGTATGTCAGAGAGCTAAACCTGAGAGAGTTCCTTATCCAGGTTTGCTATCTCCCCTATCTGTTCCTAAGAAATCTTGGGAGAATGTTTCAATAGATTTCGTCACTGGTCTCCCTCATTCTGGCCATTATGATTGCATATTAGTTGTTATTGACAAATTTTCTAAATATGGTCACTTCATGCCATTAAGACACCCATTCAATGCTCAAAAAGTGGCTGAGGTATTCTTGGATAATTTGTATAAATTACATGGAATGCCAAGTTTGATTATTTCAGATAGAGATCCTATATTTACTAGTGCCTTTTGGCAGTTGTTGGTTAAGAGAACTGGTTCTACTCTTAATATGAGTACTTCACACCATCCTGAAACTGATGGTCAGACTGAAAAACTCAACCAGCAAATTGAGTGTATCTTGAGATGTTTTATTAGTGCTCATCCTTCTAAGTGGAGTAAATAGTTAAGTCTCTGTGAGTTTTGGTATAATAACAATTGGCATTCAGCTATTGGGCTTTCTCCATTTGAGGTGATCTATGGCCAGAAACCAAGATATTTTGGAATTTCAGAGTCAGATGCCATTGCTCCCTTGGATATTCAGCAGTGGATGGATTCTAGAGCATTGGTTATTGATTCTGTGCGTCAACATCTCTTTAGAACTCAGCAGAGAATGAAAGCTCAGGCAGACAAACACTGAACAGAGCGTGTATTCAGTGTGGGGGACTAAGTTCTCCTGAAGCTCCAACCTTATATTCAGACTTCAGTGGCTGTCAAAGCAAATCATAAGCTTGCCTTCAAGTTTTATGGCCCTTTTGAGATTACAGAGAAGATTGGGGAGGTTGCTTACAGGCTTGCTTTACCAGCAACAAGCTGTGTCCACCCAGTTTTCCATGTGTCACAATTGAAACCATTTGTGCGTCCTACAGTCAAGGTAGAATCCACACTACCTACACTTCATTCTTATCTTCAGGTTCCTTTGCGTATCTTGCAGCAAAGAATCAAGACATTGGGGAGCCGCACAATTGTACAAGGTGTGATAGAGTGGAGTGACTCTGATGCTTCACCGGCTACGTGGGAAGACTTGGAACACCTCAAGCAGCATTTTCCACGCGCCCCGGCTTGGGAAGTGGGGATGTTAGCAGCCCCATGGCATCTCTGACTGCACCTGACGCCCGAGATACTGAAGACGCTGGTGACCAAGAGGCGGGAACAGCAGATACGAAGGATGGGCCAAGACCAAGGCCCAGGCGCATGACCAAACTTCCCCAGTGGCTTGCCAGCCCAGACTGGGCCCGCTCAGGCGGGTGTAACTGCTTTCCTTTATATACTCGCTAGGCTCGATCTGAGAGACTTGGACAGGAAGAAGGTGGCTTCGGCCATTGCTTTTGTAAACAGACTCGCTGTGTGGGAGGTTGGGAGGAAATTCACAGCTAAAACCCTAGTTTGTTGGCAAATCCATGAAATCGATGAGTTAGATCGTGAGTGGATGTTCTGCGTTGCTCACAGCATGGGAGTTGGAGGACCCCTTCAAGACGTACCAGAGGATCGCCCTGTTTGATCACGAGGAGACATGGGCTTGAACGATCTGGCTCGTAGTCGTCTCGTCCATCGGAATATCTTATTATTCTTTATAATGAAAATTAATTAATTGCCATCCTGTCATGCGATTGCGTGCTTGTATGTTACTAAAAAACAATTAGAGGAAGAAGTAAGTAAACAAATGAAGTGGTTGTTTGTGTGAGAGAGAGAGACATGCATATCTACCAAATGAAATCTACCCTAATTTCCCTTTCATTCTTTTTCAGATTTCTTTTAGGTACATGGATGTGACATGCTCGGATGCAAGTGACATAAGAAATTAGAACAATGAAAGGGGAGAAAATCATGCATATCGACCATTGGGTTAACACCGGCCATGTCCAAATCTTATAGTGCACGAGCAGAGTTTCTATTCATCACAGCGGTAGACAAAAGTCGTTTCCGACATTAAACAACATTGCTTTCTTCGGCGCTACCTTGTCATGATCGCACGCTCCATGTGCCGTATGTAACACATTATCGCTCAGCTACCAGAAAGCTATGGCATGCGTAGCCACCTGGCAATCTACTAGCTTATACCCGTGCCTCGTGGCACTCAGGTACTGCTGAAACATAATTTAGGGTCCCTCTCCGACTGCATAAAGAAAATCTCATTGCCATAAAGCCGTAAGTAATCAATATAAATTCTCGAGAATATACTGGAGAAGTTGTTGAAAAATTAGTTAAATATCCATATTTTGCTACGGACTCACGCGGTACAAATCTCGTTTTATGTGGCTCTTTCTGCTTTAATCGGCTACCACGCTATACAATTATCCAAATTTTGACTGGGCTAGCATTATTATCTTCATTATTTGTGTTCCGTATCATGCATGATTTCTCTTTTTTTTGTTAATAACTTGTTATATTTTTTTTAGCAGCGTGGCAATTGAATAGTTGAACCGTGTCTCACAACTCCCATTTATAAGAGAGAAAATTTATGAAATTTGAGCAAGATTCACATTTCTATGAATTTCGCAGAATTCAAATCTCCCTCCCTCCCATAACCCTGATATGTGCATGTGATGGCGCGGCACACACATGGACTGGACACAAAAACATTAAGAGGGATGCTCAGGGGGTGTGTGTAGGAGATTATTCCTGCTTTTAACAACCACTAATTTATATCTATACCAATATAAAAAGCGTGATATATGATGGGATACTTTTCAACTCAACCATCTTTTCAGCCCAACCATCATTACTGGAATCTGCTTCTTTACCGAGTAGCTAGTGTACTCGACGAAGGCCCATTTCAACTTGGCAAAGGCTTTGCCCAGTGTTGCACTTGGCTAAGGCTGCTTGGCATACCCCCTATTGGCAAAGCAAGCTTTGCCGAGTTCGCTCTGTCGGGCACTCAGCAAACGCTTTGCCGAGTGTCAAACATGGGTACTCAGCAAAATAAAGCAACTGGCGGACAGCTGACGCAAACGGCACCTGCCACATGTCCATGGGGTTCGCCGAGTACCGCACACGATGTACTCGGCTAATCTTTTTAGCAGAATTAAAAAAAAGACACGGGGGTGGGTGCCAGTTGTGGCCGCCGTGTCGCACCATGCCGAGCGGCGAAGGTGAGCGCGAGGGGGGCCAAGCGGCGGAGCGAGAGGGGAGCGGCGGCGGGAGCTTGCGACCTGGGGTCGTCGTCATTGGCGGTCACTGATGGTCGCAATGAGCGAGGCAACGCGCTGGGGAGGGGCATGGCTCGCCAGCCATGGCGGAGGCGACACCATCCTACGGGGCTATCCTGCACGACAAGGGGCGGAGCCGAGCAAGAGGGGCCGACCGTGGCGAAGGCGAGTGCGACGGGGGCCGAGCGGCGGAGCCGAGCCCCAGAGCTAACGAGGGTGCGTTGGCCGGCGCACTCGGAGAGGGGGCACGGTGGCGGTAGCTTGTGAGATCGCTGGCATAGTCGTCGTCGATGCAAATGAGAGAAGTGAGAGGGAGAGAAGAGACAAGGAGAGAATAGAGAAGGGAGAGGGGTTTTGGTCCGTTGGATTTGGGAGAACTGACAGAGAGACGACTGTGATCCATGGGAGGGTCAAGCCGACCAATCAGAACGAAGCACGCGGATTGCTCGGTGGCTTTGCCGAGTGTCAAATTTGAGGTACTTGGCAAAAAGGTGGCTTTGCCAAGTGTATTTCATAAAACACTAGGCAAACATGTTTTTCCTATTTTTCTTTCCTTTGATATGACTTGCACAAATATATTTTTTATCTTATATGCCTCAATACATTTTTTACATGAAATATACTACACATAAGTTATTTTTTAGGAGTTTTCATAATTTGTGAAATGATTCAATATTTTCTAATGTTTAAAGGCCTAGAAATGCATGTAATGGCATAAATATAGCAAACAGACCCCGGAAAATGCCAAATTTTGACATGTGACATGTAATAATGTGTGTTCAGTGGAAAAAAATTCAAGGCCAACGAATGAATCAGCGGTCCCGTTGCCTCTCGAAACCTAGTTTCTTCCTCGGGGATGGTGTCGGGGGAATTACCCACGGTCAAGACCCGGCGTGCTACAGGACCTGGCCTCAAGGATGACCCGGCCTGCTACAGGACCTGACTCAAGGATGACCCGGCTTGCTACAGTACCCCCCCCCCCCCCGGGTCGCTACAGGACCCGGCTCACTATAGTACCCCCGGGCTGCTACAGTACCGATCTTGCTACAGTGCCCCCGGCTGCTACAGTTCCCGCTGCTACATGACCCGGGCTAGGAGAGGTTCCGTCAAGAAGGAGTCCAAATACAAGATGGAGACCCCAAACTTGGAAGACACGGAGGACTTAGAGTAGGGCTCCGACTGCGGGTAGAACCCGAAATCTCTTGTAACACCCGGGACCTGGCTATTATATAAAGGGGGTCCCTGGGTCGTCCGAATGGACAAGTTTTTCTGGCTCTCGAGAGATAGGTAGCGAAACAGCACCCTTGTAATCGAGATCTTGATACACAATAAGCAAACTAGCAGGAGTAGGCTTTTACCTCATCAGAGGGGCCGAACCTGGGTAAACTCGCGTCTATCGTTTCCGATCAACCCCATCCAAGGCTTCACCTAGCAGCTATGGCCTCACAACTAAGTTCTCCTATGAGGACATCTGCCGTGACAAAACCACAACAGATGGTCCAGTTTGTATGTAATCTACGTGACAACTTTTGCGAAATATTCTCCATGCCAAGTCTCAAGATTTTTCGGGCTTCGTTTGAATTTCTGAGAATTAAAATGGCAATAACCTACATGTCGGTGGTCGGGTCTTGGCCCCGGTGTATGGTACTGCTTTGCTTTTGTGATATATGGGCTAAACATAGACTAATGACCACCAATAAGATTTTTCAACCCACTTCTGGCCATAATTTCATGTAACTGATGTTCAAATTTGAATTATATTCATTAAATGCCTAGAAATGCACCGAATGGCTTAAATATAACAAGCGGACCCCGGAAAATTCCAAATTTTGACATGTCACATGAAATGGTGTGTGTTGAGTGTGTAAAAAGTTTCAAGACCAACCGGCAAAACAGCGGTTGCTTCGCGTGCAAAGCTGGCCAGTTCCTTCTCGAAACCTAGTTTCTTCCTCGGAGATGGTCCGGTTTGTAAGTAGTCGACGTGACAAATTTTGCGAAATATTCTCAAATTTTTATCACAGCTTCTAGGGGCCGTATCATGACACCATGCCAGGTCTAAGGATTTTCGGGCTTCGTTCAAATTTCTGAGAATTAAAATGGCAATAACATACATGTCGGTGGCCGGGTCTTGGCCCCCGGGTGTATGGGACTGCTTTTTCTTTTGTGTTATATGGGCTAAACATAGACTATAGACCACCAATAAGATTTTTCAACCCACTTCTGGCCAAAATTTCATGTACCTGCAGTTCAAATTTGAATTATATCCATTAAATGTCTTGAAATGCACTTAATGGCATAAATATAGCAAGCGGACCATAGAAAATGCCAAATATTGACATGTAACATGGAATGGTGTGTGTTGAGTGTGTAAAAAGTTTCAAGGCCAATCGGCGAAGCAGCGGTCGCTTTATATGCAAACCTGCCCGTTCCTTCTTGAAACCTAGTTTCTTCCTCGGAGATGGTCCGGTTTGTAAGCAGTCTATGTGACTACTTTGGCTAAACATTCTCAAATTTTTACCACAGCCTCTAACGGCCATATCATGACACCATGCCAAGCCTCAAGATTTTTGGGCTTTGTTTGAATTTTTGAGAATTAAAATGGCAATAACATACATGTCGGTGGCCGGGTCTTGGCCACCTGGTGTATGGGACTGCTTTTATTTTGTGGTATATGGGCTAAACATAGACTAAAGACCACCAATAAGATTTTTCAACCCATTTCCTTTCATAATTTCATGTTCCTGCAATTCAAATTTGAATTATATCCATTAAATGCCTAAAAATGCACTTAATGGCTTAAATATAGCAAATGACCCCCGAAAAATGCCAAATTTTGACATGTTACATGTAATGATGTGTGTTGAGTGTGGAATTTTTTTTAAGGCCAATGGATGAAGCAGCGGTCACTTCGCCTCCAAACCTAACCCAAGAGGAAAGAAAGAAAGAAAGAAAAAGAGAAAAAAGCAAAGCAAAGAAAAGAAAAAAAAGAAAGAAAGAAAAAAAAGAGATGAAATAAAGAAAAGATAAGATAAGAAAGCAAAGAAAAGAAAAGAAAAGAAAAGAGAAGAAAGCAAAGAAGGGAAAGAAAAGAAAAAAATAAAAAACGCTTTGCCGAGTGCTATTTGTCGGGCACTCGGCAGAGGTGACCGCACCGTCACCCTTCCGTCAACCACGGTGACGGTGGACACGTGTCACCTTATTTGCCGAGTGCCTGTCAGAAGACGCTCGGCATAGGTTGGCTTTGCTGAGTGCTTTTTTCCACACTCGGCACATGTGGTCTTTGTTGAGTGTATAAATTTTGCCGAGTGTTTTTTGTCGGCAGTCGGTTTAGGTGGCTGTTTGCCGACTGCACGACAGAATGCACTTGGCAAATAGTCATTTTCGTAGTGCATATGAAATCTTAAAAAATTTCAAAAAAAAATGAAATCCAATGTCATAATAACTTATCAAATGGTTGTAGACAAAAGAGACACCCTCCTAAAATCACTTCAATACATCTTGCTTTATAATTATACTTACTTAAATTACTTTCAAATTACTCCTTAAATTCATTTTTATTTGATATATTGTTTATACTTAATGAATTTATTTTTATCGCTACTTCTTAATTCAAAGCAATGGTCATGTTTATATTCTTGAGTTAGGAATGTTGTCTAAAATTTTCAAACAGCGGTTTCTTATTTCAGATAAAATTCTACAATGATTGATTGTACGGTCTTATAAATTCTCATGATCATAATATTGTAATTTATTACGTATATTAGGATGCATTGAGGTGTGTGTAGGATTGCATGTCTTCTTCCACCTTAATCGTATTCAAAATAAGCAACTTGCACAGATAAGACTAGACTTTTAAATGTCAAAGAAACTATTTTTTTGCATTTATTTTTAGATGAGCGTTCTTTACACATGCATGGGTACTAGTTCCACAACATAAGATCCATAGCTACCTCGTCCTTGCACTGCCTCTCGCTCAACCATAATAATCATGGAACACATGTGAGAGGAAGAGTTGGTCTTCGAACGGGCTCATGTGACAGGAGGTGAGGCCTAGTCCCACAGGTTTATTTTTTCCACTCCAATGGTTGCTAGAATATATCACGATTAATTAGATTTGGGTGCCCAACGATTTGGGTGCTACTATACTATATTCTTACATACAGTTGTTTACAATTTAGTATACTGAAGCTCTTGCTGAAAGTAAACTCCTAAGTACTTTTATTTATTCCCGGCATGAAGCCGGTGGCATGACCATTACAACGATATGCTGCAGAGTGAAAACAGATTAAACAAGGGTGAGTATTAGATCACACTAAGCAAGTAAGTGAGATTCGGCCGTTCTTTTCCAGGCCAGCCCAAAACCCGGTCAGAACAACACAACACGAAAAAAAATACGAATCACTGCTTAAGGGGTACCCCTTGCAAAGGTTACCCCAAACTCCTCCGGTGACGACAAGTGGCGCAACACATGTTGTGCCACTTGCCGCCACCGGAGAGTTTTGGTGGGTTTTTTCCCACGGGAGGGGATGGGTGGCTTGCTGTAGCTACTTTTTCTTTCTGGATCCTTTTTCAAAATAAAATATCTCTTGAACCATGCGTCCAAGTTGTGAACCATTTTCACCGTTGTGTTCCTCTCGTCAAGATGGTCGAAACTAGATCGCACGTTGATAGGTTTCGACGACCTATTTTTTGGACGTAACTTGTACTTCAAAAGATAACAAACTTGTGCTCCTCGCGGCAACATACTTGTGCTTCATGTCGCAGTGTACTTGTACTTCGTCGTGCAACACACCTTTCACACGCCACACAGCACACCTTGCGCGTGACGTGCAGCACACCTTCATGCCCCGCGCGGCACACCTTCACACGTTGCGCAACACACGTTTCACGCCGGACAGAGCACGCCTTGTACACACCGTGCAGCAGACCTTCACACGCGACGGAGCATACCTTGTACACACCGTGCCGCACACCTTCATGCGCGGCTCAACACACCTTGCACGTGCGGTGCAGTACACCTTGTGTGGACCTGCGGTACACCGGAAACAGGAAAAACCTGAAAAAAAGGGAAAACTCAGGGAAAAGGGGGAAAACAGTCTTCCCATGCAGCATGCGCTCAGGACGCGACAAGTGTCATCGTGGGAGCGCTGCCCCACCCGCTCCCTGCATCCTTCCTGCCCGTCGAGTGGCCCCCGCGGGGGGTAACCTTTAGCTAGTTGCCCCCAAAAAAATATGGGCTGAACTAGAATGGTACGTGATCGTGCTGGGCTTGAAGCACGCGCGACCCAATAGCAACAGCCGGTGGTGGCTGGCTTTGCTGCCGCATGCTCTCATACCGTCCCGTCGTGGTGGCTGGGCGGGTGGACCATGCACAAACAGAAAATAGGTGAACTATGAAGTGAAGTCATTGGTTTTTTGTTGGCTTTTGAATGCCATGGGAGCTGAGCGCAGCTACCATGAGTAGCTAGCTAGGCTTGGGGTGTCGCTGTAGCGGTGCATAGCAGGATCGGCACTGCTCACAACTGATAATGAATGCTGCAACCAATGCTTGAAAAGAGAAGAAAATGCATATTCTTACCATGTAAGGCTGCTGGGTTGCATGCATGGCTTTGCTGCCGTGCCAGCCTGCCACTTCTGGTCCACTAGGCAGTGAGTTGAGCAGGGAGGCAGACAGTGGCGGGCCAAGGATTGAAGTAAGCCCTAGGCCAAAATTTAAATTTAAGCGCTTATAACTAACCCGGAATGTATGCCATGTCACAACATAACAAACTATAGCTCAATTGCACAGCGAACGGTAGAATTTGAAATCGACGTTTAATGATCCTAGAAAATAGTAAAAACATGATCAAAATTACAAATAATAAAAGATAGTACTACCAAGTCAATGAGTTCCTCCTAAGGCCGGCGACATAGGTAATATTATTCGGACTGAGTTGAACACGAGGTTTAATTTTGTGTAGTTAATTGGTTGTTTATGGGCACTGATGGATAAAATATCTTCATCATCTACTTCTATAAATTGAAATTGACAACAAAATGCACCAATTCAACATTTAATTCAAGACATACAAAAGGAAAAGTGACGCAAAGCAACGGTGGCCGGTAGCAAATAAGAAATTTGCTTAACCCCTACGGTCTCGAGCAGCACAAGCTGCAAGTCCAGGAGCAGCACATGTGCACCTGTGGGAGTCGGGGGAGGGGGGGGGGGGGGGGGGGGGGGCAGCGAGCTTGGGCTTGGCTCTGTTCCTTGGAAGTAGAGTCAGGGACCGGCACAGCTGTGCGGCGTCGCAACATCCAACTGAGGTGGGGAGCGACCATGCGATGAGGTGGCACAGCAGAGGGAGAGGACGACGGAGTGGTGCAGGCCTGCAGCAGAGGCAGAGGGCAGCGCGGCTGGGAACATATGAGATCCGTGTTTCTCTGGCTCACCAAGCGGATGGTGGAACACCCATACGATGAGGCTAGCCATGGCTGGCCGCGAGCCGGCGCCGGCAGCTTGTGCTCTCGTGTGGTCATAGACAAGCTAGAGCAGGTCCAATGGCTTCGCTCAGATGGAGAAGGAAGCGGCTTGGTCGGCCAGGAGTCCAGGACAACCACATGCTCGTCGGTGTCGTGGCGAGGACGGCCGCGTGCTCGTCGGTGCAGTTTCCAGGCGGGATGCCACGGAGGGCAGCACCACGGCAGCTACGACGCAACATAGCAACCACGGTGAGGCGACAGGGTAACCCTCGACCAGGCCAAGGAGTGAGAGTGAGTGATGAGACAAAGGGATGGGGTGTGATTTCCCTCTCCCCTTGGTCAACCAAATGCACAGCCAATTTACCTAGGGAGAGTTATCCATGGGTGGCAGCTACCAAGCGATCATGCGGGGATCCTCGACTTTTCCCCGTGCACCAAACATGCCCGTAGTAACAAATGTTTCCCACGCCTCGGGCCATGGCCCTGGGTGCCTAGGGCTTGGCTCCACCCCTGGATGGAGAGGTACGGAGTTTGGTGTATAACAGACATTTGAATTAATGCTTAAATGGAGTACCAAAGTTAAAAGAAATTTCAATAAAGGGTGCATTTTATTGACTGCTTATAGTGTAGCATCAAGTGATACAATCATAATGGATACACATCCGGGCTCAGCATAATTAGGATGCACACAGCTAACACAACACACACACAAATGATCACGCGGACAAAGAGCAAAGTCATACAAGACCGAAGCAATGAAATCAGCGATTGACGAAATACATCAGTGACCATCGGCGTCAACCATCTCTTGACAGCACAAGGACTACGAGAAAGGTTCTCCAAAAATGACACCTCCAGGAAGGGAACGACGCGCAAGCGCCGCCGTCACCAGATCCAACCACCAAAGGTTAGAACATGGGTTTTCACCCTGAAG
Organism: Elymus sibiricus; assembly: GCA_039707655.1. Taxonomy (NCBI): domain Eukaryota; kingdom Viridiplantae; phylum Streptophyta; class Magnoliopsida; order Poales; family Poaceae; genus Elymus; species Elymus sibiricus. Next base: position 404,671,019 of record CM077674.1, on the reverse strand, counting down.
ATCAAATTCGAGCAAACTTCGAGCAATGCCTTCATCAGGGTAACGACGCAAAGAACGCTGCCATTGCCAGGTATAACCAACCAGGGTCAGACCTAGGGCTTTCATCCCGGAGCTTGAGACTGGGTACTCAACAAGTACCACCCGATCGAAACCGGTTGGGGAGAGCATGATGACTGTGTTGGAGAAAGGGTTGATGGTGATGTCGGTGAAGAATCCCCCTCTCCAGACGAAAACCCTAGCCCCTGGCAGCTTTGGAAGAAGAACGTTGGTGGTGGTGTCTCCGTGTCGCAGAAAAATCGTCGATCAATTGTACGAGGGTTTCGGAGCAATATAAAGCCAGGGGCACCGGAGGCTGACCAAAGGGGCCCCACAGGTTGTAGGTGCCTCGTGTAGGCGCCCTGGGCCTCTAGGTGCCTTGGGGGGGGGGGGGGGGGTTAGGCACTGTGGGCCACCCCCTTGCCCAACTCCAGGCCCCTGGGGTCCCTCCTGATATAAATCTTCGCAAAACATTTTTGTTTTATTTTTCCTGAGCACTTTTCTGCACAAAAGATAACATCATAGAAATTTTGCTGAAAACAACATCAGTCTGGGTTAGTTCTTTAATCATTTAAGCAAGTTTTGAGTCCAAAGTTAGGCAAAAGTGTTCGGAAAAGTAGATACATTTGAGACGTATCAATACCTAAGATGTCGAAGGCATATACCCTTGCACGCAAAAGTTAGGCAAATGAAGCTTGCTGACAAGAGGAAAATGTCCGAGGTGCAGGATGCAAGCCGGGAAGGTGCGCATTGCATGAAGGCCACGCTCCAACCGACCACCATGAAGAATCACAAGGCCTACATAAAAGGCATGTGTCCATGTCCAGAGCTGGCGTAACATGAAGAGGCCAACATGAACATTTGGAAGACCACGAGGCCTATCTCCAAGTCTTTCCAAAGAGAGAAGAAAGCAATGACTACAGCCGCGACAAGTGTCATCAATGCCGTGGGAAGCAAGTGCAATATTACAACCCCTGACCATGGGAATCCAAGAAACTGCCTTCCCAGAGAAATTCACCATGAGTCCATTATTGGACGCATACTCTGCCGCGCTTTGCGCTGCCTTGTTTAGGAGGGCACAAACTTGGTTCTTCAACCAAAGGATAAACTCCATCAAGTCGAGGGATTGCCTCCAAAGTCTCACTATCACCAATTTCCAAAAGGACTTTGCATAACGTTGGATGAATTCCTCACACTTTGATGAAGGCAAGGCCCCAAGAAATCTCTTTGAAAGATTCCCCAAGACCCAAAGCCGAGTCAGTAGTACCCAAGCACGATGGTTGTCAACACAAGTCTTGCCCAAAGGAGTGCCAAAACATGCATCCAACTACAACCCACCAAGAACCATTGAAAGGTTACAACCATGTGGTGGAAGAGCGCACCCCAGAAGATGATAATGATGTCACCAGAGGTCTCATGCTAGAGAAGCCGCTCGAATGATCAGGTTCCTCATGACACCCCAAGGCATAATCAATCACCACACGGAAGCAACGCACTTCGATGTGGAAATCTTCCTTCGACACCATCTAGGGCGAACTACCTGTCAGGCCCATTTCTGGAATAAATCACAGAAGAGCCTCAAGTCATACCAGCCCCAAGATCAACTGGTAGACTTCCTTGATATAGATAACCAGTACAATAATATTACACAGGGGTTGAGCCGGAGTGCTCAACAATTATTACAAGCTTGCCAATAAACTACGGTGGTGGAATAATACAGTGGTGTGGTGGTAGACAACACTGATACAATAAAATAAAGTCAAGCGTCAGTGTGAGGCTTGGCTATTTTATTGGTGTAGCGGAAACACAGCGGATGATACATGTGGCAGACTCCAAGATCACAGGTTGACTGACTGGGACACCTCTAAGCGTCGGGCTCGCTAGCGCAATCGCCTTCCACAAGCTCGTCCTCCTCCAGGTCTGGCCAATGAAATAGCCAGGGACAAGCCAGTGAGTACGTTGGAATGTACTCGCAAACATTATGAACAAAAGATATACCGAATGCATATGCTCATGACGGGTTAAATGATATGCTCATGCTTACTGAAATATAAAACATGGCATGTTAATTATTAGCATGTTCAGAAAAATAAAATGTTAGTGATAAACCAAGAAAGTTAAAAGTGGACAATCGGGTGAGACTGAACCGTCCGAGAATTCAAAAGAAATGCCAAACAGGTGTCTAAAAGAGAATCGGGCGAGACAGACCGCCCGAAAACTCAAGCGACGCCACGAGAGGTCTTGAAAAGAAATGCCGGTCGGGTGTCTAAAAATGATGCCACGGTAGGTCTTGAAAATAAAACTGGGTGCCCGGGGTAGTCTAGCCAGCCCCTGAGACACTCAGGAAAAATAAAATAAGAGAAACGGGTTAGTCCACAATAATATGCATAGTAACAATAATATTCACAACCATAATATTTCTGATAACAAACATATCCATGACAGCGTTAGTGATGCAATAATAATATTCTGTAAAATATTTGATGCTCAAATTAATTATTTCCTCCGAAGACCGACACCGGACCGACACTTGACCCTTCCCAGCTAACGTCCTTGACCGCGGACACGGCTATTCGAATAGTTATAACTCTGCAGAGGGTGTACTCTTTACCCACAAGTAAAGGATTTCTTTAGCCAGCACCGAGACGCTGACTAATTCCCATTACGGTCTTTGGGTTGAAAACACACCTGACCAGCACACACCAGATTGACTTTCCGGATGCCAGGAATCACCCAAAGCACCTTTCAAGAAAAACTCTAAGTCGGGGAGACTACAATCTCGAATAGCATGGGATCACAATATTTATATCGGCGCGCAAATAGGGGTGCTACCCCCTCGGTCCCAGACCGGATACACCCATGCCCCCTGACCTGATGACGGGATTTAGTCTATGGCCGTGGAAACCCTCATCATGGCCCTCTATGTGGTGTGTGCACAGACAGGGGTTAGCAACTTACTAAATTACCTTGCGGGAAGACCCGTGGCAGCACGGTGTTTAGCTAGGTGTGACGGAACAAGACTCGATCTAGGTCGACTCAGGAGGTGTTGTTATTATGACAAGCATGTCTCACAAGCCACGGTGACACCGTCGTGTCACAATAGGACCGTGCTCACCAGCACGTCCAAGGCAGGAGCTGCACTCCTGGTTGTCTCACAACTTTTATTCACGGTAGAAATTCACTTGAGTGAAGTGCAAGCAAATGCAAATATGATATGACCATGCATGCATGCACTATTTCCACACATATGATGCAAACTCAAACCAATGCAAACATGCAATGCAATTCACCATATCCCAGGTTCAAAATGCTTGCCTTGTCCAAAGTAATCAGAAGAAGAACCCACGAAATTCCCGGCAAAGTTTCCCTCTTCTCTTTCTGAAAAATTGAAATTCGAATTCAATTTAAAAAAAACTAGAGAGAAAAATAAGAATTTCAAAAAAAGAATCAACTCATTTGGAGTTGTGGTTTAAAAACTAGAAGCAGTCAAAGTGGTGGTCAAATCTATTGTTTAATAAAAACAGAAAAAGAAAACGTTTCGGAAAGAGTACGTTTTCCTGTGCAGAAAGCGTAAACCAGCCGAAGGCGCTTTCTGTTTTAAACGGAAAAGAATAAAACGCTGACGGGTGGGCCCCACCCGTCAGGTTTAAACTCAAACGCGTTCGCGCGCGTAGACAATGGGGAGGCGGCGATCACCGGCGACGATCGCCGGGGTTTTGGGAGGCGGCGATGGTCGTATCGTGTTCAGGGGGTCCGTCCGCGTCGGTGGGTGTCGGTGGTCGTCGCCGGCAACAGAACGACGGCGAGGTCGACGGCGGCGGACGGCGATTCCGGTGTGGACGGGTCTCGTCGGAGAGATCTCGGGAGGTGAAATTGGAGCGCGGAATCGATGAGAGGGAGCAAGAGATGGCAACTGGTGGATTTTGGAGGGTGGAGATGGCCTAACGGCGACGGGAGCTTCTTGGATGCCGCGGCGGATCGGGTGGCCGGAGAGGTAGAAGAAGACCTCCTCGAGGTCGGGGGAGTGGCGTAGGGGTCGATTGAGAGAGTGTGTGGTTGGTGTGGAGAGTGCACGGAGCTCGGGAGCCCTTTTTATAGGCAGTCCGAGGAGGTCAGTGTCTTGCGGACGACTCCGGAGTTAATTCGGCCGGCGAGGTGGTTAGGGGGCGGTGGTCATGGGCGGCGTGGAGTTTATGAGGACGGTGGAGTGCTCTGGAAGCTCCATCGTGGACGAGCGCGAGCTCTTCGGCCTTATCCGCGGCGAAGGCTCCGTGCGGGTGCGGCGCCGATGACGGGCTCCGGCGACTGACAACGGGGCCCTGGGCGGTGTGGTCGGCGTGGAGATGATGCGGAGAGGTTGCCGCGTGGAGGAGAAGTAGGTGGGGGGAGCAGCAACAGCAGTGAAGATGGCGGCCGCCGTGTTGACCTGCTCGGCTGCCGCGGCCGAGGACGGTGGCCGTTGCACCGACCACCTCCTGTGCTGTCGGCGACGGGCAGCTGACCTGGGGGTCCGGGGGGTCATTTAAGTGGAGAGGAGGCGTGGATGAGAAGGAAATGGAGAGAAGTGTGGTGCACGGCAACGAATCCCTCTGCTCTCTGAACTCTGCATTTTTTTCTGAATTTCATCGACAGTGCTACAGTGTGCATACCACATGTTTGATGAAATGACAGAGGGTGCTAGGGATTTTAGGAATTTAGGAGAATTTTTGTGGTGATGTGTTGATGCATAAAAGAGAGTCTGGCAGAGTTTCAAATTTTTTGGAGCAATTAAAAATAGGTTTGTATCAGAGAGATTGTTTCTGGTCCAAATTTGAATTGAAGGAAATTTGAAATTTTTGAATTGTGGAATCCAATGTTTTTGGTGAAATGGGTTATAGGTACTGCCTAGTTGTTGGGGTAATTTTGGTGGGAGCAGAAGACTTGCAGAAAGTATGGTTCCTTTGTAAACCCAAGAAACCATGAATAAAATAAATTCCAACTTTGGAATTTAATAAATATGATAGAAATATTTTTGTAAGATGGAAAAGAGTTGGATACTGTCCTAGAAGGTGTGAATGACTTGAGGGATAATTTAGGAGTGACAAAAAAATTATTGGATGGATTTTCTATAAGAATGAAAGGAGATGAAAGGGACCATTTCATTGAAATGATCTAGTCATTCAAAAAAAATTCTGAAATAAAATTATTTTTGATCTTTCAAAAATAATTGCCCAATAAATAAATCATCCAAAACAGAACCATGCAAAATTTTGAAACCTCAATTAAAATTCAGAGTGATTTTCAAAACAGAAGAAAGAGAAGAAAAAGAATTGGGTCAAAAATAATTCAAAGTATTTTCTTTTAATAAAAAGATTTGAAAATCCAGAGAGAAAATTTTGGGGTGTTACACTACCCTCAACCGCCTTTGAATCACCCTTTATACGAGTGAAGCCAATCTCACCACATGAGAGGAAAGCCAACAAGGGTACCCATGTTTACGCCAAAGAAGTACAGTCGGACCCGATGAAGGGAAAACCGCCAAGGCCACTACTCGGAGAGAAATTGAGGAACATCCACCTCTTTGGAGAAGATAGCCCTTGGTTGGCAAGCTCCGGTCCTGTTTCCCATATCAAGTGGGTGGCCAGACTCGTATCTTCACCCTAGATGGACAACAACCTCTTGATGCGGGCTCCAGCTAATGGGGAAAGTACCGCCTCATCCTGATGCCCAATCAGGCCCCTGCTAGGAAAGAGCTCCGAAAGTTATCCAAGGATAGAATCACTATCATTTAAAGCAAAAGTTTGTCGAAGCCCATGTTATACACATGATGAAGAGAAGACAAGCCTCATCACCCCTGGCAACATTAATCAATGTCACCACCTGCCTTTCGGCTTAAGAAGCATATAGCAAACCGCATTCTTAGGGGCTAAATTGAAAAAACAACTGAGGTATACATTGACAACGCCGTCACCTCACCCAAGAAGACCTTAAGGAAACTTCACCAACTTCTGCCAGAGTGGAATGAAAACTCAATGCCAAGAAGCACACTTTTGAAAACTGAGGTAGAGAAATCTTAGGTTTCTTAGTGACCCTGTGAAGAATTGAAGCCAACCCAAAAAGGATTCATGTCATCCTCGACACAAGGCCACCATGGTCCACCACTAATATACAATGCATTGCTGGGAGGATGGTCACTGTTATGGAGCTTCGTGTAGGAGATATGCCCTAGAGGCAATAATAATCAGTTATTATCTATCTCCAAGTTTGTAATTAATGTTTATGTTCTTTGCTATAACTGCAATGGTCCTTGAGCCCGCATATCCACAAAGGATCAGAGGAAAATCCATGTGCACGTGTGGAATAATAAACGGTAAAATATATTCCTAGTTGTGCCTCTAAGACTAGCTCAAGTGTTGCATGATGATCACGTTTTCCTGATCATGGGCATGACTATGCCGGCAACTTTGAGGACACAATGTTAGAAGAACACTTGTGTTGAATTGACCCAATTGATGTTATGCTATGAGATACATTAATATTTGTCATGAGTTAATGGTTTTATAACATAGAGAAAGTTATAAGTTTGCATAATTCCTTAGACCATAAGAGTATTGACTTCCTTCATACTTGCTTCGTGAACTTATGGGTTATTACGGCTATTACGGCGGCTTATGGGTTCATGAAAAAGTATGACAAGGAATTAGATAGCTCAAGATTGGGATTTTCTTCTCTGACGATGGAGAGATATTCTTAGGGCCCTCTCGGTGTTACGATATCCATCATCGTCTGGCCAGACACAGTGTGATTTGATCACAGGGATGTCGGAACGCGGGAACGACAAAAGAGACCAAACCCGGTAACGATGTAACTGGCATAGTGAATAAGTTGTTGATTCATGGGGATGCCCTTAAATCTCACCTCGGGTATTTGTAACATATTGCAAAGCAACAAGAACAGCATTCGGTAACTACAAGTTCGCTCGAATATTTATTCGTGTGGGTATAGGGGTCAATATGGATGTCCTCGGTTCCGGTATTGATCATTGATCGGAAAGTGTTCTGGTCATGTCTATACTTCACCGAACCTATATAGTCACACACTTAAGGGTCCTCTATCTTCTGAGTACTACACAGGGAGTACGAGAGAAGGTCACCGGAAAAATTTCGGAGACGACGAAAAAGTTTAAGAGAGTAAACCGGAAGTGTTTCGAAGTAACCGAAAATGTTTTGGAGAAAAACCATCATACCAGAAATGTTCCAGAACGCGTCCAGAATTATTTTAGGGGGTGCCAGAAATGTTCTGGACCTTCCGGAATTTTTTTCGGATAAAACGGTCGCGGAAAAATCTTGTCCCAGTTTGAGGGGACAAGATCCCATGAAATCGTGGGATGATGATGCAGGCAACACTATTAGGGTACACCCCCTTTTGGGGATTTCCCTAAAAGTAGTGCAGGATGACATGGGGGAGGTGGGGCCCCCCACAATGGGGCCCACACATGTGTGGCCGGGCCAAGGAGGAGCTCCTCCATGGAGCTCCCCTTTCCCCTTTTTTGTGGCTTTTGGTGGAAAATATCCAAGCCCCCTTTTGGTCTTTTCCGCCAAGCCTCTACCCCTTGCTCCCACTATAAATAGAGGTGGAGTGGGCTCTCCATTTTCACACAAGTTCTCTCTTGAGCTCTCATACAAAGGCATGCACTGACCTGCCCTTCTCTCTCTCCCTCCACGAAATAGTTTCGTAGTGCCGAAAGGCTGTCTGGTTTCCGGTAGGAATTACTTCTGGACAGCGAAGCCCTACCGGATAGCTGACACTGTATGTGTGCAACCCGGAGAGATTGTAGTTTCGATCTTAGTCCAAGGGACTGTTCGAGAGCCTGCCCGAAGAGCTGTCTGAGGGACCGCCCAAGGGGCTGTCCGAGGGAGAACATCGTCGCGGTTGGGAGGTTGTAAAATCCTAGCTGCGGGTATCTGCACCGACGATCTTCACCGACTCTCCTTCCACTGCTGCTACGAGTTGGTAATGATTAGATCAAACCTTGTATGCATCTTCATAGTGATCCTGGGCGTGCTCGGAGTACCGATTTTTTTTGTTTTCTCCTACATTCCCCAACAGTGGCATCATGAGCCGTGCTATGTGTAGATGCAGGTTACGATCTACATTTTATGGACCCTTTTTCGAAAGAAAGGGCTATACCATATCATGCTATTCTGAATTGCCTGAGATGTTTATCCCTTTTTATGCACCCTTTTGATTGTGTGGTAGTCGCTTTTATTAGGGTGATCTCTCACTTAAAATATCAAGTAGTTAGTGTTCTCCCAAGTGTAGCACCGTCTGAAATACGTATCTTTTCGGGGTGCGCCATGTCCACATGGGTACGAACGAATTGAGAGGTATGGGGCGGGTGATGGTCAGACCTCACAGCAAGAACACTTGGTTGTCTTGACGTTCAGGCAGGATCGTCCTGAGCTCGGAACATGCCCATTGAAAAATGGACAGGAGTCACATAGAGATGTGATCGGCAAGTTGGTCTACCGATTGAAATTCACATCATCAATGATGTCCACATCAATGACATTGAATTGAAATGCGGATCTTGAATCACTCACAATCAATTATGAGAGATATTGATTTGAGTGGGAGCGCACTTTAGAATTAAATTGTTTAATCGCTAGTGCTATTTAATTATGAACAAAGTCTAAGTGAAACTTGTGTTTACCGTTGTAGATCAAATGGCTCGCAACACCCCATTCACCTTAGCCCCGATGTTAGAGAATGAGAAGTTAGCTGCATCTGGAAACAACTATGCGGACTGGGTCCGTACCCTGAGGCTCGTCCTCAAGAGTGCTAAGAAAGATTATGTGTTAGACACACCTCTTCCAAAGGAACCGGAGGGAACTGCCCCGGAAGATGAGAGAAATGTCTGGGCCACTAAGAATGATGATTGCACTATGGTGCAGTGCCTTATGCTAACTTGCATGAGTCCAGAGCTTCAAAGGCGTTTTGAATTTCAATCCACCCGTGATATGATCCGGGCAATGGATGCTCTCTACAAACTCAACACAGGGTCTGAACGTTATGAGATAACGAAGACCATGATTGAGTGCAAGATGGCTGAAGGAAGTTCAGTTGGCCAACAGGTGGTCACCTTGATTGGCTACACTGAAAGGCTTAAAGCCTTGGAATTTCCAATTCCACCAGCACTCGTGGTGGACATTTTACTTGCTTCACTCCCCCCGTCTTACGACGGTTTTATCATGAACTACAACATGAATGGGATGAACAAGACACCGAACGAGTTGCTCGCTATGCTAAAAACTGCTGAAGCAGGATTGCGAAAGAATCACAAGCATGTGATGCTTGTGAATAAGATCGCCAGTTTCAAAAAGAAGCGCAAGTCCAAGAAAGGCAAGGACGCCGGTATGACCGGCTCCCAAAGCAAGTCTAAGGGCGGAGGCAAGACTGAAACTGAGTGCTTCTACGTACTACAAGGGCTCAGGATATTGCAAGAGGAACTGCAAGAAGTGCCTGGGAGATAAGAAGAAGTCCGGAATGTCTAGCAAAGGTATAACTATTATACATGTTAATGTCATTGACGTTTTGCTTGCTAGCGAAAACTCTAAGTCATGGGTATTTGATACCGGATCGGTTGCTCACATTTGCAACTCGATGCAAGGACTTCAGAGAATGCGCAAGCTGGCAAAGAATGAAGTCGTGATGCGCGTCGGGAACGGTACTGGAGTCGCCGCTCAAGCCGTCGGCATCATGCCTCTACGTCTCCCTTCAGGATTTATCTTAGAACTAAATAAATGTTATTTTGTTCCGTCATTATGTAGAAACATTATTTCCGGATCATGTCTGATACATGATGGATGTTCTTATATGTCCGAGTACAATGGTTGTTCGATTTATTGTAAGGACATGTTTTATGGATTTGCACCCATTGTTGGGGGCCTATTCATCCTAAATCTTGAATGTGGAAATGATGTCTTTAACGTAGAAGGTAAACGCCTTAAGAAAGCTGATACCACCATGACTTTCATGTGGCACTGTTGTCTTGGCCACATTGGAAAGAAACGCATGCAAAGACTTCATAAAGGTGGAATCTTGCAGTCTTTTGATTTTGAATCATTTGACACATGCGATGCTTGTCTGATCGGGAAGATGACCAAGATGCCATCCACGGGTCATCCTGAACGAGTGGGAGAATTATTGGAAATAATACATAGTGATGTATGTGGTCCAATGAACACACCAGCCCACGGTGGATATTTCTACTTCGTGACTTTTACTGACGATTTAAGTAGGTATGGATATATCTACTTGATGAACCATAAGTCAGAGACCTTTGAAAAGTTCAAGGAGTTTCAGAATGAGGTAGAGAATCCTTGTGACAGAAAGATTAAGTTTCTACGATTAGCGGAGGCGAATATCTTAGTCATGAGTTTAGCCAACATCTAAGTGACCGTGGAATTGTTTCATAGCTTACGCCTCCCGGAACTCCACAGAGAAATGGAGTGTCCGAGCGACATAACCGAACCTTGTTGGACATGGTAAGGTCGATGATGTCCCTTACAGAACTGCTGATATCTTTTTGGGGTCTTGCGCTACAAACTACTACTCATACACTAAACAGAGCACTATCTAAGTCTGTTAAGATGACACCATATGAGATATGGCATGGGAAGAAACCCAGTTTGTCGCATCTTAAAATTTGGGGTTGTGAGGCATATGTAAAATGTTTACAACCTACCAGACTCGATCCCAGATCAGACAAATGTTACTTTGTAGGTTATCGTTAATGAACCAGAAGTAATTCCGCAAATTATCCCTACAACCGAGCCAGAAGTTGTCGCATGTGATGCGGAAACTTCAGACAAGTTTGTTACTGAACCGCATAGATCAGGTAGGGCCATCGTGTGCTACTCACGATGGAGTTGTTGGATTTCCCCGAAGAGGAAGGGTGATGTAGCACAGCAGCAGAAAGTATTTCCCTCAGTTAAGAACCAAGGTTTATTGAACCAGTAGGAGTCACTAAGCTAACAACTTTAGCAGCACCTGCACACAAACAAATAACTTGCTTGCAGCCAACAAAGGCAAGGGGGTCATCACTCCCCTTGTTCTTGCTAGCCACAAGATTAAAAGCAAATAGTGGTATGCAAAGTAATAAGAAGTAAAAGAACAATATGAAAGAGCAATTTTGGAGACTTTTGTATTGATGGAAAATAGACCCGGGGACCATAGGTTCACTAGAGGCATCTCTCTTGAAAGCATAGCAATGGTGGAATAAATTACTGTTGAGCAATTGACAGAATTGAGCATAGTTATGATGATCATCCATGGCCTAATCGTTACATAGGCATTACGTCCGTGACAAGTAGACCGTTAATCCAACTGCATCTACTACTATTACTCTACCCCAAGACCGCTATCCAGCATGCATCTCAAAGTATTAAGTTTATGAAAAACAGAGTAACGCTTTAAGCAAGATGACATAATGTAGGCAAAGTAATCCCAATCAATATGACCAAACCCCGTCGTTTTATCCTTAGTAGCAACAATACAAATACGTGCCTTTGCCCCTCCTGTCACAGGGCAAGGTCACTGCAAGATTGAACCTAACACAAAGCACCTCTCCCGCTGAAGATAAATCAATCTAGCTTGGCCAAAGTAGACGGATAGATCGGAGAGAAATACAAAGCTATAAAATTATGCAGCAAAGAAACTTCAAGAGATTCATATAAATTCAATGAATAATCTGATCATAAACCCACAATTCATCGCATCCCAACAAACACACCGCAAGAATTACATCGGATGGATCTCCGAAGAGATCATTGTATTGAAGATCAAACGAGAGAGAGAGAGAGAGAGAGAGAGAGAGAGAGAGAGAGCCATCTAGCTACTACTATGGACCCATAGGTCCTGTAAGAACTACTCACACATCATCATGGAGGCAGCAAGGTTGACGAAGATGGCCTCCCCAATGATTCCCCCCTCCGGCAGAGAACCGGAACAGGGCTCCAGATGGGATCACTTCGGAACAGAGGCTTGCGGGGGTGATAAAATTGTTTCGGGTCTCGCTTCAAGGGTTTCAGGATTTATGGGAAGTTATAGCGCTGGAATTAGGTCAAAAGGAGCCACAGGGGGCCCACAAGCCAGGATGGCACGCCCTACCCCCCAGGGCGCGCCCCCTGCCTTGTGGGGCCCCTGTGGGTCTTCTGGTCCTCCCCCAAAGTTTCTAGTGTCTCTTATTGTCCAGAAAAAATCATCAAAAAGTTTCATCGTGTTTGGACTTCTGTAGGTATGGTTTTTCGGCGAAACCAAAAACAAGCAAAAAACAGGAACTGGCACTGGGCACTAAATTAATAGGTTTGTCCAGAAAAATAATATAAAATGATAATAAAAGTAGATAAGAATGATAATATAGCAGCATGAAACAATCAAAAATTATAGATACGTTGGAGACGTATCATCGTGCCACCTGAGTTGTTTCATAACGAGATCTTCATCCTTGAGGATGATGAACCTGCGCATTACACGGAAGCGATGGTGGGGCCTAGCTCAAAAGAATGGCACAAAGCCATGAAATCTAAAATGGAATCCATGTACGAAAACCAAGTTTGGAACTTGGTAGAACCTCCAGAAGGCGTAAAGCCCACTGGTTGTAAATGGATTTTCAAAAGAAAGACAGACGCGGATGGTAACATTACTATCCATAAAGCTAGACTTGTCGGGAAAGGGTTCGGGCAAATTCAAGGAGTTGACTACGATGAGACTTTCTCGCCCGTAGCTATGCTTAAGTCTGTATGCATAATGCTAGCAATTGCTGCTTATTTCGATTACAAAATATGGTAGATGGATGTCAAAACGGCTTTCCTAAATAGAAATCTCAATGAGGATGTATACAGGATACAGCCTGAAGGTTTTGTCAATCCTAAGGATTCTAGAAAGGTGTGCAAGCTTCAGAGGGCCATTTATGGTCTGAAGCAAGCATCAAGGTGCTGGAATATTCGTTTTGATGAAGTGGTCAAAGAGTTTGGCTTCATCAGGAATGATAAAGAATCTTGTGTTTACTAGAAGTTATTGGGAGTGCAAAAGCATTTCTAATCTTATATGTGGATGACATATTATTGATTGGCAATGACATGAATTTTCTTAGTGAAATAAAAGAGTCATTGAAAAAGAGTTTTTCAATGAAAGACTTGGGCGAAGCGGTATATATATTGGGCATCAAAATCTATAGAGATAGATCAAGACGCTTGGTAGCGCTTAGCCAAAGCACGTACATTGACAAGGTATTAAAAAGGTTTGATATGGAGAATGCCAAGAAGGGCCTACTCCCAATGTCACCTGGCACAAAGGTCAGCAAGAATCAGGGTTCTCGGACTCTTGATGAGCGAGTACAAATGAATGATGTTCCATATGCTTCGGCAGTTGGTTCCATTATGTATGCCATGCTATGTACAAGACCAGATGTTTCCTATGCGCTAACTGTTAGCAGCAGGTACCAAAGTGATCCAGGATTGGAACACTGGGCCGCAGTTAAAAATATTCTTAAGTACCTCAGGAGGACCAAGGACTTGCTCCTTATGTTCGGAGGTGATGAAGAGCTCATTGTAAATGGTTACACTGATGCAGGCTGCATGATTGACCCATATGACTTAAAATCTCAATCAGGCTATGTTTTCATTATGAACGGAGGCGCAGTGTGCTGGAAGAGCTCCAAGCAAAATACTGTGACGGATTCTACGACGGAGGTGGAATATGTCGCGGATTCAGAAGCCTCGAAAGAGGCAGTCGTGGTTCCAAGTGCGCTGGACCCGGTGGAGATCTATTGTGATAATAGTGGCGCCGTGGCTCAGGCAAAGGAGCCAAGATCCCACCATAAGACAAGACATATTGCACGTAAATATCACATCATCCGACATCATGTCGAGGAGGGTCTTGTGAAAGTATGCAAAGTTCACATGGATCTGGACGTGTTAGGCCCGATGACAAAGCCTCTACCACGAGCAAAGCATGAGCAGCACCAGATAGCTATTGGTGTTAAGGAAGCCATCTAACTAGATTATTGACTCTAGTGCAAGAGGGAGTCTATAGGAGATATGCCCTAGAGGCAATAATAATCAGTTATTATCTATCTCCAAGTTTGTAATTAATGTTTATGTTCTGTGCTATAACTGCAATGGTCCTTGAGACCGCATATCCATAATGGATCAGAGAACAATCCATGTGCACGTCTCGAATAATAAACGGTAAAATATATTCCTAGTCGTGCCTCTAAGACTAGCTCAACTATTGCATGATGATCACGTTTTCCAGATCATGGGTATGACTATGCCGGCAACTTTGCGGACACAATGTTAGAAGAACACTTGTGTTGAATTGACCCAATTGATGTTATGCTATGAGATACATTCGTCACGAGTTAATGGTTTTATAACATAGAGAAGGTTATACGTTTGCATAATTCCTTAGACCATGAGAGTATCGAGTTCCTTCATACTTGCTTCTTGAACTTTGGGGTTTGTTAAACGTCATCTGTAACAGGGTGGCTATTATGGCGGCTTACGGGTTCACGGAAAAGTATGACAAGGAATTAGGTAGCTCGAGATTGGGATTTGCTCCTCTGACGATGCAGAGATATTCTTAGGGCCCTCTCGGTGTTACGGTATCCATCATCGTCTGGCCAGACACAGTGTGATTTAATCACAGGGATGCCGGAACGGGGGAACGAGAAAAGAGAACAAAACCGGTAACGAGGTAATTGGCATAGTGAACAAGTTGTTGGTTCGCGGGGATGCCATTAAATCTCACCTCATGTATTTGTAATATATCGCAAAGCAACAGGAAGAGCATTCGGTAACTATAGGTTAGCTCGAATATTTATTTGTGTGGGTATAGGGGTCAATATGGATGTCCTCGGTTCCGCTATTGATCACTAATCGGAAAGTGTTCTCGTCATGTCTATACTTCACCGCACCTATAGGGTCACAAACTTAAGGGTCATCTATCTCCTGAGTACTAGACAGGGAGTCTGAGAGAAAGTTACCAGAAAAGTTTCGGAGACGACGAAAAAGTTTCAGAAAGAAAACCGGAAGTGTTTCAGAGTAACTGGAAATGTTTCGGAGAAAAACCAACATACCGGAATTGTTCTGGAACGCGTCCAGAATTATTTTAGGGGTGCTAGAAATGTTCTGGACCATCCGGAATTTTTTCGGATAAAACGGTCGCGGAAAAATCTTGTCCCAGTTTGAGGGGACAAGATCCCATGAATCGTGGGATGATGATACAGGCAACACTATTAGGGTACACCCCCTTTTGGTGGCTTTTTGGAAGGCCACCTTTTCGGGCTTTCCCTAAAAGTAGTGGAGGATGACATGGGGGAGGTGGGGCCCCCCACAAGGCGGCCCACACAGGTGTGGCCGGGCCAAGGAGGAGCTCCTCCATGGAGTTCCCCTTTCTCTTTTTTTGTGGCTTTTGGTGGAAAATATCCAAGCCCCCTTTTGGTCTTTTCCCCCAAGCCTCTACCCCTTGCTCCCACTATAAATAGACGTGGAGAGGGCTCTCCATTTTCACACAAGTTCTCTCTTGAGCTCTCATACAAAGGCATGCAATGATCTGCCCTTCTCTCTCTCCCTCCACAAAATAGTTTCGTAGTGCCGAAAAGTTGTCTGGTTTCTGATAGGAATTAGTTCTAGACGGCGAAACCCTGCCGGATAGCTGACGCCGTATGTGTGCAACCCGGTAAACAAATTGTAGTTTCGATCTTAGTCCAAGGGACTGTTCAAGAGCCTGCCCGAAGGGCTGTCCGAGTGA
This sequence comes from Elymus sibiricus, assembly GCA_039707655.1. NCBI lineage: Eukaryota > Viridiplantae > Streptophyta > Magnoliopsida > Poales > Poaceae > Elymus > Elymus sibiricus. Next base: position 404,655,188 of record CM077674.1, on the reverse strand, counting down.
CTGCCCGAGGGGTTGTCCAAGGGAGAACATCCTCGTGGTTGGGAGGTTGTAAAATCCTAGCTGTAGCGATCTGCACCGACGATCTTTACCAACTCTCCTTCCGCTGCTGCTACGAGTTGGTAATGATCAGATCAAACCTTGTATGCATCTTCATAGTGATCCTGGGTGTGCTCGTAGTACCGAATTTTTTGTTTTCTCTGACGTTCCCCAACACTCGTGACCTACTCCACCAAGAAAGGGCTCCACTTTCTCAAAGGCCTACTGAAGCATTAATATTTTGAAGTGGGTGGGTGAAGCCCAAGCCAGTATCGACGAACTCAAAGCATACATACCAAACCCTCTGGCACTCACTAGACTTAGCCCAGCAAGCCTTTGATAATGTACCTTGTTGCCACTCCAATGGCAGTTGGCACCGCTTGGATGGAAGTAGGAGGATATCGACACTCCACGGATGGAAACCCTTAGATGGAGCAAAATGGGGAAGTATGCTCCCTCCAAGGGCATCAGAAGGCTCAAAGTCCATCAACAAAAGGAGAGTTTCGGAAGTGGCTGCATCCTCGAGGCCACATGAGCCAAGCAGTTCGCTCGGCGCCTCTCCCAGCAGAAATTCAGAAGACCAGCTGCACCCTCCTTGTGGCTTTACTGAGGCTGCACCACTACTTCTTGGACTGCAATCTCATCATGCCATTAATGTTTCCTATCAAGGAGGCCATCAACAAGAAATAATTCACCAGAAGAATCACCAAGTGGGTGGCAAAGCATGCGCCATTCTCCATCAAACCTACCGCAAGAGCTACCATTAAGTCTCAAAACTTGGCAGATCTCATGGTCGAGCGAAAAAGCCCAGACAACTCCCATTGATGAAGATCCCAAGAAGAGGGAAACACCTGGTTCCCACTGGATCATGCACTTTGATGAGTCTGAGTGCCTCAATGAAATTGGAATTGGAATCATCCCGTTGAGCCTGGAAGGGAGGATTCTCCAATACCGTGCCCATTTCAACATCAATTCAACCAGCGATGTGGCCGAGTATGAGGTCTTCTTGCTCGATCCACCTCCCCAACTCAATGAGAATCCACCACCTTCTTGTACAAGGAGACTACCAACTGATTAGAGATCAACAAGTCACATCAATGCCTTGGTAATATAATGAAGAAGTACATGGAAGAAGCCTGGGAAATGGAGCACCATTCCCTCGGTTTAGAGGCAAGTTGCATACCTCTCTTGAAGAACCATCTCTCCGACAAGCTTGCCCACACAGCTAGTTCCAAAGTGCCCTTGCTATCGGGAGCCTTTCTTGAAATCATCAGCGCTCCATCCATCAAGATGCCCCACCACCAAAGATGTGGATCCTGAAGAAACATCATCTCGGATGAGCCCAATCATCCGCACCATGAAAGGAGAGGTCGAGGATGACAAAACTCCTCAAACAAAGACCCTACTGGCAAAAACCAAGATGTGTGTCATCCTTGATAACATCCTCGGTAGGAAGGGAGTTTTCCCTCTCCTCAAGTGCTTCATAAAGGAATATGGAACCAACTTCCTCATCATGATCCATGCTGGGAAGCGCAGCAACCACTACACTCCAAGATCTACCGCCGCCTAGGCACTCATGCAAAACATTCATTTGGTGCACCACATTTCAAGAAGTTACCACACTCCTCAAGAGATGTGAAGCATGCCAAATCGTGGAAAACCCCGTCAACACGCATGTCTCTTGGTTCAAAGATATCCCATTCACTTGACCATTTTCCCACCGGGAATTGGACTTCCCAGACCATTCCCACCGGCCAAAGGGAAAGGGGAGGTTGGTATGTGGCGATCACCATTGGGCACCTCGCCAAGGGGGTTAAATATGATCCACTCACCTCCATTGATGACCCACAACTATAGGGGATCAATAGTAGTCCTTTCGATAAATAAGTCTGTCGAACCCAACGAGGAGCTGAAGGAATTGATAAGCGGTTTTCAGCAAGGTATTCTCTGCAAGTGCTGTAAGATAGTTTTGATAGGTAATTTGATAGTAAGATAATTCGTAACAAATAACAAGTAACAAAAGTACCGAGGTGAAGCAAGTGGCCCAATACTTAATATTGCTAAGGACAAGCTGGTGGAACTTCATATAGTGATTAAAACGCTCTTGAGGACACACGGGAATATCGTCAAGTTACTTTCACCACGATTCATCGACTTATGTTCATCGTCTTGATAATTTGTTATGTGGGCGGACCGGAGCTAAGATGTTGTTCTTATGTGAACAAACACCTACTTATGATTATACCCTCCATGCAAGCATCCGCAACTACAAGAGAAGTAATTAAGATAAATCTAACCATAGCATTAAACACTTGGATCTAAAACAGACCCTCACGGAACAATTCATAAACTGGGGTTTAGGCTTCAATCACTCCCGCAACCCATCATCTACAAACTAATTCCACAATGCCTTCCCCTAGGCCCAAACATGGTGAAGTGTCATGTAGCCGACGTTCACATAACACCACTAGAGGAAGAACAACACAACATATCATCAAAACATTCAACGGTGATCAACTTCACATGATTACTAATAACGAGACTTCTCCCATGTCTTCAAGAACAAATAGAACTACTCACAACTCATAATATTGAACATGTTTAGTGGGTATAAATTTGCAATAAAAAATCTGAACATAAAGATCTTCCACCAAGTAAACCAACTAGCATCAAGTACAAGATGTAATCAACACTACTAGCACCCCCGAGGTACCAATCTGAGGTGTGATACAAAGATTGAGCACAAGAGATGAACTAGGGTTTGGAGATGAGATGGTGCTGTTGAAGATGTTAATGAAGATGAAGCCTCCCACGATGAGAGGGACGTTGGTGATGACGATGGCTTCGATTTCCCCTTCCCGGAGGGAAGTTTCCCTGGCGGAATCACTCCGCCGGAGACCAAAAGTGCTCCTGCCCTAGTTCCGCCTCGAGATAGCGGCGGCTGGTCCCGAAAGTCTTCTCTTACTTTTTTCTAGGGTAAATGGCTTCATAGAGGAGATGATCGCCAGCAGTGGGCCTCTGTGGGCCACTGATACGTCTCCAACGTATCTATAATTTATGAAGTATTCATGCTATATTTACATCAATTATATATGGTTTTGCTGCACTTTTATATTAATTTTCTGGACTAACATATTAATCCAGTGCCCAGTGCCAGTTGTTGTTTTCTGCTTGTTTTTGGTTTTATAGAAAATCGATACCTACGAAGGTCCAAACACGATAAACTTTTTGAAGATTTTTTCTAGAACATAAGAGACCCTAGAAGCTTCGGGAGGAGACCAGATGATGGACAAGGGGCACACAAGCCTATAAATTCATGCAGGCTTGTGGGGCCCCTACAACTCCGTTTGAACTAATTCCTAGCCTGTAAATTTCCAAATATTCAAAACCCTCAGAGTGAGCCCCGAAACAATTTTATCGCTGCCGCAAGCCTCTGTTCCAAAGCGATCTCATCTGGAGCCCTTTTTCGGCTCCCTGCCGGAGGGGGGGGGGATTATTGGGGAGGCCATCTTCATCAACCTTGCTGCCTCCATGGTGATGCGTGAGTAGTTCATCCTCGGGGCTGAGGGTTTGTACCAGTACCTATGTGTTTTATCTTTCTCTCTCATGTTCTTGAAGGATTTCGATCTTGATGTATCATGAGCATTATTAATATAGTTGGATCATATGATGGTTTCCCCCTCTATCCTTTTTGTGGTGAATTGAGTCTTGCTCTTTGAAGCTTCTTTATGTTTGATTGAATACTTTGGATTTGAGATCACTTGATGTATGTCTTGCTTGTGGATACCCGTGGTGACAATGGGGTAATCTATTGAGATCACTTGATGAATGTTTTTGTAATCAACTTGCGGATTCCCGTGGTGACATTGGGGTAATCTAGGCATAAAGGTTATTACACGTTTTCATCCTACTTTCTTCGATAGAATAGAAACTTTGGAGTGATTCTTTGCTACACTTTGAGGGATTATCACGTCGTTCAATTATATTAATGATGTTGAGAGATTGCACTAGTGAAAGTATGAACCCTAGGCCTTGTTTCCAAGCATTGAGACACCGTTTTTACCTACTATTGTTACTTGTTACCTTGCTATTTTTATTTGTTCAGATTACAAAAAACTATTTCTATCATCCATATTACACATCTATCATCATCTCTTCGCCGAACTAGTGCACCTATACAACTGACAATTGTATTAGGTGTGTTGGGGACACAAGAGACCATCTGTATTTGATTGCAGGGTTGTTTGAGAGAGACCATCTTCATCGTACACCTCCCATGGATTGATAAACCTTAGGTCATCCACTTGAGGGAAATTTGCTGCTGTCCTACAAAACTCTTCGCTTGGAGGCCCAACCAAGTCTACAAGAATAAAGTTCCGTAGTAGACATCAAGCTATTTCTGGCGCCGTTGCCGAGGGGCTGAGTGCTTGAGGGTACCTTCTTTAGATCTTGCAATTGAATCTTTTAGTTTCTTGTTTTATTCACTAGTTTGGTGTATAAAAGAAAACTACAAGAAAAATGGAAGTGAAGTTGTGTCAGATTCTTTATCTTTATAAAGTTTTTTTGAAAGCTTTGAATATGAAAATTGTTATGAAGTGTTAAAAGAAGAATTTAACACAATGTTTGGTGTGAGTTCCTTGAATGATAAGAATAATTGCAAGTTATTAGTATGCTTTCCATGAACATAATTAATGATGATTGCACTAGTCATGATAAAATTTCTAAAGAGAAAGTTTTTTATAAGCATGTCAATTTTTGTGGAGAGCATAGACCTTGTGAGAGAATGCAAATTATGGATGATAAATTTTGTAAGAAGCATAGACATGATAAACTAAATGGTGGTTAGGTATATTAGAAGATTATGCTAAAGAATTATTTTCTATTCAACCCATTACTTGTGAACTTTGCAATGAAGTTGGTTATCTTAATTTTCAATGCACGTATTTTCATGATCAAATCATGGCTAAATATTGTGATGACATTATCTCCCTTGAGCTTTATAATGAACTTAGTATATTTTTGGGGTGTGAATAATTGTCACATAAAAACAATTGATTCAAAGAATTCATTCTCACAGAGGATATTGAAATTAATCTAAGGGAAGTCTATATATTTTGTGTGGTAGATTGCAATGAGAATGCTTATATAGCCAAATATAGAAAGAAAGGAACTCCGATGGAATATAAAAAGAATGGTGTTACTACTAATGAAAGGGAAAGGATTTCCCAAGTTTCTCCTATTGTTTCTCATAATGAATCAGGTGATGAGGAGGAGCTTCCTTTCCAACCAATCTCTCCAAGAAGAAGCCCAAAAAAATTACTTGACCCCACTCCTAAGGTGGTGAAGAAGAAGAAAAAGAAAAGAAGGAGAAATAAAGATAAAAAGGTATCTCTCCCAAATAATGTTGCTCCTATTATGGTTGTGCCTTGTGAGAATGAACCACAAACTATTGTGGAAGATGATACACTTTATGAAGATGTTGCTTTTTATTCTTATGAAACCATCTCTGTAGGCACTATTGTTGATGATTTTGCTATGCCTGCTACTTACTATGATGATTATGATTGTGGAGATAATTTTGATACTTCTTATGACCTTAAAAATCTTTTTGGTACCAACTTCGAAAAATATGATAATGATTGTTATACTATTGGTGCTATTCATGCTATGGATGATGAGAGTGATAATTTGGAAGAAATTGCTAATGATATGCAAAGTCATAAGCTTGGGGATGCTACGTTTGATGAAGATGATCTTTTAGTCCCCCAACTTTTGATGTGAAAATTTATTATGATGATTATATGCCTCCTATTTATGATGATTGCAATGATGATGAAAGTGGGTTTGGAAGAGTGTCAACTCTAGGTAGAATTGATCCCACTATTTTGGATGGTGGTGAATCTTATTGGAATAATGATAAAAGTGGATTTGGAGATGTCATGACTTTATTTAGTGATGATTCCACTATTTTGGAAGTTGTTTCAATTGATTATGATGAGAACAAAGTTGCTACTGATGATGATTATTGTGATGATACTTATACTGTAAATAATTGTGATAATTATTCTTGTGGAACTTGTCATAATTATGAATATTCTTCTACTGAACATTACTCTTTTAATGACGAATTAATTTATGGTGTTCAAGTTTTATATGATACTCCCAGTATTATGAATGAGAAGAAATTTGCTTATGTTGAAAGTAATAAAAATTCTATGCATGTGGGTCATGAAAATAATGCTTTATGTGATAGTTATGTTGTTGAATTTGTACATGATGCTACTAAAAATTATTATGAGGGAGGAACATATGCTTATAGATATCTCAACAACATCAAGTTTCCTCTCTTTATGTTGAAAGTTTTGAAGTTACACTTGTTTTGCCTTTCTACACTAATTAATTCTTGTTCCAATAAATTGTTTGCTTATAAAACTCCTATGCATAGGAAGTGGGTTAGGCTTAAATGTGTTTGATATATGATCAATGATGCTCCCTGGATGTTTCAATTCCTATTTTTATGTGAGAATCATTAAAATTATCATGCCTAGCTAAAAGGCTTTAAAGAAAAGCGCTTGTTGGGAGGCAACCCAATATTTACCCTTACTATTTTTGTGTGTTTACATTATTAATTCTACTGTAGTAATCATGATTTTTATCTTTTATTTTAATAAAGTGCCAAGTTTAGCCTTTGGGATGTTGCAAATGCATGTTTGTTACGTTCTGTGCAGAAACAGAAACTTTTGCGTCCAGTATTTGAATTTTCATTCTATACTCAAATGTGATAAATTTCTGAAATTTTTACGCAGTACTTAACTACAAATTGTCTGTATTGTCCTAATTGTTTAGAATTTTTTGAGTTACCTAAGTATGATAATTTATTCCTCCTTTACAGACTATTCTGTTTACAGATTGCTGTTATAGTTGCATTGTTTGCTCATGTTTGCTTGTTTAATGTTTCTTAGTGGATAGAAATGTTAAATATGTGTAAGCATTTAGTTTCCAATGTTTAATTATAATTTTTGTGATTTGCTACAGTAGAGAATGTTAAGGTTTTGAATTTATTTTGTACTAACCTATCTCACGAGTTCTGTTAAGTTTTGTGAATGAAGTTTCCAAGTTTTGGGTGAGATTGAGATATGACATGAATAAGGAGCGGCAAGAGCCTAAGCTTGGGGATGCCCAAGGCGCCCCAAGATAATATCCAAGGAAGACTCAAGCGTCTATTCTTGGGGATGCCCCGGATGGCATCCCCTCTTTCGTCTTCAAAACTATCGGTATATCTTACTTGGAGCTATATTTTAGTTCTTCACATGATATGTGCTATTGTTGGAGCGTCTTATTATTTTGTTTGCTGTTTGATACAATCTTTAGATCTAAATTTTTTGATTTGGAGAGAGTTCATACATAGCTACCTATTTCTTAACTACACTTTGTTCTTCACTTATATCTTTTGGAGTAGTTTATTGTTTACTCTTGTGCTTCACTTATATCCTTACAGTAAATTTTTAAATGAATTGAAAATCATAAATTTGAAATTATATATGTGTTGAGAATTAAATATGTATCTTAGCATTGCAATTCAATTTCATATGCTTATCTCATGGGAAATAGTGGCTTCACATTGGGTTTAGGACGTAAAATCCATTGAAATTTAACAAACACAATATTGGTCATTTGAGCAATTCAAGAAAGATTAGTACAAGGAAGAGAGATTTCACATGCAAATATACTATTTTGGACATCTTTTGTGATTGTGAACCCTCATTAAATATTTTCACACTTGATCAAATGGTTGATGTTGGTCAAGGAAGACAACGTAACGAGTCATGTTTGTGTATATTTGCATAGAAGTTATATTGTCATGGATCTTCCAACATGTGGTGTTTGTTTATAATCTTTGCTAGCCAAATACTTCCGCACTAAGTAGAAATACTACTTGTGCATCCAAAGACCAAAAACCCAGTTTCTTCCATGAGTGTCCAATATAACTACCTACGGATTGAACAAGATCCTTCAAGTAAGTTGTCATCAGTGCATGCAATAAAAATTGCCATTAAATATATATGATCTTTTACTGGAAGGGAAATAAGCTTTGTAGGAACTTGTTGTGGTGGAGTAATAGAAGCGACAGACTGCTCAATAAAGGCCACTCTCACAAGGGGCAATATTAAAGTGAAGTTCCTTTTCATTAAAAACTCACACATCCAAATTCAAAAACCACATGACAACCTCTGCTTCCCTCTGCAAAGGGCCTATCTTTTACTCTTGCTGCACCTTTACTTTTATGTTGAGTCAACTTCTCTTTATTCCAACCTCAAATACTCTCCACTTGGCAAGCATCATGTGGTGAGGAAAGATCCAGGCACATATATCCAGTTGAATATATATGACCATGAGTTATTATTGTTGACAATTATCTCTATGGTAAATAAGTTGGGAGGTAAAACACTAAACCCCCATCTTCCTTTGTGTCTGATGGAAACAGTTTGTTCTAAAAATATGATCTTGAGTGCCAGCAATCATTAGAAGACTATATGATAGTTGAGTATGTGAAGTTTGCTAAACAAAAGCTCTTACATAGACTCTTCTGGAAATATGATGACTTGTAATTGTTTGATGACTGAGAACATAGTTTGTTGGGTTTCAGGAGAGTTTATTGTTTAAACCTTAACATGTGAATAGATTATTACGTGTTAACGGGAAGTTTTATGAGAAAGAGTTGTTGTTTATGATATAATGATGCTTGAAAAAGTGATTAGAATTATCATTCATCAAAGTTATGCACTATTCTAGAATTCACACTTCATAAATTCTTTCTTTTATCATTTACCTTCTAGAGGACGAGCAGGAATTAAGCTTGGGGATGCTGATACGTCTCCAACGTATCTATAATTTATGAAGTATTCATGCTATATTTACATCAATTATATATGGTTTTGGTGCACTCTTATATTATTTTTCTAGACTAACATATTAATCCAGTGCCCAGTGCCAGTTGCCGTTTTCTGCTTGTTTTTGGTTTTACAGAAAATCGATACCTACGAATGTCCAAACACGATGAAACTTTTTGATGATTTTTTCTGGAACGTAAGAGACCCTAGAAGCTTCGGGAGGAGACCAGATGATAAGGATGGCAATTTTACCCATGGGCATGGGTACCCGTGGGTACCCGACCCGCATGGGTAGGGTATGGGTGCATTTTTGTACCCATGGGCAGTGCCCGGACCCTACCCGACTAGTCGTGGGTAGGGCATGGGTATGATTTTGTGCCCATGGGTATGCCCATACCCTACCCGATTATCTTACCGGCGGGTTTCATGTGTTATAAATCAAGTCTTTGTATGTATAAGCTCCGTGGGCCACCCCCATCCTCCTCCCAATAACCAATTACCAACCATAGAAATCTCTCGATTGCTGCACCTCCACCTTACATGAAACTAGCAATTATGCCACCACCCGTCATATTGTGTTGATCTGCCCGATGGGTACCGATGGGTACCCATCGGGCATGGATACCCATAGGATATGGGCATGGGCATGGATATTTACTCGATGGGTAGGGTATGGGTAGAATTTTATGCCCATGAGAAACATGGGTATGGGTATGGGATTATTGTACCCGCACCATACCCTACCCATTGCCATCCTTACCAGATGATGGACGAGGGGCCCACAAGCCCAGGGGGCGCGGCCTTACCCCCTTAGCCACGCCGGGCAGGCTTGTGGGGCCCTTACAACTCCGTTTGACCTAATTCCTGGCCTATAAATTCCCAAATATTCAAAAACCCTCGGAGCGAGACCCGGAACAATTTTATTGCCGCCGCAAACCTCTGTTCCGAAGGGATCTCATCTAGAGCCCTTTTTCGGCACCCTACCGGAGGGGGGAATCATCGGGGAGGCCATCTTCATCAACCTTGCTGCCTCCATGGTGATGCGTGAGTAGTTCATCCTCGGGGCTGAGGGTTTGTACCAGTAGCTATGTGTTTGATCTCTCTCTCTCTCATGTTCTTGATGGATTCTGATCTTGATGTATCATTAGCATTATTAATATAGTTGGATCATATGATGTTTTCCCCCTTTATCCTTTTTGTGGTGAATTGAGTCTTGCTCTTTGAAGCTTCTTTATGTTGGATTGAATACTTTGGATTTGAGATCACTTGATGTATGTCTTGCTTGTGGATACCCATGGTGACAATGGGGTAATCTATTGAGATAAATTGATGTATGTTTTGGTAATCCACTTGCGGATTCCCGTGGTGACATTGGGTTAATCAAGGCATAAAGGTTGATACACGTTTTCATCCTACTTTCTTCAATAGAATAGAAACTTTGGAGTAATTCTTTGCTGAACTTTGAGGGATTATCATGTCGTCCAATTATATTAATCATGTTGAGAGATTGCACTAGTGAAAGTATGAACCCTAGGCCTTGTTTCCAAGCATTGAGACACCGTTTTACCTACTTTTGTTACTTGTTACCTTGCTATTTTTATTTGTTCAGATTACAAAAAACTATTTCTACCATCAATATTACACATCTATCATCATCTCTTCGCTGAGCTAGTGCACCTATACAACTGACAATTGTATTAGGTGTGTTGGAGATATAAGAGACCACTTGTCACTACTGGAATCAGGGAATTTGCCGTCTGCCATGGCAGGCGGCAAAGAACCAGAAAGCGGACGGCAAAGGCCTTTGCCGTTAGCCGCAGACGGCAAACAGTTTCGGCACAGTAAGTTATGGTAAAGAGCTTCTTTGCCGTCTCCTTTCCCACAGCGGACGGCAAAGACCTTTGCCGTCAGCTTTCCAGCACAAGCAGACGGCAAAGAAGGTGGACGGCAAAAAATAGACGTTAGCCACGTTAGGTGACTAACGGGAGGCTGTGCCGTTAGCCGGACTAAACTACAGACGGCAAAGAATGTTTTTTACTTTTTAAAAAATAAAATGACGTCGGAGCAGGGCATCTTGTCCAACAGCAGGTAATCTTTTTCTTTTTTTTTGCGGGTAACAGCAGGTAATCTATCCAAATTGGATCGAGGCAGAGCTCGCTGGAGCAGAGCTGCTCACCGCCCACGCCGAGAGGGCCACGTCACGCGTCGTCATCGTCAAAGGCCGGCCGTGCCCTGCTGTTGTTTGGCGGCCGTGCCGGAGGGAGGAGGAGCCGCCGAAGAGAGATGGGTGAAGCTTCACGCGGAGCCGGCGAGGTGGCAGAGGTTCACGCAGTGCTCGGAGACGGGAAGGCAGGCGAGGGGCGCGGCGCCGGACGGACGGGCGAGGGCCGCGGAGTCCGGCTGCTCGGAGATGGGCGGACGGGCGGGCGCGGTGCCGGACGAACGAGTGAGGGCCGCGGATTCCGGCTGCTCAGGGACGCCGGACGGGCGGGCGGGCGTTGGCCTGCGGCGGGCGGCTGCTCGGGGGCGGCGGAAGGGCGGGCGGGCGGGCGGGGGTTGGCCGGCGGCGGGCGGCTGCTCGGGGGCGCCGGACGGGCGGGCGGGCGGGCGGCTGCTCCGGGAGAAGAAAGAGGAGGGAGCTCGGGGGAGGGGAGAGGAGGGAGCTCGGGGGAGGAGAGAGGAGGGAGCAGGAGAGAAGACGGCGCTGGCCGGCGGCGTTGGTCTCGGGGGAGAAGGAGAGAGAGAGGAAATGTGGAGAAGAAGAGAGAGAGGAGGGGTGCGTTCGTGGGTGGAGACGGGAGTCACGGGTGCGTGGTCGTGGGTGGGGGCCGGACGTGGGTGGGATGGGGTGTGTGTCCGACGGCTGCAGTTGATTGGAACATGCATGTTTGATCTTGCCACGACATCGATCCGCGTGATCGATCCGCGTGATGTGTTTCCTCTTTGCCGTCTGCCAAAACAAATACAGACGGCAAACAGCTCGCTTTGCCGTCTGCCAATAAAAATAACAGACGGCAAAGGTCCCAAAGGCAGACGGCAAAGATCTGGCGGACGGCATCCAGCCCGTCCGTCTGACCTACCCATCCGCAGGGTCCAGTGGGGCCCGGCTGAGCTCTTTGCCGTCTGCTTCTGGACCTTTGCCGTCCGCCAGCGGACGGCAAAGAAATGGCAGATGGCAAACTTTATATTTGCCATCAGTCGGTTCTTTGCCGTCTGCTTTTTAGAAGCAGACGGCAAAGACCCTCTTTGCCGTCGCCTAGCAGACGGCAAAGAACAGGCAGATGGCAAATTCCCTGATTCCAGTAGTGTGTATTTGATTGCAGGGTTGTTTGAGAGAGACTATCTTCATCCTACACCTCCCACCGATTGATAAACCTTAGGTCATCCACTTGAGGGAAATTTGCTGCTGTCCTAGAAAACTCTGCGCTTGGAGGCCCAACCAAGTCTACAAGAATAAAGTTGCGTAGTAACCCCACAAGCCAGGGTGGCGTGCCCTGGGGGTAGGGCGTGCCTGCCTGCCTTGTGGACCCACCGAGGCTCTTCTTTGGTAATTATTTCTTCCAGTATTTTTTATATATTCCAAAATAAATCTCCATAAAATTTCATGTCATTTTGAGCGCCGGAGAATTACTATCTCTGCTGTACCTTTTTCAGGTCAGAATTCCAGCTGCCGGTAATCTCCCTCTTTCGATGTATCTTGCATTTTTAAGAGAGAAAAGGCATTTGAATTGCATCATAAAGTGAAATATAGCTTCAAAACAAGATAAATAACAGTAGGAAATCATGATGCAAAATGGACGCATGAGCTCCCCGAAGCTTAGACTCCGCTTGTCCTCAAGCAAAAACCGAACTCAGTAAACATGACCACAGGTTTAAAGAGGGAGGTGTCGATAAAAAGAAAATACAGACATGGCAACAACATGTTTATAAGCATCATTATAACAGCAACTATCATTCATAAAACTTCTCATGATCAAGTAACAATATATCCACAAGTAAAGGTATAAACAATAAACTCTCTTGAAACCTAACAAACTGTGTTCTCAGTCATTCAAGCAATTACAATTCATCATACTTTCCAGAAAAGTCTATGTAAGAGCTTTTAATTTAGCAAATTTCCACATGCTCAACTATCATATAATCTTCTAATGATTGCTGGTACTCAAAGCATACTTTTAGAGCAAACGGTTTCCATTGGACACAAAGGAAGATGGGGGTTTAATATGTCACCTCCCAACTTATTTACCACAGCGATAATTGTCAATAATAATAACTCATGATCATATATATTCAACTGGATATATGTGCCTGGATCTTTCCCCACCACATGTTGTTTGCCAAGTGGAGAATAATAAGGTTGGAATAAGGAGAATTTGACTCAACGTAAAAGTAAAATTGCAGAAAAAGTAAAATATAGGCCCTTCGCAGAGGGAAGTAGAGGTTGTCATGCGCTTTTAAGTTAGATGTCTGAGTTTTTAATGTAAAGGAACATCACTTAAATATTGCCCCTTATGACAGTGGCCTTTATTGAGCATTATGTCGCTTTTATTACTCCACCATCACAAGTTCGTGCCAAGCTTTTTTCCCTTACAATAAAAGATCACACATATTTAGAGGCATTTTTTATTGCTTGCACCAATGACAACTTACTTGAAGGATCTTACTCAATCCATAGGTAGATATGGTGGACTCTCATGGCAAGAAACTGGGTTTAAGGGTATTTGGATGCACAAGTAGTATCTCCACTTAGTACAGAAATTTTGGCTAGCAAAGATTATAAACAAGCACCACATCTTGAAGGATCCATGACAATATAACTTCTATGCAAATATACATAAACATGATTCATTACGTTGTCTTCCTTGTTCAATATCAACTATTTGACCAAGTTTGTCCAATATCAACTAGCATCTCTACTTAGCGAGGGTTCACAATCATAAAAGGTGTCCAAGATAGTATATTTGCATGTGAAATCTCTCTTCCTTGACTATTCTTTCATGAATTGTTTGAATGACCAATGCTATGTTCGTTAACTTCCAATGGATTTTATTCCTGACACCCTTTTGTGAAGTCATTACTCCTCATGGGATAAGCATATGAAATTTATTTTGCAACGATGATATGCATAGCAACAAAAAGCAAAAGATACTAATACTAATCTTTATTATAGAAACTCTCACGCACGGTTACATTGATAGAATGGGGATGAAACGAACACTCAAAAACTACTTCATACTAATACTTTTTCTAAATCACAAAATAACTAAGGATCGAACTAAGATAGATAATGATGGTAAAAAGGTGGTGATGATACGATACCGGGGCACCTCCCCCAAGCTTGGAACAAGCCAAGGGTGGTGCCCATACCCGAATACTCAAGTTTCCTTCTTTGGTGATGATGGTGGGATCTTTTTGGCGATAATCCCCTTGAGGGTATGATTTTCTTCTACAAGTGTGTCGATCTTTTGCTTGAGCGTCCTATTCTCAGCCCTTAGTTTGTCGGTAACCTTTAGTGCCCCATCTACCAAAGGTGCAAGATTTTTACATGAAGTTGGAGACTTGTTTTCCTGCACACGACGAGAAGAGTTATTATGAATATTAATAGCTCCCACAAAGGTAGGTAGGCTAGACTTTTTGAACTCAGTCTCCTCCATGTCCTCTGGAAGAGGTAAAGGGACATCTTCTTCGTCCTCACTGCAAACTTCCTTCGTAGGTTCCTTCAAGTTGGCAACAATCTCTTCCTCCGATGACCACTCATAGTAAACCGCTATGAGGACGTTTACCAGGGGCTGACCGGACGATACGATGCTTAGCACGAAGTTTCCCAGGAGCCATGATGAACTAGAGCCCAAAATCCTGACAAAAAATAGCTCAAAACAAAAACAGGAAGAAAACTTGTGATACGGAGGTCAAAACATCATGGGATATATATAATGAATCTCACGAAGGTTTTGTTGAATTTTGTGTGATTGAAGTTTTCAAGTTTTGGGTGAGATCACGATGGATGAAGGAATACGGAGTAGCAAAAGCCTAAGCTTGGGGATGCCCTAGGCACCCCAAGGTAATATTCAAGGAAGACTCAAGCGTCTAAGCTTGGGGATGCCCCGGAAGGCATCCCCTCTTTATTCTACCGACCATCGGTAATTTTACTTGGAGCTATATTTTTATTCGTCACATGATATGTGTTTGGCTTGGAGCATCTTGTATGATATGAGTCTTTGCTTTTTTTGCTTTTTAGTTTGTCACAATCATCTTTGCTGCACACACCTATTTTGAGAGAGCCACACGTTATCATCATAATTTGTAGAATGCTCTATGTGCTTCACTTAAATTTTTTGAGCTAGGCAGTTGGTCTAGTGCTTCTTTTAAATCCTTTTGAGCACGGTGGTGGCCGAAATTTTGTAGAAATAAACTCTCATGCTTCACTTATATTATTTTGAGAGTTGATTAAAATTTTGTAGAAATAAATTCTCATGCTTCACTTATATCATTTTGAGAAATGACTTGATTGAAATTTTGAAGAAATGAATTCTCATGCTTCACTTATATTATTTTGAGAATTGTTAAGACCGAAATTTTGAAGAAATATTTGCGCTCTCATGCTTCACTTAAATCTTTTTGAGAGATGATGATAGTAACGGTAATTTGCACATGTTATGCAATTGGTCCCAAAGTGATGAATATTCAAGAGGGATATAGATAAAAACTTTCATATAGATCATTGGATATGACAAGTGTGATTCCTTGCAATAATTTTGCGATATGGAAATGATGATATGTGATGCCATGTTAGTGAGTAATTATGCTTAAGTAAGAATATTGGTGTTAAGGTTTGTGATTCCCTATGCAAGCACGTTAAGTCAATAGTTATGCAATGAAGTTATATCCTACTATGGTGCATTATTCGGTGTTAGTTATGTTCAATGCATGTTTATGACCGTTTTCGTTTTTTGGTTGGTTGCTTCTCAATCTTTTGCTAGCCTTCATTTGTACTAAGCGGAAATACTGCTTGTGCATCCAAAATCCTTAAAACCAGTTTTGCCTTATGAGTCGACTATATCTACCTATATGCGGTATTCCAATGCCGTTCCAAGTAAATTTGCGTGTGCCAACTCTAAATTTCAAAATAATTTTTCTATTTTGTGTGCCCGTACCGCTCATGAAGCGGCACGGGGTAGCCAATATCTTCCATGCTAGGTGTGTTATTCTCAAGATGAGTGTTTATTCACTTGTCATTGCACGAGAGTGTGGCGGTAATAGGGATGCCCGTCCCGAATTGTTATATTGCTAAAATGCCAAAATTGCAGTAATGTAATAATAATGAAAACAAAAGAAAATCTCCCTCGGAAGGAAATAAAAAAATCTTAATGAAGGGGAGTACTCTCGCGGAAAGAAAAATCTTAATGAAGGAGAGTATAATTTATTTTCAGTTTGGGAACCGCCTATGATGTATGTAGCATGGAAGATATTGGAAATTCTCATTCATTTTCGTTGACAGGAAAAGCATGCCTCCCAAAATATTTTCTATTTACTTTTATAAAAAATTTATTTTTCTTGAGTCTCCATCTTGTCTTACAAAAGCACCAACTAGAGAACACTATTGTCATACTTGTGCATTGGTTGTAGCTAATATTTGAGTGTGTTTCATAAATGGATCAATGATTGAGCATAATGGGCTAGGGATAACTTTCTTTAGCGTTGATATTTTAAAAGACATGGTTGCTTGTTACTATGCTTGAGTATCTATGTTTTCATGTCAAATTATAGACTATTGCTTTGAATCATATAAGTCCAATGTCCATGCTACAAAAATAAAAAGAATATGTGATAAATATGTTAGGCAGCATTCCACATCAAAAATTTTGTTTTTATCATTTACCTACTCGAGGACGAGCAGGAATTAAGCTTGGGGATGCTGATACGTCTCCAACGTATCTATAATTTTTGATTGTTCCATGCTGTTATAATATCAATCTTCGATGTTTTTATAATCATTTACAGCAATTTTATATCATTTGTGGAGACTAACCTATTAACCTAGTGCCCAGTGCCAGTTGCTGTTTTCTGCCCTGCTTTTGTTTCACAGAAAATCAATATCAAACGAAGTCCAAATACAGTGAAACTTTTTGGAGATTTTTTCTTGGGCTAGAAGAATACTGGAAGCTTCGGGAGAGGGCCAGAAGAAGAGGAGGTGGGCCACGAGGCACCAGGGCGCGCCCCAGGAGGGGTGGCGCGCCCTGGTACCTCGTGGGCCCACCCCAACTCCGTTTGACCTAATTCCAGCACTATAAATTTAGGAAAAATCAGAAACCCTCAGGGGAGTCCACGAAATACTTTTTACGCCGCCGCAAGCCTCTGTTCCAGAGAGATCCCATCTGGGGTCCTTCTCCGGTAATCTGCCGGAGGGGGAATCGATCACAGAGGGGCTCTACATCAACCTTGCTACCTCTCCGATGATGCGTGAGTAGTTTACCACAGACCTTCGGGTCCATAGGCAGTATCTAGATGGCTTCTTCTCTCTTTTTGATGTTCAATCAATGTTCTCCTTGATGTTCTTGGAGATCTATCAGATGTAATCTTTCTTTGCGGTGTGTTTGTTGGGATCTGATGAATTGTGAGTTTATGATCAGATTATCCATGAATATTATTTGAGTCCTCTCTGATCTCTTTTATGCATGATTATTATAGCCTCGTATTTCTTCTCCGATCTATTGATTTGGTTTGGCCAACTGAGTTGATTTATCTTGCCATGGGAAGAGGTGCTTTGTTGTGGGTTCGATCTTGCGGTGCTCAATCCCAGTGACAGAAAGGGACATGACACGTATGTATCATTGCTACTAAGGGTAAAAAGATGGGATCTATTCATTGGGTTTATTAATTCATGAGTTTGTCTTGTCTACATCATGTCATTGTTCTTAAGGCATTACTCCGTTCTTATGGACTTAATTCACTAGATGCATGCTGGATAGCCCATCGATGTGTGGAGTAATAGTAGTAGATGCAGGCAGGAGTCGGTCTACTAATCTTGGACGTGATGCCTATATACATGATCATTGCCTTGGATATCGTCATGATTATTTGCTTTTCTATCAATTGCCCAACAGTAATTTGTCTACCCACCGTATGCTATTTTCTCGAGAGAAGCCTCTAGTGAAATCTATGGCCCCTGGGTCTATCAAAATCATATTACTAAAACCCTAAAAATATTGCTGCCATTTTATTTTATTTATTTTATTTAGTATTTTTGCTGCAATCTATCAATCTATCAAATACAATTTAATCTTGCAATCTTACCGCCAAGGGATTGACAACCCCTTGTTTGCGTTGGGTGCAAGGATTTGTTGTTTGTGTGCAGGTACTGCTTACTAGGTGTTGTGTGATTCTCCTACTGGTTCGATAACCTTGGTTTCATAACTGAGGGAAATACTTATCTCTACTGTGCTGCATCATCGCTTCCTCTTCGGGGAAAATCCAACGCAAGCTACAAGTAGCAAACCCCCACAAGCCAGGGTGGCGCGCCTCCCTGCCTTGAAGGGCCCATGGGCACTCTCTCGGCTGCTTTTGATTTTCGTAATTTTTTATTTATTCCAAAATGGATAGAAAGTATTTTTATAGAATTTTTGGAGTCGGTTTATTTATCGTATCACGTACCTATTCCTTTTTCAGAATTCTGGAGTGTTCCGGAAGGTCTCTTCTATGTACTCTTGCTGTGTAATTACTTGAATAACGTCCGAATCAATGTTAATGGGGTTACCTGCAATATAATGTTTAAGTCTTTGCCCATTAACCACCTTCGGTTTGTTTCCTTCGGCGTTATTGATCTTGATGGCTCCGGAACGGTAAACTTCTTCGATAACATAGGGTCCTTCCCATTTGGAGAGAAGTTTGCCTACAAAATGCCTAAAACGAGACTTGTACAAAAGAACTTTGTCACCAATATTAAATTTTCGTTTCTGAATTCTTTATCATGCCATCTTTTAACTTTTTCTTCGAATAATTTGGCATTTTCATAAGCCTCCGTTCTCCACTCATCTAGAGAACTTATATCAAATAACCACTTTTCACCAGCAAGTTTGAATTCATAATTAAGTTCTTTAGCTACCCAATAAGCTTTAAGTTCTAACTCAAGAGGTAAATGAAATGCTTTTCCATAAACCATTTTATAAGGGGACATACCCATAGGATTTTTATAAGCAGTTCTATATGCCGAGAGTGCCTCATCTAGTTTCTTAGATGAATTCTTCCTGGATTTATTAACAGTCCTTTGCAAGATTAATTTTATTTCTCTATTACTCAATTTTACTTGCCCACTAGACTGAGGATGATAAGGTGATGCTACTCTATGGTTTACATCATATTTAGCCAAAACTTTCCTGAAAGCACCATGAATAAAATGTTAACCACCATCAGTCTTTAAATATCTAGGGACTCCAAACCTCGGGAAGATAACCCCTTTAAGCATTTTAATAGAAGTTTTGTGATCAACACTCTTAGTTGGAATAGCTTCTACCCATTTAGTGACAAAATCAATAGCAACTAGTATATGAGTGTACCCATGCGAGGAAGGAAAAGGTCCCATATAATCAAAACCCCATACATCAAATGGTTCAATAACAAGTGAATAATTCATAGGCATTTCCTGACGTCTACTAATATTTCCAACTCTTTGACATTCATCAAAAGAAAGGTCAAACTTATGTGCATCTTTGAAGAAAGTAGGCCAATAAAACCCAAAATGTAATACCTTACGTGCTGTACGGTCTGTTGCGTGGTGTCCTCCGCATTCACCGGAGTGGCACTTCCTCCAGATTTGTTCCTGTTCATACTCAGGTACACATCGTCTAATCATACCATCTACTCCTTCTTTATACAAATGTGGGTCATCCCAAAAGTAATGTCTCAAGTCAAAGATGATTTTCTTCTTTTGTTGATAGGTGAAGCTAGGTGGTATATATTTGGCAACAATGTAATTAGCATAATCAGCATACCAAGGGTTATCACGAGAGGAATTATTGATAACAGCTAATTTCTCATAAGGAAAACTATCATTGATAGGTATTGGGTTATCAAAAATATTTTCCATCCTAGACAAATTATCTGCTACAGGATTTTCAGCTCCCTTTCTATCAACAATATGCAAATCAAAGTCTTGTAACAAAAGCACCCATCTAATCAATCTAGGCTTAGCATCTTTCTTATCAATAATATATTTAATAGCAGCATGATCAGTGCGAATAGTAACTTTCGAATCAACAATATAAGGTCTGAATTTATCACAAGCAAACACAACTGCTAGAAATTCTTTCTTAGTAGTACCATAATTTCTCTGAGCGTTGTCCAAGGTCTTACTAGCATAATAAATAACATTCAATTTCTTCTCAACCCTTTGACTAAGAACATCACCTATAGCATAATCACTAGCATCACACATAATTTCAAAGGGTAAATTCCAATGAGGTGGTTGAACAATAGGAGCAGTGATCAAAGATTTCTTAAGTATTTCAAATGCTTCTACACAATCATCATCAAAAACAAATGGAACATCTTTTTGCAAGAGATTAGTAAGAGGCCTAGAAATTTTGGAGAAGTCCTTAATGAACCTTCTATAAAAACCAGCATGACCAAGAAAACTCCTTATACCTTTGATTTCTTTAGGACATGGCATTTTCTCAATGGCATCAACTTTAGCTTTATCTACATCCATGCCCCTTTCAGAAGTCTTATGACCGCGGACTATACGTTCATTTACTGTGAAGTGGCACTTCTCCCAGTTCAAGACAAGACTAGTTTCCTCACATCTCTGCAAAACTTTATCATGATTGCTCAAACAGTCATCAAAAGAAGTTCCGTAGACGGAAAAATCATCCATGAAGACTTGAACAATTTTTTCACAGAAATCATTAAATATGGCAGTCATGCATCTTTGAAAGATAGCAGGTGCATTGCATAAACCAAATGACATTCTTCTATAAGCAAAAGTTCCAAAAGGACAAGTAAAAGTAGTTTTCTCCTGATCTTCAGGGCAAACAGTTATTGGAGAAAAACCGGAATATCCGTCTAGGAAGCAGAAGTGTATATGCTTAGATAATCTTTCTAACATTTGGTCAATGAAAGGCAGAGGATAATGATCTTTTCTAGTACCCTGATTCAATTTTCTAAAATCAATAACCATCCTATAACAAGTTACAACTCTTTGCGGGATAAGTTCATTTTTATCATTAGGAACAACAGTAATGCCACCTTTCTTAGGGACACAATGAACATGACTTACCCATCTACTATCAGCTATAGGATAAATTATACCTGCCTCGAGGAGCTTCAATATTTAATTTGTTACCCCTTCCTTCATTTTTGGATTCAAGCAGCGTTGATGATCAACAACAGGTTTAGCGTCTGGCTCCATATAAATTTTGTGTTCACACATAGTGGGGCTAATGCCCTTAAGATCATCCAGAGTGTATCCAATTGCAGCACGGTGTTTCCTTAGAGTTTTCAACAATCTTTTCTCTTCGTGCGCTGAAAGGTTAGCATTAATAATAACAGAATATATTTTCTTTTCATCAAGATAAGCATATTTCAAAGTATCAGGGAGTTTCTTTAATTCAAACACAGGGTCACCCTTAGGTGGTGGAGGATCTCCCAAAATTTCAACATGCAAATTATGCTTAAGAATAGCTTCTTGCCTAAAGAATATTTCATCTATTTCATTTCTATCTTTCATATGCATATCATATTCATGGTCTAATAAATATTGTTCTAAAGCATCTGTAGGAGGCACAACAATAGAAGCAAGACCAACAATAACATCTTCACTAGGTAAATCTCAATCATGATGTTGTTTGGAGAACTTAGAAAAATTAAACTCATGAGACTCATCTCTGAACTTAACTTTAACCATTTCCTTAGAACAGTCAATTTCAGCATTAACAGTATTCAAGAAGGGCCTACCAAATATAATGGGACAAATATTACCTTGTTGAGATCCAAGTACTAAGAAATCAGTAGGATATTTGATATTACCACACAAGACTTCGACATCTCTTACAATCCCAAGAGGTGAGATGGTATCCCTATTTGCATGCTTAATAGTAACATCAATCTCTTCTATCTCAATAGGTGAAATATCATGCATAACTTATTGATAGAGAGAGAAATTAATTGCACATATACTGGCACCCGTATCACATAAACCATGGTAACAATGATCTCCAATCTTAACAGAAACAACAGGCATGCCAACAACCTTTTTATTCTTATCTATCTTATCCTGTTCATTTCTAACAAGTTTAGCAATTCTAGCAGCATCTTCACAAAAATATATAACATGCCCATCAATATTTTCAACCATGAGATCTTTAACCATTGCAATAGAACACTACTGGGAAAAGGCTTATAGGTGGCCTCAAATTAGTGGCGGGCACGGCCAGGAACCCACCACTGCTATTTTGGAAAAGTAGCAGTGGCAGGTAACAAATCGAACCCGCCACTGGAATAGACACAGCAGTGGCGGGTAGAAATACTTACCCGCCACTCGTAAACTCTTCCAAATTTGTCCGCGTGATGAAAGCTAGCAGTGGCGGGCGCACAAGTATCGCCCGCCACTGAAAAATTTCGGTAACCCGCGCCAAAAAAATTCAAAATATCCAGAAGTTAGCTATGGCGGGCCCTAAGAGCCGCCCGCCACACATAAGTTAGGTACAAAAATGCCTAAGAAAATCATATTTCCTAAACCTAGAATAGTCTCAAATTTGAGCATGGGGCTTTGGACGTTGTGTACTAATCAAAGAAAAAGTTTGAGGTTAAAATGATTTTAAAAAAATGAGTTGTGTGTGTAAGGTGGCGGTTTCAATTCGAAACCCTTACACTTCGTGGGAGACTGTCCGGTTTGTACACGATCCGCATCAAGTTTTTGCCGTAACGATCTGAAATTTTTACCACACCCTACATGTGTCCAATGAAGATAGCATGCAAAGTTTCATCCCTTTCGGAGCTCGTTTTCCCGCTATTTCATACAGAAGAGGGTTCTGCCCTTTTTAGTTGCCGGAAAATCAGTTAATGCCATGAAAATAGAAAACCAACTCAAAAAGTGCTCAGCTTTGAGCATGGGGCTTTGGACGTTGTGTACTAATCATAGAAAAAGTTAGGGGTTAAAATGATTTAAAAAAAATGAGTTGTTTGTGTAAAGCGGCGGTTTCCGTTCGAAACCCTTACATTTCGTGGGAGAGTGTCCGGTTTGTACATGATGTGCATCAAGTTTTTGCCGTAACGATCTCAATTTTTTACCACACCCTGACTACTAGGAAAAGGCTTATAGGTGGCCTCTAATTAGTGGCGGGCGTTGCCTGTCACCCGCCACAGCTATTTTGAAAAAGTGGCATTGGCGGGTGAAAATTTACGCCCGCCACAGCTAAGATCTCTTAAGTGGCGGGCATTTCATGCCACCCGCCACTCATAAAATCTTCTAGAGTGGACTTGTTTGAAAAACTCTTCAGTGGCAGGCAGTAATTACCGCCCGCCACAGCTACCTAGATCAGCAGTGGCGGGCAGATATCTATGCCCGCCACAAGTTATCCTTCCCCGATGGCCAATATTGGCAGAAAATAGCTATGGCGGGTATCAATTTCCCCGCCACTATTAGATCACACAGAAGTGGCGGGCGTAGTTTACCGCCTGCCACAGGGTATTTTCCCGCGTGAGGCGCTGTCCACGTCACTTAGCAGTGGCGGGCCTTGGGCGGCGCCCGCCACTGATTAGATCGCATACAGTAGCTTCCCTCCCCCCAATTTCTTCTTCCTCTCCAACAAGCTCCTCTTTTTCTCCCTCTTACTCCTCTCACCATTGGTCATCCTAGCCACTCTCTCACCTCCTTAACGTTATGGGACCCACTTTTCCATGGCATAGTTACTCCCCGGCTCCACCTCCACCCTAACTAACCACCTCTCCATTAAAGAAGACACAGCAGCACCCTCTCTAACCCTCCAGAGGTAGGGCCACCAAATTAAACACCTCCAACCACCACATCTCTCTCTTCTTGATTTCATCCGATCGATCACACATGACGGGAGAGACAAGCGAGATACGTTTTAGGAGAGAAAATTCTTGTCCAAAATCTATCTATACGCTTTAATTAGAGTAGTCATTGTATGAGCATGCATGCGTAGTTGATTGTTGGTGTGGCGGTGGACGTGTAGGGCGACGCAACATTCAGTTGATCGCATGCTTTGTTGCATTTTTTTCACAGAATACAAATGAGTGCCAAATCTCGTCGAAATGTTGATTAATTTCCGTTTCGTCGAGTTGGTGTCACTCAATATGTTCATTTTTAGCAAAGGTGATGACGAATTTTTGAATTTTGCATATTCTTAGATGAAATAGTAATCGATTACGTTATGTATGTATGTTGCAGGTGGCGTCGAATGATGGATCGTAGTTGGATGTATAACTCCTTACCACGGGCGTCCAATGATTTTGTTAATGGCTTGATGGAGTTCTTAGAGTTTGCGGAGAAAGATATGAGAGAAAGGGGTGCCGAGAAAATATGTTATCCGTGTGTTAATTGCGAGAATGATGTTATGTACAAATATGACCCAGGAGAGTTGCATAAGCACTTGTTGGCTAGTGGTTTCATGCCCAATTATACAACATGGACAAGTCATGGTGAGGATGGGATGTCAAGTGAAGAAGCGGAACATGACGAAGAACAAGAATGGATGATGGATGGAGATGATGAATAGTCTGGCGGTGATGAGGACGACAAGTCGGGTGAAGAGTCGGGCGAAACTAAGGAGGCCGAAGCAGACAAGGCAATCGTCGGGGGCAAATTGGCCGAAATGGTGCACGACCAATACATGCAAGAGTTAATCGTGAAAGAGACTAGCACCGAGACAACTGCTCGTAGAGAGGCTAACAAACCGGCGACTCTCATGAGAGACTCGACAACTCCACTGTACGCAGGTTCCAAGCCGAAACACACCCGCCTAAGTGTCATGATGAATCTTTTGGACATTAAGGCAAAAAGCAATAGCACAGAGACGTCCCTCGATATGAACTTGAAGTTTTTGCATGATATTCTTCCTGACGGCAACGTGCTGCCAAAAAGTATCGATGAGGCGAAGAAGGTACTGTGTCCTCTTGATATGGAGCCGATAAAATACCACGCGTGCAAAAATGACTGCATCATTTATCGGAACGAGCACTCTAAGCTAACAAGGTGTCCAACATGCAATGCACCCCTATTCAAGCGGGGAAATAATAGTCGGGAAGACAATGATGGTTATAGCGCACTCGCTAGCGGTACTCCTCATAAGGTTGTATGGTACTTTCCAATCATTCCACACCTGAAGTGTTTGGATGCAAACAAGAAGCAGGCAAAGCTTATGCTTTGGCATGGCGAGAGGAAGAACAACGATGACGAAGTGATTAGACATGTTGCAGATGGTTGCCAGTGGAAAGCAATCGACGACCACTTCGCCCATTTTAGTGGAGATGATAGGAATGTCAGGCTGGGCCAGCATGGACGGTCTTAATCCCTTTAGCAGCCAAAATAGCATGCACAACACCTGGCCTGTGGTTGTATGCATCTACAACCTCCCCCCGTGGGTGTGCAAGAAGCAAAAGTATCTACACATGGTCATGCTAATTCAAGGGCCAAGCCAATCGGGTAGTGATCTGAACCTGTATCTGTAGCTATTCAAGGAGGAGCTAGAAATTTTATGGTCAGTTGAAGGGGTGCGGACACATGACGCTTTAATAGGCGATTATTTCCCTATGAAAGCTGCTCTGCACACGACGGTGCAAGACTATCCGGCATACGGTTATAATTCAGGTCGGGTTTGCCACGGGAACTGTGCGTGTGTTAGGTGTGAGGATGAAACCCATTATCTCTATCTGAAGGTGTCTCATAAAACTCTTTACATGGGGCATCGAAGATGGCTGAAAAAAATGATGAATGGAGAAACAGAGAAGATTTGTTGGACAATACAATAGAAAAGCGAGGGAAGCCACGCAAGAAGAGTGGAGAAGAAATCCTAGAAATGTTGAACAATAGGGAAGAGTGTCTAGAGCCTAGAAAGAAGCGGAAGAGAGTGGAGCCACTCTTCAAAGTATGGAAAACACGGACTCCATTTTGGGACTTGGAGTACTGGAAGTATCTCTCCACGCCCCATTGTATCGATGTCATGCGTACCGCGAAGAATGTTTGCGAGAGTTTGGTTGCTACCATTCTGAACATCCCAGACAAGACAAAAGATACGGGGAGCTCAAGAAAAGACCTAGAAGCCCTCAAAATTAGGGAGGGTTTGTGGGTTGACGTGGAGGATAGCGTCGTTGGCAAGGTTAATAAAACGGTCAAAATTCATACCCGATTGCTACAATCTGTCCCTAGGGGAGCTTGATAAGATATTCAACTGCCTTGCTAATGTTCGAGTTTGTTCGGGCACTCATCAAATATACACAGATATTTGTCACGTGACAAGAAAATTTTATTTGGGATGAAGTCGCATAACTGTTACGTGATGATTACACATATACTGTCGGTTGCAATTAGAGGGATAATGGAACCGTATGTCAGAAAGACACTCCAAGACCTGTGTAACTTTTTTGATGTCATCTCTCATAAATCGATCAGCGTGGAGTGTTGCCAAAAACTACAAGAAGAGATTGTTGTCATACTATGTGAGCTGGAGGTGTACTTCCCACCCTCATTCTTTGACATCATGGTGCATCTACTTGTCCACGTTGTCGGAGACATCATAGACCTGGGCCCGGTATTCCTCCACAATATGTTCCCCTTTGAAAGGTTAAATGGGATACTCAAATGATACGTTCATAATAGTGTTGGAAATATGCCCTAGAGGCAATAATAAATTGGTTATTATTATATTTCCTTGTTCATAGTAATCGTTTATTATCCATGCTATAATTGTATTGATTGGAAACTCAAATACATGTGTGGGTACATAGACAACACTGTGTCCCTAGTAAGCCTCTAGTTGACTAGCTTGTTGATCAAAGATGGTTAAGGTTTCCTGGCCATGGACATGAGATGTCATTTGATAACGGGATCACATCATTAGGAGAATGATGTGATGGACAAGACCCAAACTGTAAACGTAGCATTTGATCGTGTCAGTTTATTGCTATTGTTTTCTGCATGTCAAGTATCTGTTCCTTTGACCATGAGATCATGCAACTCACTGACACCGGAGGAATACCTTGTGTGTATCAAACGTCGCAACGTAACTGGGTGACTATAAAGGTGCTCTACAGGTATCTCCGAGGGTGTCTGTTGGGTTGGCATGGATCAAGACTGGGATTTGTTACTCCGTATGACGGAGAGGTATCTCAGGGCCCACTCGGTAATACAACATCACAATGAGCCTTGCAAGCAATGTGACTAAAAGTGTTAGCCACAAGATCTTGTATTACGGAACGAGTAAAGAGACTTGCCGGTAACGAGATTGAACTAGGTATAGTGATACCGACGATCGAATCTCGGGCAAGTAACATACCGAAGAACAAAGGGAACAGCATACGGGATTAACTGAATCCTTGACATAGAGGTTCGACCGATAAAGATCTTCGTAGAATATGTAGGAGCCAATATGGGCATCCAGGTCCCGCTATTGGTTATTGGCCGTAGAGGTGTCTCGGTCATGTCTACATAGTTCTCGAACCCGCAGGGTCTACACACTTAACGTTTGGTGACGATTAGTATAATTGAGTTATTATGTTGGTGACCGAAAGTTGTTCGGAGTCCCGGATAAGATCCCGGACGTGACGAGGATCTCCGGAATAGTCCGGAGGTAAAGATTGATATATGTGATAATAGTGTTTTGATCTCTGGAAGGGTTCCGGAGTTCACCGGAAGGGGTTCCGGATGTTTACCGAAGTGTTCGGGTGCAGCAACACTTTATATGAGCCAAAGGGATAAAGCCCACAAGGTATTGGAAAGTGCAAAAGTAGTTTTGCTGCCGCGTAAGCGGTACTACCGCTTGGTGAAGCGGTACTACCGCCGGAGCGGTACTACCGCTTGTTGGAAGCGGTACTACCGCCCAAGCGGTACTACCGCTTGTGTGAAGCGGTACTACCGCTTGTGCGCGGCTGTGCACGATTCGGCAGGGTCCGAATTGGACTCTTTTCCTGCGGGCCAAAC
Organism: Elymus sibiricus; assembly: GCA_039707655.1. Classification (NCBI taxonomy): domain Eukaryota; kingdom Viridiplantae; phylum Streptophyta; class Magnoliopsida; order Poales; family Poaceae; genus Elymus; species Elymus sibiricus. The sequence goes on along the minus strand of CM077674.1, from coordinate 404,627,108 downwards.
CGACCTTGTGCGGGCAAAACCGACCCGGAGGAGGCTTTTACTCCAAGTTTAGACCCCAAGGCTCAACATATAAATAGAGGGGCAGGGCTAGCACACGGGACACATCAGGATTTCCCAAGCCGTGTGCCGGCAACCCTAGCCCTCTAGTTCCTCCGTCATAATCTCCGTAGTGCTTGGCGAAGCCCTGCAGAGATTGTTCCTCACCACCATCACCACGCCGTCGTGCTGCTGGAACTCAACCACTACTTCATCATCGCTCGCTGGATCGAGGAGGTGAAGGCGTCATCAAGCCGTACGTGTGTTGAACGCGGAGGTGCCGTCCGTTCGGCACTGGATCGGAAGGATCGTGATTGGATCGCGGGACGCTCGGCGATTTGGATCGCGAAGACGTTCGACTACATCAACCGCGTTTATTAACGCTTCCGCTTAGCGATCTACAAGGGTATGTAGATTCACTCTCCCTCTCGTAGATGCTCATCACCATGGATAGATCTTATGTGTGCGTAGGAAAATTTTTGTTTCCCATGCAACGTTCCCCAACAGTGGTATCAGAGCTAGGTCTATGCGTAGATGAGATCTCGAGTAGAACACAAACGAGTTGTGGGCGTGGGTGTATACATATTGCTTGCCGTTACTAGTTGATACTTGATTCAGCGGCATTGTGAGATGAAGCGGCCCGGACCGACATTACGCGTACGCTTACGCGAGACTGGTTTTACCGCTGCGTGCACTTGTTGCATAAAGGTGACTGGCGGGTGTCTGTCTCTCTCACTTTAGTTGAATCGGTTCAATGAAGAGGGTTCTTTTAGAAGATCAAAAAGCAATCACTACACCACGTTGTGGTTTTGCGTAGGTAAGAACGGTTCTTGCAAACCCGTAGCAGCCACGTAAAATTTGCAACAACAATTAGAGGACGTCTAACTTGTTTTTGCAGGGTATGTTGTGATGTGATATGGCCAATTACATGATGAGATATATGTGATGTATGAGATGATCATGTATTGTATAGAATATCACGACTTGCATGTCGATGAGTACGGCAACTGGCAGGAGCCATAGAGTTGTCTTTAATTATTGTATGACCTGCGTGTCAATCATTAAGCGCTATGTAATGCTTTACTTTATCGCTAAACGTTAGCTATAGTCGTGGAAGCAACAGTCGGCGCGACAACCTTATGGCGACACATTGATGGAGATCAAGATGATGGAGATCATGGTGTCATGCCGGTGACGATGGAGATCATGCCGGTGCTTTGGAGATGGAGATCAAAAGCACAAGTTCATGGCCATATCATGTCACTTATGATTTGCATGTGATGTTAATCCTTTTATGCATCTTATTTTGCTTAGGACGACGGTAGCATTATAAGGTGATCCCTCACTTAAATTTCAAGATAAATTGTGTTCTCCCCAAGTGTGCACCGTTGCGAAAGTTCGTCGTTTCGAGACACGCCGTGATGATCGGGTGTGATAGACTCTACGTTCGCATACAACGGGTGTAAGCCATGTTACACGTGCGGAACACTCGGGTTAAACTTGACGAGCCTAGCATGTACAGACATGGCCTCGGAACACAAGAGACCGAAAGGTCGAACATGAGTCATATAGTAGATATGATCAACATGAAGATGTTCACCATTGAAACCACCTCAACTCACGTGATGATCGGACTTGAGTTGGTGGATTTGGATCATGTTACACTCGAATGATCGGAGGGATGTCAATTTGAGTGGGAGTTTTTAAGTAATATGATTAACTAAACTCATTATCTAAGAACAATAGTCTAAGTTGTCTTTGCAATATTTATGTTGTAGATCATGGCTCGCGCAGTAGCACCCCTGAATTTTAATGCGTTCCTAGAGAAAGCTAAGTTGAAAGATGATGGAAGTAACTTTGTGGACTGGGCCCGTAATCTAAGGATTATCCTTACGGCTTCCCAGAAGGCTTATGTCCTTAATGCACCGCTTGGTGATCCACCCGCTCCAGTTGAGTCTCTAGACGTTGTGAACGCCTGGCAGGCTCGTTCTGATGATTACTCAATAGTTCAATGTGCAATGTTGTATGGCTTAGAACCGGGACTTCAAAGACGTTTTGAACGTCATGGAGCATATGAGATGTTCCAGGAGTTGAAGTTTATCTTTCAGAAGAATGCCCGGATCGAGAGATATGAGATCTCCGATAAGTTCTATGCTTGCAAGATGGAGGAGAACGGGTCTATCAGTGATCACGTGCTCAGAATGTCTGGGTACTCCACCCGCCTGGCTGAGTTAGGGATGCCCCTTCCGCCAGAGGCTATCACTGACAGAGTTCTTCAATCATTGCCACCTAGCTACAAGAGCTTCGTGTTGAACTATAACATGCACGGGATGAACAAGTCAGTCGCCGAGCTGTTTGCGATGCTGAAAGCCGCTGAGTCTGAAATTCAGAAGGAGCATCAAGTGTTGATGGTCAATAAAACCACTAGTTTCAAGAAAAATGGCAAGGGTAAGAAGGGTAACTCCAAGAAGAGTGGCAAAGCAGTTGCTCCTCTCGTGAAGAAACCCAAGGCTGGACCCAAACCAGAAACTGTGTGTTTTCATTGCAAGGGAACTGGACACTGGAAGCGGAATTGCCCCAAGTATTTGGCTGACAAGAAGGCGGCCAACAACAAACAAGGTATATATGATATACATGTTATTGATGTGTACCTTACCAACCCTCGTTGTAGTGCCTGGGTATTTGATACCGGTGCGGTTGCTCATATTTGCAACTCAAAACAGGAACTGCGGAATAGACGGAGGCTGGCAAAGGACGAAGTGACGATGCGCGTGGGAAATGGTTCCAAGGTTGATGTGATCGCCGTCGGCACGCTCGCTCTTCGATTACCGTCGGGATTAGTGATGAACCTAAATAAGTGTTATTTGGTGCCTGCGTTAAGCATGAACATTATATCTGGATCTTGTTTATTGCGAGACGGTTACTCATTTAAATCAGAGAATAATGGTTGTTCTATTTATATGAGTAATATCTTTTATGGTCATGCACCCGATGTGAGGGGTTTATTCTTATTGAATCTCGATAGTAATGATACACATGTTCATAACATTGATGCCAAAAGATGTAGAATTGATAATGATAATACCACTTTCTTGTGGCACTGCCGTTTAGGTCATATTGGCGTAAAACGCATGAAGAAGCTCCATGCTGATGGACTTTTGGAGTCACTTGATTTTGAATCACTTGACACATGTGAGCCATGCCTCATGGGCAAGATGACTAAAACGCCGTTCTCTGGAACAATGGAACGGGCAAGTGACTTATTGGAAATCATACATACTGATGTGTGCGGTCCGATGAGTATTGAGGCGCGCGGTGGTTATCGTTACTTTCTCACCTTCACTGATGACTTAAGTAGATATGGGTATATTTACTTAATGAAACACAAGTCTGAAACATTTGAAAAGTTCAAACAATTTCAGAGTGAAGTTGAGAATCATCGTAACAAGAAGATTAAATTCCTACGATCTGATCGAGGAGGAGAATATCTGAGTTATGAGTTTGGCAGTCACTTAAGACAGTGTGGAATTGTTTCACAATTAACACCGCCTGGAACACCACAGCGTAATGGTGTGTCCGAACGTCGTAATCGAACTTTATTGGATATGGTGCGATCTATGATGTCTCTTGCCGATTTGCCACTATCGTTTTGGGGTTATGCATTAGAGACAGCTGCATTCACTTTAAATAGGGCACCATCGAAATCCGTTGAGACGACGCCATATGAACTTTGGTTTGACAAGAAGCCAAAGCTGTCGTTTCTTAAAGTTTGGGGATGTGATGCTTATGTCAAAAAGCTTCAGCCTGAAAAGCTGGAACCCAAAGCGGAGAAATGCGTCTTCATAGGATACCCAAAAGAGACAGTTGGGTATACCTTCTACCTCAGATCCGAAGGCAAAGTGTTTGTCGCTAAAAACGGAACATTTCTTGAGAAAGAGTTTCTCTCGAAAGAATTGAGTGGGAGGAAGATAGAACTTGATGAGGTTGTTGAACCTTTACTTCAACCTGAGAGTAGCGCAGCGCAGAAAGTTGTTTCTGTGGAGCCTACATTAGCTGAAGAGGAAGTTAATGATGATGATCATGAAGCTTTGGATCAAGTTGCTATCGAACCTCGTAGGTCGACAAGGACGCGTACTGCTCCCGAGTGGTACGGCAACCCTGTCTTAGAGGTCATGTTGTTAGACAACGATGAACCTACGAGCTATGGAGAAGCGATGATGGGCCCGGATTCCGAGAAGTGGTTAGAGGCCATGAAATCCGAGATGGGATCCATGTATGAAAACAAAGTATGGACTTTGGAAGTATTACCTGAAGGGCGTAAGGCCATTCAGAACAAATGGATCTTTAAGAGGAAGACGGACGCAGACGGTAATGTCACCGTCTATAAAGCTCGACTTGTGGCAAAGGGTTTTTCACAAGTTCAAGGAGTTGACTACGATGAGACCTTCTCACCCGTAGCGATGCTTAAGTCCGTCAGAATCATGTTAGCAATAGCTGCCTTTTTCGATTATGAAATTTGGCAGATGGATGTCAAAACAGCGTTCCTTAACGGTTACCTTAAGGAAGAGTTGTATATGATGCAACCAGAAGGTTTTGTCGATCCAGAGAATGCTGACAAAGTTTGCAAACTCCAGCGATCCATTTATGGACTGGTGCAAGCATCTCGGAGTTGGAATCTTCGTTTTGATGAGGTGATCAAAGCGTTCGAGTTTATACAAGTTTACGGAGAAGCTTGTATTTACAAGAAAGTGAGTGGGAGCTCTATAGCGTTTCTAATATTATATGTGGATGACATATTGCTGATTGGAAACAATATAGAAATGCTGGAAAGCGTAAAGGAATATTTGAACAAGAGTTTTTCAATGAAGGACCTAGGAGAAGCTGCTTTCATATTAGGCATCAAGATCTATAGAGATAGATCGAGACGCTTAATAGGACTTTCACAAAGCACATACCTTGATAAGATTTTGAAGAAGTTCAAAATGGATCAGTCCAAGAAGGGGTTCTTGCCTGTTTTGCAAGGTGTGAAGTTGAGTAAGACTCAATGCCCAGTGACTGCAGAAGATAGAGAAAAGATGAGTGTCATCCCCTATGCTTCAGCCATAGGCTCTATCATGTATGCAATGATGTGCACAAGACCCGATGTCAGCCTTGCCATAAGTATGGCCGGAAGGTTTCAAAGTGATCCAGGAATGGAACACTGGACGGCGGTCAAGAATATCCTGAAGTACCTGAAAAGGACTAAGGACATGTTTCTCGTTTATGGAGGTGATCAAGAGCTCGTCGTAAAGGGTTACGTCGATGCAAGCTTTGACACTGATCCGGATGACTCTAAGTCGCAAACCGGATACGTATTTATTCTTAATGGGGGTGCGGTTAGCTGGTGCAGTTCCAAGCAAAGCGTGGTAGCTGATTCTACATGCGAAGCAGAGTACATCGCAGCCTCGGAGGCGGCGAAGGAAGGTGTCTGGATGAAGGAGTTCATGACAGATCTTGGAGTAGTGCCTAGTGCACTTAACCCAATGACTCTGTTTTGTGATAATACTGGTGCCATTGCTCTAGCCAAGGAACCAAGATTTCACAAGAGGACCAGACACATAAAACGACGTTTCAATTCCATCCGCGATTACATCAAGGAGGACGACATAAATATTTGCAAAGTACACACGGATCTAAATGTTGCAGATCCGATGACTAAACCTCTTCCAAGGGCTAAACATGAACAACACCAGAACTGCATGGGTGTTCGATTCATTACAATGTAAATCACATAGTGATGTGAACTAGATTATTGACTCTAGTGCAAGTGGGAGACTGTTGGAAATATGCCCTAGAGGCAATAATAAATTGGTTATTATTATATTTCCTTGTTCATGATAATCGTTTATTATCCATGCTATAATTGTATTGATTGGAAACTCAAATACATGTGTGGGTACATAGACAACACTGTGTCCCTAGTAAGCCTCTAGTTGACTAGCTTGTTGATCAAAGATGGTTAAGGTTTCCTGGCCATGGACATGAGATGTCATTTGATAACGGGATCACATCATTAGGAGAATGATGTGATGGACAAGACCCAAACTGTAAACGTAGCATTTGATCGTGTCAGTTTATTGCTATTGTTTTCTGCATGTCAAGTATCTGTTCCTTTGACCATGAGATCATGCAACTCACTGACACCGGAGGAATACCTTGTGTGTATCAAACGTCGCAACGTAACTGGGTGACTATAAAGGTGCTCTACAGGTATCTCCGAGGGTGTCTGTTGGGTTGGCATGGATCAAGACTGGGATTTGTTACTCCGTATGACGGAGAGGTATCTCAGGGCCCACTCGGTAATACAACATCACAATGAGCCTTGCAAGCAATGTGACTAAAAGTGTTAGCCACAAGATCTTGTATTACGGAACGAGTAAAGAGACTTGCCGGTAACGAGATTGAACTAGGTATAGTGATACCGACGATCGAATCTCGGGCAAGTAACATACCGAAGAACAAAGGGAACAGCATACGGGATTAACTGAATCCTTGACATAGAGGTTCGACCGATAAAGATCTTCGTAGAATATGTAGGAGCCAATATGGGCATCCAGGTCCCGCTATTGGTTATTGGCCGTAGAGGTGTCTCGGTCATGTCTACATAGTTCTCGAACCCGCAGGGTCTACACACTTAACGTTTGGTGACGATTAGTATAATTGAGTTATTATGTTGGTGACCGAAAGTTGTTCGGAGTCCCGGATAAGATCCCGGACGTGACGAGGATCTCCGGAATAGTCCGGAGGTAAAGATTGATATATGTGATAATAGTGTTTTGATCTCTGGAAGGGTTCCGGAGTTCACCGGAAGGGGTTCCGGATGTTTACCGAAGTGTTCGGGTGCAGCAACACTTTATATGAGCCAAAGGGATAAAGCCCACAAGGTATTGGAAAGTGCAAAAGTAGTTTTGCTGCCGCGTAAGCGGTACTACCGCTTGGTGAAGCGGTACTACCGCCGGAGCGGTACTACCGCTTGTTGGAAGCGGTACTACCGCCCAAGCGGTACTACCGCTTGTGTGAAGCGGTACTACCGCTTGTGCGCGGCTGTGCACGATTCGGCAGGGTCCGAATTGGACTCTTTTCCTGCGGGCCAAACCGACCTTGTGCGGGCAAAACCGACCCGGAGGAGGCTTTTACTCCAAGTTTAGACCCCAAGGCTCAACATATAAATAGAGGGGCAGGGCTAGCACACGGGACACATCAGGATTTCCCAAGCCGTGTGCCGGCAACCCTAGCCCTCTAGTTCCTCCGTCATAATCTCCGTAGTGCTTGGCGAAGCCCTGCAGAGATTGTTCCTCACCACCATCACCACGCCGTCGTGCTGCTGGAACTCAACCACTACTTCATCATCGCTCGCTGGATCGAGGAGGTGAAGGCGTCATCAAGCCGTACGTGTGTTGAACGCGGAGGTGCCGTCCGTTCGGCACTGGATCGGAAGGATCGTGATTGGATCGCGGGACGCTCGGCGATTTGGATCGCGAAGACGTTCGACTACATCAACCGCGTTTATTAACGCTTCCGCTTAGCGATCTACAAGGGTATGTAGATTCACTCTCCCTCTCGTAGATGCTCATCACCATGGATAGATCTTATGTGTGCGTAGGAAAATTTTTGTTTCCCATGCAACGTTCCCCAACAAATAGGTCACATCCAGATGGAAGCATCGTCCAGGGATTTTTAACCACGAAGGTTATCTCATTTTGCACAGACTACCTGGAAGTCAAGAAACCTTTGGGCATGCCCAAGAATAAGCACGTTGGTAGGCTGAATGGCGTAGGTCACAAGAAAAGGAGAAAGGATTTGCATGTGAACTTCGACATTCCCAACCGAGAGGCCGACTTCATAAGAGCGCACACTGTGGTGTTACAACACATTAAGTGCATCACCCCATATGCTAGGAAGCACATCTTAGACTTGAGAATTGAATATAGGACACATGGGATAAACTGGTCCGATGATCAACTAACAAAAGAGCACAACAGAAAATTCGTGGATTGGTTCAAGAGATACATGCGAGATCATCCATTGTCGGAAAATGATGACAAAGCTACAGAGTTGTTCTCCTTGGCATCAGGACCCGCGATGAAGGTGACCACATACCAGGCCTATGACATCAATGGATACACTTTCTTTACGGAGGCCAGAGACAAGCTAAAAGGTGTGTACCAGAACTCAGGGGTGACGCAACAGGCATACACCGGTAAAGTAAGGAACAAGCACTACGGCAGGATCGAAGAGATTTGGGAACTAAAGTATGCGGATGTTGGAATATTCCCCATGTTCCGTGTTAGATGTGCGAAACAAGTACTTCAAGAAGACGATTATTTCACTACCATGGTTATACCACCACGAAATGAGTCCGCAAACATGCATGCAATAAGTGGCTTAAATGAGCCATGGGTAATGGCCAACACTGTGTCCCAATGCTTCTATATAACTGGCCCAATTAAGCCTAGCCATGTGGTCTACCAGAGAGGAAAGAGGAGTATCGTCGGAATGGACGAAATCGATGACATTGCCCAATGATGACATTGCACCATGGTTAAGACGGAGTCACAACAAGACAATAGTTCATACCAGGAAGAAGATCAAGAAAATTCATGTGAAGACCGTCTATAAGTGAATGCTATATATGTATTCATGAAGCTTATTTTGTAATATTATATTAAGACATGTAGATCGGATTATCGTCGTGTCATGTATTCATGAAGCTTATTTTGTAATATTATATTAAGACATGCAGATTGGATTATCGTCGTGTCATGTATTCATGAAGCTTATTTTGTAATATTAAGACATGTGGATCGAATCATCATCGTGTAATGTATTCATGTTCTGTCGTACATAAAATGATAAACTAAATTAATGATGTAATATGTGGCGGGCACCACATCGCACCCGCCACTGCAACATATTTCATGTTGCGGGCACCACATCGCACCCGCTACTGCTACATATTTCATGTGGCGGGCACCACGTCACACCCGCCACTGCAATTGGTTTTTTCAAAATTTCCGCGCGGGACTTAGCGAAATTTCGTCCACGCGGTCGGCCGCCAAAATTAGTCTACCGCGCCGCCATCCGCCACGCGCAATCGACGCCACTGCCCCCCTCCCCCCACAACGCCGCGCCGCCGCCCCCGCACGTTCTGCCACCGCGTGACGCCGCCCCCACACGCTCCGCCCTCGCACCTCCCAAGCCGGCACCACTCCTACCATCCCCCCAATGCCGGCGCACACGCCCTCGGCCGCCCCCTCCGCCGGCGCATCCCACAGCAGGATCCATCCAAACCCCTCCCCCCATCCCCCCCAACGCCGACGCGTGTACCCTCGGCCGCCCCCTCCGCCGGCGCATCCCATAGCAGGATCCATCTACACCCCTCCTGCCCCCCACCTATGGCTTCTACGTAGGTGCCTCGGAACTCTCCACCTTCCCCTCCGCCCGAGTGCCTCCGTCCCCTCCACCGGCTCCTCGGCCATCTACACACCGCAGCCTCGCAGTTGCTTGAATTCATTGCTTATGCTATGTTCATTGATTTGAATTGATTTGAATTCATTGTTTGTGCTATGTTCGTGCTCGCGGTTTGTTGTTATGTGGATGGATATGATACAATTGCTTGTGCTATATGTCGATGCTCTCGATTTCTTTTACAGGGAATAGAAATGAGTGCCAAAGTTTTGACGAAATGTTGATTCACTTCCATTTCGTCGAATTTCTGGCACTTAATATGTCTCATTTTTAGCAATCATCACGCTGAATTTTTTTATGAATTTTTTATTTCTTGTTTTACTAATTACTGATGCAATCATTATTTTGTAGATAAAAGATGGCGAGACAGACACGGTCTGAGAGTGAGGCTTTGCCTTCCCAATAGGAGGATCCAAATTGGGCATGCAACATGATGAATATGCTTACGAGTTGCATGAGGAGACCGATCGTGCTGCAGATGGAGGGCAAGATGGGGAAGAAGAGTCAGATGGTGCTGAAGAGGAAGGGCAAGATGGGGAAGAAGAGTCCAATGGTGTTGAAGAGGAAGGGCAACATTGTGAACAAGAGTTGGGTGGTGCTGAAGAGGAAGGAGACACGAATGGTGCACAAGCTCATTCAGAAATTCAGCCGCGGAAGCCTAGGTCACGGAATAAGGTGCCTACAGCTACTTATGTAATAAAACGGATTAACAAAGAAGGGAGACCCGTTAGTCCGATCAAGAATGTAAGGAAATGGGGTAACGTCCTAGGTGCCATCGCCCGTGAAAACCATGGCATCAGCCTTAGATCCTTAAGGGGCCCTAGAAACAAACAATGGTCCAACCTCCTGTTAGGAAAGATGAGAGATATTTTCAAGTTCAACGACCGTGATAATACACTTGCAGAAATCCATGCCATGTGCACATTCACTAAGGCCCTGAGTACTATTAGATACCGTGCAAACAAGCTACTGGACGACGGGCATCTTTTAGAGGATATCAAAAAGCTATATCCTAGTACTACCGATGAGGAATGGAAGGTGTTCCTTGATTACCGAGATTCTGATGCATTCAAAAAGGACAAAGAGAAGTTTGCGAAGCGCCGAAGCCAAATGGTAGGGAACCACATTCTCGGCATCCATGGTTATGAAGGGAAGGAGCCAATCTGGGATAAGCATGACGCTATGTTTTCTTCACAAGGTCAACCCACGCCCTTCAGTAATATCCTGGACCCATGTGCCAAGAATTCTTTTCGATCCTCCGCGGTGCTTGATAAAAACACCAGACTCTACTACTTTGAGGACCCTGAGGTGGCGAAGGCGGCTGAAAGAGCGGTAATTAGCCTCTACAACCTCTTTATATCATATATGTTTAGGAGCAGTTTCTAAACGATATTAGTTTGTTCATGCAGGCAAATTTTACCCAAACCCACCAGGCTCTCAAGAGTCGACTGATGCCCCAAGGTGGTCATCTGACCCAATTCTTTACGCTCTCCAAAGGACGAGAGAGCCCACAAGAGGCCGTAAGCTCGGCGCCGGGAGTTCTTTCTGGGATGCCTACTATCCCTCCAAGAAGAGGCTGACTAAGTCGGAAAAGGAAAGAAGGGACAAAGAGAAAATTGATTACTTAGTCAAGGAAAACTTAAAGGAAATCTTACCTGATTTTCTGGCAGAGGTTCAAAATCAGATTGAGTCGAAAGGGTCGACAAATGTCAACACCTTATTCCCTATGCCACAAACGGTGGAGACCCATACACCGCCGCCCCTTGCTCCCACAAAGAGCAGCAGCCCCTCGGTCAATAATGTCATGAAGGGTCATGGAGGAACAACTTCCTTGCGCTCTTTTAGCTACAGTGAGTGGTGACTTGAAGGAGGTTGCAAAATCTAGTCTTTACAGGAAATTTCATGCACAATAGCAAATTAGATGAGAGCATGTGGAAGGTCTGTTTGCTTAGGCTGTTCCCACCAAATGAGAGTTTGACTCTGCCACAAAACATTATGGAAGAGGGCGATGAGCTGCAGCCCCTTTCAGAATGCTTTGTTGGTTACCTCAAGTGGCCGGCAAGGCATATCATTATGGAGAAGCCATCCCCAAACAGAACACCGTCTCCGGCCATCCCCCGCATTGGAGCATGAACACCATATCCAAACATCCACGGCATTGGACCGCCACCTGGATGATATCCTGTAGGTCTTTGCAACCCCATATCTGCTAAGGATGTGCGGGGAGAGCACATGCTTGAAGAATCACAAAATGCTAAGTATGCTGCAGAAGAACCCATTTTGGCCGATACCAGAATTAATTATAACCTAACGGATGAGGAGACACCGCCAGCCCATCCCGAGATGCAACCTTGCAAAAAACTAAAGTTTACTCCAACAACACTAAAGAATGTGGTGGCCCAAGAAGCGATGTCCTGTCCGCCCATTTCCATCCAACCGGTGAAAAATAGGAAGACGCATCAAAAGGGTGCGAAAATGAGTAGGAAACACTTCTACCACCACACGTGCAATTGATATACCACCACTAAAGAAGAAGGCACCGAAGAAGTCTTTGGCATACGAACAATGTGCTGACAACCCAACAGCACCTGTCCATAGCCTGGGTAAGAGAATGGTATCAGACACTGTCTACGAGCAACTTAGGCTTGAGATGAAGATTCCACATGACAAAATTGTGGATTCGGAGCTAGCCAATAAGAAGCAAGGAGCCATCGTTAACCCAACACATTACACGACGAAGGTGCCAAAGGGATATAAATTCTTTGAAAAATTCAGCGGGGATAAAATATATGTAGATTTCAAAGAGATCTTCTATATGTTTAGGTTCTATAGTCTTGAAACTTGCCTAATGAGGCTATGGGCACTTTTTCAAGCCACTGAGGTCAGACGCCAGAATATTTCCGATGTCGCCATAGCCGACCCTTATCTGATGAACGAGGAGAACATAAAAATGAGGAAGGTAGGCGGTGCATGAAGAATTACCTTCTGGATTTCATGCAACATAACAAGCTGAAAAACTTCCTCCTCATGCCCTACCGACACATGTACATCCTTCTCTGGCTTTACGCTTTCTCTTTCATAACTGTTTCCTTCATATATGTTTTCACGTTTCTAAACTTGTAACTTTCTCATGTTCGCGGTATGTTTCTTCAATTTGGCGCAGCAACCATTGGGTTCTCCCAGTGGTAAGAATGCAAAGGTGCAATTGTCACTTGATGGATTCCACGAATAGCCCGGGAAAAGACTGGTCGCTCCTCAAGGACCTTCTGGATGAATGTCTTTTCGATTGGAGTACTACAAGAGGCTACACGGCTGAAAAACACTACAAAGGCAGTGAAAGGAGAATGATTGCCTTCAAATGGAACAATCTATCTTGTAGGCAACTACTGGCGACTAGTCTTACTTGTGGCTTCTACGTCTACCTTCACATGGAAGAATTCATATGGTCGGCGAAAACGTTAAAGCTGCACGATAAAATCCTCAAATGGGGTCAAGAACTACAAAAAAAATCGGCCGAAGCTGGCTTAGTGCTCGAACAACTACAAGCCACATTCACGACTATCATAAACAAGGAGGTCCGCTCGTCGTCCGGCCTTTTATATAATAACACCGAAGAAGATGGGTCGAACAAGCAAAAGAAGCTAACCTAGCTAGCTTATTGAAGCGGGCACTACTGCATGCGTGACTAAACATATTTGCCCTATTATGTTGTTTAACATTATCAGCACACTATAATTGATGACTATGTATTGTTCGTTACTCGTTTATTCTTAATGTACTTCTCGTTCTTTATTCTGAGTTATTATCACTAGTTTTATTTCTGATGTGATCCCATTTAATGAGAACTGTTCGCTATTTGCATCAGCTAACGCTGCTGTGGCAGCGTTTTTCATTCCTGCCTGGAGCAATAATCAGTGGCGGGCGGTACCAACTGCCCACCACACATACATCTACACAACAGTGGCGGGTGCACAAAGGTGCCCACCATTGATAAGTGCGCCCGCCACTGCTACAAGATCGAAGTCACTGGCGGGCAATTACCGACGCCCGCCACTGTTATAGTGCTACCACTGGCAGGCGGGTGCCCGCTACTGATGCCATGTTAGCAGTGGCGGGAGGTCAGTGGCGGGCGGCCCTGAGAGCCTCACCCGCCACAGCTGGGCTTTTGGCGCTCGCCACTGCTAGGCATTCCTGCAGTACTGCGTACATGTGTCCAATGAAGACAGCATGCAAAGTTTCATCCCTTTCGGAGCTCGTTTTCACGCTCTTTCCAACCAAAGATCGTTTTGCCCTTTTTAGTGGCCGGAAAATCAGGTAATGCCTAGAAAATAGCAGACCAACTCAAAAAGTGGTCAAACTTCATCATTGGACTTTGGATTGTGTGTATTAAGCATGGAAAAGTTTGAAGTCCAAATGATTTAGAAAAATATAGTTGTGTGGTGTACAGGAGAGTCGATGGAGTAGTGTCTTAGCAGTGGCGGGCGTTAGGCCGCACCCGTCACTGCTTTGCCCCCCAGTTCGGGTGGCGGGCGCTATACCGCGCCCGTCAATGCTACACCCACGCGCGCGGTCCAAATTTCCCCCATAAACCGTTTCACACCTGAACCCCCCATTTCCCAAACCCACGCCCCCAAAATCGCGCCCCGCCTCGCCGCCGCACCACTCCTCGCCGTCGGGTCCCTCCTTGCCGCCGGGGCCCTCCTCACCACCGCGGCCTTCCACGCCACGGGCATGGCCTCCTCCTTCAACACCGGAGGCATCACCTCACCGCCGCCGACGAGCTCCGCCCGGTTGGCTAGCCCTGCCGCCATGGCGTCCTCGTCCGCCAACATCAGAGGCCTCACGCCGCCTTCGAACGCCGCGCGCGGCACTTCTCAGGTATGGCCAGATTTGTGTGCTTCGGGTAAATACGAGTAGTTTAGAAATACGTGCCAATGTTTCTTAGTGTTATTTGTGCTTAGGGTAAATATAAGTAAAGATTTGATAGATATTTTTCAAAGGTTAAATTTGAGTAGTGTGTCTTAGTGTTATTTGTGCTTAGGGTAAATATGAGTAGTTTAGAAATAAGCTTTCATCGATATTGTAGTACCATTGGCTTATATTTGCAGGTATCGACATGAGCGCCAATGTTTTCGCGAAACGTCGATTCATTTCCATTTCGCCAAATTTTTGGCACTCGTTAGGTCCAACTTTCAGCAAAGTTCATGTTGATTTTTTCCGTCGATATTTTGCTTAGGATCAATTCTAGTATCGTTGGCTTATATTTGCAGGTATTGACATGAGTGCCAATGTTTTCATGAAACATCGATTCATTTTTGTTTCGACAAATTTCTGGCACTCGTTAGGTCCAATTTTCAGCAAAGGTCATGTCAAATTCTTCCTTGGATATTTTGCCTAGGATCTGTTCTAGTATTGTTGGCTTATATTTGCCGGTATTGACATGAGTGCCAATATTTCATTTTTTATGCTTTATGACTCATAATTGCCACACTAAATTTTAGCAAACGCAATAAATGGATTCCAGAGAACCATCTTCTATGGGCCCCGCTAAGCGTCATAAAAAGGGTAGAACTCGAAAGAAGAAATCGGGCAACAAACCTACCACCGATAAGGCACCAAAAGAAGATGTGGTTCGTACTGCGCCCAAGAGCACTACTAAATGGCGCATATGGCATATGTTTCAGCCCAGTCAACCGATGTTACCACCAGACAAGTTGAGCGCACTCAGAACTGAAGCTCGGCTTCTACACAATGACATGGTAGCTAGGTCAGGAAAGGGTGAGATTTATTACACCGCCAAAGTTATAGAGAGTATTGGATTTGTCGTAGTGTTCCCTGCTGATAAAATATATCTGGGGTTTGAGAATGTGGTCAACGACAATATTTTCTATGTGGACGTAGTCAGGCTGTCCTTAATGAGGCTTTGGTCGCTCTGGCATGTTACAAATCCCTTACTCTAGAATAAAGAAGTTGCCTTCCTTGATCCGTATCACATGCATTTTGCCAATGTGGATTCTGATAATGGCCAGCGCGACATCGCGACTTACCTCCACCAGACCATTCTTGATAGTCCTAGGCAGAAGGACAACTTTCTCGTGCCTTTATGCTTTCACATATACCTAACTGCTTCGGTGTCAATCTCATTCATGTTACGTTGTTCAATTGTTTTGCGTAGCAATGAACACTAGATTGTCATCGCACTGATGCCGAAGGATGGCCGAGTTTATTTCTTTGATTCCAAGAGAGACCCTAACAAGCCGTGGACAAATCTAAAGAAAGTTCTGGATGATGCTCTCCTCATGTGTCAGAAGTCCACAAAAAAGGTCATGCCGCATAAGAGCTACAAATTCCACACCAGCTTCTGGTGTCGGCAACAACCGAAAGACGGAACCTTCCACATGTATGGCTACTATGCCATGGTTCTCATGGATGAATATTTGTGCGCAGGACCACTTTTGAGAAGTCATTCAATGTTGCTGAAGTGGTCCAAAGAGAATGAGGAGGAAGTTAAGCTAGCTCACTTTTGGACAGAGCATGACCGCCTTCAGAGGGTGCTCACGAATATCATCAATCGAGCTGTAGCGAGGGATGAGGGGATGTTCTACTTCGAGGCAGAGGGCAACGAAGAAGGAGACTTGAGAATTAGACATCAAAATGCCGACGGATGTTATCACTAAAGGATAGATATATATGCTCCTTTTGAAAAACTTGTCAAACTTTAAATTATGTCATGACACAATGCTTGTTGCCTTGCACTACTCTATGAATTACCTTGTAATCTTTAGTTTATATGTACGTGTGTCATATGTTCATATGAATTACCTTGTGATCTTTAGTGTTGGAAATATGCCCTAGAGGCAATAATAAATTGGTTATTATTATATTTCCTTGTTCATGATAATCGTTTATTATCCATGCTATAATTGTATTGATTGGAAACTCAAATACATGTGTGGGTACATAGACAACACTGTGTCCCTAGTAAGCCTCTAGTTGACTAGCTTGTTGATCAAAGATGGTTAAGGTTTCCTGGCCATGGACATGAGATGTCATTTGATAACGGGATCACATCATTAGGAGAATGATGTGATGGACAAGACCCAAACTGTAAACGTAGCATTTGATCGTGTCAGTTTATTGCTATTGTTTTCTGCATGTCAAGTATCTGTTCCTTTGACCATGAGATCATGCAACTCACTGACACCGGAGGAATACCTTGTGTGTATCAAACGTCGCAACGTAACTGGGTGACTATAAAGGTGCTCTACAGGTATCTCCGAGGGTGTCTATTGGGTTGGCATGGATCAAGACTGGGATTTGTTACTCCGTGTGACGGAGAGGTATCTCAGGGCCCACTCGGTAATACAACATCACATTGAGCCTTGCAAGCAAAGTGACTAAAGAGTTAGCCACAGGATCTTGTATTACGGAACGAGTAAAGAGACTTGCCGGTAACGAGATTGAACTAGGTATAGAGATACCGACGATCGAATCTCGGGCAAGTAACATACCGAAGAACAAAGGGAACAGCATACGGGATTAACTGAATCCTTGACATAGAGGTTCGACCGATAAAGATCTTCGTAGAATATGTAGGAGCCAATATGGGCATCCAGGTCCCGCTATTGGTTATTGATCGTAGAGGTGTCTCGGTCATGTCTACATAGTTCTCGAACCCGCAGGGTCTACACACTTAACGTTTGGTGACGATTAGTATAATTGAGTTATTATGTTGGTGACCGAAAGTTGTTCGGAGTCCCGGATAAGATCCCGGACATGACGAGGATCTCCGGAATAGTCCGGAGGTAAAGATTGATATATGTGATAATAGTGTTTTGATCTCTGGAAGGGTTCCGAAGTTCACCGGAAGGGGTTCCGGATGTTTACCGAAGTGTTCGGGTGCAGCAACACTTTATATGAGCCAAAGGGATAAAGCCCACAAGGTATTGGAAAGTGCAAAAGTAGTTTTGCTGCCGCGTAAGCGGTACTACCGCTTGGTGAAGCGGTACTACCGCCGGAGCGGTACTACCGCTTGTGTGAAGCGGTACTACCGCCCAAGCGGTACTACCGCTTGTGTGAAGCGGTACTACCGCTTGTGCGCGGCTGTGCACGATTCGGCAGGGTCCGAATTGGACTCTTTTCCTGCGGGCCAAACCGACCTTGTGCGGGCAAAACCGACCCGGAGGAGGCTTTTACTCCAAGTTTAGACCCCAAGGCTCAACATATAAATAGAGGGGCAGGGCTAGCACACGGGATACATCAGGATTTCCCAAGCCGTGTGCCGGCAACCCTAGCCCTCTAGTTCCTCCGTCATAATCTCCGTAGTGCTTGGCGAAGCCCTGCAGAGATTGTTCCTCACCACCATCACCACGCCGTCGTGCTGCTGGAACTCAACCACTACTTCATCATCGCTCGCTGGATCGAGGAGGTGAAGGCGTCATCAAGCCGTACGTGTGTTGAACGCGGAGGTGCCGTCCGTTCGGCACTAGATCGGAAGGATCGTGATTGGATCGCGGGACGCTCGGCGATTTGGATCGCGAAGACGTTCGACTACATCAACCGCGTTTATTAACGCTTCCGCTTAGCGATCTACAAGGGTATGTAGATTCACTCTCCCTCTCGTAGATGCTCATCACCATGGATAGATCTTGCGTGTGCGTAGGAAAATTTTTGTTTCCCATGCAACGTTCCCCAACAGTGGCATCTGAGCTAGGTCTATGCGTAGATGAGATCTCGAGTAGAACACAAACGAGTTGTGGGCGTGGGTGTATACATATTGCTTGCCGTTACTAGTTGATACTTGATTCCGCGGTATTGTGAGATGAAGCGGCCTGGACCGACATTACGCGTACGCTTACGCGAGACTGGTTTCACCGCTGCGTGCACTTGTTGCATAAAGGTGACTGGCAGGTGTCTGTCTCTCTCACTTTAGTTGAATCGGTTCAATGAAGAGGGTTCTTTTAGAAGATCAAAAAGCAATCACTACACCACGTTGTGGTTTTGCGTAGGTAAGAACGGTTCTTGCAAACCCGTAGCAGCCACGTAAAATTTGCAACAACAATTAGAGGACGTCTAACTTGTTTTTGCAGGGTATGTTGTGATGTGATATGGCCAATTACATGATGAGATATATGTGATGTATGAGATGATCATGTATTGTATAGAATATCACGACTTGCATGTCGATGAGTACGGCAACTGGCAGGAGCCATAGAGTTGTCTTTAATTATTGTATGACCTGCGTGTCAATCATTAAGCGCTATGTAATGCTTTACTTTATCGCTAAATGTTAGCTATAGTCGTGGAAGCAACAGTCGGCGCGACAACCTTATGGCGACACGTTGATGGAGATCAAGATGATGGAGATCATGGTGTCATGCCGGTGACGATGGAGATCATGCCGGTGCTTTGGAGATGGAGATCAAAAGCACAAGTTCATGGCCATATCATGTCACTTATGATTTGCATGTGATGTTAATCCTTTTATGCATCTTATTTTGCTTAGGACGACGGTAGCATTATAAGGTGATCCCTCACTTAAATTTCAAGATAAATTGTGTTCTCCCCAAGTGTGCACCGTTGCGAAAGTTCGTCGTTTCGAGACACGCCGTGATGATCGGGTGTGATAGACTCTACGTTCGCATACAACGGGTGTAAGCCATGTTACACGTGCGGAACACTCGGGTTAAACTTGACGAGCCTAGCATGTACAGACATGGCCTCGGAACACAAGAGACCGAAAGGTCGAACATGAGTCATATAGTAGATATGATCAACATGAAGATGTTCACCATTGAAACCACCTCAACTCACGTGATGATCGGACTTGAGTTGGTGGATTTGGATCATGTTACACTCGAATGATCGGAGGGATGTCAATTTGAGTGGGAGTTTTTAAGTAATATGATTAACTAAACTCATTATCTAAGAACAATAGTCTAAGTTGTCTTTGCTATATTTATGTTGTAGATCATGGCTCGCGCAGTAGCACCCCTGAATTTTAATGCGTTCCTAGAGAAAGCTAAGTTGAAAGATGATGGAAGTAACTTTGTGGACTGGGCCCGTAATCTAAGGATTATCCTTACGGCTTCCCAGAAGGCTTATGTCCTTGATGCACCGCTTGGTGATCCACCCGCTCCAGTTGAGTCTCTAGACGTTGTGAACGCCTGGCAGGCTCGTTCTGATGATTACTCAATAGTTCAATGTGCAATGTTGTATGGCTTAGAACCGGGACTTCAAAGACGTTTTGAACGTCATGGAGCATATGAGATGTTCCAGGAGTTGAAGTTTATCTTTCAGAAGAATGCCCGGATCGAGAGATATGAGATCTCCGACAAATTCTATGCTTGCAAGATGGAGGAGAACGGGTCTATCAGTGATCACGTGCTCAGAATGTCTGGGTACTCCACCCGTCTGACAGAGTTCTTCAATCATTGCCACCTAGCTACAAGAGCTTTGTGTTGAACTATAACATGCACGGGATGAACAAGTCAGTCGCCGAGCTGTTTGCGATGCTAAAAGCCACTGAGTCTGAAATTCAGAAGGAGCATCAAGTGTTGATGGTCAATAAAACCACTAGTTTCAAGAAAAATGGCAAGGGTAAGAAGGGTAACTCCAAGAAGAGTGGCAAAGCAGTTGCTCCTCTCATGAAGAAACCCAAGGCTGGACCCAAACCAGAAACTGTGTGTTTTCATTGCAAGGGAACTGGACACTGGAAGCGGAATTGCCCCAAGTATTTGGCTGACAAGAAGGCGGCCAACAACAAGGTATATATGATATACATGTTATTGATGTGTACCTTACCAACTCTCGTTGCAGTGCCTGGGTATTTGATACCGGTGCGGTTGCTCATATTTGCAACTCAAAACAGGAACTGCGGAATAGACGGAGGCTGGCAAAGGACGAAGTGACGATGCGCGTGGGAAATGGTTCCAAGGTTGATGTGATCGCCGTCGGCACGCTCGCTCTTCGATTACCGTCGGGATTAGTGATGAACCTAAATAAGTGTTATTTGGTGCCTGCGTTAAGCATGAACATTATATCTGGATCTTGTTTATTGCGAGACGGTTACTCATTTAAATCAGAGAATAATGGTTGTTCTATTTATATGAGTAATATCTTTTATGGTCATGCACCCGATGTGAGGGGTTTATTCTTATTGAATCTCGATAGTAATGATACACATGTTCATAACATTGATGCCAAAAGATGTAGAATTGATAATGATAATACCACTTTCTTGTGGCACTGCCGTTTAGGTCATATTGGCGTAAAACGCATGAGGAAGCTCCATGCTGATGGACTTTTGGAGTCACTTGATTTTGAATCACTTGACACATGTGAGCCATGCCTCATGGGCAAGATGACTAAAACGCCGTTCTCTGGAACAATGGAACGGGCAAGTGACTTATTGGAAATCATACATACTGATGTGTGCGGTCCGATGAGTATTGAGGCGCGCGGTGGTTATCGTTACTTTCTCACCTTCACTGATGACTTAAGTAGATATGGGTATATTTACTTAATGAAACACAAGTCTGAAACATTTGAAAAGTTCAAACAATTTCAGAGTGAAGTTGAGAATCATCGTAACAAGAAGATTAAATTCCTACGATCTGATCGAGGAGGAGAATATCTGAGTTATGAGTTTGGCAGTCACTTAAGACAGTGTGGAATTGTTTCACAATTGACACCGCCTGGAACACCACAGCGTAATGGTGTGTCCGAACGTCGTAATCGAACCTTATTGGATATGGTACGATCTATGATGTCTCTTGCCGATTTGCCACTATCGTTTTGGGGTTATGCATTAGAGACAGCTCCATTCACTTTAAATAGGGCACCATCGAAATCCGTTGAGACGACGCCATATGAACTTTGGTTTGGCAAGAAGCCAAAGCTGTCGTTTCTTAAAGTTTGGGGATGTGATGCTTATGTCAAAAAGCTTCAGCCTGAAAAGCTAGAACCCAAAGCGGAGAAATGCGTCTTCATAGGATACCCAAAAGAGACAGTTGGGTATACCTTCTACCTCAGATCCGAAGGCAAAGTGTTTGTCGCTAAAAAACGGAACATTTCTTGAGAAAGAGTTTCTCTCGAAAGAATTGAGTGGGAGGAAGATAGAACTTGATGAGGTTGTTGAACCTTTACTTCAACCTGAGAGTAGCGCAGCACAGAAAGTTGTTTCTGTGGAGCCTACATTAGCTGAAGAGGAAGTTAATGATGATGATCATGAAGCTTTGGATCAAGTTGCTATCGAACCTCGTAGGTCGACAAGGACGCGTACTGCTCCCGAGTGGTACGGCAACCCTGTCTTAGAGGTCATGTTGTTAGACAACGATGAACCTACGAGCTATGGAGAAGCGATGATGGGCCCGGATTCCGAGAAGTGGTTAGAGGCCATGAAATCCGAGATGGGATCCATGTATGAAAACAAAGTATGGACTTTGGAAGTATTACCTGAAGGGCGTAAGGCCATTCAGAACAAATGGATCTTTAAGAGGAAGACGGACGCAGACGGTAATGTCACCGTCTATAAAGCTCGACTTGTGGCAAAGGGTTTTTCACAAGTTCAAGGAGTTGACTACGATGAGACCTTGTCACCCGTAGCGATGCTTAAGTCCGTCAGAATCATGTTAGCAATAGCTGCCTTTTTCGATTATGAAATTTGGCAGATGGATGTCAAAACAGCGTTCCTTAACGGTTTCCTTAAGGAAGAGTTGTATATGATGCAACCAGAAGGTTTTGTCGATCCAGAGAATGCTGACAAAGTTTGCAAACTCCAGCGATCCATTTATGGACTGGTGCAAGCATCTCGGAGTTGGAATCTTCGTTTTGATGAGGTGATCAAAGCGTTCGAGTTTATACAAGTTTACGGAGAAGCTTGTATTTACAAGAAAGTGAGTGGGAGCTCTATAGCGTTTCTAATATTATATGTGGATGACATATTGCTGATTGGAAACAATATAGAAATGCTGGAAAGCGTAAAGGAATATTTGAACAAGAGTTTTTCAATGAAGGACCTAGGAGAAGCTGCTTTCATATTAGGCATCAAGATCTATAGAGATAGATCGAGACGCTTAATAGGACTTTCACAAAGCACATACCTTGATAAGATTTTGAAGAAGTTCAAAATGGATCAGTCCAAGAAGGGGTTCTTGCCTGTTTTGCAAGGTGTGAAGTTGAGTAAGACTCAATGCCCAGTGACTGCAGAAGATAGAGAAAAGATGAGTGTCATCCCCTATGCTTCAGCCATAGGCTCTATCATGTATGCAATGCTGTGCACAAGACCCGATGTCAGCCTTGCCATAAGTATGGCCGGAAGGTTTCAAAGTGATCCAGGAATGGAACACTGGACGGCGGTCAAGAATATCCTGAAGTACCTGAAAAGGACTAAGGACATGTTTCTCGTTTATGGAGGTGATCAAGAGCTCGTCGTAAAGGGTTACGTCGATGCAAGCTTTGACACTGATCCGGATGACTCTAAGTCGCAAACCGGATACGTATTTATTCTTAATGGGGGTGCGGTTAGCTGGTGCAGTTCCAAGCAAAGCGTGGTAGCTGATTCTACATGCGAAGCGGAGTACATCGCAGCCTCGGAGGCGGCGAAGGAAGGTGTCTGGATGAAGGAGTTCATGACAGATCTTGGAGTAGTGCCTAGTGCGCTTAACCCAATGACTCTGTTTTGTGATAATACTGGTGCCATTGCTCTAGCCAAGGAACCAAGATTTCACAAGAGGACCAGACACATAAAACGATGTTTCAATTCCATCCGCGATTACATCAAGGAGGACGACATAAATATTTGCAAAGTACACACGGATCTAAATGTTGCAGATCCGATGACTAAACCTCTTCCAAGGGCTAAACATGAACAACACCAGAACTGCATGGGTGTTCGATTCATTACAATGTAAATCACATAGTGATGTGAACTAGATTATTGACTCTAGTGCAAGTGGGAGACTGTTGGAAATATGCCCTAGAGGCAATAATAAATTGGTTATTATTATATTTCCTTGTTCATGATAATCGTTTATTATCCATGCTATAATTGTATTGATTGGAAACTCAAATACATGTGTGGGTACATAGACAACACTGTGTCCCTAGTAAGCCTCTAGTTGACTAGCTTGTTGATCAAAGATGGTTAAGGTTTCCTGGCCATGGACATGAGATGTCATTTGATAACGGGATCACATCATTAGGAGAATGATGTGATGGACAAGACCCAAACTGTAAACGTAGCATTTGATCGTGTCAGTTTATTGCTATTGTTTTCTGCATGTCAAGTATCTGTTCCTTTGACCATGAGATCATGCAACTCACTGACACCGGAGGAATACCTTGTGTGTATCAAACGTCGCAACGTAACTGGGTGACTATAAAGGTGCTCTACAGGTATCTCCGAGGGTGTCTGTTGGGTTGGCATGGATCAAGACTGGGATTTGTTACTCCGTGTGACGGAGAGGTATCTCAGGGCCCACTCGGTAATACAACATCACATTGAGCCTTGCAAGCAAAGTGACTAAAGAGTTAGCCACAGGATCTTGTATTACGGAACGAGTAAAGAGACTTGCCGGTAACGAGATTGAACTAGGTATAGAGATACCGACGATCGAATCTCGGGCAAGTAACATACCGAAGAACAAAGGGAACAGCATACGGGATTAACTGAATCCTTGACATAGAGGTTCGACCGATAAAGATCTTCGTAGAATATGTAGGAGCCAATATGGGCATCCAGGTCCCGCTATTGGTTATTGATCGTAGAGGTGTCTCGGTCATGTCTACATAGTTCTCGAACCCGCAGGGTCTACACACTTAACGTTTGGTGACGATTAGTATAATTGAGTTATTATGTTGGTGACCGAAAGTTGTTCGGAGTCCCGGATAAGATCCCGGACATGACGAGGATCTCCGGAATAGTCCGGAGGTAAAGATTGATATATGTGATAATAGTGTTTTGATCTCTGGAAGGGTTCCGAAGTTCACCGGAAGGGGTTCCGGATGTTTACCGAAGTGTTCGGGTGCAGCAACACTTTATATGCGCCAAAGGGATAAAGCCCACAAGGTATTGGAAAGTGCAAAAGTAGTTTTGCTGCCGCGTAAGCGGTACTACCGCTTGGTGAAGCGGTACTACCGCCGGAGCGGTACTACCGCTTGTGTGAAGCGGTACTACCGCCCAAGCGGTACTACCGCTTGT
This sequence comes from Elymus sibiricus, assembly GCA_039707655.1. NCBI lineage: Eukaryota > Viridiplantae > Streptophyta > Magnoliopsida > Poales > Poaceae > Elymus > Elymus sibiricus. The sequence continues at coordinate 404,602,363 of CM077674.1, read as the reverse complement.
GTGAAGCGGTACTACCGCTTGTGCGCGGCTGTGCACGATTCGGCAGGGTCCGAATTGGACTCTTTTCCTGCGGGCCAAACCGACCTTGTGCGGGCAAAACCGACCCGGAGGAGGCTTTTACTCCAAGTTTAGACCCCAAGGCTCAACATATAAATAGAGGGGCAGGGCTAGCACACGGGATACATCAGGATTTTCCAAGCCGTGTGCCGGTAACCCTAGCCCTCTAGTTCCTCCGTCATAATCTCCGTAGTGCTTGGCGAAGCCCTGCAGAGATTGTTCCTCACCACCATCACCACGCCGTCGTGCTGCTGGAACTCAACCACTACTTCATCATCGCTCGCTGGATCGAGGAGGTGAAGGCGTCATCAAGCCGTACGTGTGTTGAACGCGGAGGTGCCGTCCGTTCGGCACTAGATCGGAAGGATCGTGATTGGATCGCGGGACGCTCGGCGATTTGGATCGCGAAGACGTTCGACTACATCAACCGCGTTTATTAACGCTTCCGCTTAGCGATCTACAAGGGTATGTAGATTCACTCTCCCTCTCGTAGATGCTCATCACCATGGATAGATCTTGCGTGTGCGTAGGAAAAATTTTGTTTCCCATGCAACGTTCCCCAACATTTAGTTTACATGTACGTGTGTCATATGTTTATATGTACCTTGTGATCTTTTGTATATGTAGATATTTTGAATGTTGTTGTGTGCTAACAATAACAGATGGGATCACGAGAAGAATTGTGGGAGGGGGTCTCTTCGCCAGACATCGAGAAGCACTATCTATGGACGCGGGACAAGCATCGGGTAGAGCAGCTCAGGGAGGCGATGTTAGCTTGGGTCAGAAGTGTTCCAGCGGCCCAGTGTGATCTCCCAGCGATTCATAAGATAGCAGAGAGGCGGTTCAATGACCTCGCGGTGTGAATCTTGACGGAGGTGACCCCGGATGAGAGGTTGAGGATCTGGCCAGGTCTGAGTCCAACCATCATACCCACTCCGGGTGAGGTAGTTAAATGGGCTCTTCGAGAGGCCAAATCTCTGATTCCAGAGCAAGCCACCCGCTGGTCCCCATTCGTTCCATGCATTTGTCATTCATGTAGTATGTGCGAGTCCTAGTAAGACACTATGTGTTGAACATCGCCCGCCACTCATTTGACCCCTAAACAACTCGTCAAACTATTAATTATGTGATGAGCGACATATGCTTGTTATTGTACTGCACTTGTTATATTTTCTTTAGTACTACTTTTAATTAATCTGACATCATTGTAATGTGGTGTGTGTGCATGTGGATCAATGTTGAAACAACAATTTATATATCTCATGCAATCTGATGATCCGATCCAGGTGCAATATGCTGCAATAGCAGCAATTCGGCCTGGATTAGTACCAATGGCAGGCACAAATAAGGCTCGCCACTACTGTCACATATGGTTGCGGCAGGCGAAACATAGCGCCCGCCATTGCTACAGCAAAAAGCTGTGGCGGGCGATGGCTAATGCACACCACTGCTGCTGCACTACCTGTGGCGGGCGCGCACCCGCCACTGATGCCATGTTAGCAGTGGCGGGAGGTCAGTGGCGCCGCCCCTGAGACCCTTGCCCGCCACTGCTGGGTTTTTGGCGCCCGCCACTGCTAGGGTTTCCTCCAGTAGTGGAAGGTTCTACTTTAATTTGTTCAAAGGGTTTTGGTGCTTTAATATGACTCTTATGAACCACAGTTTAAGCCTTAGAATGTTCCTTAATTCTAATAGGAAAAGGAGGATTTTCAATATAAGCAGTAGGCACAACAGGATTAGCAGAAGAAGCTTGTATCTCAGTATTAGTAATAATAGGTTCTTCACAAATATCTTTAATGGGTTCATGATATTTAAACCATTTATTTTTAGGAAGATCAACATGAGCAGCAAAAGATTTACAGAAATTAGCTACTACCTCAGAATCAAGTCCATACTTTGCACAAAGCTCATGAAAACCATCTGTTTCTACAAAAGACATAACACAATCATATTCAAGATTTATACCTGACTCTTTACCTTTGTCGGCCTCCCAATCTTCAGCATTGCGTTTAATTCTTTTAATAAGATCCCATTCGAATTCAATTTGTCTGTTCGAGAAAGAACCAGCAGAAGAAGAATCAAGCATTTCTTTATCGCGAAGAGAAAGCCTAGCATAAAAATTATGAACAATAATATCTCTCGAGAGGTCATGATTGGGGCATTTGAGCAATAAGTCCTTAAGCGTCCCCCAAGCTTGAGCGATACTTTCTCCTTCACGCGGCCAAAAATTATAGATATAATTCCGATCACGGTGAACCAAGTGCATAGGATAAAATTTCTGATGGAATTCAAGCTTCAGTCGGTTACAGTCCCATATATCAGAATCATCCAATAGCTTATACCATGCCGGTGCTTTTCCCTCCAAAGATGAAGGGAATAACTTCTTTTTAACTTCATTCCTCGATAATCCTGCAAGCTCAAATAATCCACAAAGTTCATCTATAAAAAGCAACTGCATATCAGGATACCAAGAGGAATTTCATAACTAATATTTTCAGTACTTTGGGGCTCATCTCTTACCAATTGTGCTCGAGGTGAAGACACCCCGAACAAGCCTCTCAAAGGATTATCTTCCATAGCAACAAGTGTAGATAAAATTCAGCACGTATAATAAATGTTTCCTTACCAAATTCCACTTACCAAGAGTGCTACACTCCCCGGCAATGGTGCCAGAAAAGAGTCTTCCTGACCCACAAGTATAGGGGATCAATCTTAGTCCTTTCGATAAGTAAGAGTGTCGAACCCAACGAGGAGCAGAAGGAATTGATAAGCGGTTTTCAACAAGGTATTCTCTGCAAGTGTTGTAAGATAGTTTTGATAGGTAATTTGATAGTAAGATAATTCATAACAAATAACAAGTGACTAAAGTAGCAAGGTGCAACAAGTGGCCCAATCCTTAATATTGCTAAGGACAAGCCGATGGAACTTCTTATAGTGATCAAAACGCTCTTGAGGACACATGGGAATATCGTCAAGTTACTTTTACCATGATTCATCGACTTACGTTCATTGTCTTGATAATTTGTTATGTGGGTGGATGATGTCTACTACGCAACTTTATTCTTGTAGACTTTGTTGGGCCTCCAAGCGCAGAGTTTTGTACGACAGCAGCAAATTTCCCTCAAGTGGATGACCTAAGGTTTATCAATCCATGGGAGGTGTAGGATGAAGATGGTTCTCTCTCAAACAATCCTGCAACCAAATGCAAGTAATCTCTTGTGTCCCCAACACACCCAATACAATTGTCAGTTGTATAGGTGCACTAGTTCAGCGAAGAGATGGTGATACAAGTGTAGTATGGATAGTAGATATAGGTTTTTGTAATCTGAAATAATAAAAACAGCAAGGTAGTAAGTGATAAAATGAGCATAAACAGTATTGCAATGCTTGGAAACAAGGCCTAGGGTTCATACTATCACTAGTGCAATCTGTCAACATCACTGACATAATTGAATCATAAGACAATCCCTCAACATGCGATAAAGAATCACTCCAAAGTTCCTATCTATATCGGAGAAAGTAGGACAAAACGTGTATCAACCTTTATGCCTAGATTACCCCAATGTCACCACGGGAACCCGCAAGTTGATTACCAAAACATACATCATGTGATCTCGATAGATTACCGCATTGTCACCACGGGTACCATCAAGCAAGACATACAACAAGTGATCTCAAATCCAAAATATTCAACCCAACATAAGAAACTTCAAAGGGCAGGACTCAATTCATCACAACAAAGATAGAGAGGGAAGAACACCATTTGATCCAACTATATTAACAAAGCTCATGGTACATCAAGATCGTGCCCTATCAAGATCACGAGGGAGAGAGATCAAACACATAGCTACTGGTACATACCCTCAGCCCCGAGGGTGAACTACTCCCTCCTCGTCATGGAGGCAGCGGGGTTGATGAAGATGGCCTCCGGTGATGGCTTCCCCCCTCCGGCAGTGTGCCGGAAAAAGGCTCCAGATGAGATCGCTTCGGAACAGAGGCTTGCGGCGGCGGAGTAAAAGTTCTAGGTTACTTTCTGAGGGTTTCTCTATTTATAGGATTTTTCAGCGTTGGATTCATGTCAAACGGAGCCTCGAGGGACCCACAAGCCTGGGTGGCGCGTCCAGGGGGGTAGGGCACGCCCCCTGAGCATGTGGCCCCCTCAGGCACCTTCTGACTGCCTCCCGAAGCTTCCTGGGTCTCTTCTTGTCCATTAAAAATCGTCATAAATTTTCATCGTGTTTGGACTTCATTTGGTATGGTTTTTCTGTGAAACAAAAAACATGCAAAAAACAGGAACTAGCACTGGGCACTACATTAATATGTTAGTCCATAAAAATAATATAAAAGTGCACCAAAACCATTTAGAATTGATGTAAATATAGCATGACTACTTCATAAATTATAGATACATTGGAGACGTATCAGCATCCCCAAGCTTAATTCCTACTCGTCCTCGAGTAGGTAAATGATAAAAGAAATAATTTATGAAGTGTGAATGCTAGAATAGAACAAATCCTTGATCACATAGGCAATGATAATTCTAATAACAAGTAGCATCAGCCCATTAAATTTAACATATCATCAAGTGGTAATGAAGTATCTCGCAATCTTTCATGACTATATTGCAAACATAAAGCAATCAATGAATTAAGGATGACGACTAGTTATTCCGACTTGAAGATAACCATCATGCTTATACAATGCTCAACAAATTGCTTTTAGAAGAATGCATGCAAAGCTAAGAGTGATCCCCATGCTCAATACGTGGTGCCAAAATAGAGGGAAAGATGGAATTGACTCAACATAAAAAGTAAATAGATAGACCCTTCGCAGAGGGAAGCAGGGATTAACATATGCCAGAGCTCATTTTGTTTAAAATATAGATATTTTTTTTGAGAGGTGTACTTTTCCTGTCAACGGTTTAACGACAAAGGTTTCCAATATTGTCGGGGCCGGATTTCCGGGACATGATATCCCAGAAATTAACCCCTCGTGTCGTCACCAGCCCAGGATTACTGTTACTGGTGGACACGTCCTTGTTGCAGATTACCAAGCAATTACAAGAATTGGATACAAGACCATAAAGGTCTAGTGATACAACAATGATTTCTAGCGAGGATGACGGAAGCGGCTCGTGGTTCTCCAACGTCGATGGGGCTCCATTCCCACAGGAACAGCTGACCCGGATAATTCCTATCCCGCGTGGCTGCTATCCTAGGTTCCGCATGGACGTCGTTGTAGTACTCCTCGTAGAAATCCTGACCTGGCCAATTAAATAGCCAGGGACAAGCCTGTGAGTACGTTTGAATGTACTCGCAAACATAATGAACAAAAGATATACCGAATGCATATGATCATGGTGGTTAAATTATATGCAAATGCTGAACAAAATTAAAGCATGGCATGATAAATATTACTACGGTGCTACAGAATAAATATGAAACGTTAGTGACAAACAAAGAAAGTTAAAAGTGGATAATCGGGCGAGACTGAACCACCCGAGAATCCAAAAGAAATGCCAAACGGGTGTCTAAAAGAGTATCGGGCGAGACAGACCGCCCGAGAACTCAAGCGACGCCACGAGAGGTCTTGAAAAGAAATGCCAAACGGGTGTCTAAAAGAGAATCGGGCAAGACAGACCGCCCGAAAACTCAAGCGATGCCACGAGAGGTCTTGAAAATAAATGAGTGCCCGGGTAGTCTAGCCAGCCCATGAGACACTCAGAAAATAAAAATAAGAGAAACGGTTAGTCCATAATAACAATAATATTCATGACAACCATAATATTCGTATCAAAAATTCATGATAACATCAGTAGTGGCAATAATCATTCTGCAAAATAATTCATGCTCAATTTAATTATTTTCCTCCAGAGACCGACACTAAGACCGACACTTGACCAACCCAGACTGTAGTCCTTAACCGCGGACACGGCTATTTGAATAGGTATAACTCTGCAGAGGGTGTACTCTTTACCCACAAGTAAAGGATTTCTTTAGTCAGCACCGTGACACTGACTAATTCCCATTACGGTCTTTGGGTTGAAAACACACCTAACCAGCACACACCAGCTTAACTCACCAGAGCCAGGAATCACCCAAGGCAATGACAAAGTAAAACTCTAAGTGGGAAGGCCTCATTCAACGGCCTCCAATAGCATGGGATCAAAATATTTATATCGACGCGCAAAACAGGGGTGCGACCCCTCTCGGGCTGCAACCGGAGACACCCATTCCCCCTGACCAAGTGACATGCCTACCAGTGATCAATGGTATATTTCACTATGGCCTCTCTATACGATGTGTGCGAGAAAGGGGTTAACAACTTACTGAACAATACCCTACCTGCGGCAGGGACATGTGGTAGCACTGATCAAGTTTGGGGGTTACCGGAACAAGACTCGATCTACGGTCGACTCAGGAGGTTTAATTTTGCCTGAAGTGGATAGCACAACATATTTTCTCAGTAATACCCAACAGGATCACCATCTGGCATGTCCCAACATGCCCTCACTGATCATTCTCGTCACAACGAGTTTTCAGTTTCACGGTCACGTTTCTCGTGACTGATTCTTTCCTGCAGATTAGAGCGAACCAACATGGGCATGTGAAAATAACCATGCTCACTCATACTTCATATTTAAATGGAGATAAAATATTTTCAAGGGTTCATGCATGCATAACTAGCAATATGCAAATTTGAATTCAACCTATGCATGATTCAATTATTCGAGCAAATATTTAACCATGCAAACACCATATCAAGTGTTCAAAATGCTTGCCTGGAGTATGCAGAAATATTGGGTGCACTCCAAAACTTTGAAAATTTTATCTTCCCTCCATTTCCTAATTTTCAAAAGTATTGCAATTACTACATAAAGCAAAAATAGTACTATTAAGTTGATTGGAAAATTTTGGAATAAATACTAAAATAAACTAGAGTAAAAATTAGGAATTTCAGACAAACAATCAATTTATTTGGAGTTCATATGAATTTCCTAGAGAGTTTCTAAGCTGAAAGAAATAAAGAATTGGACTTATTTAATAAATCCAGCAGAGTTAAACTTATCCAAAAATGTTCACCCTAGCTAGATTAATAGAGACTTATTTTAGAAGTATTTAGAAATTTGAATCATCCAATTTGGCTTTGAAATAAATTCTGTAGAATTATTTGAAAATTGCTGGAAGAGGGAAAATAGGAAAGGGCAGAAGTGGGCCCGAGCGCTGTTTAGTCGTGCGGTGCTACTGGGCCGAGCCCAGCCGTTCGGCTGTGCGGAGGAGCTGATGACGTCGAAGGCGCACTTCCGGAAAGTGCAATTTCCAGGGAAGGAAACGTATTCACTGGAATACGCCTCCACATACAGACGCGGGTCCTGACCCCCTCTCACTGACGGTGGGTCCCGCGGGCCCACCAGTCAAGTTTGACGGGGTTAACACCGGCGCCTTCTTCCTCTCTCCTCAGGCCGAACAGGGGAGGCACGCCGGCGACGATTCCCGGTGGGAGGCTGCGTCGCTAGGGAGGCCGAGGCCATCCACGAGCTCGGGAGGCCCTGGCGAACGTGTGGAGCTAGGCCGCGGACTCCGGCGAGCCCCAGAGCTCTGGTGGTTGCGATCCCGGCGGGCGGCGACCTCGGTCGAAAGAGGGCTTTCACCCACAGGCTCGCTTCGGCCAAATTGAGGAGGGGAACGGATCCGCGAGATCGCTATGAGGCTACTGGTGACGGAATTGGGAAGGGGGAGGCTCTGGAGAGGTGGGGAGCTTCGAGGCGAGGGCAGCGGCAGTAGCTGCCGGAGAGGAGGAAGACGGCCTCTCCCGGTCGTTTGCCTGCCCGGGGTGTCTTGTGGGGAGATATGGGGATGAGGCCCGAGAGGAGGGAGCTCGGGGTGAGCTTTATAGGGAGGGGAGAGGCGGTGCCGCGGCTTCCAGAGAAAGCCGTGGTGGCGGCGGCCATTACTGCGGCGAGGAGGTGGTTGAGGGCGGTGGCGTGGTCGGTGAGGGTCGGTGAGGACGGTGGCAGCCGCAGTTATGGCTGGGAGGTGCTGGTTGGCTCGGAGATGCGCCACGCGTCTTGGACGGTGGCGTGCCCGAGACGACGGCGGCTGGTCGGTGGTGGCGGCGCCTGGCCGGAGCTAGGAGATGAGGAGGGATGTCGGCGAGGTTCAGGGGAGACTGGGTGATCCAGGAGAGGATCAGGACGGGCGAGAGGAGCAGCAGAAATAGTGGCAGGAGCTCGATGCCACAGCTGCAATACGCGCGCTCTAGACACGCACATCAGCTGCTCGATGAATTGCCAGTGTATCCTAGGCTTGTCCAATTGAGCTGAGTTTTGGTATGGTGATGCTATCTGGTGTGGTGAGATTGATGGACATGTCAGTGTGGCCAGATGATCAAGTGTACAATGTAGATTTAGGAGGAGACAAAATTTCTGTCATGTCCGCAGGGTGTTTGACAAAATGCTAAGGCAATCTAGGAGACTTTGTTGGAAGTGATATTTGGCAGGATGGTGTCTCACTGGATGATAGAGGTGATGGTGTGGCTGGATGCACAAAATGAAAAACTTGATAGTGCAAGTTTGGATGAATTACAATTCTGGACAGAAACTTGGAGGCTTTATTTGGCGAACTAGAATGAGGCAATTGGGGATGATCTTCTGGACTTAAGGTTTTCCTAGGGAGGACTACAGGTGGGAATAATTTAAGATTTTTTGGAGCAACAAAAATTGAGGTTGTAGTTCAAAGCTGAATCTGGACCAGAAAAGAAAAGAGGATGTTTTGCTCAAAGTTTTCAAAAGACCAAGTTGGGTTTTTGCATAAAAGTGATCTATAGGTATCACATGAGCCCTCATAATTTTTGTGGAATTTTTAAAGAATTATTTAAAATAGTTGTAGTGCAACAGAAGCATTTATAGTATTGAAAAGGCTGTTAAAAGAATTATTTTAGGGCAAATTTTACTATGAAAACAATTCCTATTGTTATTTAAAATATAATTGAGTTGATTTAAGACAACTACTAAATCCCACAATATTTTACAAAAATTTCTAAATGGAGGGAAGAATTTTGAAAACAGAAAATAGAAAATACTGTAAAATTAATAAAAGACCTACTATAATTCAAAATTTTATTTCTGGCCAAATTTTACTTAATAAAAATATGGTTAAATTTTTGGGGTGTTACAAACTCTACCCCCCTTAAGAAAATCTCTTCCTCGAGATTTCTTAAGGGCGGAAAAATTAAAAGCATATCACAACCAACAATATTATGCAGAATGCAAACATAGCAATGCACTTATGACATACGTCCTAAATTACATCGCAAAAATTGCGTCACGAAAATAAGTGTTGGATGCAGCAGCAACCATGCTCATGACCGTCTACGGTTGGAAGGTAATATCTACGGGGTCTTGCGGAAGTGTTCCTGGTGCTGAGTTGGGCAAGGCTTCCTTTATAGGTCAGTGGAGTCTTCCATCGCACGCTTGTGGATGGGACAACTCAGGTGTCGGCCACAGGCACACGGCCTATGGGCAGGACTGATAGGTTGGGCACCGACTGCCAAAAAGGTGTTAGTTGGCTACTGTGCAGGCTTATCGGATCAGATGGGCTCGGCTACGGACAGAAAAGATTTGGATGGTGTGGAATCCTAAGGATAATGACCAGGCTAAGATAGGATTTGCCAATGGTCAGCCTGGCTTTGATACCAAGGCTGTCGGGGCCGGATTTCCGGGACATGATATCCCAGAAATTAACCCCTCGTGTCGTCACCAGCCCAGGATTACTGTTACTGGTGGACACGTCCTTGTTACAGATTACCAAGCAATTACAAGAATTGGATACAAGACCATAAAGGTCTAATGATACAACAATGATTTCTAGCGAGGATGACGGAAGCGGCTCGTGGTTCTCCAACGTCGATGGGGCTCCATTCCCATAGGAACAGCTGACCCGGATAATTCCTATCCCGCGTGGCTGCTATCCTAGGTTCCGCATGGACGTCGTTGTAGTACTCCTCGTAGAAATCCTGACCTGGCCAATTAAATAGCCAGGGACAAACCTGTGAGTACGTTTGAATGTACTCGCAAACATAATGAACAAAAGATATACTGAATGCATATGATCATGGTGGTTAAATTATATGCAAGTGCGGAACAAAATTAAAGCATGGCATGACGAATATTACTACGGTGCTGCAGAATAAATATGAAACGTTAGTGACAAACAAAGAAAGATAAAAGTGGATAATCGGGCGAGACTGAACCACCCGAGAATCCAAAGGAAATGCCAAACGGGTGTCTAAAAGAGTATCGGGCGAGACAGACCGCCCGAAAACTCAAGCGACGCCACGAGTGGTCTTGAAAATAAATGAGTGCCCGGGTAGTCTAGCCAGCCCATGAGACACTCAGAAAATAAAAATAAGAGAAACGGTTAGTCCATAATAACAATAATATTCATGACAACCATAATATTCGTATCAAAAATTCATGATAACATCAGTAGTGGCAATAATCATTCTGCAAAATAATTCATGCTCAATTTAATTATTTTCCTCCGAAGACCGACACTAAGACGGACACTTGACCAACCCAGACTGTAGTCCTTAACCGCGGACACAGCTATTCGAATAGGTATAACTCTGCAGAGGGTGTACTCTTTACCCACAAGTAAAGGATTTCTTTAGTCAGCACCGTGACACTGACTAATTCCCATTACGGTCTTTGGGTTGAAAACACACCTAACCAGCACACACCAGCTTAACTCACCAGAGCCAGGAATCATCCAAGGCAATGATAAAGTAAAACTCTAAGTGGGAAGGCCTCATTCAACGGCCTCCAATAGCATGGGATCAAAATATTTATATCGGCGCGCAAAACAGGGGTGCGACCCCTCTTCGGCTACAACCGGAGACACCCATGCCCCCTGACCAAGTGACATGCCTACCAGTGATCAATGGTATCTTTCACTATGGCCTCTCTGTACGGTGTGTGCGAGAAAGGGGTTAACAACTTACTGAACCATACCCTACCTGCGGCAGGGACATGTGGTAGCACTGATCAAGTTTGGGGGTTACAGGAACAAGACTCGATCTACGGTCGACTCAGGAGGTTTAATTTTGCCTGCAGTGGTTAGCACAACATATTTTCTCAGTAATACCCAACAGGCTCACCATCTGGCATGTCCCAACATGCCCTCACTGATCATTCTCGTCACAATGAGTTTTCAGTTTCACGGTCACGTTTCTCGTGACTGATTCTTTCCTGCAGATTAGTCCGAACCAACATGGGCATGTGAAAATAACCATGCTCACTCATACTTCATATTTAAATGGAGATAAAATATTTTCAAGGGTTCATGCATGCATAACTAGCAATATGCAAATTTGAATTCAACCTATGCATGATTCAATTATTCGAGCAAATATTTAACCATGCAAACACCATATCAAGTGTTGAAAATGCTTGCCTTGAGTATGCAGAAATATTGGGGGCACTCCAAAACTTTGAAAATTTTATCTTCCCTCCATTTCCTAATTTTCAAAAATATTGCAATTACTACATAAAGCAAAAACAGTACAAAAAAGTTGATTGGAAAATTTTGGAATAAATACTAAAATAAACTAGAGTAAAAATTAGGAATTTCAGAAAAAGAATCAATTTATTTGGAGTTCATATGAATTTCCTAGAGAGTTTCTAAGCTGAAAGAAATAAAGAATTGGACTTATTTAATAAATCCAGCAGAGTTAAACTTATCCAAAAATGTTCACCCTAACTAGATTAATAGAGATTTATTTTAGAAGTATTTCGAAATTTGAATCATCCAATTTGGCTTTGAAATAAATTCTGTAGAATTATTTGAAAATTGCTGGAAGAGGGGAAATAGGAAAGGGCAAAAGTGTGCCTGAGCGCTGTTTAGCCGTGTGGTGCTACTGGGCCGAGCCCAGCCGTTCGACTGTGCGGAGGAGCGGATGACGTCGAAGGCGCACTTCCGGAAAGTGCGTTTTCCAGGGAAGGAAATGTATTCACTGGAATACGCCTCCACTTACAGACGCGGGTCCTGACCCCCTCTCACTGACGGTGGGTCCCGCGGGCCCACCCGTCAGGTTTGACGGGGTCAACACCGGCGCCTTCTTCCTCCTCTCCTCAGGCCGAACAGGGGAGGCATGCCGGCGACGATTCCCGGTGGGAGGCTGGGTCGCTAGGGAGGCCGAGGCCATCCACGAGCTCGGGAGGCCCTGGCGAACCTGTGGAGCTAGGCCGCGGACTCCGGCAAGCCCCAGAGCTCTGGTGGTTGCGATCCTGGCAGGCGGCGACCTCGGTCGAAAGAGGGCGTTCACCCACGGGCTCGCTCCGGCCAAACTGAGGAGGGGAACGGATCCACGAGATCGCTATGAGGCTACTGGTGACGGAATTGGGGAGGGGGCGGCTCTGGAGAGGTGGGGAGCTTCGAGGCGAGGGCGGCGGCAGTAGCTACCGGAGAGGAGGAAGATGGCCTCTCCCGTTCGTTTGGCTGCCCGGGGTGGCTTGCGGGGAGATATGGGGATGACGCCCGAGAGGAGGGAGCTCGGGGAGAGCTTTATAGGGGTGGGGAGAGGCGGTGCCGCGGCTTCCAAAGAAAGCCGTGGTGGCGGCGGCTAGTACTGTGGCGAGGGAGGTGGTTGAGGGTGGTGGCGTGGTCGGTGAGGGTCGGTGAGGACGGTGGCAGCCGTAGTTATGCCTGGGAGGTGCTGGTTGGCTCGGAGACGCGCCACGCGTCTTGGGCGGTGGCGTGCCCGAGACGACGGCGGCTGGTCGGTGGTGGCGGCACCTGGCCGGCGCTAGGAGATGAGGAGGGATGTCGGCGAGGTTCAGGGGAGACTGGGTGATCCAGGAGAGGATTAGGACGGGCGAGAGGAGCAGCAGAAAGAGTGGCCGGAGCTCGATGCCACGGCTGCAATACGCGCGCTCTAGACACGCACATCAGCTGCTCGATGAATTGCCAGTGTATCCTAGGCTTGTCCAATTGAGCTGAGTTTTGGTATGGTGATGCTATCTGGTGTGGTGAGAGTGATGGACATGTTAGTGTGTCCAGATGATAGAGATGATGGTGTGGCTGGATGGTGTCTCACTGGATGATAGAGATGATGGTGTGGCTGGATGGACAAAATGAAAAACTTGATAGTGCAAGTTTGGATGAATTACAATTCTGGACAGAAACTTGGAGGCTTTATTTGGTGAACTAGAATGAGGCAATTGGGGATGATCTTCTGGACTTAAGGTTTTCTTAGGGAGGACTAGAGGTGGGAATAATTTAAGAATTTTTGGAGCAATAAAAATTGTGGTTGTAGTTCAAAGCTGAATCTGGACCAGAAAAGAAAATAGGATGTTTTGCTCAAAATTTTCAAAAGACCAAGTTGGGTTTTTGCATAAAAGTGATCTATAGGTATCACATGAGCCCTCATAATTTTTGTGGAATTTTTAAAGAATTATTTAAAATGGTTGTAGTGCAACAGAAGCATTTATAGTATTGAAAAGGCTGTTAAAAGAATTATTTTAGGGCAAATTTTATTATGAAAATAAATCCTATTGTTATTGAAAATATAATTGAGTTGAATTAAGACAACTACTAGATCCCACAATATTTTACAAAAATTTCTAAATGGAGGGAAGAATATTGAAAACAGAAAATAGAAAATACTCTAAAATTAATAAAAGACCTATTATAATTCAAAATTTTATTTCTGGCCAAATTTTACTTAATAAAAATATGGTTAAATTTTTGGGGTGTTACAAATATCTTCCATGCTAAACACATTAATGGCGGTTCCCGTGCTTTTACACTCCCCCTGCACCATAACCAACACAGACCATGGCTAGCCGAATCCACAATTTTTCCGGGGGAGTGTCTTTTTTCAACACAATTTTTTTTTATTTGGGACTGGGCATCCCTATTACCAGCCTGCCTCATAAATTTGACAAGAGAATAAACTCTCATCGTGAGTAAAACACATTTAGCATGGAAGATAATGATTACCCGTACCGCTCCATGAGCTGTACGGGCACACAAAATAGAAGTTTATTTGAATGTTTAGAGGTGGCACATGCAAATTTACTTGGAATGGCAGTGAAATACCATCTATAGGTAGGTATGGTGGACACTTTATGGCATAAACTTGTTTCAAGGATTGGATGCACAAGCAGTATTTTCGCTTAGTACAAGAAAAGGCTAGCAAAAGACTGGGGGCAACCACTTTACCAAACACAAAAACCACAATCATGCATTCTCTAAAAGTAACATTATTGCGAAAATATAATCATGATGATAACCTACAAACTTGAACACCACCAAGGCTGAATTTGGAATTTATCAAACATGTGTAAACATGTGCCAAGCCAATCATCTGTCCTTCACTGCAAGATACTCACCACCACAACATGATAGGTTCAACTTAATAAAACTAATGCTCATTGTCATTACAATATAACTCCCTTACTTGATTAAAGATATGAACTATGATAGTCTCACTTCTATTTTAACAGATTAAACAGAGGATGCATGTTTACTTCTCAACATACATATAATAAATGAAGCACATGACATTCAATTTATTCATAAAATTCTTACTCTAAAGATATATAAGTGAAGCACAAGAGTAAATAATAAACTACTTCAAAAGATATAAGTGAAGAACAAAGAGTAGTTAAGTAAATAGGTAGCTATGTATAAACTATCTCCCAATCAAAATTTTCAGATCTAAAAATTGTATCAAACAGCAAACAAAACAAAAAGACGCTCCAAGAATAACACATATCATGTGAAGAATAAAAATGTAGCTCTGAGTAAGATATACCGATAGTGTTGAAGACGAAGGGTATTCTTTATTCTTGTAGACTTTGTTGGGCCTCCAAGCGCAGAGTTTTGTAGGACAGCAGCAAATTTCCCTCAAGTGGATGACCTAAGGTTTATCAATCCGTGGGAGGTGTAGGATGAAGATGGTCCTCTCTCAAACAATCCTGCAACCAAATGCAAGTAATCTCTTGTGTCCCCAACACACCCAATACAATTGTCAGCGAAGAGATGGTGATACAAGTGTAGTATGGATAGTAGATATAGGTTTTTGTAATCTGAAATAACAAAAACAGCAAGGTAGTAAGTGATAAAATGAGCACAAACGGTATTGGAATGCTTGGAAACAAGGGCTAGGGTTCATACTTTCACTAGTGCAATCTCTTAACATCACTAACATAATTGAATCATAAGACAATCCCTCAACGTGCGATAAAGAATCACTCCAAAGTTCCTATCTATATCGGAGAAAGTAGGACGAAAACGTGTATCAACCTTTATGCCTAGATTACCCCAATGTCACCACGGGAACCCGCAAGTTGATTACGAAAACATACATCATGTGATCATGATAGATTACCCCATTGTCACCACGGGTATCATCAAGCAAGACATACATCAGGCGATCTCAAATCCAAAATATTCAACCCAACATAGGAAACTTCAAAGAGCTGGACTCAATTCATCACAACAAAGATAGAGAGGGAAGAACACCATATGATCTAACTATAATAACAAAGCTCAAGGTACATCAAGATCGTGCCCTATCAAGATCACGAGGGAGAGAGATCAAACACATAGCTACTGGTACATACCTCAGCCCCGAGGGTGAACTACTCCCTCCTCGTCATGGAGGCAGCGGGGATGATGAAGATGGCCTACGATGATGGCTTTCCCCCTCCGGCAGGGTGCCGAAAAAGGGCTCCAGATGAGATCGCTTCAGAACAGAGGCTTGCGGTGGCGGAGTAAAAGTTCTAGGTTACTTTCCGAGGGTTTCTCTATTTAAAGGATTTTTCAGCGTTGGATTCACGTCAAACGGAGCCTCGAAGGACCCACAAGCCTGGGTGGCGTGCCCAGGAGGGTAGGGCGCGCCCCCTGAGCTTGTGGCCCCCTCAGGCACCTTCTGGCTGCCTCCCGAAGCTTCCTGGGTCTCTTCTTGTCCATAAAAAATCGTCGTAAATTTTCGTCGTGTTTGGACTTCATTTGGTATGGTTTTTCTGCGAAACAAAAAACATGCAAAAAATAGGAACTGGCACTGGGCACTAGATTAATATGTTAGTCCATAAAAATAATATAAAAATGCACCAAAACCATTTAGAATTGATGTAAATATAGCATGAATACTTCATAAATTATAGATACGTTGGAGACGTATCAGTGGACCGGAGCTAAGGTGTTGTTCTTACGTGAACAAACACCTACTTATGATTATACCCTCCATGCAAGCATCCGCAACTACAAGAGAAGTAATTAAGATAAATCTAACCATAGCATTAAACACATGGATTGAAAACAGCTTGTCGTGGTTTTGTCACAGCAGATGTCCTCGTGAGAGAACTAAGTCGTGAGGCCATCGTTGCTAGGTGATTGCTTGAATGGGGTTGGACGGAATCGAGAGACACGAGTTTACCCAGGTTTGGCCCTCACGATCGAGGTAAAAGCCTACTCCTGCTTGGTTGATATTGATGATGATCTCGATTACAAGGATGCGGATTGGCTAACCTAGCTCTCGAAAGATTGTAACTTAGTTTTTCTGTCCTGGGGGCTCCCCTTTATATAACAGGTTGAGTCCCCGGATCTACATAAAATTCCGGGTCGTACTGTTAACCCGTATCCTACTCTAATTCTTATTCATCTTGTCTTCGAAGTCATGGAGCTCCCATCCGGGCCTTCTCGTCAAGCCGGCCTGTTAGGCCTTTCCTTAAGCCGGCCCTTGGACCTCCGAGTCTCCTTGTCTTCATCATGACCCAGGCATGGTTCTGACCCATGGAGCCTGTTGCTCCTGGCCGGTTCAAAGTACTTGCCGGGTCTACATACTAGGGAAGATCCCCAACATTAGCCCCTAGTTTAGCTTGGATTTATCCATGTTAAACTCCTTCCTGAAAATAAGACAAAGGAAAAAAACATGAAGGAATAAGCACCGGATCTATATTTCTTTCTTGAGCTGGTGTCTGTACATCCTTTCAATCATTTCCTTCCTTCAGCTGTTTATCCGGGTTGAACTTGTTTGCCGGATCTCATGGTCTCTCAGCACTTAGCAATTTTTGCAGTTTTTCTTCTTGACATCACCTCCTCTGTTCCGCCGCATGCATATAGCCGTACAACGAATATTTTGAGTGGATATGTCAAATCTTGTCAACACGGAAATTGAGGCGCCTTTTCAGCCGAAATTTATTGCGCCACCCTGGGGTTTCACCCCGCCGCTTCGGGTTTTACCTCCTTTATAAATAGACTAGCGAGCCCCCAGATCCATTTTTTACCTCGCCTCTTCGAGCCCTTCTTCTTCCTTTTGCTTCTGAAGCGTATCTTGAGCTCGTCGCCGTCAACCGCAGCGGGAAACAGCTTCACCGACGTCGTCGCCGAGTCTCATCAGAGCCAACGTGGCCGCGTTCACAAAGCCCAAGACCTTCAACCACCTCTTCGCGGATCTGTAAGTACTTCATCCCGTCCATGGTGTTATAGCATTGTATCTCTTCACAGTTCGTCGGAGTTCTTCAAGAACCTGGCTGTAGATCTAGTCCATTCCCAACTTATCGTCCATGGGGTGTTATATTGCCTCCGCAACACTTTTAATATTGCCTTAGATCCTCTCTATCACCTTAATGTACTCCACTCGCCGTCACATTTAGTTGTTCTGCCAGACCTAGGGCTTTTACTTTTTTTCTTTTCCAAACATTTTTCAAATCCGTAATTGTCGTTGAATCTGAACAGTAGTTGTTTTTGATTGCCTTGACCCGGATTTGCTTCACAATCTTACCAGCCCATGCTTTAGATATGATTTTGCCGACTCTCGGCCTTATGTGCCGGCTCATAACTTTTAAACCATTGATCTCTTAACTGACGCAATCCATGTGCCTTCAATCCGGCTTATACTTTCCTTCTCTTCGCCTATGTAGATCCTTTGTCGCAAACTAAAATCATGGCCCCCAAAGTGAACAAAGCTTGTAAATGGGTCAAGTCGTGCATGACAGAGCTTATGCTCGAAGATTTGGTAAATAGCGGGTTGCTCCCGGCCAAGGAACATATTGAATGGCGAGCCGCCGACGAAGAGACCCGGCGAGCTCCGGGCCCCAATGAAATCGTCATTTTCGCGGATCACTTGGACAGAGGCTTTCGACCTCCGGGTTCCAAATTTTTCCATGACGTCCTTCACCATTTTGGCATCAGGCCACAAGATCTTGCTCCCAACTCGGTTCTCAACCTCAGTAACTTCCAAGTCTTTTATGAAGTGTATCTCCAAATCGAGCCAAATGTCAGCTTGTTTCAAGAGTTCTTTTACTGCAACCGCCAGACTGAATGCAAAAATGGGCCGAGTCTGGAATGTGGAGGAGTCACAATTCAGTGAAGGAGGAACTCGGCTTTCCCTGAAATGGCACTAGCGAGTCACCCCAAGTCATGGCATAGAACTTGGTTCTACTGTAAGGATACATCTCCAGGCCAGCAACATCCATTGCCGGGTTACAGACTAGACCGGCTTGAGGCTTCAAAACAGTTTGACGCTTATGCTTCTGCTGAAGAAAGGGCGGCATTGAAGCCCATTTATTCTAAGATTAATGCTTTGGTAGCTCATGGTCTTTCTGGAGTTGATTTGACCCGGTGCTGGATGAGCTGGAGGATCCAGCCCCTCAGCCTTAGAAACCGACTCATGGATGAATACACTGGTGAGCTGGATGACGATTTGCGTTTCAGCAAGCAAAATTTGTATTCCAGCGATCTCATGAAGGCTATCAAGAAGCTTCTCGGCGAGACCGGGGAGAAAATAGGGAATGTGGGCCTCGACCCTTTTCATGCTAATAACCCGGCTCCTCCGGTAAGTCACCCTTTTGCCTTTTTACTTGTATCACTCGGTTCATTTTACTTTTACTTTGTTTCAATATACCAGCTCACCATTTGCACAGGAGGACTCTGAATGGTGGAAAACTGAACCTCAAGTTCCCACCCCTCCTAAGGACGGTAACCTACAAGAGCCGGACGAAGAAGAAAACGAGGTAGAACCTGACTCTCTTGGCCGCCTCTCAAATGAACTTGCTGACGTTAACACCTCTAAGGAAAATATCGGGACTAGCCGAGCCGGCGAGGCAGAGGTAAACCCATCTTCTTCCGACTTGGAACCAATTGGTCAAACAAGAAAACGGAATGTAGTTCGTAAGGTACCATTTTCACACCGAGCAACTCACTTAGTTGAAAACTTATCTTTGAAGAAAACGCAGCACGAGGCCAGCTTGAAGAGGAAAACCCGGGCAAGCTCCGGTGAGTTATCGGATGGACTATCATATCATCCTTCGCGTCGTGCGCGAACCCAAGATCGTCTCAACCCGGCACCATCACCTAGGGCGGGTCAAATCAGAAACCCACTAAGCCGCTCTAACCCGGATTACCAAACAACCTCTCCATCGTCTGATGAATCGAGCGCCGCTCAAATTCCGGTTTACAACATCAATCGAGGGTAATTGCTTCAGAAAATTTCACATCATATTCCCTTGACTGTCGATGCTCATATTTTGTATTAATCCAGAGCAAAAGCTTTTGTAAAGAACAAGGCTGGCGGGTCTTCTGCGGCCATGATGGAGAATGTGGGAATCCCTTCTCATGACGCCGCAAACAATAACCCGGAGACACAGGACGACCCGGCTGGTCAAGATGAAATGGCTCAACATGTCAACCCGGCGAGCCCTATCAGTGCCCAAACTCCAATTGAAGAAACAGAAAATCCAACTTCAGAGCCGCCACTGGAGACGACTTATGCTGATGTGATTATTACTGGCGAAAAACATGGTGTTCCTCCCGAGACATCGACTACTTTGACTAAGATCATAGCCAAAGACGAGTCACCAAACAAAGAGAAAGGGAGAGCTAGTCTTTATTTCCAAACCTTCGAAAATCTAGACGTGAATTCCCAGCATCAGGGTTATCTAACCCGGCTATCGGAGAGCCGGGATACTGAAATTGCTATGATAAATACTTTGAAGAAAAAGTATGAGGTATGTCTTGTTACTTCATCCCTTGTATGTAGCCTCCAAGTCTTAAGTAGAGAAAGTAGTGATATGCTTGAGACATGCTTGCATTAAAGCTCCAAACAAACCCGGGTTGATATCTTTGACCCGTCCTTGTAATTATCACTTCTGTATTCAGAGGTAGCCCCCAAGCGCCGGGTCATTATGTAATAATGGGCTGGGGCTTTGTAGAACTGAACTGCGAATCTTAGATAAAAGCAAAGAGTAGCCCCCAAGGGCCGGCTCATCATTATATGATGGGCCGAGTCTTCCACGTGACTAGAGGAAAATGATAATGCGTTAGCCCCCAAGTACCGGGTCACTATTTATAGTGAGCCGGGACTTGTTGTTTAGACTTGTAAACCTGCGTAGGGCCAAATGGTAGTCCCCAAGGGCCGGCTTATCATTATGTGATACGCCGGGTCTTTAAAAACTTTCAACGACTGAATGTTGTAGCCCCCAACTGCCGGGTTGCATGCCCGCAGTGACTCGGGACTTCAGAAAATATGTAGGATTTGAACTGAGTGGTGTAGCCCCCAAGTGCCGGGTCGGCCGCCTGCGGCGACTTGGGACTTCATATAATGTATGCAACTTGAAATATTTATGCAGGATATGTTGAATCAAGCCGAGTCATGGGTTGTCGGGCTGGAGAAACAGGTGACGACAGAGAGAGAGTTGCGAGAAAAAGCTGAAAAGCTATCCTCTGACTTCGAACAATCCCTGATCACTTGCACCGACAAGTTAGAAAAGGCAACAACTGAATTTGCTAATGACAAAGCCGCTCTACTGAGACGTGCTGAAAAGGCTGAGTAAAAACTTGAGCTGGTGACCCAGGAGTTGCACAAACTGAAAAGCCATATAACCCAAATGTGCATTGCCATCTTTGGTAAACATTCCTCCTCCTGTTATCAACCTGTCAAATAAATCCGGGTCACTGATGTTTATTTTTTGTGTTACCAGGCAGACGAAGTCATAATGTGATGGGAATTCCTTTGGTAAAGTTGAAAGCCATCTATAAATATCTTGAACAGCTTTATGTAGGCGAAGCACATTGCATCATGGCAGTGAAGAACACCCAAGCTCCTCCTCATCAGATCTTGGAGATGATTAATGAATTTTCCATTGTCCCAGAGTGGATTAAAGAGTTGAAGAGATCGGCTTGCAGACAAGGAGCCATGAGTGCACTCACTCTTGCGAAGGCATATCATCCTGAAATGCAACCGGCTCTCCTTGCAGACGGGTTCCCAGAGCTGAATGCTGATGAGTCAGAATTTACTGAGCAAGACTATCTCCGCTGTGTACGGGAGACCCGGCCAGCCGCCACCAAGATCGCAGACGGCTTGGATCTGACCAAGTTCCAAGTTGGTTATTCGGAAACAGGAAAGCGCGGGAGTATTCCAAATCCTCAACCCGTCGAGCTCATCCCACCGCGTAAGCAAGCCTTTCCCTCAGATATCAACACTTCAGATCTGCTCAATGAAGACATGGTATTTGAGGCTTTGTCTTCAATCCAGTGGATGCCCAAAAGCCCCCAGACCAAAGAAAAAGAAGACGAGGATCCCAAGGATGCTGATGAGCCGGTGCGCGACGACCCGGCGGCGGAAAGGACTGAAGAGGAGATGGCCAGTGTCAACCCGGTAAATCCAGCTGCCGAGTCTCAGCCAACAACCATTGTTCCGCCAGCTTAATGTCTTGAAAACAATATTGATGTGTTTGCCCATATGGGGCATGTAATAGCTGTTTGAGCTTTGAACTAGTCCTTTAGTGCCATCGGGTACTTGTCTTTGAACTGATGATGTTTTTGGGATAGAAGAAATCCTTGGCCGTGGTTGCGGTGCAACCCGGCAATTTATGCTTTGATGTAATTCCTCAAGCTTGTGTTGAATATGATTCAAAGATCATGGTTGGATTGTAACCTGGCAAATCATGTTGCCGCTTATACAAAATAACCATTGAGACCCGGCATTTATAAAGCCGTCGTCTGCAAAATATTAATAACAAATACTTATAATAAATGCAAGATAAGTTACAAGGTAAAATATTTGGTAAAAGAAAAAGAAGCAGTATAAACTAAAACAGAGGTAAATTTAAAACAAAAGGCCGGCTTTCGAGGCTCGACAAAAAGACCGGCTTTCGAGGCTCGAGTCTGATTCGCTTTCTTGTGGAAGCAGGCCTTGTAGCCTCTTTTGGTTTGTCCTCGCTATCTAGAAAGCTGGCTCTCACGTGACTTAAGCCGGTGTTTTAACTTTGATAAGTTCAGGGTCAACACAGTCCATGATAGGCATCAGTGTGATTGACTTACCAAGCGTTCAGCCGGGTCACCTTGTGGTGAGTAGCATCGAGCTAACAGGCAGGTATAACCAAGTATTATGATGGCATATGCCGGGTCAAAAGGGATGTTATAGCTGAACTCGATGAGTTGGAAGCCCCCAAGTGACCTATGATCAAAGAATAAAGACCGTACACCGCTTTTTGAGGTGAAACGGCAAACTCCATGTTCCAGAGAAGCCGGTTTTATTTCATTGATCATATATATACACATAAAGTATGTACAACCCGAAAGATAACTAAGTCAATAACTTAAGTGTAGTAGGGCCGAAGATGTGCAATATTCCAGGGCCTGCTGCTCTCTTTATTTGCTTCACGTATATAAACCAGGTAATATGTCCCGTTGTTCAGATTCTTGCTGATGACGAAGGGTCCTTCCCAAGGAGGAGAGAGCTTATGCTAACCTGTCTGTTCCTATATCAGACGGAACACTAAGTCACCCTCCTGAAAGGTACGGCTTCGAACTCTACGGCTATGATAGCGACGTAGGTCTTGCTGATATATTGCTGATCTTGATGCTGCAAGATCGCGTTCTTCCTCTAGGGCATCAAGAGAGTATTGACGGGCTATCTCATTGTCTGTCTCCACATATGCTGTTACATGGGGGGAGTCATGGCGGATATCGCTGGGGAGCACGGCCTCTGCACCATAGACCAGGAAAAACAGCGTGTAGCCTGTTGACCTGTTGGGAGTGGTCCGTATACTCCACAAAACCGCTGGAAGCTCTTCAACCCAACAGTCAGGAGTGCGTTCTAAAGGAACCATGAGTCTTGGTTTAATGCCTCGTAGCAACTCCTGATTAGCACGGTCTGCTTGCCCATTGGACTGTGGATGTGCAACTGAAGCGAGATCGAGCCGGATGTGTTCTTTCTGACAAAACTGCTTCATGGCTCCTTTGGACAGATTGGTACCATTATCAGTGATAATACTGTGAGGGTATCCGAAGCGATAGATTATCTTCTTCAGAAACTTGACCGCTGTTGCAGCATCACAATTACTGACAGGCTCTGCTTCAACCCACTTGGTGAATTTGTCAACTGCGACTAAAAGGTGAGTTTTCTTATCAGAGGACGGCTTGAAAGGACCGACCATGTCAAGCCCCCAGACTGCAAAAGGCCAAGTAATTGGAATCATCCGAAGTTCTTGAGCCGGCACATGAGCTTGACGTGCAAATTTTTGGCACCCATCGCACTTGCGGACAATATCCTCTGCATCTGCATGAGCTGTGAGCCAGTAAAAACCATGCCTGAAAGCCTTTGCCACCAAGGACCTTGACCCGGCGTGATGTCCGCAGTCACCAGAGTGAATTTCATTAAGAATCTCGCAACCTTCCTCAGGAGAAACACAACGTTGAAAAACGCATGTCATACTTCTCCTGTGCAACTCGCCATTGATTATAGTCATGGACTTCGATCTCCTGATAATCTGCCGAGCGATGATTTCCTCGTCCAGGAGCTCGCCACGTGTGAGATAAGTTAAGTAAGGTTCTGTCCATTCCGGTATGGCATGAACTGCAGCCACTAAAGCAGATTCTGGGTCAGGAATAGCGATGTCTTCCTCCGTCGGTAGCTTGACTGACGGGTTATGCAAAACATCCAGAAAAACATTTGGTGGAATAGGCTTGTGCTGAGAACCCAATCTGGACAATGCATCTGCTGCCTCATTCTGCCGACGATCAATGTGATCAACCTGGTATCCCTTGAAGTGCCCTGCTATTACTGTGACAGCATGCCTGTAAGCCACCATGAGAGGATCTTTAGAGTCCCAAGTTCCAGAAACCTGCTGGGCAACAAGATCTGAGTCGCCCAAACATCTGACCCGGCTGAGGTTCATCTCCTTAGCCATCCGAAGCCCATGAAGCAAAGCTTCACATTCTGCTGCATTATTAGTACAGGGAAACATTAGTCTCAAAACATAACAGAATTTGTCACCTCGTGGCGAGGTTAAGACAACTCCAGCCCCCGAGCCTTCCAACTGTCAGGACCCATCAAAGTGTATCGTCCAATACGTTTGGTCTGGCCTCTCCTCGGGGGCCTGCAACTCAGTCCAGTCGTTGATGAAATCCACCAAAGCTTGAGACTTGATGGCTGTCCGTGGGACATACTTCAGATGATGCGGTCCAAGCTCTATAGCCCACTTGGCAACCCGCCCTGTTGCCTCTCTGTTCTGGATAATATCGCCCAAAGGTGCAGAACTGACAACGGTGTTGGGGTGCTCCTGGAAATAATGCTTCAGTTTGCGGCTAGCCATGAACACACCAAAAACCAGTTTCTGCCAATGTGGGTATCGCTGCTTGGATTCTGTCAAAACCTCACTTACATAATAAACTGGCCGCTGAACTGGATATTCCTTGCCTTCTTCCTTGCGCTCCACCACGATTGCTACACTGACTGCTTTATTGTTAGCGGCGATGTATAAGAGCATTGGCTCCTTCTCCTGAGGGACTGTGAGGATAGGTGCTTCAGTTAACTGCTTTTTGAGGGACTCAACAGCTTTATCTGCTGCATCATTCCAGACAAAGTTATCTGTCTTCTTCAGAAGTTGATACAGAGGAATTGCCTTCTCACCAAGCCGGCTTATGAACCGACTTAACGCAGCAACACAGCCAGTCAATTTCTGGACAGCATTGATGTTGGCTGGTTTCTTCAGGAAGGTGATGGCTTGAATTTTTTCCGGGTTAGCCTGAATGCCACGTTCAGAAATGAGAAAACCCAGTAACTTTCCTGCTGGAACCCCAAACACACATTTGGCCGGGTTGACCTTCATCTGATATACGCGCAGGTTGTCGAATGTCTCCTTCAGATCGTCAAGCAAGGTTTCTTTCTTCTGAGACATGACCACAATATCATCGACATAGGCGTGAACGTTGCGGCCGGTCTGTTTGTGGAAGCAGTTTTGAACGCAACGCTGATAAGTTGCGCCTGCGCTCTTCAGACCGAACGGCATTGATGTAAAGCAAAATGCCCCAAAGGGTGTTATGAACGCTGTTTTCTCCTGGTCTTCTTCCTTCATCTTGATCTGATGACAGCCAGAATATGCATCCAGAAAACACAGACTTTCACAGCCAGCAGTAGAATCAATGATTTCATCAATGCGAGGAAGAGCGAAGGGATCCTTGGGACAGGCCTTGTTCAGGTTGGTATAATCTATACACATCCGCCAAGTTCCATTCTTCTTCAAGACAAGCACCGGGTTAACCAACCACTCTGGGTGAAACACTTCAACGATGAACCCGGCAACCAGTAGTCGGGCCAGCTCTTCACCAATAGCTTTGCGTCTCTCCTCGTTAAAACGACGGAGGTATTGTCGTACATGTTTCATCTTAGGATCCACATTTAGGCAGTCCTCAGCGAGTTCTCTCGGTACACCAGGCATGTCCGAAGGTTTCCACGCAAAGATGTGACGATTCTCACGGATGAACTCGATGAGCGCGCTTTCCTATTTAGGATCCATATTTGCTCCAATAGTGAACTGCTGGGATGAGTCACCAGGAGTGAAATCAACTTGCTTGGTATCTCTGGCCGATTGAAACTTGAGGAGAGGATCAGCCTCGGTGATAGGCTTCTTGAGAGGAGTCATATCCGCAGGATCAACATTGTCCTTATAAAATTTCAACTCCGCAGCTGCGCAAGCCGCCTCTGCATAAGCTGCATCTCCTCACATTCAAGAGCGATTCTCCTATCTCCATTGATCATGATAGTTCCCTCAGGCCCTGGCATCTTCAACTTCAAGTAAACATAACAAGGACGCGCCATGAACCGTGCATAAGCCGGTCGTCCAAAAAGAGCATGGTAAGGGCTTTTAATTTTAACCACCTCAAACGTCAGAAACTCAGATCTGAAATTGAACTCTGAGCCGAAGGCGACTTCTAAAGAGATTTTGCCCATAGGATATGCCGACTTGCTAGGAACGATACCGTGAAAGACTGTAGATGACGGTTTCAACTACTTTTCTGACAGATTCATCCGCCTGAAGGTGTCGTAATAGAGTATATTGATACTGCTCCCTCCATCCATGAGGACTTTGGTTAATTTATAACAGCCAACCTGGGGGGTAACCACCAAAGTGAGACTTCCCGGATTGTCAACCGGGGAGGATGATCCTCCCTGCTCCATGTGATCGGCTGCTCAGACGAGTTTAGGTAAACAGGGGTAGCCGGCTCAACTGTATTAACAGCTCGCTTTTGAAGCTTGCAATCACGCTTGCAACTGCTGGTTGTGAACACATGATACTGCCCGCTATTCAATTGCTTGGGATTACTCTGAAACCCATACTGATTTCCCTGGTTCTGATTTCCCTGCGCCAGTCGCTGATTATTACCTCCATTGTTGCCAGCCCCCTGGAACCCGGAATGTTGGGCGCCTGACCCTTGGAACCCGGCCCTAGAAAAACTACTCTGAAAACCGGCTCCTGGGAAGCCAGCTCCAGAGCCGCCGGTGCCAGGAGCACCTGGGAATCCTCCGCTCCCACCACCATTGTTGTGACCCTGAGCCACTTGGTTTTTGAACTCCTGCATGATAAAGCAGTTTTCCCAGGAATGATTGGCCGGCTTGCCATCCACGCTGTGCTTTGGACAGGGGTCTTTGAGAGCTTCCTCATAATTACGAGGACGATTACCTGAATAGGGCTTTCCAGAATTACCATTCCTACGCTGATTCTTGAAGCCAGTATTGGTATTAGCAACGAAATCAGAGCTTCCCTCAGGATTTTTGCGCTTGTAGTTGTTGTTGCTGTTATTCCCATTGCCATTATGCTGGTGACCCTTGCCGCCATTTTTCTTGCCCTTACCAGACTTCTCATCATCAGAGGCTGGATCTTTTGTGTTGTCTGACTCAGCGTACCTGGTCAAAACATCCATGAGATCACTCATCTCCTTGACTTTCCTCTTCAGGCGACCAAGCTTTTGGACCAAAGGCAGGAAACGACAGTTTCGATCCAGCACGAGGACTGCTGTCTGAGCTGTAATGCTATCAGAAGAGTGGATAATCTCGGCAACTCTGCGTGCCCAATGATGAGTTGACTCGTCATCTATCTGGACACAATGCTCCAAATCAACGATCGTCGTAGGACGCTTGCAAGTTCCCTAGAAGTTTTTGATGAAGCACTCTTTCAACTCCTGCCAGGTGTTGATTGAATTTGCAGGCAGATTCTTCAACCATGTCCGTGCTGGACCTTCGAGCATCATGGTCAAATACCGAGCACAAACAGCGTCACTAACCTCCAGCATATCCATAGCTAGTTCATAACTTTCAATCCACTCAGCGGGCTCTAGATCAGCTATATAATTGGAGACTTTGCGAGGTCCTTTGAAATCTGGTGGCATACGCTCGTTCCTCAGAGCCGGTCCTAAACACTGAGTTCCAATAGTGCGGTTTGTAACACCAGCGCTTCGTAACACAGGCTGGGTTGTGGTGGGTGGGGCTTCTACTAGCTGATGAACATACTCAACGGCTGTGTTACCTCCACCCGCCGTGCGCAAAGCACGCGCATTATCGACAACGGCTTGTGCATCAGAGACTGCCCGCCGCGGCTGTTATTGCTGGGGTTGCTGCTGCTCCCTCCGGCGTTGTGCATTGCTCGAGACCGCGGGGGACAACCTATGCCGGCTCCTACTTCGACTCTGATAAGAAGTAGAGTGGAGTCGATCCGGGCTATGGGAGTAATTCGCCTGCTGCGTGACTGCCGTTTTCAGCATCTCGATTGCCTTCCTTGCCTCGACTTCAAACGGACTATTCCTATTGATGGGGATCTAAGAAAGGTTGTGCGTTGCTGCCCACACGTTATCTACCGGATTGGAAAAGTGGCCTGCCGGAGTGCGGAAACGCACTGGCTGCTGTTGTGGCTGTTGGTGAGTCGGCGTTTGTCGCTGAGCCGGCTTTTGTTGATGAGCCGGCGGCTGCTGCGCCGTAGCTGATTGGGGCATAGCAGTGACTGCACCCGGCGCTCCCATGCCGGCTCCTGGTGCGATCTGAAGAGGTGGATCCCGCGGGGTCTGGGAAAGCGTCCGTGGCTCTATCCTGGCCGGAAGCCGACTTTGGTGCCTTCTCCGCTCCACAGTGGATAACTCTCCTTGGCAAAATTCAAGGTGAACCCCCTCGTCTTGCAGGTGCTGGGCTTCCTGAAGGATTTCTCTTTGCGCCGTGGCAAGACGTTTGTTTTCAGATTCACTGTTCTTCTGAACTTGGGCAAGCTATTCTCGACACTTCTCGATCTCTGCCCTCCGTGCATCCGCGTTCTCCGCAGTGACCGGGTCCGCCAGGAGGGCTGCAAGCGTGGCTGCTGTATCCACCAGTACCTGTGAACCCGGAATCCTCGCGCTGGCTCCTCCGGCTGCCGCTGTCCCTCCTGCACTGGTGTTATCTGCCAGATTCTGGCCTGAGGATGGATTTGGTGGAGTTGTGATCAGGTTTCCTTGAGCATCGTAGTGAGGCTGACCCTGGTTCTGACTCCCCGCCATGTAGACTGCCGCATGATGAGTCGGCCCGTATTCCTCTAGATAGATCTCCTCATCCGAGTACCCTCCCAGCCTTTCGTCGAAAAGTGGGAGGATTGACTCGGTTTCTCCAATTGACGACTCCCCATCAAAATTGACAAGTGTGTCGCCCCCAGACATAGCATCGGTGGCCGGGTCGAACTCCTGTGAGATGCCCCTGATGAATCCGATAACCTTGCTGGTCTGGCGCGTTGTGACCCGGCGAGGTGTGACCCGGCAGGCAGTCTCGACTGAGTCGGCCGCGTCGCCCGGCTGGAAATCTGACCCGCCGATGACGCCGACGAAGAAATGGATCTTGCCGAAGGGGACCCGGTATCCAAACTCAATTGAGTCAGTCTCGGGGCCCCAGCTTGCGTCGTCGATGTAGAGCTTCCTGCGCCGGCTCTTCATCATCCGGCCGATCGCGTAGCCCTCGATCCCTGGAAGAGCTCCCTCCAATAACTCAACACCACCGTGCGCTGGCCCCACGGTGGCGCCAATTGTCGTGGTTTTGTCACGGCAGATGTCCTCGTGAGAGAACTAAGTCGTGGGGCCATCACTGCTAGGTGATTGCTTGAACGGGGTTGGGCAGAATCGAGAGAAACGAGTTTACCCAGGTTTGGCCCTCACGATCGAGGTAAAAGCCTACTCCTGCTTGGTTGATATTGATGATGATCTCGATTACAAGGATGCGGATTCGCTAACCTAGCTCTCGAAAGATTGTAACTTAGTTTTTCTGTCCTGGGGGCTCCCCTTTATATAATAGGTTGAGTCCCCGGATCTACATAAGATTCCGGGTCGTACTGTTAACCCGTATCCTACTCTAATTTTTATTCATCTTGTCTTCCAAGTCATGGAGCTCCCATCCGGGCCTTCTCGTCAAGTCGGCCTGTTAGGCCTTTCCTTAAGCCGGCCCTTGGACCTCCGAGTCTCCTTGTCTTGATCATGACCCGGGCATGGTTCTGACCCATGGAGCCTGTTGCTCCTAGCCGGGTCAAAGTACGTGCCGGGTCTACATGCCGGGGAAGATCCCCAACACAGCCACTCACGAAACAATTCATAAACTGGGGTTTAGACTTCAGTCACTCCTGCAACCCATCATCTACAAACTAATTCCACGATGCCTTCCCCTAGGCCCAAAGATGGTGAAGTGTCATGTAGTCGACGTTCACATAACACCACTAGAGGAAGAACAACACAACATATCATCAAAACATTGAACGGTGATCAACTTCACATGATTACTAATAACAAGACTTCTCCCATGTCCTCAAGAACAAATAGAACTATTCACAACTCATAATATTGAACGTGTTCACTGGGTATAAATTTGCAATCAACAAT
Organism: Elymus sibiricus; assembly: GCA_039707655.1. Classification (NCBI taxonomy): domain Eukaryota; kingdom Viridiplantae; phylum Streptophyta; class Magnoliopsida; order Poales; family Poaceae; genus Elymus; species Elymus sibiricus. Next base: position 404,572,139 of record CM077674.1, on the reverse strand, counting down.
CTGAACATAAAGATCTTCCACCAAGTAAACCAACCAGCATCAAGTACAAGATGTAATCAACACTACTAGCACCCGCCAGGTACCAATCTGAGGTTTGATACAAAGATTGAGCACAAGAGATGAACAAGGGTTTGGAGATGAGATGGTACTGGTGAAGATGTTGATGAAGATGAAGCCTCCCAAGATGAGAGGGACGTTGGTGATGACAATGGCTTCGATTTCCCCCTCCTGGAGGGAAGTTTCCCCGGCGGAATCGCTCCGCCGAAGAGCAAAAGTGCTCCTGCCCTAGTTCCGCCTCGAGACGGCGGCGGCTGGTCCCAAAAGTCTTCTCTTAATTTTTTCTAGGGTAAATGGCTTCATATAGGAGAAGATCGCCAGCAATGGGCCTCTGTGGGCCCTGGGGGGTAGGGCGCGCCCCCCTGCCTTGTGATCCCACCGAGGCTCTTCTTCGGTACTTCTTTCTTCCAGTATTTTTTATATATTCCAAAATAAATCTCCGTAAAATTTCACGTCATTTTGAGCTTCGGAGAATTCCTATCTCTGTTGTAGGTTTTTTAGGTCAGAATTCCAGCTGCCGGTAATCTCCCTCTTTCGATGTATCTTGCATTTTTAAGAGAGAAAAGGCATTAGAATTGCATTATAAAGTGAAATATAGCTTCAAAACAAGATAAATAACAGTAGGAAATCATGATGCAAAATGGACGTATCACCCATCACCTCCCAAGCCATGCAAAAAATCTCCGGGAAAGAACAACATACACCGCTTCGAAGTCCCACGAGAGATAACCATGGATAATGGAACCCATTTTTATGTAATGTCATTCTGGGAGTTCTATGACTCCATGGAATGGAGATGTGTTTTGCCTCCATCGCCTATACCAAGAGCAATGGCCTCATCAAAACAAGGAAGTGGAATTATTCTCCAAGGTCTCCGCTGTTGGATGGATAATACCGTGCACAAAAGAATACGGGCCAGAGGGCCGCTAAACATACTTTGAAGAGTACACATCGATACGTCTCGAACGTATCTATAATTTCTGTTAGGTTCATGCTGTATTTATATCATTTATACATAGTTTTGACACACTTTCCTATGATTTTTATTTAACTAACATATTAATCCAGTGCCAAGTGCCAGTTGCTGTTTTTGTGAAACGGAAATAAATATTTTTTAGAGCGAAAGAAAATCAGGTAAAAATATGTTGCCAGAAGGGATGACTAGGGGACCCACCAGGACCAAGATGAACCGGGGTGGAGCCAGGGGCTCACGCAGTCCCCCGACGCGGCCTAGGCCCTGGCCATGTGGGGCCCATAGGGCTTCCCCGGGCGGCTCTTCATCCAGACACCTTTATATATACCCCTTGATCCTAAACTGATTTATACGGATTTTTTACGCTGCCGCCTCTCTGTGTTCTGAGACGATCCAATCTAGACCTTTCCTGGCACTCTACCAGAGGGGGAATTCATCATCTTTGACCTCTCCCTCCACCCCTTGATCCTCCCATGATGATGCGAGAGTAGTCCTCTCTCAGGGTTGAGGGTTTGTAACAGTAGCGATGTGTCCTCTCCCTTTCTCCCTTAATCATGTGAGTTTTCAATCTTGATTCTGATCATGGGTATTGTTAATAGAGTTGAACTATATGATGTATCTCCTATGATGAGTTTCTTTATGTTGGACCGAACTTTGTTTATGTTGTGTATTGAACCTTTTGCGAATCATGAGATCATATGATGCATGTCTAGTATAATTTCCGAAGACACCCGAGGTGACATTGGGGTGACTCTATGGATTAAGATTAGAAAGATAAATATCATAAGGTGATTGTTTAGTATAATTTTTGGGGCTGCCCGCGGTGACATTGGTGTGTGCTTTATGATTTACAAAGATAATCTTTAAGGTGTGATGCTTTACCATACCTACGAGATCTCATCCTATTTTGATTCGATAAAAAAGGGATTTTGGTGTGATTCTTTACCACACTTTGTGAGGTTATATCATGTATTTTAATGAAGTTAATGATGTTGAGAGTTACCAGTAGTGAAACTATGAACCCTAGGCCTTATTTCCAAGCATTAAAATTCCGTTTTACTCACATTTGCAACATGTTATTTTGCTGTTTTAATTTTTCCAAAAATACGAAAATATATCTACGATCCAAATTATCAATCTATCATAAAAATTATCAATCTCTTCGCTGAACTAGTGCACCTAAGCAATTGACAGCTATGTTAGGTGTGTTGAGGACACAAGAAACTACTTGTATCTTGATTGCAGGGTAGCTTGAGAGCGGAATACTTTCAACCTACACCTACCATAGATTCAAAAACCTTAGGTCATCCACTTGTGGGAAGTTGCTGTTATCCTACAATCCTCTATGCTTGGAGGCCTAACAAAGTCTATAAGAAATGAAGTGCCTAGTAGACATCAAGCTATTTCTGGTGTTGTTGCCGGGGAGGAGAGTGCTTGAAGGTATCTTCTTTAGATCTTGCAATTGTATCTTTTAGTTTCTTGTTTTTATTTCACTCGTTCTTTACTTTTGCTTATAAAAGAAAACACAGGAATATATTTATAGTTTACTTTTCTTTCAATTTATTGGAAATACGAAAAGATGATAACTGATATACTTCTCAAAAGTTATGTTGAAAGCCTAGATTCAATACCTTGTCATGATGAAAGAAAGAAAGAAAGGTTATTAGTATGTACTCTTTGAATATCAATTATGCTAATAATATGGAAGACTATAAGCTTGGGGATGATGTGTTTTAAAATCCTTTTGCTAGTGAGGATGATATGTTTGAAAATCCTTTTTCTAGACACAAGTGAATTCTTGTATCTTGATTGCAGGGTTGCATGAGAGCAGAATACTTTCAACCTACACCTCCAATGGATTGATAAACTTTAAGTCATCGACTTGAGGGAAGTAGCTGCTGTCCTACAATCCTTTGCACTTGGAGGCCCAAAAATGTCTGCAAGAATAGAAGTGCATAGTAGACATCACACACTTCCTCTGGACATCCGGCTGGCCCAGCACCATCTGTCTTGATGTACAGAGCCTAAGCCACCCTTCTCACTGAGATCGAGCGTCGCTCCTTCGATGCCGAGATGCTCCACAAGACCGCAAGAATGACAAGCATCACCAACATGAGATCGATCTCATCGGGGCTACCCGCTTCTACAACTCTCGGATGAAGCCATGCCCCTTCGGTGAAGTAGACCATATCCTCAAGATGATCCTTGACCCCAAGCTATGAGGCTAGATTCATCCGAGGGGGATGGCCTAAACTGCATCTCCACTGCCTTGAGCTGCGAGATATCTCACCTCGCCAACAAGGGAAGACAAGTGCCCAACCATGCCTGAAGTGGAAACAAACTCTGTAAGTCCTATGACGCCCCAACATGTGGCTCAAAAATCGCATCCATGAGCCCTATAGTCCACCGAGCAAACTCAACACTACCTCTACGCAAGAGGGATAAGCAGATCACGGGTTAACACTAAGCCCTTGTATTTAGATTCTAAAATTTTGTCTAAAGCCAAAAGTTTAGATATTTCTCTCGGTCATGATGATCATCAAATTGCAGCTTCCATTAATTTAATTAAAGATGCGGAATTAGATGGAGCTATTACCATTCTTAAAAGAAAAGCGTCCATGACACCTATGGAGGATGTTGATCCCAATAGCTTGTCCATTAAGTCATTGCAAGGTTTTTGTGAAGACCTGGCAACTGAGGAGCTTTCTCATGATGATGGAAATCTGGATAGTCAGACGGACTGTCTGATTGTTCCTGATAAACCTAAGAGAAAACAGATGATTTTTTTTAGGAGGTATCTGCGATAAGATGTAGTACTCATATACGTTTCTAAAAGAAGTTTGATTAATCAGATTTGGAATAGCAGAGGTCTAGGTGACCTTGCTAAACACCGATTTCTTTCTGAATTATCTCGTGAGCAAAATTTAGAGTTTATAGCCTTGATGGAGACTGGTAAGGATAATTTTGCTGCTCCCTTTTTAAGTCACATGTGTGGTGGTCTTGACTCTGCTTGGTATTGCCTTCGTCCTCATGGTAGGTCTAGGGAATGATGTTGGGTGTCAATAGGCATTCATTACAAGTACAAAAAGTTGATGTTGGGGATTTCTTTGTGAAACTCCAAGTCCACTCCAGAGATGATGGGTTTGAGCGGGTTCTGATGGCAGTATATGGGGCTGCACAACCAGAGCTAAAATCTGACTTTCTATTTGAACTTGTTCCCATATGTTCTGATGAAACTCTCCCTATATTGGTGGGGGGAGATTTCAATATTATCAGACGGCAAGAGGAAAAGAATAATGCTAACTTCGATGCTCGATGGCCTTTTATTTTCCATGCCATTATAAAAAACCTTGACTTGAGGGAAATTGTTCTCTCAGGACGTCAATACACTTGGGCCAATAACTTACCCACACCCACATATGAGAAGCTAGATAGGATTCTGGATAGTGTCGAGTGGGAGTAAAAATTCCCAGTGGTTACAGTTCCGCCGCTACAACAGGGAGTCTCTGACCACACACAGTTCTTAATGGATTCGGGGGTTGCCGCTCATGTGGGAAACAAGTCTACTTTCTCTTTTGAACTCTCATGGTTTCAGAAGGAGGTTTTTTATATTGTAGCCACTGAGTGGGCTAAGGAAAACAAAGGATGTACCCAGGTAGAATGATGGCAGAATAAGATCCGCCATCTTCAACAATTCCACAGGGGTTGGGCGAAGCGTATGTGTGGTGTGTATAAGCAAGAGAAAGATAGGCTTACAGCCTTGATCGATGCCTTAGATGTTAAGGCAGAGAGTGCTTCTATTTCTTTAGTGGAATGTGCTACTAAGCGAGAGGCAGAGAATCTTCTTGCTAAGCTTATGCGTGAGGAGGAAGCCAAATGGCTTCAACCTGCCAAGGTGAAACATGTCCTACAAGCGGACAACAACACCAAATATTTCCATCTTATCGCTAATGGTAAGCACAGGAAAAGAGAATTTTCCAGCTCGAGCAAGATCATTGTACTATTGTCGGTGAAGACCAAATGAAAACTTATATTACAAATTTTTATAAACTTCATTTTAGCTCGCCGGCTACCGAATATGTCCACCTTGATGAGGATGTCATAGGTGATATCCCTCAGCTATCAACAGAGGAGAGTGCCATTCTGATGGCCCCTTTTTCAGAAAAGGAAGTGTGGGATGTAATCTCACAGATGGAACACTATAAGGCACCGGAGCCAGATGGGTTTTCGACTGAGTTCTATCAGAAATTCTGGTCCGTCATCAAGGGTGATATTACGCTTATGTTTGCAGAGTTATACAATGATAATTTGCCCTTGTATAAACTAAACTTCGGCATCATTACCCGTCTTCCTAAAAAAGAAGAGGCTATTAAGATACAACAGTTTCGTCCAATTTGTTTACTCAATGCTAGATTCAAGATTTTCAACAAAGTCGCAAATAATCGTGTGATTGCAATTGCTCACAAGGAGGTGAGACCTACGTATACGACTTTCATGCCTAGAAGAAAAATCCTAGAGGGGGTTGTAGTTTTGCATGAAACCATCCGCGAGTTGCACTCTAAGAAACTCGATGGAGTTATCTTCAACGTGGACTTCAAAAAAGCATATGATAAGGTCAAATGGCCCTTTTTGCAACAAGCTATGCGCATGAAAGGCTTCCCGGCAAAATGGTGTCAATGGGTCGACTCATTTGTTTGTGGGGGTGGCATAGGTGTCAAGGTAAATAATGACATTGGTCATTATTTTCGGATGAGAAATTGATTGTGTCAGGGGGATCCTCTGTCACCCATCCTTTTCAATATTGTTGCAGACCTTCTAGCGGTACTTATTAGTCATGCTAACGAAGCGGGTCATGTTGCGGGACTTATATCAAATCTAGTGGATGGTGGAGTATCTACCCTGCAATACTCTAATGACAGTATCATCTTTATGGATCATAACATTGAGAAAGCCAAAAACATGAAATTGATTCTTTATCTTTTTGAATAGTTATCTGGGCTCAAAATAACATTTCATAAGAGCGAACTCTTTTGTTTTGGAAATGCTAGAGCAGAAGAGGATTAGTACAAACAACATTTTGGTTGTGAGGCTGGCTCATTCCCGTATTAATATCTTGGAATTCTGATGCATCTCCATAGATTGCTTAACAAGGAATGGAAAGGTACCGAAGACCGTTTTGAGAAAAAGTTTCCATGTTGGATGGGAAAGCTCATGTCTTATGTGGCAAGGCTGACTTTGACCAACGCCGTTCTCACAAGTCTACCTATGTTCATGTTATCCTTCTTTGAAATACCCAAAGGGGTAAGGAAAAGGTTGGATTACTACATATCCAGATTTTTTTGGCAATCTGATGAACATAAGCGTAAATATCGGTTGACGAGATAGGATGGCATATGTCGCCCAATGGTCCAAGGGGGTCTCGGGGTGGTGGACCTTGAGATTAAAAATAAGTGTTTGTTGAGCAAATGGCTCCACAAGCTACTTACCGTGGACGGTGTATGGCAAGAATTGCTAAGGAATACTTATATTCTAAAACCCTCTTTGTGCGTCAGGCAAAACCAACTGACTCGCCCTTCTGGAAAGGCCTCATGGGGGTCAAAAATGACTTTTTCTGCAGAGGGACATTTGTGGTAGGCAATGGCCTAACTACTAGGTTCTGAGAAGATGCATGGTTGGGGGACACGCCTTTAGCCATGCAATATATGCGCCTCTATCATATTGTGCAGCGGAAAGATATCTCTATTATCTCTCTGATGGGTCAGGTTCCGTTGAATGTTGCCTTTCGAAGACCACTGACTGATGAATAATGGACGGACTAGTTAAATCTTGTTGAAAGGCTGATGATGGTCAACCTTTCACATGAATCAGACAAATTCTGTTGGAAGTTAACTACTTTCGGTATATTCACAGTCAAATCCATGTATACTTACCTTATCAATGGTGGGCAACCTTTCCACCACAAATATATTTGGAAAATGAAAGTCCCGTTGAAAAATAAAATCTTCATGTGGTATTTAGATCGTAAGGTCATCCTGACTTAAGATAACCTAAAAAAACGAAATTGGCAAAAATGCACTAAGTGTTGCTTCTGTGGTAACGAGGAGTCGATACAACATCTATTGCTTCACTGCCCACTTGCCAAGCTATTGTGGCGATCTGTCCATATAGCCTTTAATCTAACTCCACCCGCGAGTAGTACGAATATGTTCGAAAATTGGTTAGTTGGGGTGCATCCCAAGTTGAAGTCTCAGATCCATGTGGGAGTCTGTGCTTTACTTTGGTACATTTGGAACACCCGTAATGATTGTATTTTTAACAGAACAAAAACTCCAAACTTTTTGCAGATTATCTTCAAAGCCATCAGCTAGATACATACATGGTCGGTACTTTGCAAGGAGGAGGAGCGGGCGCCCACAGTCTCTGGGTGGAACCGATGGGAGACGGTCTCCCGGGATTTGTTCAACCGATTTGGTTGGCGGCCTATTTGTAGGATATCTTATGCATGACGCTCATTTTCTTACATCTTTTTTATTGCCCGTGGGGTAGCCATTGGTGGCATTTTATTTGTTGAACTTTATTGTATTTGGATGGTGAACTTTGGATTATTTAATAAAAGGTTGTGTGCATCACTCGATGCAGAGAACGAGGGCGTTCCCCTCTTTTTGGAAAAAAAAACACTTGTACCTGTACGTAATCAACGAATTACAGTTGAGTCAGTAAGTGTACCGAGGCTGTAGCGTGCGTGCCAGCGTGTATGCATGCATGTGTGATGGGTAAGTCATCCTCCACTGCAGCGTGCCACGTGTATGTTACCTCAAGATCCACATTGATGGGGCGCTATCACGATCTGGGGAGGTGTGTGTGCGCTTCCAGTGCAGTGTGTGGCGATGGAAATTGTGACACCCTGAAATTTTCAAAACTTGTTTGAAAATTCAAATTCGGTGCTTGCTTGAATCAATTCAGAAAAATAAAAATAAAATATCAAATTCCTCTGTGCATTGGACCGAATCTTCCTCAGCCCAGTTCCTTTCCAGCCCAGCCCAATTCCCCTTCTTCCCCAGGATCACGCCAGCGCTGATGCTCGCGTTCGCCGCTGCCAGTTCGCCCAGTCCGCTGCCGCCGCGACGCACTACCCTACTCCGCTGTTGTAGCCGGCGTTAGCAACACCGCACGTCACCTTCTCCTTCGACCGCCCATGCTCCGCCGCCCTTGCCCTCTCTCTCACTCTCTCTGCGTTGGCACTAGAGCCATCACCCCTGAACTCGCCTGTGTCTTCAATTTGGGTCATTTGTCCCGGCAGCACTGTCGTCGCCATCTCCTACTCCGGCTAGGTACGGACTGGATCCACCTCGCCGTCGCCACCTCTTTTCCACCTCGCTTGTCTCCTCTTTTTGCCCCAATTTTTGATCGACCCATCGCCAAGGATCTCTCAGACAGCTCATCCTCCCTGCCCGACGACCACGATGCCGGAACGGTCCTTCCCGTCACCGTCGGCCACCCTGTGACCTCGCTCTCTTCTCCCCTTCCCCCCGAGTCGCTCGATCAAAATCATACGGTTACCTCTCCGCATCTGTCTATCGGGCCGAGCCCACCTTCCTCTCCACTGTATTACATCCGCCTTGGCCCAGCACTGTAAGGAATCGGCCAGTTCAGCCCGTCTACAGTTAAAACTTTTTCTTTTTCCAAATCCTGTCCAAATAATCCCACGGGAATAGTAATTACATGTTACTGTCACCGAATCATAAAATCCAAATAATATGTCCATTTCGATCGACTCATCGCTTTGAATTCAAATATCCATTCCATTGATCAAAAAACAATTTCCTCTGGCTTCCAAAAATAAAAAACAGAACCATTTGAATATAAGATAAATTCTCTTTTGTTTGTATTTTGTTCTCGGCTTGCATTTGCAAGCCCAGACTTATGTGAGTTTGGATTTTCTTGCTATAGGACGCGATACCGATGATACAATACATTCGAGAGTAGAGGAAGTATACCAGACAACTAAAGACCTAATTGGATACATGCACTTAGGCAAGTCACTGTTTTATTGTCCTTTATTGAACCTACATGTCATTTCTATTTATTTACTTTTATGCAAAAGATAAGTAGTTTAGATTAGTTACTGTTTTGCATGCTAGTTGTATATTGCCACACTTTAGGATGACAAATGCATGGTGCCATTTTGACATTTGATGCCATATTCATCTTGAAAACTATAGTTGGTAATCACCTCCAACGATTGTTGGGCATATTTATCTTGAAAGCCTAGATGAGATTATGGTCATGTATAATGCCACCAAGGATAGTTAGAAATATTTTATTGCCATGGTATTAAGATGTTTCATTGAGGTCACATAAAATGACAACCCTGAACACATGATTCGCTCAACCACATGTTTGACTTTGTCAAACCTGATTTATTAGTCTGCTCTGTCCAGTGGAGAACTACAGATACCAACTTGTGACGCCCCCGAAATTAATCGTGCACTAATCATACACGTAGCATGCACGATCAAGATCAGCGACTCACGGTCTAATACCACAGCACAACTCTAGACACAAAAGTTAAACATAAACATCATATTACAAACCAGGGCACGGGGGGCCATAATACATCAGTCATCAAACAGGTATCATCTGAGTAGAGATCAGATTCACTTAAGTTTTGCCATAAGAAGGCTGAAACATGAAACGACACTGATCGAAAAGGCAAGGCCTCCTGCCTGGGACCTCCAAACTACTCGTCATCGTTGATCTCCACGAAGTAGCCAGCTGCGGGATCTCCTGTCTGCTCGGCTCCATCATCTGAACGCAGCAACCGGGTTGTAGAAAAAGAACAGCAAAGCAACGGTGAGTACTCATCCAAAATACTCGCAAGACATACATCAGATCTATACTAGGTATGCATCGGTATCAAAGGAATGGGATTATATCTTTGGACTATATTGCAGAAATGCCAGAATAAGGGGGAAGAAGCTCAACCTAGCGAAGACTATCTTCATCTTGCAGCAACAGAAGAGAGGAGCATATATTATATCAACTTGTACTCATAAGCAGCAACATACCCAGAGATCCTCCCCTCGTCACCCTGTGAGGAAGCGGTCTCCGAGTATTCCTATCTATTGTCTTGGTGTATTTTATCCAGTATCCGGTTTAAGTTGTAAGAAGATCGGGATACAACACCAAGCGTCCTGTTACCGTGGACATGGCTATTCGAATAGATTAATTTCCCTGCAGGGGTGCACCACATAACCCGACACGCTCAATTACCTCTGGCCGGACACACTTTCCTGGGTCATGCCCGGCCTCGGATGATCGACACGCCGAAGTCCTACCTAGGCTCTCCAGAGAGGTCACACGCCGGTCTACATCCTAAGCGCGAAGGGCTGTTCGGCCGCTCACCCTAAGCGCTCCTTCACGTTACGAGTAGTGTACCCAGCCTCACCACTTCACCTGTGGATATCTGCTGGCCTCTGTGCCGCATCTCTGAACTGGACATCTGACAGAGCTTTCGGTAAGGAACTGACGACGCCGAGGGCCCCATAAACCATTATCCCGCGTGGCGGTTAGTGCGTATAGGCCAGTGGCCAACTCAGATCAAATACCCAATCTCGTTAACGCATTATTGTCAAGTACTCACAGACACGCTCAGGGCCAGGCCCATCCCGGATGGTCTCCGCCTGCCCTGTCGTTCCGCCGCAGTGCATCACTCGCGGGTACTCTTTCCGAGACGACCCGACTTTAGTAGAACATGTATAGTATAATGCAGTAAAATATATCCGTGATCATCGCCCAAAGGGATCACGGCCCGATAGTATAGCATGGCAAACGGACAAGGGTGAAGGGCCACTGATGTGACACTAGCATAACTATACTAAGCGTGATAGGATAACAGGTAATTATCAACAGCAGGTAACAAAAGTAGGCAATGCATCAGAATAGGTTCTACCGATAACTCAACAACTGTATCATCATCTAATGCAAGAATAAGAGAGAAGGAATGATCAAGGGGGTTTGCTTGCCTGGAAGCTCTGCTGAGGCAAACTGGTCGTCGGGGACGTAGTCATACTCCTGGTCTATCGAAGTCTCAGGGTCTACCGGAAAATAAAGCGGGAACGAAATAAACATCGGGCAAACTGTAACACCCCAAATTTTAATAAAAGGTTTTTGCAAATAAAACTTTGACATAAACAATTTTTGTCAATTAAATTGGATCTTTTAATAATTTCAAAAGCCTTTTCTCCTGCTTTCTTTTTCATCATTTCAGAAATTTTGGGGGAAAAATATTGAGGGTCTTAATTTTTTTCCCAACTCTTTGATTACTTCTTAAATATCAGTAGGAAATATTTTCACAATAAAATTTGCCCAAAAATAATCCTTTTAATGGCATTTCCAAACTCTGAATAGCTCCTGTTACACTAAAACTATTTTAAATAAATTCTATCAAAATGCCACAAACTTATGGGAGACTGTCTTAGGCCTATAGATCACTTCTGTGCAAAAACCCATCTTGGTCATTTGAAAAATTTGAGCAAATCATCCTCTTTTCCATTCTGGTCCAGATCCAGCTTTTAACTACAACCCTAATTTTCCTTGCTCAAACAATTCTAAGATTTTTCCATACTGTAGTACCTCCTAAGAGACTCTTAAGTCCAGGAGCTCAGCTTCATTTACATCTTCTAAGGCTACCAAATAATTCCTCCCAGTTCTGGTCCAGAACCGAATTCCAACAAAACTTGCACTAGCAAGTTTTGAATTTTGCCAAACCAACCCTACCACACTTCTCACCATCCAATGAAGCATCATCCTGGTAATTTTCACAGCCAACAAAATCTCCTAGATAGCCCTGGCATTCTGTCGAACAACTTGTGGGCATGGCAGAAATCTTGGATCTTTCTGAACTGCACAAATGACTTGCTTTTCTAGCAAAACCATCATGTCCATCATCTCTAGAATCCCCAGGAGCATCACCCTGCCAAAATTCATCATCAGAAAAGCCCTTTAGGTCCCTGTGACATTTCGTCGAGCAGCTCATGTGCGTGTCCAGCGCGCGAGCAGAGCGCCCGGACTGCAGCCGCCGGCGCCCGAGCCCCTGTCGCTCCTCTGCTGCCCCCCCCCCCCCCCCCCCCCCCCCCATCTTGTCCTGGTTCTCCTCTGGGTCACCAGATCAACCCCCGAGGCCTTGCCGACCTTCTCCCTTGGCCGCTAGCGCCGGCTAGCCGTCGCTATCCCCACCACCCGTCGCTGTCACGCCACCGTCCATGACGCGTGGCTCACTCCCGGGGCAGCCGACAAGTCATACAATCACTGCGGGCCACCTACCTATCCACCAACCTCAGCTGCCTCGCCACCGACCACAACCACCTCAACGGCGCCGTTAATGGCTGCCCGCCGATGTGCCTCCTCTCTGGAAACGACGAACCGCCTCTCCGGCGCTATAAAACGCACCCCCGAGCCCGCATACTTCCACACCACTTCCCCTCCCTCCTTTGTAAGCCACCCGAGGCAGCCACATGGCCGGGAGTGGCCGTCTCCCTCACCTCCGGCCGAGGCGCCCGCCGCCACTCCTCTGTCAAATCCCACGCCTCCAGAGCCCCCCTCGCCTCGTTTTTCTCTTCAATAGCCTCCAATGGAGTCCGCAACTCCATACCCCCTTCCAATTTCACCTGAGATCAACCGTAGGCGAAATCCCTAATTTGGCCCCGCCGGAGCTCTCGGGAGGATCTCGTCGCCGGCGATGCGGTGACCCCCGGCGGCCAATCCGTGGCTTCCCAGGTCCGCCTCGGTGTGAGGAGCATTCCCGTGGCCTCAGCTTCCCGAACGGCGCCGCCGTTCACCGGCAATCACCGCCGGCAGAGTCCCCTCCCTCTGTTCCCGCGTGGTTGACCTTGACCAGGGTCAAACCTAACCAGTGGGCCAGGTGGGGCCCACTGTCAGTGACCCAGGCCGCGCCGACGCGTCGGTAAGTGGAGGTGTTTTCCTCTAAATACGTTTTCCCTATTTAGAAAGCGTAAACTTGACCGAAACGTTTTCTTTTTTTAGTTCTATTAAAAACAAAATTTTGACTAAAGTTTGACTGCCCCGAACTTTTAAAATATGACTCCAAATGAACTGATTCTTTTTCCTACAATATTTAATTTTCATCTAGTTTATTTTAGTATTTATTTAAAAAATAATGGAAACACTTTTTAGCACTGTTTTAGAATTATGTGGTAATTTCATTATTTTGAAAATAGGCAAAAGGAGGGATACGTTTATTTTCAAAGATTGTGGGGCATATCCAACACTTCTAAATACCCGAGGCAAGCATCTTGAACCCTGGATATAATGATTGTGTGGTGGTTTGCTTGCTAGTGAAATTTGCATGAATATGTCATTCCCGAAAATTTAACCTATGGCATGATTTATGTACTTGGTTGCATGGCTAGTAACTTTGGTTGTAGGAAATCATGTGGTGTGGTGTGGGCATGTTTTCCTCCTACTGTGCAACGTTGTGCTTGTCATGACTAACTTGCAGGAACAGGTACAAAGGAGTTCTGTTACCGACAGGAGGGTGATCACGTCGGAGCGTGATCATGCCTCGGTTGTTATGCATGTTGGGACATGCTAAGGCTGTGGCCCTGTTGTGGTTTTGTTGTTAAGAGGAGACATATTGTGCTAACCACTGCAGGAATCATACTCCTCCTGAGTCGACCATAGATCGCGTCTTGTTCCGTTAATCCCTAGCTGAATTCGTGCTACCACATGTCCCTCCGTGGAGGGTATGATTTAATAAGTTGCTAACCCCTTCCCTGCACACACCACACAGAGAGGCCGCGATGACGGTTCCACGGCCAATGGGTAATGCCGGTCATCGGGTCAGGGGGCATGAGTGTTTCTGGTTGTAGCCGAAGAGGGGTAGCACCCCTGTGTATCGCGCGCGTTATAAATATGTTCGTCTGCTCATGCTAGGTTGTGACCACTCCGTCTTAAGGTTTTTATTACCTGATGTTCTGGGTGATTCCGGGCATCGGAGATAATTAAAACCGGTGTGTGCTGGTTTGGTGTGTTTGCAACCCAAAGATCGTAATCGGAAATCTCTCGCTAAACACTCCGGTGTTGGCGAAAGGAAATCCTTTACTTGTGGGTAAAGAGTACAACCTCTGCAGAGTTTAACCTATTCGAATAGCCGTGTCCACGGTAAAGGACGATAGTTGGGAAGGGTCAAGTGTCGGTCTTCGGAGGAAATAATTAAGTTGATCATGAATCACTTTTGAAGGATGATTATTATTACTGCTGATGCTATTGTGAATATTATTGTTAATGCTATCATGAATATTGTTGTAGACTAACCTCTTCTCTTATATGTATTACCGCATATCTGTTGGAAGGTTCTGCCTCCCGGATACTTGCATGTTTTATTTTTCTTATAAGCCCTTTATGAGGTGTCGCTCAGACGCCCGACTGTGGCATTCATTTTCAAGACCTTTCGAGGCGTCGCTTCAGACACTCGATTGGCATTTCTTTTCAAGACCTTTCGAGGCGTCGCTTTTAGACACCCGATTGGCATTTCTTTTGGGTTTCTCAGGACGGTCCTACCTCCAGAACCCATCTTTCTTTTGGTTTCATTTGGATTAAAGCCCTTTGCGTGGCGTCACGAAGACACCCAACTGTGGCATTCTTTTATATTTTTCTCTTGGGTTCTTTCGGGACGGTTCTACCTCCTGAGACCCGATTTATACTTTGAGTAACATTAATAATTACATATGCCTTATTGTTACTATTAACTAATCTTTATTTCCTATGCATATATATGTTCCCATATGACTGCATATTGTTATGCTTAGGTTTACTGCATGCCATGCCATGATAATTTTTGTACCTGCATGAAAGTTTAATTGCATGCATTCTGCCTGCTTTTATTATATCTTTTGTTCATGATGTTTGTGAGTACATTCAAACGTACTCACTGGCTTGTCCCTGGCTATTTAATTGGCTAGGTCAGGATCACAATGAAGAGTGCTACGACGACTCCATGCGGACTAGGAGCCTGAGATAGCGGCCGTGTGAGATAGGAGTTATCCCGGTTAGCCGTTCCTGTGGATTGGAGCCCCACCAGAGTTGGAGATCCACAAGCCACTTCCATCATCCGCTGTCAGATATCATTGTTGTATTATTGGACCTTTATGGTCTTGTATTCAATTCTTGTAATTGCTTGGTAATCTGTATCAAGGAAGTGTCCACCAGTAACAATGTTCTTGGGGCTAGTGATGACACGAGGGGTTATTTCTGGGGTTTTATGTCCCGGAAATCCGGCCCTGACACAAACAGATGTAACAATATGCATGGCATGGTAAAATAGGATGCAGGGGGTGCCCTAATGCATTACTTGGCATTTTTGTTGAAGTGGGAAAATAATCTAAAATTATTTTCCCAGGTTCAGGCACTATTGATCTACTGAAAAGGGGGCAAAAGTTCAATGTTGATCATGTTAGAGGTATTTGTCATGCAAATGGATGACATATTCGGATTCGTTACATTTTTCTGATCATTTTTCATATATAAATTATTTTGATCCGAGTTACGGTTTATTTTATATGAATTTTCAAAGTTTTATTGAATTTCTAGAATTTTCTGAATAATTTATATTCCGAAATTAATAGCTAAATTGCTACGGGTACCTAGTGAATGTACCCAGGGTAGTGCATGTGTGGCTGACTAGTGGGGCCGGTCGATGCTGACGTGGCCAGGTCAAAGCTGACCTGTGGGGCCACCCAAATTAGTACTAATCTAAACAGGAAAATAAACCCAGGGTTAATTAACCACTGGGACCCACCTGTCAAAGGGTCAGAGGGTAATTAACCCGGTCATTAGTGCTAACTAATTGTGCCACGTCGGCGGCCATTACCGGCGTTAAACCGGCGCGGCGGAGGAGCTCCGGCTGGCCGTTTCCGGCGACGGGGGCAGGCGCGGCTTAGGGCGTTCGAAATCCCAGAGTGCAGCGCGTCTGGTGGCGGTCTCAGGACGGCCGGGGCTTCGGCGGTGAGGTGCAGCGGCGGTTGCGTTCGGCTCCGATGGGAAACGGCAACGCGCGAAGCAAACGAGCGGCTTAGCTAGCTAGGTAGGATCTACGGCTCTCCAGGAGCATGCTAGAGCGGTCAGACGAAGCTGAGGGGCTCGGGAGCATGGGTCTCCACGGCCATGGCGGCGGCCGGAGTTCGACTGCAGCAGCAGCTCACCAGAAGCTCGAAAGCGAGCAGCAAGGAGAGGGAAGAGAGGCGGAGCTCACCGAGGGGGCTCACAGAGGCCCTTTGGGTGTTCGGGAGCCCAGCAGAGCATCGAATTTGGCGATGGCGTCTCGGCAGCTGACGGGGACGAATAGGATCGGGCGTCGTCGATGTAGCGGTTCGTCTCAAACCAACAGGCTCAGGCGATGCACACGTCGATGGCGAAGCCGATGGGCATCCTTCGGCGACGCTGGAGGCTCGGTGGCCGCGTCAACTGGGTGGCGCGGCGGCGGCAGCGGCGGGTGTCGAAGAAATGGAAGGGAGCGAGCGAGAGAGGGGAGGAGTGGCATGTTAGGGTTGCCAGGGAGAGAGAGGAGAGCACGGGGGTGGTCCTTATCCTCCCAGGGACCCGTGGGATGGACGACAGCGCGAGATCTGCGGCGTGGACGGCGTGCTCTACCTCCAGCGCGATGAAGATGAGCAGGAGGAAGGAGATGACGTGGTGGTGGGCTGGGCCTCCCCCGTGGCGACTTGAAGCCCAGGGGCACAGTGCCCCCTTTCTCTTTTTCTTTTCTTTTTCTGCTTTCTTTTTCTTTCTCTGTTTTCCATTTATTTGAGCTAGCATTTGAATTTTGTTTAATGTGGGACGTGGCACATAAATGCAATGCAATATTCTGAGATGGTGCAGAACATTTGGGGCCATTTTGAAAGGTTTAGATTTTTCTTAGCATTTAATTAGTCCAAGAAGGTGTTGTTGGCCCACTGTTTTATTTTCCAAGTGTACATAGGGAATTTTAGTGAGGTTGTTTTTCCTAACATAAATCTTTATGGATTATTGGCAATATTATGAACATTTTTGTTCCAACGTTTGCTGAAGTTTTATTTTGACTTGCAATTTGAAATGAATTAGATGTGGAATTTGAAATGAGATATGAATTTAATGATCATTAGCGCTCTAATGATGATGACTTGGCATTGTTTAGCAGGGGATCACTGTAGCTAATACATGGGGGTGTTACACACAACTTTTGCCTATAGGGCTACAACTGAAAGACACTTAGGTCTGGGGTAAATAGACCTAACCTTTGGCCGGGTTATGCTCTCGGTTGTTGAGTGATTGGGTAACTTTCCAGGTGGGGACTTCAGAAGATAGAGCAGATAAAAATTCTTCTTATCTTATCTCTGTCAACCCACCAAGCGGCGTGTGTCAATCTTGAGTGACAATATGAGGTATAGATATCATGTGGGTAAAGTTGGGCAACTCTGCAGAGTCAAAATAAATGATAATCATGCACACAATACATTTGGATTAATGAAGATGGGTCTAAATTACTCTTCCCTAATAGAAATGGAGGATTTGGATATAATGAGAATTGATGATGGTGTTATCATGAAAAGTGCCCAGAAAGGGATTGATCGAAAATTAAAAGTTGCCATGTCAGAACTCAAGTTTAAAGAATGTAATTTCCCAATGATAGGATATATTTGAAGAGTTATGCATCTACCAAATATTGCAACACCACATCCCTCCTTTTGAAGATATTAGCATGTAGATAAGTAGGGATTTTCCTATAGTGGCTTGCTGAGTACTTCTGTACTCACCCTTGCCCATCTTAATCACAGATAAGCCATACGAAGGTGAAGAACCAGGACTAGATCCCAGGCCGGCTGTGGTGCGGTGGGGATTTGAGTCCGGGAGAAATACTTGGCCAGTCTCGCCGGCGTCGATGCCCGTGGGCGTTGTTTCCCTCACCGGAGGCGCTGGCATGGACCCCTCCCCCTCCCCCCTCCCCATTACTGTCTCCCAGGTGAAAACCCTTAAACTTTTGAATTGGATGGTTGCGGCGCTTTCGGGTATCACGATTTTCTTGAAGGCACCATCTTGGGAGCGTAGGTGGGTCTGTGGGTGTGCCATTGTGTGGGGTGTGGGGGTGTGGATGGTGGTTGGTGGGCGGCGGGGCGGCCGAGTGTTGGCGTCTCTGATGCTGGTGGCGAGCAGGTCTCTTCCATAACTTTTCTGTGTGCTCTTCTCTATGCTGCGTGTCTCTGTTGGCCGGTGTTCGGTCCTGCGTGCCCTGGCGTCTAGGGATAGGGTTCCCCTCTGCCGCTGGTAGTAGAACGGCGGTGATGGAGAGAGCCACATGCTTCTTCCTGAGGATCCAGTTCTGCTTCCGTAGCGTTCGGTGCTTCTCCTCGGCAGCGCTGCTTCTTTCTTCTTCTTCTCCCTAGCCAGCAGCTTCTTCTCTTCGTGTTGACGGTTCCGTGGCTTTTGGCGAAGATGTTCTCAAGGTTAGTTTGGCGTGGCGAGGTGGTCATGCTCGGAGCCTTTCTCCTAGGGGTTCTGGCATCAGTCTCCATCCAAGTTCTAGGGTGAGCGTCTCCATCAGCCGACGGTGTAGCACCCTTCGATCCAGGGCGAGGGAGCAGGGGCCTGGCGAAGGCATGCCCTTCCTGGCCGTATAGTTTTCCTCTTGGGCTTGCCTCTTCCTTAGCTCCGGTGCTCCAATCGCGGACAAGGGTTTCGATGACTTCATGCTATATTTCTTTGTTATGCTCAGTTGTTTGCTTGTTGTAATCCGCAGCTTTGTAAGCTGTTCCGTCAGCACCATTGTACCCTGCGGTTTGGGGCTTTATTAATTTAACACTAGTAGAAAAACCCCTTATAGGATTTTCCTACTAGCAGCATCTCACCAAAACCGAACGCGGCAACTATTTTCCCAAACTACCAGCAGCGTCTGACATGGGCGGAAACATCGCTGACAACTCAGTACTGGCAGCGTCCGTAAGAAGTAAACGCTGCTAGTACTTTGCACCCTGCACCCTTGCGGGCCAGATAACTTAAGTAGCGTCCGGGTAACAAGAACGTCGCTGGTAAAGTAAAGTTAAGCAGCGTGCAATCTGTTGTTAAACGCTGCTAGGTTTATTATGTCAAAAGATATCAGTTGTTTGTATAGTTAAATTTTAAAAACTTTGTACAGTAAGTTTCTGTGGTTTAATTATATATTGCACTAAAATGACATAGAGTTGACCTTAAACAGCTAAAATGCAGACATAACACTAGCAGCGTTCGATGGGCCCTGAACGCCGCTAGTTCTTACACTAGCAGCGTTTTCTGGAGCATAAACGCTACTAAGATAATTATATTATTAAGTGAGCTTTACATTTCTTTGGAGCCTCAATTAAATCCATAATTGGATATGTAAAATTAAAAAGGTGCATACTACGTATATACAAATATTTGGAAACATATGAATGACAACACCCTACGTACCATCTCTCTCAAACATGGCAGACTCTAGCTTCTGCAGGCCCCCTTCGAAACTATCATAAAATTTTGTCGTGTTTGAAATATCCCATAAAAATTAAGGAATTTTTCTACTACTATATAAACACTTAAGTATACACTACAACTATTTGTTGAAAAAATTGGAAGGCGCAAGAGAAAAAGTAGAGCTTAACATAATTAATAAACTCCTAAAATGTAGAAAACTTACCAGCAACGTCTCGTCCCAATCAAACATGGCTACTGTGATCCCTAGCAGTGTTTTCCGTAGGTCAAACACTGCTAAGGGAACTATATGATTAAGTGAGCTTAAATTGTTTTTGCATCCTCAAATAAATCCATAATTGGTTGTATAAAATTAAAATGGTGCATAGTGAGTCTATACAAATATTTGGAAAAATATGAATGACAACTATGTACCATCTCTCTCAAACCCGGCGGACGCTTCTGCTGGCCGCCCTTCGAAACTAGCACACAATTTTGTTGACTTTGAAATATCACATAAAATTTTAGGAAATTTTGAACTACTATGTTGATAAAAACTAAAACCATTGTTTCATACAAATTGGATTGCAAAAGACAAATAGTTGCCCTTAATAAACACCTAATCAAAATTGGGTACACTCTAGCAGCGTGTATTAGCTAGGAGACGCTGCTAGAGTAAACACTAGCAGCGTTTGCTGCGCGGGAAATGCTGGGAGTACATTTTGCAGCAGCGTTTATTTACATCATAAACGCTGTTAATTTCTTTATTTAAGGCAGCGCTCTTTACTCTTGGAATCTACAACACATTTTATTATTTATTTTTTCTACTTGCAGCGTGTGAGGTCTGCCAAACGCTACTGATATTGAACATACGAACCGTCACATCGCGCGGTATTAACTTCCCGTTCTCTCTCTCATTTCACTCTCTCTCTTACTTCACTCTCTTCCTCTCCCGTCGTCTCTCTTCCTCCCCGAGCGCGGCGATGCCGACACCTCCTCACCGATGACGCCCCCCTACATACCCCGCGCGCTGCGCCGACGACGGCCGGCGTGGACCGATCAAATCGGTCCACTACACGCGGCGGACACTTCGGCGCACGACGGACGACACGAAGCGCGCCCTCTCCCCTCCTCGCCGACGACACTTCTCCCCGCCGACCCCGACGCTGGTGAAGTAAAGAACATCCGATCCACACGCTAGCCTTCTTCTCTTATTCTTTTTCTTACATTATATTTTTCAATATATAGCTCGGTTTTAATTAGTTCATACATATTCAATAGGTTAATTAGTAGTTCTTTTCATAATTAGTTCATACATCCGGTGTGTGTGTTTGTGTAGTGCCGAATGTAGGAAGAAAATAGAGTTTTTTCATAGTTAGTTCTTACATTTGAACTAGGTAGCTAGGGTTAATTCATTAGAGTTCTTATTACATTCGATTGGTCAATTAGTTCGTACATTGAATATGTTAATAACTAGATGTATTTATCCTAAATGTTGGAATAAGTAGATGTATGTAAATGTTTTGATTTGTAAATAACTAGTGTGTAATTTCTACATTATATTGTTCTTATTATATTTTTTGGTAAGAAAGCATTTGAATGCAATGCTTTTAAAAATAAGTAGTTTCTAATTTGTAAATAAGTAGTGTGCAATGCTTTTGAACTCAATACTGAAATGCAATGCTACTTGTTGGAACATATATATATATACATATATATACAGCCGGTCTATATGCCAACATTAGCAGAATAATATTCTGCTAACACTTCCAAACTGCATGCTCAACGAAAGCGCACTTCATTTTCGAAGCAGGAGAACTGCAATGCTAGACGAGAGAAATGCTTGTCCCAGAAAAACTGCACGCGTTTTTTAGTACTGTTTTCGACCCAATTTTTTAACCATTTGTCGGAACGAGGCATATGATATACCGTTGGAAAGCTATGAATTAGGCGCAACTTTTTCATATTGAACACTTTTCGAGATACTTTACGGTTTAAGATTAATTTCGAAAACGAGACGGCGCCCGCCGAGTGGCAGCGAGCATTTTTTCATGATATTTTCCAAACCGCTCGTCAGAATGATGCAAATGATACGCCGTTGGAAAGATATCGACGAGGCGCAACTTTTTCATGTAGAACACCCTCTCTATTTCCTTACGGTTTAAGAGCAGTTTCAAATTTACCGAAACGCGGACACTCTATTTTTCCGCGGACCCAAAATCGATGAAGTGAACTGCATCAGACGGGAAACCGCACTGCAATGTCGACGAAGGGGACTGCACGTGGTTTTTTCGGTACTATTTTTGCTTTAATTTTTTAACCGTTTGTCGAAACGATGCGTGTGATACGCCATTGGAAAGCTATGGATTAGGCGCAACTTTTTCATGTAGGACACCTTTTGATATTCCTTACGGATTTAAATGAATTTTGAATACGGTGCGGTGTCCGTCGGTTGGCAGCGAGCGTTTTTTTGTGATTTTTTCCAAACCGCTCGTCAAAATGATGCTTTATGTCATTGGAAAGATATCGACGAGGCGCAACTTTTTCATGTAGAACAATCTCTCTAATTCATTACGATTTAAGAGCAGTTTTGATTTTACCGAAACGCGGACACTTTGTTTTTTGCGAATCCAAAAATCGACGATGTGAACTGCATCAGACAGGCGACCGCACTGCTTCAGACGGAAAACCGCACTGCATCCGACGGGCAAGCGAACTGCAAGATTTCTTTCGTCTTTTTTCTAACTTTTTTATGAACGAGTGTGGACCGCAGCGACGAGGGCAAGTGAACCAAACACTATCGAAAATTGAACCGCATTACTCTTTTTGTTGTTTCCCTAACATTTTCGCACTTCACGTTGGGCGCAAGTGAACAGCATCACTCTCGAAAGTGAACCGCGTTAACTTTTTTGTCGTTTTCCAAACAGTTTTCCATGGAACACGTCTTGGATGGCTCTCGGCGGGGGCGCGCTGGATCCGTGCGGGGGCGGGGCGGGGGGAGGCCACCGTGGCTGGGGGAGATAATGGTGGCCCTCGGCGGCGCTTGGGCTGTGGAGTGGCGCGGGCAGCGCGTGCTCGCCAAATCCTCGCCAGGCCCCGTATCCGTGCGGCACAAGAGGAAAGTGGATTGGCGGCGACGGCCGTGGGTTGCGCCGGAGGGAGGAAGATCGAGCTGGGATCCGGCGGGAGGAGGCACCGGCGGCCGTGCAGGTGGATCCGGGGCGGCGCAGCTCTAGGCGGCGCGCGGCGGCGCGCTCCGGGTAGCGCGCCCGGCGATGGGTGGGGTAAGCGGGGAGGGGAGGGGTGGTGCATCGCGGGTGGGTGGAGCGGCGGTCTCCGACGCCGGGGGTATGTGGTGGGGGTGGTTGGGGTGTGCGGGTGGTGGCAGTTGAAGTGGGTGGGTGGGGGAAAGACACCGGGTTGGGAGGGGGGCTTTTTTTTCACTCGGTTCGTAGTCGTTCGGTTTGGGGTGTTACCAGAATAAGATCTAGTGTTAGTAGAATAAGGTCTTAAGGGTGTCAGTAGAATAGACCCACCCTATATATATATAGATGCATGTGTGTAGTAATTTCTTGTGTATATATATATATAAATAGATGCATATGTGTACTATTTTTTGTGTATGACAAAAATTTGAATGCAATGCTTTTGAACGCAGAAACATGTTTGTCATACACAAGAAATTACCACACACATGCATCTACTTATATATATATATATATATATATATATATATATATATATATATATATATATATATATATATATATACTATTAGTAGAATAGTTATTCTGCACACACTTTCGAAGCACGGCATTTTTGAAGCAAGAGTACTGCAATACTGAGATGAGTGAAATTCTCGTCGCAAAAAACTGCACGCGCATTTTTTTCGATACTGTTTTTTATCCAGTTTTTAACCGTTTGTCGGAACGATGTGTATGATACGCCGTTCGAAAGCTATGAATTAGGCGCAACTTCGCCATGTTAAACACTTTTTGATATTCCTCACGGTTTAAGAGCAGTTTCCACAACGGTGCGGCGCCCGATGAGTGGCAGCGAGCGTATTTTCGCGATTTTTTTCAAACCGCTTGTCGGAATGAAGCAAATGATACGCCGTTGGAAAGATATCGTCGAGGCGCAACTTTTTCATATATAACGCTCTCTCTAATTCCTTACGCTTTAAGAGCAATTTCAAATTTACAAAAAACGGGGAAATACTGTTTTTTCAAATTTATGTATTTTTTGGTACTGTTTTCACTGCAGTTTTTTAACTGTTAGTCGAAACAAGGCGTGTGATATGCCGTTGGAAAGCTATGTAATAGGCGCATCTTTCATATGTTGAACTCTTTCTGAGATTCCTCACGGTTTTAAATGAATTTTGAATATAGTGCGGCGCTCAACGAGTGACAACGAGCGTATTTTCGCGATTTTTTTCAAACCGCTCATCGGAACGATGCAAATGATACGCCGTTGGAAAGATATCGACGAGGCGCAACTTTTTCATGTAGAACACTCTCTCTAATTCCTTACGGTTTAAAAGCAGTTTTGAATTTAACGAAATGCGGACACTCTGTTTTTCGTAACACCAAAATCGACGGGTGAACTGCTTCAGACGGAAAACCGCACTGCTTCAGACTGAAAACCGCACTGCATCAGACGAGCGAGTGAACTTCATAATTTCTTTTGTCGGACGAAAATTTTCTCAGATGAGAAAGTGGACCGCACTTCACATCGGACGTAAGTGAACCGCAACACTATGAAGAAGTGAACCGCATTACTTTTTATTGTTGTTTCGGTAACATTTTTTGCACTTCACATTGGAAGTAAGTGAACCGTGACATTACTGAAAGTGAACCACATGACTTTTTGTTGTCTTTTTTCATACTTATTTTTTTACGCGCGTAGACCGGGCGAGTGGACCGCATGGACTGAGCGAGTGGACTGCACGCGGTTTTTTCTTCTTTCTCTTTTTTGCTACGAGACTAAGTGAACCGCATGACTTATGTGGACCACATGGTCAAGGTTAGTGAACCGCGTGGTCGAGACTAGAGAACTACATTTTTTTGGTCGGCGAAAGTGAAACACCTTTTTTTTATCACAGTGAACTACATCAGATTGCAAATAAGTTTTACAGTGGTCTAGAGTGGACTTTTTTTAAGACCAGAGTGCACTGCATTTTCCTTATTTCTTTTTTCTCTTTGGAGTTTTGTGTTTTTCCCGTAGCGAACTGCACACGTGCGAAGAAGCGAACCGCATGGTCGAGGAAAATGAGCCGCAACACAATTCAAGATGAACTGCTTTTGTAAACAAAATCATATATACGTGCCTGAAAAACAACACAACCATATTTCTTTCACACACATTCATATTTTCTTTTACACAGCCATCGCATCTTGTCTCACACCTAAACCCATCGCGTGCCAACAGAACCGTGTCCGGGATGCGCCATCGCCCCCATCACATTCATATTTCTTTTACACAGCCAACTCATTTGTTTTGCTGGTCATCTTCTCTCTGCAAAAATAACTACACTGAACCACAAGAACAGGGACAGTGAACCGCACTGCACAGGAAACAAAAACAAAAAACAAAGAGAAATATGAGTGAACTGCAAATAGCAGAGAACGTCCTCTGATTTCACTCCAAATACTCCAATGAGCTGCAAACAAGACACTGCGCTGGCCTCGATCTGGACTAGATGGGGTGGCTGAGAGCAACACTTGCTTGACGTGGACTACATCGCGGTCGACGGCGACCAAACAACAGATCATTGGACGAGCACACCGTCAAGGGAGGAGCAGGTAGTGGTGGAGCCATGGCCGCCGTCGGCCTCACCAGAGAAGAGGAGGTGAGAGGTGAGGCAGGGTGGGGCAGCGCCCTAGAGAGGAGCCACAGCGGCCACCATTTTTTCTTGACGGGCGGATTTACCACGGGGATTTGACCCACGGCAGCGCAGGTGCCTCCAGAGGCTCGTGGCGGCGACGCTTTTTAGCTCATGATGTGGCGGATCCAGGGATGGGAGTGGTGGCCGGGGAAGGGAGCTCGTCAAAGGAGGCGGGGCGGCGCTGGCCGGGAGGAGGAGGAGGCGGGGCGGCGCCGGCCGGGAGGAGGAGGAGGCGGGGCGGCGCCGGCCGGGAGGAGGCGGAGGCGGGGCGGCGCCGGCCGGGAGGAGGAGGAGGGGTCGTGCGGGATGGGAGGTGGAGGTGGGCGTGGGTTCTGCTGGGTGGGTGGGTGGGCGGGCACTAGTGGGCTGGTGGGTACGGTTTTTTTTTTGTTGGGTTGCAGTTCGTAGAATAAGGTGGGGATGGGAGGCGTGGGTGTTTGCAGAATAAGCGATTTATATATATATATATATATATATATATATATATATATATATATATATATATATATATATATATATATATATATATATATATATATATATATATATATATACTATTAGATTATCCTTTGCTTTGCGAGACTCGAGGTCCTGGAGATGCTACACATTCCTGTGGAGCAACCAACTATAGTTGAGTCTCACCTTAAAACCTCGGAGGGATTCAACTTCATAGTTTTAGTAAAGAATGAAAGAGAAACAACCTTCTTCGGTTGTCCTGGGTCGCGAGGATTGACCAAGACCTACGACTGCAATGTAGGGATGAGGATCGACTTCTACATCATTGGCCAAGGCAATCTTCATATGAGCCTGCGTTTGCCTACTCCTCCAGTGCTTCCCTCGTGTAACTGTTTATGAAATATGAAGCACATTTTTTCAACTAACGCTAATTTTACTTGCTGTGCATAACTCCTCTTGCTTACATATACATTTGGACAGCTTACTAGGACGTGTCCCCGGACACATGTAGGATAGTAGACAGGAGGCATGTCACTGTAGGTACAACTCTTACTTGGCAGGAGATGGACATTCTAGTAGAATTTGTGGACAGCATCCGGGACCGTGTTGTGGATGTCCAAGCTGGCCCGTACAATGGGACCTTTGTGCCATTAGTGCACATGCTAAAAAAGAGCAATGTCCAGAAGGACAAGCCACTCCTAGTAAGATTGCATTGCAATTGTATTCAATGTCAAGTTATTCATGTTTTCTAATATACATGTATGTTTATTAATTGTGTTTTGTAACAGAAACTTGCACGTGCTGTGGTGCTTTAGCAAATGCAGAATCGGGGTAGTGGTGACATGCGAATTGTTATCTCTGACACGATTGACATGGCAACCACGTACTCCACGTCACGATAAGATGGACGTCTTGTCATCAATGGTTGGAAGGAGATTCGTGACAACTACTACTGCGATGAAGGTGACAAGTTGATCGTCGTGCTACACCTAGGACATGCTGATGAGCCGGTCCTCTTCATGCGTACCATCTACAGCTAGGAGGCAAAAATGGCCTATCCCAAGCGGGATGCCGGCTTGTTGGTCTTGCTCTTAGGCTCAAAATTCGAAGGGCCTTGTATAGTTGGATGGGAGGGAGTACTAAATGGTTAGTTAAGTTACACACTTCTGCCTATAAGTTAGCTAACGAATCAGTACTAAATGTGTGAACTCTCAATTTTTGTGAATTGTGATGGGTCGGGGTGTATATAAGCAGTCCTCGGGCACAAGGATCTTCCTCCTCCCCGAGCTTGTCTCAACTTCAAGCAAGCAACGACCCACTACTCCGAAGAAAAGAAGAAAGATGGCCGTTTCTGTCTCCTCATCCATTCTTCTGCTCCAATTGCTTTTCCTCTTCTCCCTCCCGTCGCTGGCCTCCGCCTGCGACCGCTGCGTGCACCACTCCAAAGCCTCCTACTACACCTCCTCGCTCACCCTGCGCGCGCCTTCGATCGACTCATTTTTTTCTCTCTCTCACCGATCGATCAATTCATACAACTGCATATGCTCTATGTTCCTACCAATATATTTATGATTCTGATTGTTCGATTGTTGTGCTCCAGCCGGTTCCTGCGGGTACGGCACAGCGGCCGCGTCCTTCAACAGCGGCCTGCTCGCCGCCGCGGGCCCGGCCTTGTACAGAGAAGGCATCGGCTGCGGCGCATGCTTCCAGGTGCGGTGTGAGGACAAGGAGCTCTATAGCACCGCCGGCGCCAGGGTCACCGTCACGGACCGCGCCCTGACAAAGACGAACAGCACCGACCTCGAGCTCAGCAGCACGGCGTTCGTCGCCATGGCCCTCCCTGGCATGACTGCGCGGCTCGCCAAGCTGCACGCCGTCGACGTTGAGTACAAGAGGTAATCAAAAGCCCCCTCTTTGTTTTTACCTACCGCGCGCGCATGTGCAGCATAAGAACAAAAACAGCGCCGGCCGAGCATGCCGTCACAAATACATGACTCGATTTGTCTCGAGGCTGGTAGAATTTGGAAGCTAGGCTCAAAATTGTCAACGCTGGGCATGTGCAGGGTGCCGTGCGAGTACAAGCACAAGAACCTTGCGGTGCGGGTAGAGGAGAGGAGCCGAGTGCCTAGCGAGCTGGCCGTCAGGTTCCTCTACCAGGGCGGCCAAACCGACATCGTCGCCGTCGATGTTGCGCAGGTACACAGAAAATAAGAGACAAGAATCTCCCATCCCAAAACCCAATTCACACTCTGACACATGAGCTGCAACATGTCAAATCGGAACGATGCTTGTTATCGTTTCGTGGCGACGCAGGTTGGGTCGTCGAACTGGAAGTTCATGACCCGTGACCACGGGCCGGCGTGGAGCACGAGCCAGGCGCCGGCGGGGCCGCTGCAGTTCAGGGTGGTGGTGACCAGCGGGTTCGATGGGAAGTGGGTCTGGGCAGCAAGGTTTTTAATTTAGGAAACAAAATAATTTCGGACCTCATTGAAATATGCGAAATTTCGGAAATTTCGCAAATTTCGGAAATTATTTCGGATTTTGAGATTTCAAATTTCACTTAACTTTAATGAATTCTAATATAATTTAAATTTATTTTGAAATCAGTTTGAAAATGTCTCGAAATTTTGGGGTTACAAATATTTCGGACCCCACTGAAATTTGCGAAATTTCAGAAATTTCACTGAAATTTCATTGAATTTTTTATCCCTGCTGGGCAGACCAGGAGGTCCTGCCTCGCCGATGGCACGCCGGCGAGGTCTACGACATGGGGGTACAGATCACTGACATCGCCCACGAAGGCTGCTTTCCATGCTACATGCAGGAATAATGGAGGTGACTGGTGAGGCAAGCAAACAACATCGAGCTGCCACGAGCCAAGCCGTGGCTGCCGATTTTGGCTGGGCAATCCTCACTGCCAATTTCGGCTGAGCTTCGAACGAGACGTGTAAGATAAGTAGTAGCAGTAGTTGTATAATGAAGTGATAAATAGATGAAGGCGTGGCTGTTGCCCGCTTGAGGCCAGCCTTGTAGCTTTTCCCCATGGAAAACGTCGCAAGTCGCCGTGCCGCAGGATTCAAAGGGATCACATGCAGTGCTCGATGACTAACGTTTTCATGGGCGGCAAGCTCGATCGGTTGCTAACGGTGTATCGTCTCGTTTGAATGAATGGGTGGTGGCAATATTAATTTGTTGGAAGAAACTAGTCGTCAGCCTTCCAGGATTCACTGAACGAGCTGGTCAGGAAATTTAAAGTATTACCTCCATCCCAAATTACTTGTTTTAGATTCTTTTAGATACGGATGTATCTAACACTACAATACTGTAATGAGCAAAAGGGTAATTAATTCAGACATGTATGCATTGAGCACGGTTGGTGTGCCATAAACGGCGGCCACTTACTGCAACTACTACAACCATCTACCCCCTGCCGGCCTCGCGGTATGATATGATGATGGTCGGGGTTCCCTGGTGGAGTGGAACTAGCGTACTGGCCAATTATTGAAATATATTTTTCAAAAATCATCATATGCCCCATCACGTACTGATCTGATAACCAAATGAAACGGTTGCGCGTGCATTTAGGTGCAGAGAAACGATCGAACTGCATGCTAAATTAAGGGCAGTTGCAAAGCATTTTTCCTTTTGTCTCATCACGAGTTCAGACTTAGACGTTCGAGCAGATGGAACCAGGATCAAGGGCGTACGTGTCTGCAGGTTCAGTGCACCTAACCGCACAGCTGATCAATGTCCTGATTTGATTTTTCTTTAGATAAGCAGATATGCTTAAGGACGGTGTCTTGAGTATTATATTAGGACAGGGCAGCTAACTAAACAGAGGGAGCAAGTAGAGATCAGATCATGAGTTGATTTATTTGAGAGACGTGAGCTCCATCTTGGTGACCAACCCTATACCCAACGGTCTCGCTAATGTGGAATTGTGAGTGCTAATAGTACTACTAATAAAGCAGAGTTAGTAAGAGAGCTCTAGGATCTTTTGGTTCACTTTTGTTTGGCAGACGAGTCACAAACGCACAGGCAATCTATATACATAGCTAAATAGCTTAATTAGTGTGTACCATCTCTGCCTGCCGATGTGGTTGTAGTATGTATCCAGGCACAAGTTTGCGAAGATGCTAAATGATCCATGTTCAACACTTGCTTGGAGATTCGTGCAACCTTTTACATATATATGGGTGTTATGTGGTAAAAGGAGCAATGCAAGGGAATACGCAGTGTGCATGTTACCTTATTGTCATGTTTTATCAAGAAAGAGAAAGAGAGGCCGGAGAGAAGGACGGTGCATGCATGCTTTATATTCTCTCTCTCCCCACACAAAAAGCAGCCATTTTATTTCTAAGTGATATTTTAAATCATTTATATCTTCTAAACCGAAATTCCGTTTTTGAATTTTTTTGTATATTTGAATTCCTGGCGACAAGACCTTTAAAACAAGATCAATCTGACATACATTTCAAAATCATTTAATTTTCCCTATTTCAATCATATTTCAATTAATTAAAATATGTATTTTATAAATAATTAAAATCACTGTTTTGAAAATATATTTTACTATTTTTTTAAATATCAGAAATAGTTGTTATTCAAATGTATATGTGAGTGAAATATATGTTTTAAAAATCTCTAAAATATGTCACTGAAATTGAATATCAGAAATTGAAAAAAAATTCACATTCTTTGTTTTTCATTTTGGGATTGTGAAATTGATCATCTGTATTTCACTTTTCTATTATTGAAATGGATGTGGTACTGAAAGTGATCTGGTTATTGAAATGCAACTGGTATTAAAATGCATTTGGTAATAAAGTGACCGGGTAGTGAAGCATGTGGTATTGAAATACATTTGGTAACAAAGTGATCTGGTACTCAAATTTATCTAGTGCTTAAATGCATCTTGTTATTGAAATATATGATATTATGTGAAATTCAGACGGACATTGTTATTGAAATAGATGATATATGCAATTGAAAAGCATCTGGTAACAAAGTGATCTGGTAATTGAAATGCGTCTGGTAAATTTGTTATCGAAATGTATGACATAAAGTTATATATGAATTCATTTCAATTTCAATCAATAGATGAAATAGTTAAAATTTGTGAAACGATTAAATTTTAAAAATTCGTTGTCACTAATGAAATTCATTTCAAATCCAATCAATTTGTGAAACAGTGAAATTTAAACGATTTTAAATATATCTAATATTGATCTTGTTTGAAAGGTCTTGTCATCAGGATTTCAAATATATAAAAAATTTCAAAAATGAAATTCTAATTTAAAAGATATGAAGCATCTAAATTATCAAAAGGAAATAAAATGACAGATTTTTGAGCGAGAGAGAGAGGAGAGATAATGCTACAGCCATGCATGTGACATTGGTTTGTACGTGTGAGTGAGCGATGGATGTGTCCTTGGTTTGTACGTGTGAGTGAGAAGAGACCGAGCCATGCATGTGAGTCAGAAAAGAGAGAGAAAAGGAGCCATGCATGTGCCCTTGTCTCTACATGGGACCCGCCAGTTGAGTTGGCATATTTCCATATACGGGATGCACTTTTAACAATACATCAGAATACGACTTCACTGGGCCACAGGTTCCACGGATCTTGGCGTGCTTCGACGGTTGATGTTTGCCCGGTACGTACCTTCAACTTTAGAAAGGACTTTGGCGGAAGGATGGATAGCAACATAATTTTTTTAAATGGAGGCAAAATATTTACCTCATCGATTAATTAAGCAGAAGAGAATCGTCCAGTTAATTAAGAGAAAATTGGGCTAAAACTGATACAAACTTGACCACATGCGGACTACACCCAAAGTATGGAAACCCCACGACCGCACAGGCGGCTCGACAAGCGCTTACGACACTTTAAAACCACACACCCCGACACCACGATATCGCAAAGCTACCCACAAGAAGAACATCTCGACACACACATCGGACACCACCAAAGCCACAATGACAATCCAAACCATGATGACGGGCCAAGAAACTGAAGGCCATCCATCAAGCAGCCGCATACACCTTCCCTATGGTGCCACTCTTCTTGCCTTTGCTCCTGAGAGATTTCTCCTTTAGGAAGCCGGAGCGAGGGGTAGCGCCCACCTTCTTGCTTTTGCTCCTGATTGCCTTCTCCTCCAGGAGGCAACCAATAGTCTTGCCAGATCCAGGGCTAGCAGCCTCCAAGTTGGCGATCAAGTCGCAAAGCGATGTTGGTGAGGACATCATGGCCACCGCCGAGGCCTCAAGCGAGACCCCCTTCGGAAGCAGCATCGAAAGAGGTGAAGCGTGCACCCCACATAGCTCGTGAAGCTCGGGCATAATCTGTAGCACTAGAGCCACGGCATCGGACATGACGTCAATCCCAGAGGGCGGCGGGGGACAGGGTCTAGCACGAAGGGAGAAGCAACCATAGAGGTCTGCTTCCCCCTCAACCACGGAACCAACATGGAGCTCGGGCAGCGGAGACACACCATGCACAATTGGGAGCTTGCCAAGAGTAGCCTCCGCTCTCGCCAAGAAACTCCAAACACACACCAGGCAGCCTTGGAGCTCAAAGCGAAGCAGCATGGCACCTTTGCCGTTGTTGCATTGTTTGCGGGTGCAGGCGGCGAGGGAGGCGGTGGAGCTACACGTCAGAGCAGTGTAGTCCGGTCAGCGTGGGGCTTTGCATGACAGAAATGAGCGGTGTGGCCGAATTGAAGGCAGCTCTTGCACCGGATTGGATCCCGGAAGGAGCGGGCTCGGTGTCCTTTACACAGGCACTAGAAGCATCTGTCTCTCAGCCATGCCGGAGGAGCCAGCCGCGCATTGAAGGCAGGGCGACAGGAGGCCATGGGAGGCCTTAGTGTTGGCGATTTAACATATTAGATATGTAGTATCTCTCTATTTTGCAGTTTCTGTCGGTTGTGTAGTCCACTCTAGTGTCCCATTATCCTGTCAAAGGAGCAATAGGCTCACTCACTACTTAGTAGTACTGGTAGATAATATGGTTTCATTTTATTATGGATGTAATGCTTTCTGTTGATGCTATGTTCCGGCACCTGCTGCTTGCAATGTGAATGAAATGTTCATGTTTGCCACAAGATAAGAATGGTCCTAAATTGTTCCTTTTGCCCGCAATGGTATAGATGCTACACACATGTAGCATGGTATAAAACTATACTCAGATCTGGAATGATCAACTAAATCTGGAATGAGCGAAATGCCTAGTTGTTTGTCCTTTCCCTTTTTTTTGGTCTTCTGGCTACCCTGTACAGTTTACTGCTTATTCAGCGAAAAATATCAAAGCTTTTGTCTTTGCTGAAAATGCATTTGTTGCAGTTATTCGCTTGTTGCAATGTGTGGAAGGAGGATCCTCGCCGACAATGCCCTAATCGCTGAAGAGTTGGCCTCGATCATGCATGAAAGCAACTAACAGAGGTTTTGGACGATCTAGCTGATCACCCACGGTAGCCTCCTCATCCAGGAGGAGGCGTTTCTTTTGATCATGATGGTTTGAATAGGTGTCACTCATTCCTGCAGTTTGTACGGCTTGTTTGTAAATAGTAACATTTTTTTATCTTCTTAATGAATGGCGGCGCTCCCGGTGGTTCTGGAGGAAAAAAACATTTCCGTAGAATGACTACCTATAAATACAAACATGTATGAGCTTGATCATGTCAAATTTTCTTTGAGTATTGATGTTGTGGCAGAGTTTTTGGTTGTTCCAGCTGCCATGGCAGGGGTTTGCAAAGGGGCTGTAGTAGCAGAAAAAATAGTCGTTTTTGCTGCTACGACAGGGGTCACGACAGAGGGGTGCGGTTGACTAGGGTTTGATTGTGCGTGTGTGTGTGTGTGTGTGTGTGTGTGTGTGTGTGTGTGTGTGTGCGTTGGTGGGGGTGACATGGTGGTTTCCAATTGTCTAGATCGCAGGATTTGACTAGACTGAGGTGGCGCTGATCGGGACGACGTGGACCAATCGGAAGGGGCCATCGCGGCGACAGTGCGCGGGGGGACCTAGGGTTCATCGTGCGGCGAAGATGTTATTGTTGCAAAAGTTCTTATATGGCCGGGCCCGTAGGTTCCACACGGTCTCCATCTTCGACCGATCAACAACAAAGGATGTTGTCGCTTGAGTTGGGTGGCAGATCTCTTGGACCACAATGGTATTTGGGACCACCATTTGTGCAACATCACTTCCTACCGACTGTCAGTGAGCAGATCTTCAAGATCAAACCATCCCCAAGTAACTAGGAGAATTTCCTGGCTTGGCACCTAAATAAGAGAGGAATCTTTGCAGTGAAAAGTACGTACATGCTTGGACTTGATGCATCTTTTCAAGAGCAAGGTAGCAGCAGAAAGGTCGAGGTCTGTCGACTGGGGGTGAAAAGGAGATTACCAAATTTTAACCAAACTATTTGATTAGCATGCAAAGGTGAAGCAAATGCAAGGTGAAGTAGCAAGTAAACTATCCAGATCTAGCACAAAGCAAGAACAACAAGTAAAGAGGTAGAAATGAAGACACCGTAGTTATCCTCAAGTTCAAGTCGTTGCCTCGACTCTAGGTCTTCATTGGAGAGGCTTGAGCACAAAGCTCCGAAGTCACTTAGGCTTCACCTTCTTCTCCTTGAGCTAAGTTCACGAAGAACTCGCCCAATCACTCATGGTGGATCTTGAGGTGATTCCCGAACCTTCACAAACTTTTTCGAGGCGGATCCAGAAATTGGAAGCTCTCAAACGACGCATAGCCATCAAGGAGAAGACAAATCTCCAAGAGTAATATATCAAGATCTCTAGGCTCAAAGACTCTCTTGCTTGATGCTCAATCAAAGTTCAACTCTCTCCCAAATGTTTCCTTTCTTAAGATGGATCTCAAGAGCAAGAGGAAATAGGGAACGTAAAGTAGGTGAGAGTTTCGACTGGTCAAAGTGTCCACACGAGTTCATAGGGATCAGGTACTATTTATAGCCGCTCGGTAGAAAAAAGCGGTTGTACTAAAAGATTACTTTCGTAGCAGTACCAGAATCAAAACTAGAATAATTGAGATCTAGTGTAACGGTGATATCTCTAAGGCTTCAACAGATGCACAGTAGAAAGTCTTCAACTCAGAGTCGACAGTTCCGAAAGAAGCACAGTCACACTGGGATTGATTATTTACTCCACAGAACCATATCCCGGTAGTGTCGATCTGAGACTCGGTGCAACCGAAATTTGAACCACGGTTACCTCGTAACAACAAAGGGCAAAACCAGATGCACCGGAAGCAAACCGGCAACAACTATGCTCACAGAAACACACAAGTCCAGAACCCAATATTGGAATGACGAAGCTAAACCGATATAACCGAGAGTGATGACACTGGACTTGGTGATAGATAATAGGAACTGTTCCCGGAAACAACGGCTTCAAAACCGAACAGACCGGCTTCAAAAGCCAAATACCTAGGGCAACCCTAAACAGCAGGGTTCTCTACTCCCCGACACAGCGGCCTTTCTCGGTAGGACCAGCTTCAAAACCGGTCATACCGCTATTGAAGTTCTTCGAGATCGAAGACATCCAAGTCTTCAGCCCTCAGAACAGACGCCAATCTTGGTACTTTCGGTCTCAAAACCGGTATCACTCAGAATCGTTGTTTGTATGTCAAAAGTGATTTCCTAAGGATTTCTTCTGAGTTATAACTGACCAACAATAAGATTCATCTTTTTTTTTTTGCGGGTAACAATAAGATTCATCTGACAGCTTAGGTATCTTACCTCTCTTGATAGTACGATGATACTTCCAAAACGTATCTATTCCTTTTGAAGTTTAATTGCATATTCCTCTAGGTTTTTAATGAATATTTTATACTACTTGGACTAACCTACTAATAAAATGCCCGAAGACAGAATTGCATGTTTATGTCCGTGATTTTAGGAACCTTCCCGAACTCCGAAAAATCAGCCAAAGATAAACTTCCAGAAGACAAAGGCTTGCGAAAGGGGAAGGCCAGGGGACACCTGTTGGCCCCATGTGCTCCCCTGACGCGGTATGTCCCTAGGGCACGTCCAGTTGGCATGTGGGCCCCATCTACACCTCCCAGCGCCCTCCTTTGGCCGCTGCCTCTCTCTATATATATATGCCATGACACCGAAACTATTTATCAAGAATTTTTCTGCCATCGGCACAGAGAGATATTCGTGGCTCAAGGCAGAGCCCAGCAGATTGCATCTCCGGTACCTTGCCGGAGGGGGAATTCACTGCCGATCTTCATCAACATCATCATCCCGCTGCTCCCCGATGAGGTGTGAGTACTCTACCCCATGGACTACGGGTTTGTAGTAGTAGCCATGTAGCAATCTCTCTCTCGGTCGCAGGACTTGCGGAATACCTGATGCTCTGGCCGCTGCTTCAAGGCCATCATATGAGCGGTGACCCGAACTCTTTCTTCTGACGTCTCTCGGCTGATGGTAAGTACTAGGCGTGCTCCATTTATAGCTCCTTCCTCGGCAGGGACCGTGCGCCTGGTGCCGCTAAACTGTGGAATTCCTGGGCTCCGTTGGACAAGTTTTCTTATGGCTGGCACTCAAAATCGCTTGTGGACTGCAGATCGCTTGGCGCATCGGTCGTTGCAGTACCCTGCTAGTTGTGTGCTCTGCTGTCAGATGCCCGAGGATGTGGATCACATGCTGTTGGAGTATCCCTTTTCTCATGAGGGCAGGTACCACATCTTACTGCCCCATCGCCTACATCGCTTCACTACTTCCGCCCCTGCAACTTGAGCAGACTGCTGGCCTCCTGTCTGTGCTACGGCTCTGCCGCACACCCGCAAGGAGATCAATTCCTTGGTGATCATCACTCTTAGATTCATTTGGCTGGAGCGCAACAAGCGTGTGTTTGACAGGGTCGCCTCTCTGCCAGTATTGGTGATCGGGCATATCAAGGCAGAGTTTGCCCAGTGGAAACTGGCGCGGAGTGGTGGGGTAGTACGTAACATATCTTAGCTTCGCGTTGGGTGTGGGTGTGTGGAGCTGGAAGCCGCCCGTGGCTCTCCCAGCATGTAATATTGGACATTACTTCTTCATCTCTTAATAAAAAAGACACGCAAGTCTCATGCGTGTTCTTGAAAATCGATCTACCACAGGGGACCGACCAAAATTACTAGCCACGACGTACACCAGCTTCGACCGGTCCATCGGTCGGTCGCTGCACCTGGATCCGGATGAGCTCGAGCGCGCGCGCTAGTGTGGCAGGTGCACCGTCGGCGAGATGGGCTCGCCGCATCCATCCATCCATCAATTGCCTTAATCATGAGATGGCGGCAGCCCCCGCGAAGATGCCGAAGGCAACCACCGAGTGTGGCACCGAGATCGATAGATCTGGCGCCGTTGGACAGGAGCCGATCCATCATTTCGGCCCTAGGGAGAACGGAATGGATTGTTGTATAACTTGTTGCCGTAGTACTCTCCCCAAGTTTATTACTTGTTTAGGTAATAGTGGTGCGAGCCCATAACATGTGTATGTCCGACAGCGACGTGATGTAATCCGACAGCGACGTGAGCTTGCACGTCCTGTCCAAGTGTAGTGTTCCTTCTCCTCTGGGTCAGCCTGATGGTGCAGCCCCATCCCGGTCGGTGGGAGTAGGTGGCGGCCACCCTCGTGTGGTCCGTCCCCTCTCAATAAAAGCAAGACGAAAGCGGAAAAGCAGCAAGTAGTTGGGTGCACAGAATCTCTCTCTCTCTCTCTCCCGAGTTCGAGCTCCGAGTTCGAGTCCCTGTGCGTCCACCATTGTTTCATAGTTGAGAGCTAACACGGATCCAGTGAGGCCAGAACCGTACTGGCTGGCGCCCCTCTGCGTTTCAGCACAAGAATCGTTCTCACATTGCAAGACAATTTTGCATTAGCATTTCAGTAAACTAAATGCTGAATTATAATTCCAAGATGTAAAAAAAGTAAAAGAAAACTGAAACTTGAACAATATGGACGACTTGACTCGAGACAAATTGCACAAGCATTATTCTTGCCTGAATTACGATCAATGTGGTGTATACAACTATCATCATAGTATCAATGTATCATTTTCTTGAGATGTGATGAGAATGAGCTACCTACAACTAGATATCCACTCGACTAACAAAGCCTTTAGATCCCTCCTAGTTAGTAGGTCAAGCTATCCATCCTGTCCACCACCCCTTGTAATGGAACCAGGGGTGAACTTTTCAACCAAAGTTTCTTAACTGAAAGACGAAGGAATCCATCCGAGATTTGGTGAGAAAAAGAAAAAACTGATCTTCAAGTGATGGAACGAGATCGAACTTGGGGTAGGTCCGGTTTGGGCAAGGAGTTGCCTTCAAGGCTTTGTAAACCTGTGTTATAATATCTTTAGGATGGGAACTTTTTTTTGTTAAATCTTGTGCGCTCTAGAGGGACCTGGACTGGCCAACCCACCATGTTTCATTGCGTTTTCATCCTACATGCCACGAAGCAACTCCGGCCTAGCCTAACAATTCCAAATGCATTCAGTACCATGTCTTCAAGAACACATGATTGAAGAATGACTTTTTTTCTTTGGCCAAGTACTACTCATTAACAAAGCTAGTGAAATAGACATGTTAGACTTGATCAAGCACTAGTCTGAAATTCACCTCGTAGTTAATAAGCTAGGCTTTAACATTCGGAAAAAAAATTAAGCTGGGCTTCTTTTCCTCGATATATACTTTTCAAAAAGATATTGTCGGCCATGTACCAAGCTTGCTTCCCAG
Organism: Elymus sibiricus; assembly: GCA_039707655.1. Lineage (NCBI taxonomy): Eukaryota > Viridiplantae > Streptophyta > Magnoliopsida > Poales > Poaceae > Elymus > Elymus sibiricus. Next base: position 404,533,555 of record CM077674.1, on the reverse strand, counting down.
GAACAGGAAACAGTGCCACAAAACCAATATAGAAACATTGGGGAACAATCAAACACCATATACCAAGGAGGAGAACGACATGAAGTGCAGGGCAAGAGAAGCTAATTTTGACCCCAATGCTACACTGGTATTTATTTCCTTGGGTGCGCAAGCGATTTTTAGCTCCAAGACTTATAGCTAGTTAGTACCTAGCACTGTGCAGACTTCATTCAGAGTGTTTTCTTTGTCTCTGCTGCAGATCACCACTTAAAATTATCCTTTTTAGGTGAGGGTGTAACATCGGTCACTAATTTCCCGATGTTAGATTAAGTATATATCGGTATATGTCTCAGGAATCTCTGTTACATTACAGTGGAGTAAGGTTTCTGAAAGTGACAGCGGATACTGAAAGGAACGGAGAAAACGAAGCCAAAGCGAAAAAAGCTAGGAAACCAGAAGAATACGCTGGCTGAAGCATTCGTCCGAACTAATGGCATTGATTTTTGCATATACATTGTGGAATGTGGATTTCAGGCAGCGTTGTGTTGCGCGTCGATCGTCGTTTTTCCACGAGTGAAAACCACGCGGCACTGGATTGAGCACGACGCGAATGTACGGCCCAGGAAAACAAATCGTCCACAGACTGCATGCTCTGTACTAGCACGGATGGGAGCAGCTGATCTGATGGTAATATTTTAGTGAGAGAGATCATATGGCGTTTCAATATTGGTGATCATACTGGTGACCAGATCATTGGGTAATATTTTAGTGAGAGAGATCATATGGCATTTGGGTAGCACACATTCTTAAATGCAAAGGCTTTTGTGTTCAGCACAATTGCTGACCTGCATGGTGATTTTATTCTCTTGTCTATAGTGACGCGTTGTTCATTGAGTGCGGCCGAGAAGAAATGAGGCCAAAAAATTTCTAACTTTTGCTGGGAACGCAGCATGCCTGTGTTTTAAATATACATGCTTGCTTGCCTGTGCTTCTGGTGGCATCCAATCTGCGTATGGGATTGGGATCCTTGAAAGCCAAGGGAGGGACAAAGAGCAAATCAAATCAGGTTGGTAGATACTAGTATGTGAGATGAAACGTTGCATTTCCATATCGATCATTGCTGGCTGGCTGGATGGATATAGAATTATCGGGGATGTATGTGCATTAATGAGAATGCTTTATTTTTAATTGTGATCGCTACAGATGGCTGCGCATACGGATGGATTATGTTTAATTCTATTGAGGTCACATTGTCAAGGACAATTAGGAGGTTAAAATCAAGCACACCCCACCATTAATTGAGTCGCTAGCTGTTAACCGTGTCGGTTGGTTTTCTTCATTCCCCAACGTTTATGAGAAGTGGAGTACTCAATTAATTTTGATCCGGCACGTCGTCCCTCCTATAAATTTATTTGTTCAGGCTGGGCTCTGTTCGGGCACGTAAAATCGCACCCAACTCCAACGTAGCTCCTCGACGAGCCGGAGGGATGAACAACAGAGCTCCTGATCAGGCTGGGCCAACCAAACCGTACCGTGGTGTACAACGCCGATCGACACCACATCAGCAATCGTATCTCGCCCTCGATCGCCAATCCATGTCAAAAATAGTATCTTGAATGAACGATCAGATCAGGTCGTCATATAGTAGAATGTGTTAGACATAGCTCTTCTAGAGGGTCGACGGACGCAACAACCTCAACCAACGTACAGATCGTATCAAACGCCTGTATACTATAGCTTGTTTTGTGTGTGTGGCTCTGCCCGTCTTGATCCAACTTATAAAATTTTGCAGATTGAATTATCTCTATCTGGGTCACTGATACTGCTATTATACAGTAGTGATGGCTCCACCACAAGCTGGTAGGACGTGTTTGTCATGCTCCAAGCTAAATTTCAACCCACTTTAAATTAGTAAATTAGTAATTCAATTCATTAATGCAGCCGTAGCATTAAAACGAGTATTTAACAAAAAACTACCACAATTGGGGTTCATGTCCTACCTTGTGGGTTGAAATTAGTCACAATTGGAGTAGTAAATTAGTCATTCAATTCATTAATGCAACTGTAGCATTAAAACAAAAGGAAAAGAAAAGGATAAAAACCTAGCCTCCCGGGCCGCTCTCGTGACTCCGGACGCCCCAAGCCGCCAGCGCAAAAACAGCCACCGCCACCACCAAACTCCCTCGCCTCCGCCGGAGAACGCTGTCCGATGGTGGATGGCGGCAGCGGGGCGCTCCAGCTTGTGTTCTTCCTCTCCCTCCGCCCTCTCCAAGTGCTCCCCGCTCCCTCTCTCTCTCCATTTCTCTGCCACTCGGCTCCTCACGATGGAGGTCATAGATAGTGACGAATCTGGCGTCTCGTAGGCACACGCATGCCGGGGCAGTGGCCCCGGTCTGGTCGCGGTGCCGTCCTTCTCCTCTCTCAGCCGTGGGTCGTGCGGGCTGGTGCCATGGCCGACCACCGCGGATCTGACCCGTCGCGTCTGAATCTGTCGGTAGTGGTAGTGTGCGGCTATGGCGGCGCTTCAGCGCGCAGCAGTGGCCGTTGCTCTCAGGTGCCAGGTCTTTGTTCCTCGGCTTGTGGAGCTGCGGTGGTGGCGGAGTGCCGCAGCTTTGGATGGCGGCGCGGCGGCCGCGCGACGATGACTGTGTTGCGGAGGTCATGGGGATTGGTCTCTGGCCTCAGGGGCAGTGTGCTCTCAGCTTGCTCTAGACGTGTGTGCGGCAAAGCTATGGTCTGGGCTCACGGATGCCGGGGCGGGGGCCCCGGGTAGGCAGCTGCGGCTGGTCGTGCACTGATGCGGTGTCCTGCGGTTGAAATGGCAAGGGTGTTGCGGCGTAAGGTGCGGCAACCGTTGCGCCATGTGGGTAAGTTGGTGGTCGACGACATAGCACACTGCTCAGCTCGCTCCGTTCCTGCGCTCCGGGCTCCCTTTTGTGGCTCGGTGGTGGAGAAGGTACTCCGGCCGAAAGCATGCACTTACTCTAGTTGGTGCCGATCATGACGGCGTATTTGCGCTTCGTTTCCTTCTTGAAGGCCTCATCATGGAGCTACGTCCCACTACCACCGCGACTGTCATATGAGATCCGGGTGAAATCCCAAGCTCCATCGGAGCGAGCGGCGGTGACACCTATGTCATTACCTTCTTGGAGGCGCCGTCTTGGAGTGCTTGACACTTGTGGGGCGGTGGGCCTCGATAGTTGTGCAGTGTTGCTTTGTGGTCATGGTCGGCGGATGCCGGAGCTGCAGCTTCGGATGATGTGCGTGCGCCGAGGCGGCGGCCTCTGATGGCAATGCAGCAGTGGCTCTATGGGGTAGGCACGCGCGCATCTTTGAATTGCATGGGTGGCGACCTGGTGCTGCTAGGGTAGCGAGGTCGTCGGCCTGATCGACGCTATCTGAGGGGTCGTTCTGGCTGGTACGTCGGGCGACCATCTTGTGTAGCAAGGGATGCAAGGCGTCCGAGTCGTGTGACGTTGAGGCTTACATGCGAGCAAGGGACGTCAGAGCGGCGGCTCCAGATTCGGTGGTGTGTGTTTGTGCGACTGTCGCCTAGTGTCGTTTGGTCGACGAGGCTTCGTTGCTTGTGCGATTTTTGGCCTGGTTTTCCTCATATATTGGGCTGCTTTGTTTGGTTTTCGATCCGGTTTTCCTTATAAACTGGATCAATCTCTTTGTTGAACTGAGATCATATTCAGGTGGGAGCCTCTCCCCCCGGTGACAGTTTCAAAAAAAAAAGGAAAAAGAAACCAATTTGTCCCTCTAAGATTGTAGTCTACATTTGATCCTTAAACTCCAAAACCAAACAATCTTGGCTCTTACCAGCGAGACCGTGTGTGGCTTGACTGACGTGGCGGTAGTTTTGCACACCTTGCAATACAGTCAGGATTAAAGAAAACTGATCGAAGAAAATTCCAAAGTAACATGTTTTGGAAACATTTTAAAAGTAAGTAAACTTTGGAATATTCTGGAAACTATTCTAAAAAAATTAGAACTGTGGAGAAGAATTCGAAGGGAACAACCGAAAAGTATTATATAAAAACAAGTAAATTCAAGAAAACTGATAAATAATTCAAGAACATTTATAGTTAAAAGGATTAATAGCCAAAAACATCATACTTAGCATTGATGTCGCTTTCTTTGTATGCCTTCACAAGTTTCCAAAATAATGCATACATTTTCTTTTGATTTTTCTATACATTCACATTCATAAATCCAGTTGGTGCAACATTATTACACCTACTTGAAGATATATTTGCGCTTCGGGTTGTTAACCAGATTTCTTTATTTTATTTTGTTATAAGTGGACTTTGATAGTTTGTGGATTTTCATGATTTTTTTAAAAAAATTGTCGCATGTTTTAGTTTTGAAATTCCCGCTTTTTTGTGGGTAATTTTGGGGTATTTATTTGTTTTTGTTACTTTTTTATCAGTTTTTTTTTATATTTGCTATATACTTTGTCTTCTCTTTTTTCGTATTGACTGGGCTTCCTTGTTTTATATTTGCTATAGGAATAAGATGTCACGATAATCAAATAATGCAATTAAATTTTGGCCAAGTTGTGAATAGGCAATCCCATGAAATATTTTTAACATGGGCATGTAAGAAAATATCTTGCCAACTTGACACGCAGTTCCGCAAACATAGGCGAACTCAAAGTTCCCACGTTAAACAGAGGAAAAAAGAGATGTGCAATAACTTTTAGAGTGGGCAACTCGATGATAGGTGGAGCAGACTACAAAGCGAGTTTAGCATGGTACATATATGGTAGTTAAAGAAACAAAATGATGCCACATATGTGTCATGTTTGGCAAGATGTCGCTATGAACCAAACATATCCAAAAACTCTTATTAAATATGTGAACGATCGACCCAACCAATACATAGCATGATACCCCAAAAATAGAAAACCGGAGAACACCTTGTAACCTACTAGCATGATGCCAAAAAAGGCTCTCGCCCTGCTTTATAGATAAAGCAACGACCATACAACCCAATGCCTACAACTGGACACCACAACACAGACACCCAAGGCAAGATACAACAGTGCACAAGAACAACTACACCACCCCAACCCACTCCAAGCCATCATCATGTAGGCAATGAGAGCCCCGCTTGAAGCCGTTGAAGTTATCCACCGTGACAGAGGCGTCACAAAGAGACGAAGCTGCGCCCGACGAATCGTGGACTCCTAGAAGGCGCCTTCAGGAAGGGTATGACACCGGAGCGCCGCCACCACCCGATCCAAAAGGATCATGGTTTTCACCCAGAGCAATCTGAAGGAGGAGAGTAGCCGTGACGGCGCCTTCACGAAGGGAATGACGCCCACGGATGCCGCCACCGTCGGCCTGGCCCAAGCCAGACAAGGATTACACCCCGGCACGCACGCACCGGCCACCACGCCGCCCGCATGGCCATGGCAGACAGCCCGCACCTGAGCCGCGAGCCCCGCCTATGAGCATCGCGGCTCACACCACCAGGGCCGCCGCCCCGGCATCTGAGCCCACCCATCCACTGCCACAACGGCATAATAAGAAGGCTGCCATACAAAACGTGTTGCTGCACGAATATAATGGATCCATTGAGATACAGTTCTAGCGAAAAATTTAGTGACGTGACCAAATACGAGCTTCACTATCTTAGTGACGTACAAAGGTGTAAAAGGAGCAGGATCTAGAGTGGTGTGATTGTGATCGGACTAGTCAAGAGTATACTTAAGTATGATGTGGCACGACATATTGAAGTATTGTCAGAAATTTACAATGAAGGGTGGATCCTAGAGGAATAAGATGCCACGATAATAATAATAAATGCGTGTGCATGCAATGCATTCTTTCATGCCCCGAAAATTTGTTGTCATGATTTAATATCCATAATTCCTAGAAGTGCATAATTGTAGATACAGAATGATTACATAACTAAACCATTGCATAAAACAAACATTACTACAAAAGAGTAAAATATGCTTAACAGCGGTTTATCTTAAAATAGACTGGGGCATCAAAAGCCCAAATTTATCTATATTACAACCAAAAGAAGAACTACCGACAGGCATCCTCGAGGGTAGGAAAAGGCCTAAAACTCATAATCTTCGCTGACAAAATAACCATCAGCATATGCTAGCTCTTCTCCTTCTTCTGGTTTGTCTGGGATTAAAATGGGCAAGGATGAGTAAAAAAGCACTCAACAAGTCACTATGGGAAAGATTCTATATAACTACATGCCAATAATTTTAAAAGCAGTAAAGTGTAGTGTCGCAATATTTGGTGGATGCACAATCTAAAAATTTATCCTATCGGTAGAAAACCATTCCTTGAAACTTGTTTTTGTCATATTAACTAGTAAATTTGCTAAGAAAATATTTCTTATATTTCCCATGATAATGACATCAGCAATTCTTATCATATCAAATTTTATTTGAACATAGCTTCATTAACCGGAAGCACGGTGTATTCGAATACTTTTGATATACTTCTGCAAAGTTGCTCATCCTTACCCACATGGAGTGGCGAATCTTGGATTAAAAGGAAGGGTAGGCTGAAAATGAAGATTGATAAACTAATGTGACATAATGTAGATTGCATTCACATGAATATGAGACAAATAATGACGACTAACGATCACAGTTGCTCTCTAGACACACACTCATGCATGTGCATCTCTATAGGCATGCAATGTTGGTTGAGTATTATTTGTAAAAACATTTTTGCAATATTTGGAGGGCAGGCTCAAGCCTATTAAAGCCCCCCTACTAGATTCGCCCCTGCCCACATGATATATACACCTCTTATTGTCTCTCCAGCTTGACACATGCCATTTGGTGTGTCGACAGAGGTAAGATAACAAGACGTTTTATCTTCTCTATCCTCTAAAGTCCTTACCCGGAAAATCCTCATCACTCAACCGCTGGGAGTGTCACCGGGCCAAGGGTTAGCTTTCCGTTCCGGACCTAAGTGATTTTCCGTTGTGATCCTGTATACACGTACGAGCCGTACCACTCACTACACAAACCTTGCAGAGGACAGGTATGGTAGGAATCTGTAGTTATCCATCGTACAGAGCAGATTACTAGATCAGGCTTGACAGAATCAAACAAGTGGTTGAGCGGATTCTATATCCGGGGTTGTTATTTTATGTGACATCAAATAAAACATATCATTGACTTAATTACAAAATTATTTCTAATCCATCCTTGGCAGAAACTTATATGACAACAACCATCTAGGATTTTAAAATGAATATGGCCAACAAAATATTGAAATTCGGTAACTATATTGCATGTCATTCGAATATACAACAATACCCAACCAGCATGCAAATAAATAAATAATTTAAACTACTGCTCATTTTGTATAAATATAAGTAGATATAAATGGCGTGTAGGGTAAAAAATGGACAATGGAAGAGTCACTTACCAAAATGCCCATATCCGGTTAGGTCTTCAAGTTCAGGGTATTCTTTTCCTTCTGTTCTCGAGTGTATTGGATCGTTGGTATCGCGTCCTATAGCAAAAATAATTCAAACATACGGCCCGCGAATGCAACCTAGGAACAAAATACAAACAAAAAGGAAATTAGTTTCAAATGAATATGGTTTTTTTTTGGAGGCCAAGGAAATTGGTTTTTGTATCAATGGCATAGATATTTAGGTTCAGTGCATCGAGAGGTCGAAATGGACATATTACTGTTCATTTTAGCTTAGTTTAAATTGAATTCAGAAAAGAGAAGGATTTTAACTGAAAATGGCCGAATGGTCTGAAATGTAATAGTGCTGGACCGGGAAAGGGTTAAACAAAAGTAAAGAAGATGGGCTCAGCCGAATTTCCAGAGGATATAGGGCTGAGTCCGATCTGAATCGAATGGCTCCGGGGGACTGGGACATGTCATCACGTGATTTGTTGATACCGTTTCGGTTTAATTTAAAACAAAGAGAGAGAAGGCTATAGAGGGATGAGCTAAGCACTGGCCGGCGGCGGCAACGGTGACCATGCCGTCGATGTGGTTGTTGACCCGAGGAATAGAGATGTCCGGGAGGCTCGAGGGAAGATGGTGGTTCGATATTGGTGGTCTTAGAGGAGGTGTGCATCACGGAGCGAGGTCGGCGACGACATGGTCGCTCTGGTCCGTACCTGGCCGGAGGAGAAGATGGTGGCAACGGCGCTGGGCAAATGAGATAGCAAAATTGGCAATGCGGGTGTGTTCAGTGGAGTGTGGCATATATATGTGCCGAAGGAATTGAAAAACGGAGCTCGGCTCCGACCTAAATAGTAGAGAGTAAGCGGTTCGGCACAGCTGTAGAGGCGAGAGCGCGACGCGCGGCACCTGTGCTGGCGCTCGGGTGGTTTCTAGAGGAATGGCGAGGCTGGGAAGGAGTGGCGGCTGGCTCGGGAAGCCTCGTGACGCTGCGCGCGTGGCCGCGAACTGAAGAGGCAAGAGGCACTGCGGGGCGAGCTGGCGGCGAGCTGGTTGTGCGGGGGCGGGAGCAGCATGGCTCCAATGCGGAGCAGAGAGAGAGGAGGCCAAGGCGGTGGCGTGAGCATGCGGTGATGCGCGGCGATACTGACACTGTCCACAGGAGCGGCGGCGAGCGTGTGCACGGGTGCGTCAGTGTGTGCGTGAGAGAGATGGGCCAGGCTGAGCCAGAGGGAGAAGAGAGTTGGGCTGGGAGAATGTAACCCAAAATCACAGTACGTTTTGATTTTTTCAGGTTTATTTCAAACACAAATTTGATTTGAATTTTTCAAACGGCTTTGAAAAATTTAAGGGTGTTACACGTTCCATGACAAGACAATGGAAAGCGACTTTTTGTTTGCTAAAATATCTGTCCAAGCTGAGAAGTGAACGATGGAAGATATATAAAAATATAACTCAATGCGTGATCAGCTGCTTGGAACGATCTGCAGGGCTGGAAGTCGCGAACCGAACCAAACTCGCCAAATGTCCTTTGATGCGTCCATCTCCTACCTACAACCTACCTCACAGTCTTCCTGCTCACTCACACCTCCGATCGAGAGAAGAGCACCGTGCAACGCCGAGTGAGCGCGCTCCACCCACCTGTTCTATATATCCCGCGCATGCAACGCCGCTTCGGCTTAGGCTGCAGCTCGGTCGACCGTCGACCAACCTCCTCGCCGCCGCCCGCGCGCGCAGAGACATAGACAGAGAGATACGGGAAAGGTACACTACACACCTGAGAAAGTCGCACGTAGCATGCGCCGTCACCAGACCACCATGAAGACTGCCGCCGGGCCGCGGGCGGCGGCCATCGTCAAGCTCAATGCCGCCTTCCTCGCCTTCTTCTTCCTCGTCTACATGGTCCTCCTGCTCCATCCCAAGTACTCCCACATCCTTGATCGCGGCGCCTCCTCTCTCGTCCGCTGCACCTTCCGCGACGCCTGCCCGTCGACGTCCCAGCTCTCACGGAAGGTACCCCGGTACTGTTCTTGCCATCCGGCAGCGCCACCAAGCGTACGTTCTCGATTAACGCATTCGTCTGCGTGCGTGCGTGCACTGCAGCCGGGAGGAAGATCAGTGACGGCGGCGTCGGAGCGGATCGTGAACGCAGGGCGCGCGCCGACCATGTTCGACGAGCTCCGCGGCCGGCTGCGGATGGGCCTGGTGAACATCGGCCGCGACGAGCTGCTGGCGCTCGGCGTAGAGGGCGACGCGGTGGTCGTGGACTTCGAGCGGGTATCCGACGTGTTCCAGTGGTCGGACCTCTTCCCGGAGTGGATCGACGAGGAGGAGAAGGACGGGGTCCCGTCCTGCCCGGAGATCCCCATGCCGGACTTCTCCGGATACGACAGCGGCGACGTGGACGTGGTAGTGGCGGCCCTGCCGTGCAATGGGACGGCCAAGGGGTGGAACCGCGACGTGTTCAGGCTGCAGGTGCACCTGGTGGCGGCCCAGATGGCGGCCCGGAAGGGCCGGCGCGACGGGGACGGCAGGGTGCGGGTGGTGCTGCGGAGCGAGTGCGACCCGATGATGGACCTGTTCCGTTGCGACGAGTCAGTGGGGAGGGAGGGGGTGTGGTGGATGTACAGCGTCGACGTGCCACGGCTGGAGGAGAAGCTCCGGCTGCCCGTCGGCTCCTGCAACCTCGCGCTGCCGCTCTGGGGACCAACAGGTGCGTACGTACGATTTTGCTTCGGCCGCCACGTTTAATTTGCGCGGTGGAAAACGTGCGCATACTTTGGTTTCTCGTGTCGGTCATGTTGCAGTTGCACCGCACACATATGCATGTAATGTAAGTCAAGCGTGTAGTTGCACACATGCTAACTAACTAACAACCAGTAGTAATAAGATAGATAATATGGACACGGTGACGGATTACGGGTTGACATATGGTACTTCTACAAATCGAAAGAAAACTGAGATAGCAGCAAAGGACATATCAGCATATATCCCATAAAAATTAAAACTTCTATTGGTAATCATGGACATATCCGTGCTACCCAAAAGTCGCAGCAAGCAGATAGATCTTCGTTGGTGTGGCTCCATTCCAAGTTCTTCCCAATTGGTAATCAGTTTGCTGTTGCATGACAAGATCAAAGAAAAAGGATTACACTTCATTAATTACTTTAGGCCCTGGCTCTTGAGTGAATCAATAATGTAGCCGGCTGCTGGCCATAGAGAGATGCCATGTCATCTAAAGTCTTCATGAAAAATACTCATATAATAGGTTGGCTCTTGGATTGGCTATTAGGTTGACTCTAAGCATTTAATATTTGTATGAGTAATGCATAGGATTGAAAGAGAATTGCATGCATACTACTTTTTCTCGATCCATGTGCTATAGCTAGGCTGTAGAATAAGAGCCCGCTCCACTCTCTCTCCTCTCTTTTCACTCCTCCAAGTAGGATTTTTATGACATGGCAAATCTTATAGCCTGCTGACTAGGCCTTATTAGACTTGCTCTAAGAAGACATAATCTTTAGGACATGGCGGCGTCTGTACTAATTGCGCATGCACCAGTAAATACTTACGTGCCACTGCATTCTAGCTACGCAGTGGATGGCCAGCCAATACAATCCACAACAACCGTGCACAACGTCGCTAAACGCAAAGGGCCTATATGATTTTATAATTCGATGCCTTTTTGTTGTTGCTGTTGTTGGTTTTGACTTCTCCAATCTCCAGCACTTGTAATTTGTCTCAAGCTAGGCTCTAGTTGATAGATGACATTCTAAAATTGCATATGTGCACGTGCATGTACCGAGAAGGGCAGGATCGTACATTGCGTGGTTATAAACTTATAATTAAGACAATAAAAATATATCTTTGGTCCCTCATCTATTACTATACACTTTAGATTTGGCCCCTCAACTCTAAAAAAAATACTAGGAATTCTTGGAGTTAAGGAACTCTAAAAATAAAAAATGATTTCTAGACATATTTTTAACTGAAAAATTATGGTAAAAATGTGGGAAAAGAAAAATGAAAAAAAAATTGGTATCAAAATTGAGGTACTAAACTTAAGCTTTGACAATAGCTAAGTGACCTAAAATAAAATATAGTATTCCTTTTCCGTAAGAAACGGAGATCACAGGATATATATGTTCCACTTTTTTTTTTGTTCTTGTCACGCACCGGAAATTAACTAACCATGCATTGCAAACCGTATGTATGCAGGCATCCACGAGGTGTTCAACGCGTCGGATCTTACAGCGGTGAACGCCCGCAGCCTGCGGCGCGAGGCGTATGCGACGGTGCTCCACTCGTCGGACAGGTACCTTTGTGGTGCCATCGTGCTGGCGCAGAGCATCCGGCGCTCGGGCTCGACCCGGGACATGGTTCTCCTCCACGACCACACCATCTCTAAGCCGGCCCTCTGCGCGCTGGCCGCCGCTGGTTGGATCCTGCGCAGGATCCGTCGCATCCGCAACCCTCGCTCGGAGCGAGGCTCCTACAACGAGTACAACTACAGCAAGTTCCGGCTGTGGCAGCTGACGGAGTACGCTCGCGTCATCTTCGTCGACGCCGACATCCTTGTCCTCCGCTCCCTCGACGCGCTCTTCCGGTTCCCGCAGATCTCCGCGGTGGGCAATGACGCATCCCTGTTCAACTCTGGGATCATGGTGATTGAGCCATCGACGTGCATGTTCGAGGCACTGCTCTCTGGCCGGCGCACCATCCGGTCCTACAACGGCGGCGACCAGGGGTACCTGAACGAGGTGTTCGTGTGGTGGCACCGGCTGCCACGGTGGGTGAACTACATGAAGATCTTCTGGGCCAACACGACCACGGAGAGGGCGATCAAGGAGCGGCTGTTTAGGGCGGAGCCGGCGGAGGTGTGGTCGATCCATTACCTTGGATTGAAGCCGTGGAGCTGCTACAGGGACTACGACTGCAACTGGAACATCGATGACCAGCGGGTTTATGCCAGCGACGAGGCGCACAGGCGGTGGTGGCAAGTGTACGATGAGATGGGGGAGGTGATGCGGGGGGCGTGCAGGCTGTCGGAGCAGAGGAAGATCGAGATCGCGCGGGGCAGGCACGTCGCTGAGGAGATCGGGTATGCCGACCAGCACTGGAAGATCAACATCACCGACCCCAGGAAGTGGGAGTAGTAAGCGACCGATCCATGGACAAGTGCCTGGTTTAATTGGCCACGCCGGCCGGAACTGCAGCAGCTGATCGAGCACGCCAGCCAGAGTAGTATACATAAGCGTGGGGTCATTGCCCAAACTTTGTCTGAATAATGAGTAGCAATTCAATTGATCCTGCGACCGAAGTTATTGATATCGCGCTTGTTGGCGGGTCCGTTTGCATGCGTGAAGTGCGCTGGCCTCGCCACCGCACCTCCGCAGAGGACAAATCGTTAAATCTTTACTATTAAAGGAGAGTCAGCGGTGATGGTGCATCGATCGGGTAGTATGTCGCTTCTTTACTCCTCTCGTTTTAAGTCCCCTCTTACCGACAGGTGGGCTACCTAGCAATCTTGCGCAATATCCTCTCTCTGATGCGGCAAATTCGTAACAAACTCCAATCGCATCGCATCTGTAGATCCCTGCAATCTCTCTTCAATTTTTTTTTTGCAAATCTAACCCCTACCCAATGCAATTGCCAGAAATACCCCCTTCAAGTTCCAATTGGCAAAACTGCCATGGTGAATGGCTGCCTAGGCGACATGTGTATTTTCACCATCCCCGATGGCGAAAAGTACTTTCCGCCATTGGGGATGGTCATTTCGTGCCTAAGCTGAAATCCCGATAGCGGAAAATACACGTGTCCCTTAGTCAGCCCTCCGCCAGGGCAGTTTTGCCAATTGGATCCGGGGGGTATTTTAGGCAATTGCACTCTGCGGGGATAAATTTGCAAAAAAAAACCTCTCTTCAATCCTCTGTCCTCTATCTTTCCGTGACCTTGACTTAAGACAACAGTGACGGCGCCGGAGGACACCCATCTCAGCGCACCATCCCCACCGCATCCTCCATCACCTTCCTCTCTCGCTTGACTCCACTCGGTTCACGGTGCATCCACCCAATTCGCTCGACTGCCCCCTCCACCCAACCTCATCCACCAATGCCATGTGTAGCCCTCCGCGCCCCACCAATGTTGTGGAATTCCGGCAGGGGCATCGGTGGGCCGCACATGGCCTAGATCACCGCCGTCAGCTCAGTGGCCCTCTCTGTGGACCTCCGTCGGCGCTGCTATGGTCGGCCACTACACAAGCACGCTCCACGCATACATGGTCCGTGATGCTCAACTCTGTGGATGTAGATGTATCACTCGAGTCGACCACTTCATGCCAGGTCTCTAGGTTTCCCACCAGGTAGCTATTTGAGTGCTTGCAATTTGTGGCTAGGCTTGATCTATTCATTATAGTATCATTCACTCAGACTCAGGGTCTCATGGAAATCGGTCTCTCCCCATTTTTAACTTGCATACCAAGTCCTCAATGGGGTGATCTGGCTACTTCTGTTGATCTTGTGACTGTATTTTGTGAGCTCGTTTCTGATAAAACTTGGTTCTCTATTAAGTAATGTTTGCTAGGGTTGTCTCACCCCCTAAACTGGTTTCGGGTACCTTAGTAGTGAGGGCCTGTTTTGTTTATTTTCTTTTGTTTGCTTAAATTTGTGTAGATCGTTGGCGGTTTATTTAATGAAAAATGACAGGGTAGCCCGTTGCTTCAAAAATAAAGTCCTCTATGCTGAAGAAATGCAATTTCATCATACTTTCACTCGATCCAGGATCTCATGGAGATGATTCCCCGCTTTATCTTGCATACCAGGTCATGTATTCAATGGTGGAGAGGACTCAAAAGGATATCAATCGAGTTATCGCAGATTTCCTTTTGCTCTGTATAGTTGCTTTGTTATTTTATGCATATAAAAAATAAATATGAAAGACTATCCAGGCATTATAGATGCACCAAAACGCAAGATGGTGGCCAAATCTTTACACTACAGGAAAAACACATGTTGCCTAGTGTTTTGGCATACGCTGAATGTAATTTATCGGGTTCTCGGCTTACGCCAGAGTAAGCGGAGTACCTGCCAAAAAACACATGGCAACTGCAAGGACCTTGGTTTAGCCCACTGTAAGCCGAGTACACATGAAAAAGCACTTGTCTTAGATAGCTATGTTGGCATATTCTACAAACAACGCTCGGTTTGCACGCGAAGCTCGGCAAAGTAACTGCCACATGGACATCCTCGCCGCCGTTGACGGCTCTGTGAAGGCGGGCGTTATAAGCCGACTACACTCTGACGGCACACTCGGCTTCTATATTTCCTTTTCTTTTTTTAAAATGCCAAAAAAGTAAGCCGAGTAGCCGATAGAAAGCACTCGGCTTATATTTGCATATTTTTCGTGCCCATTACCCCTTCGTCTCCCCATTATAAAGGCACGGTGTGGAGTGGCCCGAGGTGACCTAGCCCTCCTCCGCCTCAACCCCGCCGCCTGCCCGAGGTCGCCACCTGCTCGAGCTCGCCGCTGGCCAGTCTCTGCCCCCATCTGCCGATCTGCAGCGCCACCTCCACCACGCCGCAACCACCCACCTCCTTTCCGGCCGTAGCCGCAGCCGCCGTCGCCGGGCTCCACCACCTCGACGCCGGCGTCCACCACCAACCCCGACGCCGGCCTCCCACACAACACCACCGAGGTGAGCTAGCTAGTGATTCCAATCCTTTCCCTTTTTTTCTATTTAGCATTATATATATATATATATATATATATATATATATATATATATATATATATATATATATATATATATATATATATATATATATATATACAGCCGGTCTATTCTGCTAACACTTTCGACCCAATTTTTTAGTACTATTTTGCGACCCAATTTTTTAACCGTTTGTCAGAACGAGACATAGGATATACCGTTGGAAATCTATGGATTAGGCGCAACTTTTGTATGTTGAACACTTTTCGAGATTATACCGTTTGTCAGAACGAGACATAGGATATACCGTTTAACCGTTTGTCAGAACGAGACATAGGATATACCGTTTAACCGTTTGTCAGAACGAGACATAGGATATACCGTTTGTCAGAACGAGACATATGGATTAGGCGCAATTTTTTAACCGTTTGTCAGAACGAGACATAGGATATACCGTTTAAGAGTACTTTCGAAAATGAGACGGAGCCCGACGAGTGGCAGCGAGCGTATTTTCGTGATTTTTTCCAAACCGCTCGCCGGAATGATGCAAATGATACGCCGTTGGAAAGATATCGACGAGGCTCAACTTTTTCATGTAGAACACCCTCTCTAAATCCTTACGGTTTAAGAGCAGTTTCGAATTTACCGAAACGCGGACACTCTATTTTTTCGCAGACCCAAAATCGACGAAGTGAACTGCATCAGACGGGAAACCGCACTGCAATGTCGATGAAGGGGACTGCACGCGGTTTTTTCGGTACTGTTTTCGCTGTAATTTTTGAACCGTTTGTCGAAACGAGGCGCGCGATACACCGTTGGAAAGCTATGGAATAGGCGCAACTTATTCATGTAGAACACATTTTGAGATTCCTTATAGTTTTAAATTAATTTCGAAAACGGTGCGGTAGCTGACGAGTGGCAGCGAGGGTTTTTTCGTGATTTTTTTGAAACCGCTCGTCAGAATGATGCAAATGATACGCCGTTGGAAAGATATCGACGAGGCGCAACTTTTTCATGTAGAACACTCTCTCTAATTCGTTACGGTTTAAGAGCAATTTTGATTTTACCGAAACGTGGACACTGTTTTTTACGAATCAAAAAATCGACGAAGTGAACTGCACCAGACGGGCGACCGCACTGCTTCAGACGGAAAACCGCACTGCATCGGACAAGCAAACGAACTGCATGATTTCTTTTGTCCTTTTTCTAACTTTTTTATGAACAAGAGTGGACCGCAGAGACGAGGACAAGTGAAACACAACACTATCGAAAAGTGAACCGCATTACTCTTTTTGTTGTTTTCAAAACATTTTCGCACTTCACATTGGGCGCAAGTGAACTGCATCAGACGAGCGACCGTACTGCTTCAGACGGAAAACCGCACTGCATCCTACGGGCAAGCGAACCGCATTACTATTATTTTCTTTTTTAAGCGTTTTTGCACTGCTGGACGATAGTAGTGAACTGAATACTTTTAGAAAAATGGACTGCATCAATTTCGACATTGTGTTAATTACATTTTTTTTTCTCACACATTCAACAACAAAGTGAAACTTCAAAAAATGATTTTCGTTCTTCTGTAGTTCCCCGGGGAACTGCACGTCCACGACCGCACGACGGCACACGTCGTGCGCATGGACTGCATCCAAACCTCGAGGCTCCCGAGGAGAAGAAAACCTCCAGGCGCACTGCAGCACCGGGGCAACCGAATCCCGTCGAGGAGCGGGGCGAACTGCACCCGCGTGGGCAAAAACCATTGAATCCTGCGGGAGCAGACAAAAATTGCACAAAATCTCGCTGTCCGCCATGGACATGGACTCCCTACCTCTTCCTATCTCTCCTCCACCACCACCCCGTAGCTCTTGGATACGACACCGGAGGAGGGGGCGACGTGGTGCACCGGGCGGGAAGCAAGATGAGGTGGGAAGTGAGGAGGATAGAAAAATGCAAACAACATTTTCCTGAACTGCATTACGTTCTTTCCAAACTGCATGTTTTTCGCATGTTACTCTTTTCAAAACAAAAAGAATTGCATAGGACAGTGGAGCAAACCTCTCAAAAAACAAAAATCTAGCATTTTTTTTGAACTCCATGTTTTTGAGCAATTTACATAAACAGAAAGGAAAAATTAAAAAGAATTACAATCAGTTTTTTGCATCTTAATAAAAAATGTCCTTCAACTATATGGGGCTTCTTCCTGTGCACTCGCGCACTGCACGCACACGCGCAACGGACTGCGGTGCACCCCGAACCTAAAAAAAACAGAACGACGACCTCATGCATCAAATTTTAAACTGGGCATGTCAAAAAAATTATTAGATTGAACCGCAAAAATAGGCATCATCGAACTGCGCATGACTTTTTTCCAAAAAAAACCCAAAGGAAAGCAGCGAACTGCAGCGTGGGCCGAGCTGCACGCCCGTACTTGCAGAACCGCATGCTTTTGCGGCAGTGAACCAAGCCGGAGGAGCAGACGGAGAAGGAGGCCGGGGGAAGGAGCTGCCGGCGGGTTAAGGAAGAAGGGGGACAGAGGAGAGATCGAGGAGGGAGGGGGAGGGAGGGTTACCGGGATGAAATGGCGCGGAGCCGCGTGTCCCCCTGGGCTGCTTCTCCTCTCCGTCAGCTGGAGGACCAGGATGGCGGCGTGTAGGGAGCCGAATCTGGCGGTAGGGGCGCCGCTGAATGGGCGGCCACAATGGATCCGGCCGCTGGCGGGCAGATCTGGCCGGGGGCGGTGGTCGCCGGTTTTTTATTGACTCGGCCGGCGAAGCTTGTGGTTGGGCCGGGAGGGACAGGAGATGGTCGCGGGGTGGCATCGGGAGGGAGAGGAGATGGCTGCGGGTGAAGGAAGGTGGAAGACGGCGGCGGGATCCAGGGGCAGCGTGGCGGCGCGCGTCCTGTCCGGCGGCGGTGAGCCAGCAGCGCCGCCGCCATGGCTGGTAATGGACGGAGCGTAGCGATCCGGCACGAGCATGAGGCATGGCAAGGCCGACGACTATGCGGAAGATGGAGGCGTCCGAATCCGGCGACCACCGGGGGTGCAGCTCGATCTAGTGCTACGCCTCCCCATAGGAAGATGGCGCTGGGGGGTCAGGAAGGAGGCGGGGGTGGGGTGGAGCTCCGGTGGAGCTGGAGGAAAGAGGAGGAGTGGTGAGCCGGCACGGGGTCGGGGCTCCGGCGGATGCGCCTGAGAAGGTGGGCTGCGTCGGCTCGAGGTGGGTTGCTGTTGGGGGAAGAAGGTGGGGTGGGTGGGTCACTGGGCGTTGGCAGGGCCCGGTCTGTTTTTATCTGTAGTTTTTTTTAGTGTTAGTAGAATAAGGTCTTAAGGGGTGTTAGTAGAATAGACCCACCATATATATATATATATATATATATATATATATATATATATATATATATATATATATATATATATATATATATATATATATAGGACAGGACTATTTTGTTTCTAGAAACAGAATAATATTCTGTTACTTTTTTTTGAGAGAGTATAATATTCTGTTACTTCCGGCTCTATATAGAGCGTGATCACAAATTCCTGAACCGAACAAAAAAGCCCATCCAACTCCCTGCACTCAAAATAGAAAAACTCCCGGCAGGCGGCAGCCCACCACTTCCTCACACTTCTTCCGCAGCGAGCGACCGCCCCAGCCATCCGGCCTCACCACTGCGCCGCCACCCCATCCACCCGGCCACCCACCGCTCTGCCGCCCCGTCCACCCGGTCCCCCACCGCGCCGCCTCCTCCCCCCCCCCCCCGCTCCCCACCGACGCGACCACATCTCCTGCGCTCACCACCTCCTCACAGGACGGGCCTCTGCCTCTTTCCCGCGACCCGTCGCCGTGTGCTCAGGTCGGCCCAGCGTCGCCCGAGGTGTGGCTCCCGAACCCCCGCCGTCGTGTGGGATTCTGGATCCCCACCGGCGATGGCCTGAGCGGCACCGTCTAGTAATCTCCTCCGTGATCCAGTGGGTTCTGCTGCAGTCCTACTCACTGAAAAAAATAGCACGCTACAACGCCGCTAATAGCACGCTATAGAGTGTAGAGAATTATCTCGCTAAATTGATCAATGTACAATGTCTCGCTAATAGCACGCTATAGCGCGCTATAGCACGCTAATAGCATATTTTCAGGGGCGGCGCTATTTTGTATAGCACGCTATTATTTTCCTTGGTCCTACTCCGACATCCGCCGCCGGCCGCTACTACAGCAATTATCCGGTGAGTTGTAGTCCAACTTGAGCTCGATGAGATGGTGATAAAATTAAGCAGAATCAGGGTCGTCTACGAGCTGTGCCATTGATCTTTCTCTGAATAATGCTTTCTCTGCCATTGACGGATGCCTTCTCTGTCGATAAGGGCATATGACACTCTGTGCTCTGAAGGTGCTTGTTGATATGCCAATGAGAACAGGTACATTTTTCTGCAGGTTTTCTTGTTGATTTATGAGGGCTACCACAAGTTCTATTTTTACGGAAGTTGAACTGCAGGATATGAAGTTTGATGGATGTGGAGGTTCTTTTGACATTAAACTATATAAGAGTTCAGCTTTTACTTGATTTTCAGTTCAAATTTTGCGTTCTTTTCAGTACATCAACTTTAATGTGCAGAACATCGAGGAAATCCTGAAAAATCATATGTGCACTCTATGTATTTTCTTATGCTTAGAAGAATGCTGGACCCATACTGTTATGCATCAGTTCTAGTCGCCTGTGGAGTTTCAGATATATGCACCATGCTCTCACCCAAAAGTTGGAAAAACCATTGCTTTCAGTTCTGGTAACATATGTTTTTTGTTTTAGTTTTGCTAATTCTTTCTCCAATGGGCCTTTATATATTATCTTTCATATGTCTTACTATATGAAAATATGTGGCCTTTAGCAAGCAATCTTGCTTAGTTTTCTGGTTAAAAAAACAGACAAAATGGATTTACCATGTTCTATTAAAAGAAGGCTTCAGATCAGTTCAAATTCTTAATTTAGTTTAGTTTGAATTCTTATCTTAGTTCAGTTCAGTTTCTTAGTTCAGTTCAGTTTCTTATTTTAGTTCAGTTTCTTATTTTAGTTCAATTCAAATTCTAATTTTAGTTCAGTGCAATTCTTATTTTTTAAGTTCAGTCCAGTTTCTTATTTTAATGTGGTGTTTAGTGCGGTTTGAGGACTACTTCAATCATGCAGGGACCATGACCTCAAGGATTATGCTCAAGCCACTGGAGGATCCTCAATTTGATCTGATCGCAAACGTATCCTGTGGAACATGAATTATCATTACCACATTGTTTTTTTCTAGTGCATCAAGTTCTTTCAGTAGTACTATTTCTGTCCAAGTTTCATAGGATAATGAGGATCAGTGAACTTTCAATGGTTACTTCTTATAGCTGTTCTTTTGTATTACTTCATGGCGATAGCATTTTTTTTGCTTGTTTTGACAATTCTGATAACATTGTATTGCCATTTGGATGTTGCCTTTTGATGCAAACCAATCCCCGCTAGTTAGCCGCATTTAAGGTATGCACAATTAACAAATTTAAGATTGCCTACCGTGCTTGACACCACCTTGGTGATAGAAAGTATTTTCATGCGCGTTCATGAAAATACAAAGATAAGATTGCCTACTCCTCAGTTCGAGTGTGTCTGTTGTTCTCAGTTCAGTTCATGGCCGCTTCTTCCCAACCTTGCTCATGGCGCTTGTGCCGGCTGCACCTTTTTTCATCATTTCTAAAAATCCCTGCGCGTCAGTCCAACTATGTATCAGGATGTACTAAGTTGCTTCTCGGATTTTCCGTTTGCTGTATGTGCAAAATATGGTACATTTGATACTTCGATTTTGTTGTTGAAGTACATAGTTGTGAAGAGAAGATTTTAAAAATTCATGCCACCAATGGAATGAATTACTAAAAGTTCAAATTCGCTAATTTCTGTAGTTCTGGTTCTCTATATTGATAATTGCATTGCAAGTGAAAAAAAAGAATAGCTAATAATTAGTAGTGTGTTTTTTTGTTCAGCCGCTTTTCTTTTTAGAAAGTAGCTTGTCAAGCAAGTAGCTAATATCTGAGACTTTTCCTCTCAGAAAGTAGCTAGTCAAGCAAGCAATTTTTTCAAACACAAGTCTAAGACTAGTATTATCAGGATAGGTTCAGAAGTGACTGAATTTGCTGAGTCTTCGCTTCAAGCTAATGTTTGGCATCCTGGAGTAGTTCCAGTCCTTATGGTTACAACAGTTCGATCATAAAAATACACCAGTTCAAAAAGTATGGAGCTTCTAATGCTGTAGCGATCTCGTGCGCGGCCACAAGGATCCTTCCTCGAAGGTGGTCGGTGGGTTGTGTGCGTGCTGTGCATGAATCCTTGCTAGCCTGCTGCGTGCGTGCGTCCTTCATGTGTGTTCATGTTCGTGCTGATGCAGTGTGACGGCAGGGCGAGCTGGACAGTGTGTCGTGTGTGTGCGTGGTGTGTGCTTGCCATGAGAGTGCTGCTAATTGCCAGTCTTGCTGCTTGTTTTCTCTACAAGGAAAGATAGTTGCTGCTGCTGTTCTGAAGTTTCAGGAATTGAAAAATTCTTTTAGGAAGAATTAGCGATGGCATTTGTGCCCTGAAGGTATTTGTGCTTATTCCTAAAAGAGAAAATTTGCATTTCATAGTTCACCTAGCTAATCTGATTTCACTCACTTCTGTTACTATGTTCTTTCTAGCACACAAGATGTTGTGTTAATCTCTATGAGAGCATAGGATGTCTAAATGCAGAAGTAGTGCCATAAAATGTCATTGTGTTAAAAAATGCACAAACTATTGTGTTTCTTGGTACCTCACGGCAGTGTGTAGATCTTGTATGTCTTATGAATACCGATACATGCTGTTTTTTGGTACATGTCTTCAGTACGAATTTGGAAGGCAGGAAGTTCTACTGCTGGCATACGCCAACGGAGCATCGGTCGAAGAAGGCCGGGCTGTGGGCGTTCGGAGACGATGACACATTCAGTTCAGAAAAGAGTTTCTAATGTAGATAAATTCACATAATTTTGGGAGTTTGTATGTTATCCCTATAACGTTTGATGAAGAAAAATTCGGTCAGTTCATGTAGATAAAAGCTACAAGTTTGGAGATGATGTCATTGTAAAGTTCGGGTGCGGAAAAAAAGTTAAAAATAACACTAAAAAAAATCACTGATGTAGGTTCACGTGTTCATTCCTTCAATAAAAAAGTCCACGTGTTCATCCCGAATCAGTTGAAAATGTTTAGTCAGATCAGTGCACTGTTGATTTGGGATTTTGATTTTTTTTGCTATTTCTACCGTTTTGAAAACTGCTCTTAAACCATTATGAATTTAAAAAAAAGTTCAATATCTAAAAGTTGACCCTAATCAACAGCTTTCGAATGGTATATTACATGCTCCGTTTCGAGAAACGGTTCAAAAGTTCAAGCTACGTCGTCCGATACGAATTTCACCGAATTCAAAACTGCTCTTAAACTGTGGTGAATTTGAAAAAATGTTCAACCTTAAAAAGTTGCGCCTTTTCGATAGGTTTTCAACGGTATATCATTTGCTCAATTCCGATAAATGGTTAAAAAGTTATGAGGAAAACAGTACTAAAAAAATAGAGTAAAGTCCAGTCTGTGAAAACACGATCACTTCAAACCCGCACGGAGATCACTTTGAGTACTCTGTTTTTTGGACGGGAAAACAGCACGATCGGTCTCACCATATTCAAAATTAATCTTAAAACGGTTGCGAATTTGAGAAAACATTCAACATGATAAAGTTTCACATTTTCGATAGCTTTCCAACGGTATATTATTTGTCCCATTCCGACAAACTTTTTTAAAAAATCGCATTCAAAACAAATTTTCACCGTATTCAAATTTGAATTTAAATCGTAAGAAATTAGGGAAAACTTTCTATATGATTTTTTTTTGCATTTTCTGTAGCTTTCCAGCGCCATATCATTTAGATCAATCTGACAAACCGTTTGCAAAAACAGTAAAAATACTTTTTGCCCAGAATTTTGCCGTTTTTCAAATTACTCTTAAACCGTATAGAATTTGAAAAACTTTCTATACATAAAAGAAGCGGATTTTCACCAGCTTTCCAATGCCATCTCATTTGCTCCATTCTAACAAAGCGTTTGAGAATGAAGTCCAAAATACGATTCGCGTTTTTGAATTTAAAAAAAATGGTTTTTCAAAACTGCTCTTAAACCGTGAGGATTTTGCAAAAAAGTTCAATATGACTTGTAATCGTGTTGTCTAGAGCTTTCCAACGTTATATTACATGCCCCATTCTGATGAAAAAAATTCGCAAAATTTTTTTGAACTAAGAAGAAGATCAGTTCGACGAAATGACAACATCAGTTCAACCGCTCGAAGTCGTCAGTTTGAGAATAGTAACAGAATATTATTCTGTTTCGCGAAACAGAATAGCCCGCATGTATGTATATGTATATGTATATATATATATATATATGTATATATATATATATATATATATATATATATATATATATATATATATATATATATATATGGAAATGTCATATGGATGATGGATGATATGGAAATAGATATGCATCCTAGAATGGTTTAGGGTATGGATGATGTGGATGATAAAATTTGATATGAATGATATACATGGATGATGGATGATATGGTAGATATGGACGATGGATGATATGGATAATATGGATGGATGACATGATAATATATATGGATGATATATGGATAATGGATGATAGGAAAGCTTTTCTTCTTTCTTTCTTTTTCTGTTTTATAAATTGCTATGGATGAGTTTGAGAGGATATGTGTGAATGCTTGTATGATTGAGAGTGTGAGAGGAGAGGAGAAGAGGATATGAGTGGAGAAGAGGATGAGAGGAGAGGAGTGGAGAGAAGAGGATATTGCATTTTAATTTGTAAAGATATACATCAATTGATGTGTAGTAGAGTTTAGCAATATTGATAAACAAATAAAAGAAAAGGAAAGAGAAAGAAAATGAAAGAAAATTAAAAAAGAAAAAGAAGTTAGTAGTCAAAATTTGCTATCTTTTGTTAAAATGTGGATATGTGTGTAAATATTTGCAAATGCTATTGTTTCATATGTGTGGTATTACATGTTGCTTTATTTTTTTTGAGGAATAATCCCATGCTTGTATAATTTTGTGAAGATGGACGGAAGTGCGGGATGAAATGGGATGTTTGAGGTGTACGCGGTAGGCGATGCAGTCAAGTTGGTGAAGCTGAAGGAGATCGCTTCCTGATATGGCACCTCAAAGCAAATGATGAACGATGCGATGTACGTGTCCGGACATGCTAACGATGAGGAGCAGCGGTGGATGTTTGAAATCAATGGTGGGGAGACCATTTGAATAGAGCTCCTTATCTGGGTGATGGATAAGGCGGAGTCCGAGGATCCTGATCAGCGAGTGCACTGGGAGGACAACCGCTCTCGCTTTCGGGGGGCCGGCAGGTGCTCAGGCCGATGCGGTACCGGATGTGGCCTGGACTGACCCGGTGAATGTGCCGGGCAAGCACCCGGATCAGCTGATCTGGAAATTCTGAACATTTTCTGAATTTTTTTAACATTGATTAATAAATATGAAAAAATTCGAAATTCTGAACATTGATTAATAAATATGAAATTCGGAAGGATCGAACAAATGTAGGAACTTGAGTACGGCGAAAATTACACGGTGTCGTTGTTTCTTGTCAGATGGGCGAAGAGCGTCCAGAAGGAAGAACGTGGTTTCATTACCATGTCTCTGCCCGAAGCACAACCTACTGGTGCAAAGGGTGTGAAAGGAATCGCCGCCAAATATGAGCCTTGGGTATTTGCTAAGGACGTGGCACAATGCTTCTACATAACTGACCCGACAAAACCGAGTCGTGTTGTCGTCAGGAGAGGCAAAAGGAGCAACGTCGTGATGGATGGAGTTGCCAACGAGGAAGACTTTGATCAATTTGGCGTCGACCCAGCAAAAGAGGACGACTATGATGAAGAAGAGTACACCACCAGAAGGAGCAGAACTACGTTGCCTGAGACAGAACTTCCCTTCTTGAGAAAGAGTCATAGCGCGGGCCGGAAGTATTCATGGAAGATTAAAAAGACTCAAACTATCGTTGAGAGGATTGTGAAACAACGTCGTACTTGATTTGTGTATCTCCTTAATTGTATCGATCACACTGAATTAATAAACCATACCATATTTATGTAATTTGATGAACTAAATTAATTGTATCGATCTAATTATTTGCAATATGTATGCCGTGGCTCAAAACGCCATCGATCAATATATATCGGACCCCTAAAAAAATATTACTAGTGGTGGCGTTGTCCACGTCATCCACGCCAGCAGTACCAACCAACCAGCACTTAGTGATTTAGGGGGAAAGAAACATCTCATTTGCGCCTCCTCCCACGTCTTCTCGCGCCGCCGCCGCCGTTGCCGTCCTCGGCTCGTCGCGTGCCGGCGGCCTCGCCCTGCTCACGCAACATCGCCGCCCGTCCCCCGTCCCCCCCCCCCCCCCGCCACACAAATACAAAGCGCCTGGCGACCTCGCTCCTCCTCGCAGCACGTCTCCGGCGAGCTCGCCCTCATCGTGTCCGGCCGCCCCCTCGCGCTCTCCTCGCGTCCGGCCACCCCCTCTCGCCGCTGCTCGATCCGGACGGTACAAGACCTCCTCTCCCTATTTATTTCCCAATTCATTACATATTTGCTAGATTTTAGACTTCAAAATGCAATATTTTGAATTGTGTTGGTGATAAATGTGTGATTGATTTGGATGAGCTCCTCTCTATGTGAATATAGTTGTGATAAAATGCATTACATCTATGTACTTGTGAAGTGATGAAATGCATTATATGTGTATGCATGTGTTGCTCACGAATTAACTGCTGATTTTTGTGATGAAATGCATTATATGTGATTGTTGTGATGTACTCTTTACATGTGTGGCATGGAGCCAATGCAACATTGCATTGTGTTGCTCGCGAATTGTTTCGCGCTATGTTTCTTTTTGCAGGGAATGTCTAGAGTTGCCATTGTTTTCGCGAAACGTTGGTTCATTTCCGTTTCGTCAAATTTCTGGCACTTAATATGTCCCATTTTTAGCAAAGGTCATGCCGAAATTTAATAAGAATTCTATAGGTTTAATACATACATTTGATTATTATATGTAACAATGTCGTCTTTAGTTTGAACATGTCAGGACAAGACGCCCCTGAAGGCAGCAACACATATAATCCTAATGAGGACATCAATCCGTATGAGGGCTATGTGATCGGCAACAACATAGATAATCCTGACGAGGGCTATGTGATCGGCACAATTGATGGAAAACCCTGCCGGCCTAGGCTTGTGGTCAATTGAGTAGACGACAATGATGAGCCTATTAGTCCAAGGAAGTCTGTGTCGCACTTCGGCAACGCCATGGGTGTCATTCTTCGAGAAGTCTGCAGCATCAACGACATCAACCAACGGGATCCTGACAATGAGATTGTGCGAAATCTCCTCATGAGAAAAATGCACAAAAGATTCAAGTTTCCAGAGGAGTACGTCAACCTAAATGTTGAAAAGAATCTAGTAAACAACCACACAATCACCTACTTTTCCAAGCATTTGAGAGCTTGGAAATCCAGGGTCAAAAACTAGTTCATTCACAAAGATTTCTCCGAGGTCAATGCAGAATGGCCTATGATATCTGAACCGGACTGGAACATTTTCAAGTCTTGACACATGCCTTAATTAAAGTGGCCGCACGCGTTACGAACATTGCATGCTGGGGTTTACTCTTGTATATATAATCGAGTTTAATTACATTCTCGTTGAGTGTTAACATTCTTCCAAACACTACTATACCTATCTTAACTAAGTACTCAGTTGCATACTCGTCGTTGTTTTTTGTCAATTAATTAATGTTATTCCAAATCGTTATTTCCTTAACTTAGTTTGAAGGCAGCGAAATAACGCTCCCGCACGGCCACGGAAAACGCTGTCGTGGCAGCGTTTTTCGTCTGCCTTTAAATTACAGTAATGGCTTGCGGAGAAGGGCAACGCCACGAACTTTTCGTCTACCTTGTGGCGTGGGAATATTTCGATCGCCAGCTAGACATGTGACAATGATGGCGTGCACTTATTTTCCATGCCATCAGTATCTGCATTAGCGATGGCGTGGGCTTCCAACGCCACCACTAATTTTTAACAGTGGCGCCATATTGGTGGCGTCGGGTGCCCACGCCACCAAGGCCCTTTTTGCCACGTCAGCACTAGGCTTTTCTGCACTAATGCTTACAAACTGAAAATTCAGATTTTTGAGATGGACCTAGCAATCCGAAAGAGAGGGAGTAGTTTGATTTTGACGAGAGGACCGGTTTTCCCAGTATACTGTACTAGGATACAAGTGTGTTGGTGTTCATTGGAAATTTGGAATTGGATTGATCAAGAGAAGATTGAGATCAAGTGTTTGGTGAAGGCAAGTGCTAGTTTAATTACTGGTGTGATGCGTACGCACAAGAGCACCCTGTCCATCCATCCGTCAACTTATGGGGACATTCTGAAAATGTCTTAATCAGATATCATGCACTAATTAAGCAAGATCAGCAGCTGCATACTATTAATCAATGGAGGGGTTAAGATTGGGATCGATTGGTTAGTGAAAGCAAGTGCATGCTAGTGGTGGTTGATCCATGATGCGTACCCGGCCGAGAGCACCCTGTCCATCCCATCCATCTGTCCACTTAATTACGGGGCCATCCTGAATGTCTTAACCAGACTAGTAATGTTGCACCAAGGCAGATCGATCAGCTCCATGCAATTAGTTCATGAGGACATACATTAATTACTAGTACTAGTAGAACATATAGCTAAATCAACTAGCAAGGGTCATGCATGTTCACATGGCTACTCCAACTTAAGTTAGACAGAGACGTGTGCCAAATTTCGTTACGCTCTCCCCACAGGGCGCTCCTATATAGCGCTTAGTGCGAGCGGGAGGCTCGCATCGCCTGAAGAATTCTTACATGGGCCGCGCTTGGTTTGGCCCATTAGTATATTTTTTTTAAAATCACGTGTTCCAAAAAATCACCTGAAAAAATCACGTGTTCCAAAAAAGCATTCACTTATCTCATAAATAACTTTCATGTATTTACCCAGATTTTTTTTTAAATAAATAAAATAGTAATAAAAAGTAGTATTCAAAGTTTTCAAATACAAATGTTCATAATAACAAAGAAACGGGAAAAGAAAAAAAAGGAAAAAAGAGAAAGAAACAGAAAAATGAAAGAGAAACAAAAAAAAAACATCGACACGTGTTATTATGCCACGGCCCATCTGGGAGCTCTGTAGACTAGCGCTCCCCTATACCTCGCAATAAGCGAGATATACGGTTTACGCTCCCCACACGCGCTTGCATAGACGGCGGGCCATGCATACGCAAAGTCATATGCAGCCCAGCGGATTTAGTTGCTCCTTGCATATCGGCTGAACCAATGAAAGCCCACACGAGCATGCATGCATGGGCCATACAAATATACTTCCGATGGACATCATGTCCAAATGCATCCATCTTTTTTTTAGAGGAACAATGAGATTTCCATTTACCAAACAAAACACAAAACAAGTTCCAAAGAAAAAAAAACTAACGAGTGGTAGTGCGCGTGTAAGATGGATGATCTTGCAAGGTCTCCTACTCCCGTGGCAGGCACACGTCATCAGGGCAGTGATCACAGAAAAAGCTAACAAGTCCAGTCCCGACCTCTGCCACGTCAAACATCACTGCCTGACCTGCTTTGTGACCTGATATGTGCTGTGCTGTGCTGTGCTACCCATTCATCGAGCAAATGCATGCGTATGTATGCGGCCGGCGAACCACACTTTCTTAGCCTCATCGAGCTAGACAGTGTGTGTGTATGTGTGTGCGCGCCCGGGTATGTACGTACGTAAAGGTGTATCGATGGACGTGACATCTCAGTGAGAGTGAGAGCAAAGCTAGGCTAGTACGTACTATCTACGGCTACTAACTAGCTAGCCAGTACTCGTATATACTTGGTCACTTGTTGCTGTTAGTTTTTTGCGGCAGCGGTCCTGTGTAAGAACTCGTTAGGCGTTTGGCTTTGCTGTTGCTTTGCACCAGGATGCTTTTTTATCTTTCTGTTCCGTTATCTTTTGATAGTGGAATCCGATCCTTTTATGGGATCGTATGGAAAAAAAAAAAAGTACTCCTATATATGACGGTGACAACAAAGCTAGCTTAGCCAAACACGGACGACGCTGGTACGTTGCAGAGTCGTCAATGCTCTCCTCCATCGCTTGAGGCCTTGTTCGGTTCTTGGGGAATTATTTCACAGGGATCCAGTGAACCCCTGCCTGTCAGTTTGATCTCTGTTGGGGTTTGATTCCCTATCCCTCTTAATCCCTTTGCAGTTTTTTTTTTTTTTTGTTGAGGGGATAATCCCTTTGAAGTTGAATGTTGTTCGGTTGGTCAGGGAATAGTGCTGGGATTGAACAAAATTTAGTGTGTAGTATTTAGCTGATCCAATGGTCAGTAACTCAGTATGAATCGGCCAATTTTTTTCTCTAGGATATATTGGTAATTCCTATTACCGGCGTTAAACCGGCGCGGCGGAGGAGCTCCGGCTGGCCGTTTCCGGCGACGGGGGCAGGCGCGGCTTAGGGCGTTCGAAATCCCAGAGTGCAGCGCGTCTGGTGGCGGTCTCAGGACGGCCGGGGCTTCGGCGGTGAGGTGCAGCGGCGGTTGCGTTCGGCTCCGATGGGAAACGGCAACGCGCGAAGCAAACGAGCGGCTTAGCTAGCTAGGTAGGATCTACGGCTCTCCAGGAGCATGCTAGAGCGGTCAGACGAAGCTGAGGGGCTCGGGAGCATGGGTCTCCACGGCCATGGCGGCGGCCGGAGTTCGACTGCAGCAGCAGCTCACCAGAAGCTCGAAAGCGAGCAGCAAGGAGAGGGAAGAGAGGCGGAGCTCACCGAGGGGGCTCACAGAGGCCCTTTGGGTGTTCGGGAGCCCAGCAGAGCATCGAATTTGGCGATGGCGTCTCGGCAGCTGACGGGGACGAATAGGATCGGGCGTCGTCGATGTAGCGGTTCGTCTCAAACCAACAGGCTCAGGCGATGCACACGTCGATGGCGAAGCCGATGGGCATCCTTCGGCGACGCTGGAGGCTCGGTGGCCGCGTCAACTGGGTGGCGCGGCGGCGGCAGCGGCGGGTGTCGAAGAAATGGAAGGGAGCGAGCGAGAGAGGGGAGGAGTGGCATGTTAGGGTTGCCAGGGAGAGAGAGGAGAGCACGGGGGTGGTCCTTATCCTCCCAGGGACCCGTGGGATGGACGACAGCGCGAGATCTGCGGCGTGGACGGCGTGCTCTACCTCCAGCGCGATGAAGATGAGCAGGAGGAAGGAGATGACGTGGTGGTGGGCTGGGCCTCCCCCGTGGCGACTTGAAGCCCAGGGGCACAGTGCCCCCTTTCTCTTTTTCTTTTCTTTTTCTGCTTTCTTTTTCTTTCTCTGTTTTCCATTTATTTGAGCTAGCATTTGAATTTTGTTTAATGTGGGACGTGGCACATAAATGCAATGCAATATTCTGAGATGGTGCAGAACATTTGGGGCCATTTTGAAAGGTTTAGATTTTTCTTAGCATTTAATTAGTCCAAGAAGGTGTTGTTGGCCCACTGTTTTATTTTCCAAGTGTACATAGGGAATTTTAGTGAGGTTGTTTTTCCTAACATAAATCTTTATGGATTATTGGCAATATTATGAACATTTTTGTTCCAACGTTTGCTGAAGTTTTATTTTGACTTGCAATTTGAAATGAATTAGATGTGGAATTTGAAATGAGATATGAATTTAATGATCATTAGCGCTCTAATGATGATGACTTGGCATTGTTTAGCAGGGGATCACTGTAGCTAATACATGGGGGTGTTACACACAACTTTTGCCTATAGGGCTACAACTGAAAGACACTTAGGTCTGGGGTAAATAGACCTAACCTTTGGCCGGGTTATGCTCTCGGTTGTTGAGTGATTGGGTAACTTTCCAGGTGGGGACTTCAGAAGATAGAGCAGATAAAAATTCTTCTTATCTTATCTCTGTCAACCCACCAAGCGGCGTGTGTCAATCTTGAGTGACAATATGAGGTATAGATATCATGTGGGTAAAGTTGGGCAACTCTGCAGAGTCAAAATAAATGATAATCATGCACACAATACATTTGGATTAATGAAGATGGGTCTAAATTACTCTTCCCTAATAGAAATGGAGGATTTGGATATAATGAGAATTGATGATGGTGTTATCATGAAAAGTGCCCAGAAAGGGATTGATCGAAAATTAAAAGTTGCCATGTCAGAACTCAAGTTTAAAGAATGTAATTTCCCAATGATAGGATATATTTGAAGAGTTATGCATCTACCAAATATTGCAACACCACATCCCTCCTTTTGAAGATATTAGCATGTAGATAAGTAGGGATTTTCCTATAGTGGCTTGCTGAGTACTTCTGTACTCACCCTTGCCCATCTTAATCACAGATAAGCCATACGAAGGTGAAGAACCAGGACTAGATCCCAGGCCGGCTGTGGTGCGGTGGGGATTTGAGTCCGGGAGAAATACTTGGCCAGTCTCGCCGGCGTCGATGCCCGTGGGCGTTGTTTCCCTCACCGGAGGCGCTGGCATGGACCCCTCCCCCTCCCCCCTCCCCATTACTGTCTCCCAGGTGAAAACCCTTAAACTTTTGAATTGGATGGTTGCGGCGCTTTCGGGTATCACGATTTTCTTGAAGGCACCATCTTGGGAGCGTAGGTGGGTCTGTGGGTGTGCCATTGTGTGGGGTGTGGGGGTGTGGATGGTGGTTGGTGGGCGGCGGGGCGGCCGAGTGTTGGCGTCTCTGATGCTGGTGGCGAGCAGGTCTCTTCCATAACTTTTCTGTGTGCTCTTCTCTATGCTGCGTGTCTCTGTTGGCCGGTGTTCGGTCCTGCGTGCCCTGGCGTCTAGGGATAGGGTTCCCCTCTGCCGCTGGTAGTAGAACGGCGGTGATGGAGAGAGCCACATGCTTCTTCCTGAGGATCCAGTTCTGCTTCCGTAGCGTTCGGTGCTTCTCCTCGGCAGCGCTGCTTCTTTCTTCTTCTTCTCCCTAGCCAGCAGCTTCTTCTCTTCGTGTTGACGGTTCCGTGGCTTTTGGCGAAGATGTTCTCAAGGTTAGTTTGGCGTGGCGAGGTGGTCATGCTCGGAGCCTTTCTCCTAGGGGTTCTGGCATCAGTCTCCATCCAAGTTCTAGGGTGAGCGTCTCCATCAGCCGACGGTGTAGCACCCTTCGATCCAGGGCGAGGGAGCAGGGGCCTGGCGAAGGCATGCCCTTCCTGGCCGTATAGTTTTCCTCTTGGGCTTGCCTCTTCCTTAGCTCCGGTGCTCCAATCGCGGACAAGGGTTTCGATGACTTCATGCTATATTTCTTTGTTATGCTCAGTTGTTTGCTTGTTGTAATCCGCAGCTTTGTAAGCTGTTCCGTCAGCACCATTGTACCCTGCGGTTTGGGGCTTTATTAATTTAACACTAGTAGAAAAACCCCTTATAGGATTTTCCTACTAGCAGCATCTCACCAAAACCGAACGCGGCAACTATTTTCCCAAACTACCAGCAGCGTCTGACATGGGCGGAAACATCGCTGACAACTCAGTACTGGCAGCGTCCGTAAGAAGTAAACGCTGCTAGTACTTTGCACCCTGCACCCTTGCGGGCCAGATAACTTAAGTAGCGTCCGGGTAACAAGAACGTCGCTGGTAAAGTAAAGTTAAGCAGCGTGCAATCTGTTGTTAAACGCTGCTAGGTTTATTATGTCAAAAGATATCAGTTGTTTGTATAGTTAAATTTTAAAAACTTTGTACAGTAAGTTTCTGTGGTTTAATTATATATTGCACTAAAATGACATAGAGTTGACCTTAAACAGCTAAAATGCAGACATAACACTAGCAGCGTTCGATGGGCCCTGAACGCCGCTAGTTCTTACACTAGCAGCGTTTTCTGGAGCATAAACGCTACTAAGATAATTATATTATTAAGTGAGCTTTACATTTCTTTGGAGCCTCAATTAAATCCATAATTGGATATGTAAAATTAAAAAGGTGCATACTACGTATATACAAATATTTGGAAACATATGAATGACAACACCCTACGTACCATCTCTCTCAAACATGGCAGACTCTAGCTTCTGCAGGCCCCCTTCGAAACTATCATAAAATTTTGTCGTGTTTGAAATATCCCATAAAAATTAAGGAATTTTTCTACTACTATATAAACACTTAAGTATACACTACAACTATTTGTTGAAAAAATTGGAAGGCGCAAGAGAAAAAGTAGAGCTTAACATAATTAATAAACTCCTAAAATGTAGAAAACTTACCAGCAACGTCTCGTCCCAATCAAACATGGCTACTGTGATCCCTAGCAGTGTTTTCCGTAGGTCAAACACTGCTAAGGGAACTATATGATTAAGTGAGCTTAAATTGTTTTTGCATCCTCAAATAAATCCATAATTGGTTGTATAAAATTAAAATGGTGCATAGTGAGTCTATACAAATATTTGGAAAAATATGAATGACAACTATGTACCATCTCTCTCAAACCCGGCGGACGCTTCTGCTGGCCGCCCTTCGAAACTAGCACACAATTTTGTTGACTTTGAAATATCACATAAAATTTTAGGAAATTTTGAACTACTATGTTGATAAAAACTAAAACCATTGTTTCATACAAATTGGATTGCAAAAGACAAATAGTTGCCCTTAATAAACACCTAATCAAAATTGGGTACACTCTAGCAGCGTGTATTAGCTAGGAGACGCTGCTAGAGTAAACACTAGCAGCG
Organism: Elymus sibiricus; assembly: GCA_039707655.1. NCBI lineage: Eukaryota > Viridiplantae > Streptophyta > Magnoliopsida > Poales > Poaceae > Elymus > Elymus sibiricus. The sequence goes on along the minus strand of CM077674.1, from coordinate 404,499,588 downwards.
TTTGCTGCGCGGGAAATGCTGGGAGTACATTTTGCAGCAGCGTTTATTTACATCATAAACGCTGTTAATTTCTTTATTTAAGGCAGCGCTCTTTACTCTTGGAATCTACAACACATTTTATTATTTATTTTTTCTACTTGCAGCGTGTGAGGTCTGCCAAACGCTACTGATATTGAACATACGAACCGTCACATCGCGCGGTATTAACTTCCCGTTCTCTCTCTCATTTCACTCTCTCTCTTACTTCACTCTCTTCCTCTCCCGTCGTCTCTCTTCCTCCCCGAGCGCGGCGATGCCGACACCTCCTCACCGATGACGCCCCCCTACATACCCCGCGCGCTGCGCCGACGACGGCCGGCGTGGACCGATCAAATCGGTCCACTACACGCGGCGGACACTTCGGCGCACGACGGACGACACGAAGCGCGCCCTCTCCCCTCCTCGCCGACGACACTTCTCCCCGCCGACCCCGACGCTGGTGAAGTAAAGAACATCCGATCCACACGCTAGCCTTCTTCTCTTATTCTTTTTCTTACATTATATTTTTCAATATATAGCTCGGTTTTAATTAGTTCATACATATTCAATAGGTTAATTAGTAGTTCTTTTCATAATTAGTTCATACATCCGGTGTGTGTGTTTGTGTAGTGCCGAATGTAGGAAGAAAATAGAGTTTTTTCATAGTTAGTTCTTACATTTGAACTAGGTAGCTAGGGTTAATTCATTAGAGTTCTTATTACATTCGATTGGTCAATTAGTTCGTACATTGAATATGTTAATAACTAGATGTATTTATCCTAAATGTTGGAATAAGTAGATGTATGTAAATGTTTTGATTTGTAAATAACTAGTGTGTAATTTCTACATTATATTGTTCTTATTATATTTTTTGGTAAGAAAGCATTTGAATGCAATGCTTTTAAAAATAAGTAGTTTCTAATTTGTAAATAAGTAGTGTGCAATGCTTTTGAACTCAATACTGAAATGCAATGCTACTTGTTGGAACATATATATATATACATATATATACAGCCGGTCTATATGCCAACATTAGCAGAATAATATTCTGCTAACACTTCCAAACTGCATGCTCAACGAAAGCGCACTTCATTTTCGAAGCAGGAGAACTGCAATGCTAGACGAGAGAAATGCTTGTCCCAGAAAAACTGCACGCGTTTTTTAGTACTGTTTTCGACCCAATTTTTTAACCATTTGTCGGAACGAGGCATATGATATACCGTTGGAAAGCTATGAATTAGGCGCAACTTTTTCATATTGAACACTTTTCGAGATACTTTACGGTTTAAGATTAATTTCGAAAACGAGACGGCGCCCGCCGAGTGGCAGCGAGCATTTTTTCATGATATTTTCCAAACCGCTCGTCAGAATGATGCAAATGATACGCCGTTGGAAAGATATCGACGAGGCGCAACTTTTTCATGTAGAACACCCTCTCTATTTCCTTACGGTTTAAGAGCAGTTTCAAATTTACCGAAACGCGGACACTCTATTTTTCCGCGGACCCAAAATCGATGAAGTGAACTGCATCAGACGGGAAACCGCACTGCAATGTCGACGAAGGGGACTGCACGTGGTTTTTTCGGTACTATTTTTGCTTTAATTTTTTAACCGTTTGTCGAAACGATGCGTGTGATACGCCATTGGAAAGCTATGGATTAGGCGCAACTTTTTCATGTAGGACACCTTTTGATATTCCTTACGGATTTAAATGAATTTTGAATACGGTGCGGTGTCCGTCGGTTGGCAGCGAGCGTTTTTTTGTGATTTTTTCCAAACCGCTCGTCAAAATGATGCTTTATGTCATTGGAAAGATATCGACGAGGCGCAACTTTTTCATGTAGAACAATCTCTCTAATTCATTACGATTTAAGAGCAGTTTTGATTTTACCGAAACGCGGACACTTTGTTTTTTGCGAATCCAAAAATCGACGATGTGAACTGCATCAGACAGGCGACCGCACTGCTTCAGACGGAAAACCGCACTGCATCCGACGGGCAAGCGAACTGCAAGATTTCTTTTGTCTTTTTTCTAACTTTTTTATGAACGAGTGTGGACCGCAGAGACGAGGGCAAGTGAACCAAACACTATCGAAAAGTGAACCGCATTAATCTTTTTGTTGTTTCCCTAACATTTTCGCACTTCACGTTGGGCGCAAGTGAACAGCATCACTCTCGAAAGTGAACCGCGTTAACTTTTTTGTCGTTTTCCAAACAGTTTTCCATGGAACACGTCTTGGATGGCTCTCGGCGGGGAAGCGCTGGATCCGTGCGGGGGCGGGGCGGGGGGAGGCCACCGTGGCTGGGGGAGATAATGGTGGCCCTCGGCGGCGCTTGGGCTGTGGAGTGGCGCGGGCAGCGCGTGCTCGCCAAATCCTCGCCAGGCCCCGTATCCGTGCGGCACAAGAGGAAAGTGGATTGGCGGCGACGGCCGTGGGTTGCGCCGGAGGAAGGAAGATCGAGCTGGGATCCGGCGGGAGGAGGCACCGGCGGCCGTGCAGGTGGATCCGGGGCGGCGCAGCTCTAGGCGGCGCGCGGCGGCGCGCTCCGGGTAGCGCGCCCGGCGATGGGTGGGGTAAGCGGGGAGGGGAGGGGTGGTGCATCGCGGGTGGGTGGAGCGGCGGTCTCCGACGCCGGGGGAATGTGGTGGGGGTGGTTGGGGTGTGCGGGTGGTGGCAGTTGAAGTGGGTGGGTGGGGGAAAGACACCGGGTTGGGAGGGGGGCTTTTTTTTCACTCGGTTCGTAGTCGTTCGGTTTGGGGTGTTACCAGAATAAGATCTAGTGTTAGTAGAATAAGGTCTTAAGGGTGTCAGTAGAATAGACCCACCCTATATATATATAGATGCATGTGTGTAGTAATTTCTTGTGTATATATATATATAAATAGATGCATATGTGTAGTATTTTTTGTGTATGACAAAAATTTGAATGCAATGCTTTTGAACGCAGAAACATGTTTGTCATACACAAGAAATTACTACACACATGCATCTACTTATATATATATATATATATATATATATATATATATATATATACTATTAGTAGAATAGTTATTCTGCACACACTTTCGAAGCACGGCATTTTTGAAGCAAGAGTACTGCAATACTGAGATGAGTGAAATTCTCGTCGCAAAAAACTGCACGCGCATTTTTTTCGATACTGTTTTTTATCCAGTTTTTAACCGTTTGTCGGAACGATGCGTATGATACGCCGTTCGAAAGCTATGAATTAGGCGCAACTTCGCCATGTTAAACACTTTTTGATATTCCTCACGGTTTAAGAGCAGTTTCCACAACGGTGCGGCGCCCGATGAGTGGCAGCGAGCGTATTTTCGCGATTTTTTTCAAACCGCTTGTCGGAATGAAGCAAATGATACGCCGTTGGAAAGATATCGTCGAGGCGCAACTTTTTCATATATAACGCTCTCTCTAATTCCTTACGCTTTAAGAGAAATTTCAAATTTACAAAAAACGGGGAAATACTGTTTTTTCAAATTTATGTATTTTTTGGTACTGTTTTCACTGCAGTTTTTTAACTGTTAGTCGAAACAAGGCGTGTGATATGCCGTTGGAAAGCTATGTAATAGGCGCATCTTTCATATGTTGAACTCTTTCTGAGATTCCTCACGGTTTTAAATGAATTTTGAATATAGTGCGGCGCTCAACGAGTGACAACGAGCTTATTTTCGCGATTTTTTTCAAACCGCTCATCGGAACGATGCAAATGATACGCCGTTGGAAAGATATCGACGAGGCGCAACTTTTTCATGTAGAACACTCTCTCTAATTCCTTACGGTTTAAAAGCAGTTTTGAATTTAACGAAATGCGGACACTCTGTTTTTCGTAACACCAAAATCGACGGGTGAACTGCTTCAGACGGAAAACCGCACTGCTTCAGACTGAAAACCGCACTGCATCAGACGAGCGAGTGAACTTCATAATTTCTTTTGTCGGACGAAAATTTTCTCAGATGAGAAAGTGGACCGCACTTCACATCGGACGTAAGTGAACCGCAACACTATGAAGAAGTGAACCGCATTACTTTTTATTGTTGTTTCGGTAACATTTTTTGCACTTCACATTGGAAGTAAGTGAACCGTGACATTACTGAAAGTGAACCACATGACTTTTTGTTGTCTTTTTTCATACTTATTTTTTTACGCGCGTAGACCGGGCGAGTGGACCGCATGGACTGAGCGAGTGGACTGCACGCGGTTTTTTCTTCTTTCTCTTTTTTGCTACGAGACTAAGTGAACCGCATGACTTATGTGGACCACATGGTCAAGGTTAGTGAACCGCGTGGTCGAGACTAGAGAACTACATTTTTTTGGTCGGCGAAAGTGAAACACCTTTTTTTTATCACAGTGAACTACATCAGATTGCAAATAAGTTTTACAGTGGTCTAGAGTGGACTTTTTTTAAGACCAGAGTGCACTGCATTTTCCTTATTTCTTTTTTCTCTTTGGAGTTTTGTGTTTTTCCCGTAGCGAACTGCACACGTGCGAAGAAGCGAACCGCATGGTCGAGGAAAATGAGCCGCAACACAATTCAAGATGAACTGCTTTTGTAAACAAAATCATATATACGTGCCTGAAAAACAACACAACCATATTTCTTTCACACACATTCATATTTTCTTTTACACAGCCATCGCATCTTGTCTCACACCTAAACCCATCGCGTGCCAACAGAACCGTGTCCGGGATGCGCCATCGCCCCCATCACATTCATATTTCTTTTACACAGCCAACTCATTTGTTTTGCTGGTCATCTTCTCTCTGCAAAAATAACTACACTGAACCACAAGAACAGGGACAGTGAACCGCACTGCACAGGAAACAAAAACAAAAAACAAAGAGAAATATGAGTGAACTGCAAATAGCAGAGAACGTCCTCTGATTTCACTCCAAATACTCCAATGAGCTGCAAACAAGACACTGCGCTGGCCTCGATCTGGACTAGATGGGGTGGCTGAGAGCAACACTTGCTTGACGTGGACTACATCGCGGTCGACGGCGACCAAACAACAGATCATTGGACGAGCACACCGTCAAGGGAGGAGCAGGTAGTGGTGGAGCCATGGCCGCCGTCGGCCTCACCAGAGAAGAGGAGGTGAGAGGTGAGGCAGGGTGGGGCAGCGCCCTAGAGAGGAGCCACAGCGGCCACCATTTTTTCTTGACGGGCGGATTTACCACGGGGATTTGACCCACGGCAGCGCAGGTGCCTCCAGAGGCTCGTGGCGGCGACGCTTTTTAGCTCATGATGTGGCGGATCCAGGGATGGGAGTGGTGGCCGGGGAAGGGAGCTCGTCAAAGGAGGCGGGGCGGCGCTGGCCGGGAGGAGGAGGAGGCGGGGCGGCGCCGGCCGGGAGGAGGAGGAGGCGGGGCGGCGCCGGCCGGGAGGAGGAGGAGGGGTCGTGCGGGATGGGAGGTGGAGGTGGGCGTGGGTTCTGCTGGGTGGGTGGGTGGGCGGGCACTAGTGGGCTGGTGGGTACGGTTTTTTTTTTGTTGGGTTGCAGTTCGTAGAATAAGGTGGGGATGGGAGGCGTGGGTGTTTGCAGAATAAGCGATTTATATATATATATATATATATATATATATATATATATATATATATATATATATATATATATATATATATATATATACTATTAGATTATCCTTTGCTTTGCGAGACTCGAGGTCCTGGAGATGCTACACATTCCTGTGGAGCAACCAACTATAGTTGAGTCTCACCTTAAAACCTCGGAGGGATTCAACTTCATAGTTTTAGTAAAGAATGAAAGAGAAACAACCTTCTTCGGTTGTCCTGGGTCGCGAGGATTGACCAAGACCTACGACTGCAATGTAGGGATGAGGATCGACTTCTACATCATTGGCCAAGGCAATCTTCATATGAGCCTGCGTTTGCCTACTCCTCCAGTGCTTCCCTCGTGTAACTGTTTATGAAATATGAAGCACATTTTTTCAACTAACGCTAATTTTACTTGCTGTGCATAACTCCTCTTGCTTACATATACATTTGGACAGCTTACTAGGACGTGTCCCCGGACACATGTAGGATAGTAGACAGGAGGCATGTCACTGTAGGTACAACTCTTACTTGGCAGGAGATGGACATTCTAGTAGAATTTGTGGACAGCATCCGGGACCGTGTTGTGGATGTCCAAGCTGGCCCGTACAATGGGACCTTTGTGCCATTAGTGCACATGCTAAAAAAGAGCAATGTCCAGAAGGACAAGCCACTCCTAGTAAGATTGCATTGCAATTGTATTCAATGTCAAGTTATTCATGTTTTCTAATATACATGTATGTTTATTAATTGTGTTTTGTAACAGAAACTTGCACGTGCTGTGGTGCTTGAGCAAATGCAGAATCGGGGTAGTGGTGACATGCGAATTGTTATCTCTGACACGATTGACATGGCAACCACGTACTCCACGTCACGATAAGATGGACGTCTTGTCATCAATGGTTGGAAGGAGATTCGTGACAACTACTACTGCGATGAAGGTGACAAGTTGATCGTCGTGCTACACCTAGGACATGCTGATGAGCCGGTCCTCTTCATGCGTACCATCTACAACTAGGAGGCAAAAATGGCCTATCCCAAGCGGGATGCCGGCTTGTTGGTCTTGCTCTTAGGCTCAAAATTCGAAGGGCCTTGTATAGTTGGATGGGAGGGAGTACTAAATGGTTAGTTAAGTTACACACTTCTGCCTATAAGTTAGCTAACGAATCAGTACTAAATGTGTGAACTCTCAATTTTTGTGAATTGTGATGGGTCGGGGTGTATATAAGCAGTCCTCGGGCACAAGGATCTTCCTCCTCCCCGAGCTTGTCTCAACTTCAAGCAAGCAACGACCCACTACTCCGAAGAAAAGAAGAAAGATGGCCGTTTCTGTCTCCTCATCCATTCTTCTGCTCCAATTGCTTTTCCTCTTCTCCCTCCCGTCGCTGGCCTCCGCCTGCGACCGCTGCGTGCACCACTCCAAAGCCTCCTACTACACCTCCTCGCTCACCCTGCGCGCGCCTTCGATCGACTCATTTTTTTCTCTCTCTCACCAATCGATCAATTCATACAACTGCATATGCTCTATGTTCCTACCAATATATTTATGATTCTGATTGTTCGATTGTTGTGCTCCAGCCGGTTCCTGCGGGTACGGCACAGCGGCCGCGTCCTTCAACAGCGGCCTGCTCGCCGCCGCGGGCCCGGCCTTGTACAGAGAAGGCATCGGCTGCGGCGCATGCTTCCAGGTGCGGTGTGAGGACAAGGAGCTCTATAGCACCGCCGGCGCCAGGGTCACCGTCACGGACCGCGCCCTGACAAAGACGAACAGCACCGACCTCGAGCTCAGCAGCACGGCGTTCGTCGCCATGGCCCTCCCTGGCATGACTGCGCGGCTCGCCAAGCTGCACGCCGTCGACGTTGAGTACAAGAGGTAATCAAAAGCCCCCTCTTTGTTTTTACCTACCGCGCGCGCATGTGCAGCATAAGAACAAAAACAGCGCCGGCCGAGCATGCCGTCACAAATACATGACTCGATTTGTCTCGAGGCTGGTAGAATTTGGAAGCTAGGCTCAAAATTGTCAACGCTGGGCATGTGCAGGGTGCCGTGCGAGTACAAGCACAAGAACCTTGCGGTGCGGGTAGAGGAGAGGAGCCGAGTGCCTAGCGAGCTGGCCGTCAGGTTCCTCTACCAGGGCGGCCAAACCGACATCGTCGCCGTCGATGTTGCGCAGGTACACAGAAAATAAGAGACAAGAATCTCCCATCCCAAAACCCAATTCACTCTCTGACACATGAGCTGCAACATGTCAAATCGGAACGATGCTTGTTATCGTTTCGTGGCGACGCAGGTTGGGTCGTCGAACTGGAAGTTCATGACCCGTGACCACGGGCCGGCGTGGAGCACGAGCCAGGCGCCGGCGGGGCCGCTGCAGTTCAGGGTGGTGGTGACCAGCGGGTTCGATGGGAAGTGGGTCTGGGCAGCAAGGTTTTTAATTTAGGAAACAAAATAATTTCGGACCTCATTGAAATATGCGAAATTTCGGAAATTTCGCAAATTTCGGAAATTATTTCGGATTTTGAGATTTCAAATTTCACTTAACTTTAATGAATTCTAATATAATTTAAATTTATTTTGAAATCAGTTTGAAAATGTCTCGAAATTTTGGGGTTACAAATATTTCGGACCCCACTGAAATTTGCGAAATTTCAGAAATTTCACTGAAATTTCATTGAAATTTTTATCCCTGCTGGGCAGACCAGGAGGTCCTGCCTCGCCGATGGCACGCCGGCGAGGTCTACGACATGGGGGTACAGATCACTGACATCGCCCACGAAGGCTGCTTTCCATGCTACATGCAGGAATAATGGAGGTGACTGGTGAGGCAAGCAAACAACATCGAGCTGCCACGAGCCAAGCCGTGGCTGCCGATTTTGGCTGGGCAATCCTCACTGCCAATTTCGGCTGAGCTTCGAACGAGACGTGTAAGATAAGTAGTAGCAGTAGTTGTATAATGAAGTGATAAATAGATGAAGGCGTGGCTGTTGCCCGCTTGAGGCCAGCCTTGTAGCTTTTCCCCATGGAAAACGTCGCAAGTCGCCGTGCCGCAGGATTCAAAGGGATCACATGCAGTGCTCGATGACTAACGTTTTCATGGGCGGCAAGCTCGATCGGTTGCTAACGGTGTATCGTCTCGTTTGAATGAATGGGTGGTGGCAATATTAATTTGTTGGAAGAAACTAGTCGTCAGCCTTCCAGGATTCACTGAACGAGCTGGTCAGGAAATTTAAAGTATTACCTCCATCCCAAATTACTTGTTTTAGATTCTTTTAGATACGGATGTATCTAACACTACAATACTGTAATGAGCAAAAGGGTAATTAATTCAGACATGTATGCATTGAGCACGGTTGGTGTGCCATAAACGGCGGCCACTTACTGCAACTACTACAACCATCTACCCCCTGCCGGCCTCGCGGTATGATATGATGATGGTCGGGGTTCCCTGGTGGAGTGGAACTAGCGTACTGGCCAATTATTGAAATATATTTTTCAAAAATCATCATATGCCCCATCACGTACTGATCTGATAACCAAATGAAACGGTTGCGCGTGCATTTAGGTGCAGAGAAACGATCGAACTGCATGCTAAATTAAGGGCAGTTGCAAAGCATTTTTCCTTTTGTCTCATCACGAGTTCAGACTTAGACGTTCGAGCAGATGGAACCAGGATCAAGGGCGTACGTGTCTGCAGGTTCAGTGCACCTAACCGCACAGCTAATCAATGTCCTGATTTGATTTTTCTTTAGATAAGCAGATATGCTTAAGGACGGTGTCTTGAGTATTATATTAGGACAGGGCAGCTAACTAAACAGAGGGAGCAAGTAGAGATCAGATCATGAGTTGATTTATTTGAGAGACGTGAGCTCCATCTTGGTGACCAACCCTATACCCAACGGTCTCGCTAATGTGGAATTGTGAGTGCTAATAGTACTACTAATAAAGCAGAGTTAGTAAGAGAGCTCTAGGATCTTTTGGTTCACTTTTGTTTGGCAGACGAGTCACAAACGCACAGGCAATCTATATACATAGCTAAATAGCTTAATTAGTGTGTACCATCTCTGCCTGCCGATGTGGTTGTAGTATGTATCCAGGCACAAGTTTGCGAAGATGCTAAATGATCCATGTTCAACACTTGCTTGGAGATTCGTGCAACCTTTTACATATATATGGGTGTTATGTGGTAAAAGGAGCAATGCAAGGGAATACGCAGTGTGCATGTTACCTTATTGTCATGTTTTATCAAGAAAGAGAAAGAGAGGCTGGAGAGAAGGACGGTGCATGCATGCTTTATATTCTCTCTCTCCCCACACAAAAAGCAGCCATTTTATTTCTAAGTGATATTTTAAATCATTTATATCTTCTAAACCGAAATTCCGTTTTTGAATTTTTTTGTATATTTGAATTCCTGGCGACAAGACCTTTAAAACAAGATCAATCTGACATACATTTCAAAATCATTTAATTTTCCCTATTTCAATCATATTTCAATTAATTAAAATATGTATTTTATAAATAATTAAAATCACTGTTTTGAAAATATATTTTACTATTTTTTTAAATATCAGAAATAGTTGTTATTCAAATGTATATGTGAGTGAAATATATGTTTTAAAAATCTCTAAAATATGTCACTGAAATTGAATATCAGAAATTGAAAAAAAAATCACATTCTTTGTTTTTCATTTTGGGATTGTGAAATTGATCATCTGTATTTCACTTTTCTATTATTGAAATGGATGTGGTACTGAAAGTGATCTGGTTATTGAAATGCAACTGGTATTAAAATGCATTTGGTAATAAAGTGACCGGGTAGTGAAGCATGTGGTATTGAAATACATTTGGTAACAAAGTGATCTGGTACTCAAATTTATCTAGTGCTTAAATGCATCTTGTTATTGAAATATATGATATTATGTGAAATTCAGATGGACATTGTTATTGAAATAGATGATATATGCAATTGAAAAGCATCTGGTAACAAAGTGATCTGGTAATTGAAATGCGTCTGGTAAATTTGTTATCGAAATGTATGACATAAAGTTATATATGAATTCATTTCAATTTCAATCAATAGATGAAATAGTTAAAATTTGTGAAACGATTAAATTTTAAAAATTCGTTGTCACTTATGAAATTCATTTCAAATCCAATCAATTTGTGAAACAGTGAAATTTAAACGATTTTAAATATATCTAATATTGATCTTGTTTGAAAGGTCTTGTCATCAGGATTTCAAATATATAAAAAAATTCAAAAATGAAATTCTAATTTAAAAGATATGAAGCATCTAAATTATCAAAAGGAAATAAAATGACAGATTTTTGAGCGAGAGAGAGAGGAGAGATAATGCTACAGCCATGCATGTGACATTGGTTTGTACGTGAGTGAGCGATGGATGTGTCCTTGGTTTGTACGTGTGAGTGAGAAGAGACCGAGCCATGCATGTGAGTCAGAAAAGAGAGAGAAAAGGAGCCATGCATGTGCCCTTGTCTCTACATGGGACCCGCCAGTTGAGTTGGCATATTTCCATATACGGGATGCACTTTTAACAATACATCAGAATACGACTTCACTGGGCCACAGGTTCCAGGGATCTTGGCGTGCTTCGACGGTTGATGTTTGCCCGGTACGTACCTTCAACTTTAGAAAGGACTTTGGCGGAAGGATGGATAGCAACATAATTTTTTTAAATGGAGGCAAAATATTTACCTCATCGATTAATTAAGCAGAAGAGAATCGTCCAGTTAATTAAGAGAAAATTGGGCTAAAACTGATACAAACTTGACCACATGCGGACTACACCCAAAGTATGGAAACCCCACGACCGCACAGGCGGCTCGACAAGCGCTTACGACACTTTAAAACCACACACCCCGACACCACGATATCGCAAAGCTACCCACAAGAAGAACATCTCGACACACACATCGGACACCACCAAAGCCACAATGACAATCCAAACCATGATGACGGGCCAAGAAACTAAAGGCCATCCATCAAGCAGCCGCATACACCTTCCCTATGGTGCCACTCTTCTTGCCTTTGCTCCTGAGAGATTTCTCCTTTAGGAAGCCGGAGCGAGGGGTAGCGCCCACCTTCTTGCTTTTGCTCCTGATTGCCTTCTCCTCCAGGAGGCAACCAATAGTCTTGCCAGATCCAGGGCTAGCAGCCTCCAAGTTGGCGATCAAGTCGCAAAGCGATGTTGGTGAGGACATCATGGCCACCGCCGAGGCCTCAAGCGAGACCCCCTTCGGAAGCAGCATCGAAAGAGGTGAAGCGTGCACCCCACATAGCTCGTGAAGCTCGGGCATAATCTGTAGCACTAGAGCCACGGCATCGGACATGACGTCAATCCCAGAGGGCGGCGGGGGACAGGGTCTAGCACGAAGGGAGAAGCAACCATAGAGGTCTGCTTCCCCCTCAACCACGGAACCAACATGGAGCTCGGGCAGCGGAGACACACCATGCACAATTGGGAGCTTGCCAAGAGTAGCCTCCGCTCTCGCCAAGAAACTCCAAACACACACCAGGCAGCCTTGGAGCTCAAAGCGAAGCAGCATGGCACCTTTGCCGTTGTTGCATTGTTTGCGGGTGCAGGCGGCGAGGGAGGCGGTGGAGCTACACGTCAGAGCAGTGTAGTCCGGTCAGCGTGGGGCTTTGCATGACAGAAATGAGCGGTGTGGCCGAATTGAAGGCAGCTCTTGCACCGGATTGGATCCCGGAAGGAGCGGGCTCGGTGTCCTTTACACAGGCACTAGAAGCATCTGTCTCTCAGCCATGCCGGAGGAGCCAGCCGCGCATTGAAGGCAGGGCGACAGGAGGCCATGGGAGGCCTTAGTGTTGGCGATTTAACATATTAGATATGTAGTATCTCTCTATTTTGCAGTTTCTGTCGGTTGTGTAGTCCACTCTAGTGTCCCATTATCCTGTCAAAGGAGCAATAGGCTCACTCACTACTTAGTAGTACTGGTAGATAATATGGTTTCATTTTATTATGGATGTAATGCTTTCTGTTGATGCTATGTTCCGGCACCTGCTGCTTGCAATGTGAATGAAATGTTCATGTTTGCCACAAGATAAGAATGGTCCTAAATTGTTCCTTTTGCCCGCAATGGTATAGATGCTACACACATGTAGCATGGTATAAAACTATACTCAGATCTGGAATGATCAACAAAATCTGGAATGAGCGAAATGCCTAGTTGTTTGTCCTTTCCCTTTTTTTTGGTCTTCTGGCTACCCTGTACAGTTTACTGCTTATTCAGCGAAAAATATCAAAGCTTTTGTCTTTGCTGAAAATGCATTTGTTGCAGTTATTCGCTTGTTGCAATGTGTGGAAGGAGGATCCTCGCCGACAATGCCCTAATCGCTGAAGAGTTGGCCTCGATCATGCATGAAAGCAACTAACAGAGGTTTTGGACGATCTAGCTGATCACCCACGGTAGCCTCCTCATCCAGGAGGAGGCGTTTCTTTTGATCATGATGGTTTGAATAGGTGTCACTCATTCCTGCAGTTTGTACGGCTTGTTTGTAAATAGTAACATTTTTTTATCTTCTTAATGAATGGCGGCGCTCCCGGTGGTTCTTGAGGAAAAAAACATTTCCGTAGAATGACTACCTATAAATACAAACATGTATGAGCTTGATCATGTCAAATTTTCTTTGAGTATTGATGTTGTGGCAGAGTTTTTGGTTGTTCCAGCTGCCATGGCAGGGGTTTGCAAAGGGGCTGTAGTAGCAGAAAAAATAGTCGTTTTTGCTGCTACGACAGGGGTCACGACAGAGGGGTGCGGTTGACTAGGGTTTGATTGTGCGCGCGTGTGTGTGTGTGTGTGTGTGTGTGTGTGTGTGTGTGTGCGTTGGTGGGGGTGACATGGTGGTTTCCAATTGTCTAGATCGCAGGATTTGACTAGACTGAGGTGGCGCTGATCGGGACGACGTGGACCAATCGGAAGGGGCCATCGCGGCGACAGTGCGCGGGGGGACCTAGGGTTCATCGTGCGGCGAAGATGTTATTGTTGCAAAAGTTCTTATATGGCCGGGCCCGTAGGTTCCACACGGTCTCCATCTTCGACCGATCAACAACAAAGGATGTTGTCGCTTGAGTTGGGTGGCAGATCTCTTGGACCACAATGGTATTTGGGACCACCATTTGTGCAACATCACTTACTACCGACTGTCAGTGAGCAGATCTTCAAGATCAAACCATCCCCAAGTAACTAGGAGAATTTCCTGGCTTGGCACCTAAATAAGAGAGGAATCTTTGCAGTGAAAAGTACGTACATGCTTGGACTTGATGCATCTTTTCAAGAGCAAGGTAGCAGCAGAAAGGTCGAGGTCTGTCGACTGGGGGTGAAAAGGAGATTACCAAATTTTAACCAAACTATTTGATTAGCATGCAAAGGTGAAGCAAATGCAAGGTGAAGTAGCAAGTAAACTATCCAGATCTAGCACAAAGCAAGAACAACAAGTAAAGAGGTAGAAATGAAGACACCGTAGTTATCCTCAAGTTCAAGTCGTTGCCTCGACTCTAGGTCTTCATTGGAGAGGCTTGAGCACAAAGCTCCGAAGTCACTTAGGCTTCACCTTCTTCTCCTTGAGCTAAGTTCACGAAGAACTCGCCCAATCACTCATGGTGGATCTTGAGGTGATTCCCGAACCTTCACAAACTTTTTCGAGGCGGATCCAGAAATTGGAAGCTCTCAAACGACGCATAGCCATCAAGGAGAAGACAAATCTCCAAGAGTAATATATCAAGATCTCTAGGCTCAAAGACTCTCTTGCTTGATGCTCAATCAAAGTTCAACTCTCTCCCAAATGTTTCCTTTCTTAAGATGGATCTCAAGAGCAAGAGGAAATAGGGAACGTAAAGTAGGTGAGAGTTTCGACTGGTCAAAGTGTCCACACGAGTTCATAGGGATCAGGTACTATTTATAGCCGCTCGGTAGAAAAAAGCGGTTGTACTAAAAGATTACTTTCGTGGCAGTACCAGAATCAAAACTAGAATAATTGAGATCTAGTGTAACGGTGATATCTCTAAGGCTTCAACAGATGCACCGTAGAAAGTCTTCAACTCAGAGTCGACAGTTCCGAAAGAAGCACAGTCACACTGGGATTGATTATTTACTCCACAGAACCATATCCCGGTAGTGTCGATCTGAGACTCGGTGCAACCGAAATTTGAACCACGGTTACCTCGTAACAACAAAGGGCAAAACCAGATGCACCGGAAGCAAACCGGCAACAACTATGCTCACAGAAACACACAAGTCCAGAACCCAATATTGGAATGACGAAGCTAAACCGATATAACCGAGAGTGATGACACTGGACTTGGTGATAGATAATAGGAACTGTTCCCGGAAACAACGGCTTCAAAACCGAACAGACCGGCTTCAAAAGCCAAATACCTAGGGCAACCCTAAACAGCAGGGTTCTCTACTCCCCGACACAGCGGCCTTTCTCGGTAGGACCAGCTTCAAAACCGATCATACCGCTATTGAAGTTCTTCGAGATCGAAGACATCCAAGTCTTCAGCCCTCAGAACAGACGCCAATCTTGGTACTTTCGGTCTCAAAACCGGTATCACTCAGAATCGTTGTTTGTATGTCAAAAGTGATTTCCTAAGGATTTCTTCTGAGTTATAACTGACCAACAATAAGATTCATCTTTTTTTTTTTTTTGCGGGTAACAATAAGATTCATCTGACAGCTTAGGTATCTTACCTCTCTTGATAGTACGATGATACTTCCAAAACGTATCTATTCCTTTTGAAGTTTAATTGCATATTCCTCTAGGTTTTTAATGAATATTTTATACTACTTGGACTAACCTACTAATAAAATGCCCGAAGACAGAATTGCATGTTTATGTCCGTGATTTTAGGAACCTTCCCGAACTCCGAAAAATCAGCCAAAGATAAACTTCCAGAAGACAAAGGCTTGCGAAAGGGGAAGGCCAGGGGACACCTGTTGGCCCCATGTGCTCCCCTGACGCGGTATGTCCCTAGGGCACGTCCAGTTGGCATGTGGGCCCCATCTACACCTCCCAGCGCCCTCCTTTGGCCGCTGCCTCTCTCTATATATATATGCCATGACACCGAAACTATTTATCAAGAATTTTTCTGCCATCGGCACAGAGAGATATTCGTGGCTCAAGGCAGAGCCCAGCAGATTGCATCTCCGGTACCTTGCCGGAGGGGGAATTCACTGCCGATCTTCATCAACATCATCATCCCGCTGCTCCCCGATGAGGTGTGAGTACTCTACCCCATGGACTACGGGTTTGTAGTAGTAGCCATGTAGCAATCTCTCTCTCGGTCGCAGGACTTGCGGAATACCTGATGCTCTGGCCGCTGCTTCAAGGCCATCATATGAGCGGTGACCCGAACTCTTTCTTCTGACGTCTCTCGGCTGATGGTAAGTACTAGGCGTGCTCCATTTATAGCTCCTTCCTCGGCAGGGACCGTGCGCCTGGTGCCGCTAAACTGTGGAATTCCTGGGCTCCGTTGGACAAGTTTTCTTATGGCTGGCACTCAAAATCGCTTGTGGACTGCAGATCGCTTGGCGCATCGGTCGTTGCAGTACCCTGCTAGTTGTGTGCTCTGCTGCCAGATGCCCGAGGATGTGGATCACATGCTGTTGGAGTATCCCTTTTCTCATGAGGGCAGGTACCACATCTTACTGCCCCATCGCCTACATCGCTTCACTACTTCCGCCCCTGCAACTTGAGCAGACTGCTGGCCTCCTGTCTGTGCTACGGCTCTGCCGCACACCCGCAAGGAGATCAATTCCTTGGTGATCATCACTCTTAGATTCATTTGGCTGGAGCGCAACAAGCGTGTGTTTGACAGGGTCGCCTCTCTGCCAGTATTGGTGATCGGGCATATCAAGGCAGAGTTTGCCCAGTGGAAACTGGCGCGGAGTGGTGGGGTAGTACGTAACATATCTTAGCTTCGCGTTGGGTGTGGGTGTGTGGAGCTAGAAGCCGCCCGTGGCTCTCCCAGCATGTAATATTGGACATTACTTCTTCATCTCTTAATAAAAAAGACACGCAAGTCTCATGCGTGTTCTTGAAAATCGATCTACCACAGGGGACCGACCAAAATTACTAGCCACGACGTACACCAGCTTCGACCGGTCCATCGGTCGGTCGCTGCACCTGGATCCGGATGAGCTCGAGCGCGCGCGCTAGTGTGGCAGGTGCACCGTCGGCGAGATGGGCTCGCCGCATCCATCCATCCATCAATTGCCTTAATCATGAGATGGCGGCAGCCCCCGCGAAGATGCCGAAGGCAACCACCGAGTGTGGCACCGAGATCGATAGATCTGGCGCCGTTGGACAGGAGCCGATCCATCATTTCGGCCCTAGGGAGAACGGAATGGATTGTTGTATAACTTGTTGCCGTAGTACTCTCCCCAAGTTTATTACTTGTTTAGGTAATAGTGGTGCGAGCCCATAACATGTGTATGTCCGACAGCGATGTGATGTAATCCGACAGCGACGTGAGCTTGCACGTCCTGTCCAAGTGTAGTGTTCCTTCTCCTCTGGGTCAGCCTGATGGTGCAGCCCCATCCCGGTCGGTGGGAGTAGGTGGCGGCCACCCTCGTGTGGTCCGTCCCCTCTCAATAAAAGCAAGACGAAAGCGGAAAAGCAGCAAGTAGTTGGGTGCACAGAATCTCTCTCTCTCTCTCTCCCGAGTTCGAGCTCCGAGTTCGAGTCCCTGTGCGTCCACCATTGTTTCATAGTTGAGAGCTAACACGGATCCAGTGAGGCCAGAACCGTACTGGCTGGCGCCCCTCTGCGTTTCAGCACAAGAATCGTTCTCACATTGCAAGACAATTTTGCATTAGCATTTCAGTAAACTAAATGCTGAATTATAATTCCAAGATGTAAAAAAAGTAAAAGAAAACTGAAACTTGAACAATATGGACGACTTGACTCGAGACAAATTGCACAAGCATTATTCTTGCCTGAATTACGATCAATGTGGTGTATACAACTATCATCATAGTATCAATGTATCATTTTCTTGAGATGTGATGAGAATGAGCTACCTACAACTAGATATCCACTCGACTAACAAAGCCTTTAGATCCCTCCTAGTTAGTAGGTCAAGCTATCCATCCTGTCCACCACCCCTTGTAATGGAACCAGGGGTGAACTTTTCAACCAAAGTTTCTTAACTGAAAGACGAAGGAATCCATCCGAGATTTGGTGAGAAAAAGAAAAAACTGATCTTCAAGTGATGGAACGAGATCGAACTTGGGGTAGGTCCGGTTTGGGCAAGGAGTTGCCTTCAAGGCTTTGTAAACCTGTGTTATAATATCTTTAGGATGGGAACTTTTTTTTGTTAAATCTTGTGCGCTCTAGAGGGACCTGGACTGGCCAACCCACCATGTTTCATTGCGTTTTCATCCTACATGCCACGAAGCAACTCCGGCCTAGCCTAACAATTCCAAATGCATTCAGTACCATGTCTTCAAGAACACATGATTGAAGAATGACTTTTTTTCTTTGGCCAAGTACTACTCATTAACAAAGCTAGTGAAATAGACATGTTAGACTTGATCAAGCACTAGTCTGAAATTCACCTTGTAGTTAATAAGCTAGGCTTTAACATTCGGAAAAAAAATTAAGCTGGGCTTCTTTTCCTCGATATATACTTTTCAAAAAGATATTGTCGGCCATGTACCAAGCTTGCTTCCCAGGAACAGGAAACAGTGCCACAAAACCAATATAGAAACATTGGGGAACAATCAAACACCATATACCAAGGAGGAGAACGACATGAAGTGCAGGGCAAGAGAAGCTAATTTTGACCCCAATGCTACACTGGTATTTATTTCCTTGGGTGCGCAAGCGATTTTTAGCTCCAAGACTTATAGCTAGTTAGTACCTAGCACTGTGCAGACTTCATTCAGAGTGTTTTCTTTGTCTCTGCTGCAGATCACCACTTAAAATTATCCTTTTTAGGTGAGGGTGTAACATCGGTCACTAATTTCCCGATGTTAGATTAAGTATATATCGGTATATGTCTCAGGAATCTCTGTTACATTACAGTGGAGTAAGGTTTCTGAAAGTGACAGCGGATACTGAAAGGAACGGAGAAAACGAAGCCAAAGCGAAAAAAGCTAGGAAACCAGAAGAATACGCTGGCTGAAGCATTCGTCCGAACTAATGGCATTGATTTTTGCATATACATTGTGGAATGTGGATTTCAGGCAGCGTTGTGTTGCGCGTCGATCGTCGTTTTTCCACGAGTGAAAACCACGCGGCACTGGATTGAGCACGACGCGAATGTACGGCCCAGGAAAACAAATCGTCCACAGACTGCATGCTCTGTACTAGCACGGATGGGAGCAGCTGATCTGATGGTAATATTTTAGTGAGAGAGATCATATGGCGTTTCAATATTGGTGATCATACTGGTGACCAGATCATTGGGTAATATTTTAGTGAGAGAGATCATATGGCATTTGGGTAGCACACATTCTTAAATGCAAAGGCTTTTGTGTTCAGCACAATTGCTGACCTGCATGGTGATTTTATTCTCTTGTCTATAGTGACGCATTGTTCATTGAGTGCGGCCGAGAAGAAATGAGGCCAAAAAATTTCTAACTTTTGCTGGGAACGCAGCATGCCTGTGTTTTAAATATACATGCTTGCTTGCCTGTGCTTCTGGTGGCATCCAATCTGCGTATGGGATTGGGATCCTTGAAAGCCAAGGGAGGGACAAAGAGCAAATCAAATCAGGTTGGTAGATACTAGTATGTGAGATGAAACGTTGCATTTCCATATCGATCATTGCTGGCTGGCTGGATGGATATAGAATTATCGGGGATGTATGTGCATTAATGAGAATGCTTTATTTTTAATTGTGATCGCTACAGATGGCTGCGCATACGGATGGATTATGTTTAATTCTATTGAGGTCACATTGTCAAGGACAATTAGGAGGTTAAAATCAAGCACACCCCACCATTAATTGAGTCGCTAGCTGTTAACCGTGTCGGTTGGTTTTCTTCATTCCCCAACGTTTATGAGAAGTGGAGTACTCAATTAATTTTGATCCGGCACGTCGTCCCTCCTATAAATTTATTTGTTCAGGCTGGGCTCTGTTCGGGCACGTAAAATCGCACCCAACTCCAACGTAGCTCCTCGACGAGCCGGAGGGATGAACAACAGAGCTCCTGATCAGGCTGGGCCAACCAAACCGTACCGTGGTGTACAACGCCGATCGACACCACATCAGCAATCGTATCTCGCCCTCGATCGCCAATCCATGTCAAAAATAGTATCTTGAATGAACGATCAGATCAGGTCGTCATATAGTAGAATGTGTTAGACATAGCTCTTCTAGAGGGTCGACGGACGCAACAACCTCAACCAACGTACAGATCGTATCAAACGCCTGTATACTATAGCTTGTTTTGTGTGTGTGGCTCTGCCCGTCTTGATCCAACTTATAAAATTTTGCAGATTGAATTATCTCTATCTGGGTCACTGATACTGCTATTATACAGTAGTGATGGCTCCACCACAAGCTGGTAGGACGTGTTTGTCATGCTCCAAGCTAAATTTCAACCCACTTTAAATTAGTAAATTAGTAATTCAATTCATTAATGCAGCCGTAGCATTAAAACGAGTATTTAACAAAAAACTACCACAATTGGGGTTCATGTCCTACCTTGTGGGTTGAAATTAGTCACAATTGGAGTAGTAAATTAGTCATTCAATTCATTAATGCAACTGTAGCATTAAAACAAAAGGAAAAGAAAAGGATAAAAACCTAGCCTCCCGGGCCGCTCTCGTGACTCCGGACGCCCCAAGCCGCCAGCGCAAAAACAGCCACCGCCACCACCAAACTCCCTCGCCTCCGCCGGAGAACGCTGTCCGATGGTGGATGGCGGCAGCGGGGCGCTCCAGCTTGTGTTCTTCCTCTCCCTCCGCCCTCTCCAAGTGCTCCCCGCTCCCTCTCTCTCTCTATTTCTCTGCCACTCGGCTCCTCACGATGGAGGTCATAGATAGTGACGAATCTGGCGTCTCGTAGGCACACGCATGCCGGGGCAGTGGCCCCGGTCTGGTCGCGGTGCCGTCCTTCTCCTCTCTCAGCCGTGGGTCGTGCGGGCTGGTGCCATGGCCGACCACCGCGGATCTGACCCGTCGCGTCTGAATCTGTCGGTAGTGGTAGTGTGCGGCTATGGCGGCGCTTCAGCGCGCAGCAGTGGCCGTTGCTCTCAGGTGCCAGGTCTTTGTTCCTCGGCTTGTGGAGCTGCGGTGGTGGCGGAGTGCCGCAGCTTTGGATGGCGGCGCGGCGGCCGCGCGACGATGACTGTGTTGCGGAGGTCATGGGGATTGGTCTCTGGCCTCAGGGGCAGTGTGCTCTCAGCTTGCTCTAGACGTGTGTGCGGCAAAGCTATGGTCTGGGCTCACGGATGCCGGGGCGGGGGCCCCGGGTAGGCAGCTGCGGCTGGTCGTGCACTGATGCGGTGTCCTGCGGTTGAAATGGCAAGGGTGTTGCGGCGTAAGGTGCGGCAACCGTTGCGCCATGTGGGTAAGTTGGTGGTCGACGACATAGCACACTGCTCAGCTCGCTCCGTTCCTGCGCTCCGGGCTCCCTTTTGTGGCTCGGTGGTGGAGAAGGTACTCCGGCCGAAAGCATGCACTTACTCTAGTTGGTGCCGATCATGACGGCGTATTTGCGCTTCGTTTCCTTCTTGAAGGCCTCATCATGGAGCTACGTCCCACTACCACCGCGACTGTCATATGAGATCCGGGTGAAATCCCAAGCTCCATCGGAGCGAGCGGCGGTGACACCTATGTCATTACCTTCTTGGAGGCGCCGTCTTGGAGTGCTTGACACTTGTGGGGCGGTGGGCCTCGATAGTTGTGCAGTGTTGCTTTGTGGTCATGGTCGGCGGATGCCGGAGCTGCAGCTTCGGATGATGTGCGTGCGCCGAGGCGGCGGCCTCTGATGGCAATGCAGCAGTGGCTCTATGGGGTAGGCACGCGCGCATCTTTGAATTGCATGGGTGGCGACCTGGTGCTGCTAGGGTAGCGAGGTCGTCGGCCTGATCGACGCTATCTGAGGGGTCGGTCTGGCTGGTACGTCGGGCGACCATCTTGTGTAGCAAGGGATGCAAGGCGTCCGAGTCGTGTGACGTTGAGGCTTACATGCGAGCAAGGGACGTCAGAGCGGCGGCTCCAGATTCGGTGGTGTGTGTTTGTGCGACTGTCGCCTAGTGTCGTTTGGTCGACGAGGCTTCGTTGCTTGTGCGATTTTTGGCCTGGTTTTCCTCATATATTGGGCTGCTTTGTTTGGTTTTCGATCCGGTTTTCCTTATAAACTGGATCAATCTCTTTGTTGAACTGAGATCATATTCAGGTGGGAGCCTCTCCCCCCGGTGACAGTTTCAAAAAAAAAAGGAAAAAGAAACCAATTTGTCCCTCTAAGATTGTAGTCTACATTTGATCCTTAAACTCCAAAACCAAACAATCTTGGCTCTTACCAGCGAGACCGTGTGTGGCTTGACTGACGTGGCGGTAGTTTTGCACACCTTGCAATACAGTCAGGATTAAAGAAAACTGATCGAAGAAAATTCCAAAGTAACATGTTTTGGAAACATTTTAAAAGTAAGTAAACTTTGGAATATTCTGGAAACTATTCTAAAAAAATTAGAACTGTGGAGAAGAATTCGAAGGGAACAACCGAAAAGTATTATATAAAAACAAGTAAATTCAAGAAAACTGATAAATAATTCAAGAACATTCATAGTTAAAAGGATTAATAGCCAAAAACATCATACTTAGCATTGATGTCGCTTTCTTTGTATGCCTTCACAAGTTTCCAAAATAATGCATACATTTTCTTTTGATTTTTCTATACATTCACATTCATAAATCCAGTTGGTGCAACATTATTACACCTACTTGAAGATATATTTGCGCTTCGGGTTGTTAACCAGATTTCTTTATTTTATTTTGTTATAAGTGGACTTTGATAGTTTGTGGATTTTCATGATTTTTTTAAAAAAATTGTCGCATGTTTTAGTTTTGAAATTCCCGCTTTTTTGTGGGTAATTTTGGGGTATTTATTTGTTTTTGTTACTTTTTTATCAGTTTTTTTTTATATTTGCTATATACTTTGTCTTCTCTTTTTTCGTATTGACTGGGCTTCCTTGTTTTATATTTGCTATAGGAATAAGATGTCACGATAATCAAATAATGCAATTAAATTTTGGCCAAGTTGTGAATAGGCAATCCCATGAAATATTTTTAACATGGGCATGTAAGAAAATATCTTGCCAACTTGACACGCAGTTCCGCAAACATAGGCGAACTCAAAGTTCCCACGTTAAACAGAGGAAAAAAGAGATGTGCAATAACTTTTAGAGTGGGCAACTCGATGATAGGTGGAGCAGACTACAAAGCGAGTTTAGCATGGTACATATATGGTAGTTAAAGAAACAAAATGATGCCACATATGTGTCATGTTTGGCAAGATGTCGCTATGAACCAAACATATCCAAAAACTCTTATTAAATATGTGAACGATCGACCCAACCAATACATAGCATGATACCCCAAAAATAGAAAACCGGAGAACACCTTGTAACCTACTAGCATGATGCCAAAAAAGGCTCTCGCCCTGCTTTATAGATAAAGCAACGACCATACAACCCAATGCCTACAACTGGACACCACAACACAGACACCCAAGGCAAGATACAACAGTGCACAAGAACAACTACACCACCCCAACCCACTCCAAGCCATCATCATGTAGGCAATGAGAGCCCCGCTTGAAGCCGTTGAAGTTATCCACCGTGACAGAGGCGTCACAAAGAGACGAAGCTGCGCCCGACGAATCGTGGACTCCTAGAAGGCGCCTTCAGGAAGGGTATGACACCGGAGCGCCGCCACCACCCGATCCAAAAGGATCATGGTTTTCACCCAGAGCAATCTGAAGGAGGAGAGTAGCCGTGACGGCGCCTTCACGAAGGGAATGACGCCCACGGATGCCGCCACCGTCGGCCTGGCCCAAGCCAGACAAGGATTACACCCCGGCACGCACGCACCGGCCACCACGCCGCCCGCATGGCCATGGCAGCCAGCCCGCACCTGAGCCGCGAGCCCCGCCTATGAGCATCGCGGCTCACACCACCAGGGCCGCCGCCCCGGCATCTGAGCCCACCCATCCACTGCCACAACGGCATAATAAGAAGGCTGCCATACAAAACGTGTTGCTGCACGAATATAATGGATCCATTGAGATACAGTTCTAGCGAAAAATTTAGTGACGTGACCAAATACGAGCTTCACTATCTTAGTGACGTACAAAGGTGTAAAAGGAGCAGGATCTAGAGTGGTGTGATTGTGATCGGACTAGTCAAGAGTATACTTAAGTATGATGTGGCACGACATATTGAAGTATTGTCAGAAAATTACAATGAAGGGTGGATCCTAGAGGAATAAGATGCCACGATAATAATAATAAATGCGTGTGCATGCAATGCATTCTTTCATGCCCCGAAAATTTGTTGTCATGATTTAATATCCATAATTCCTAGAAGTGCATAATTGTAGATACAGAATGATTACATAACTAAACCATTGCATAAAACAAACATTACTACAAAAGAGTAAAATATGCTTAACAGCGGTTTATCTTAAAATAGACTGGGGCATCAAAAGCCCAAATTTATCTATATTACAACCAAAAGAAGAACTACCGACAGGCATCCTCGAGGGTAGGAAAAGGCCTAAAACTCATAATCTTCGCTGACAAAATAACCATCAGCATATGCTAGCTCTTCTCCTTCTTCTGGTTTGTCTGGGATTAAAATGGGCAAGGATGAGTAAAAAAGCACTCAACAAGTCACTATGGGAAAGATTCTATATAACTACATGCCAATAATTTTAAAAGCAGTAAAGTGTAGTGTCGCAATATTTGGTGGATGCACAATCTAAAAATTTATCCTATCGGTAGAAAACCATTCCTTGAAACTTGTTTTTGTCATATTAACTAGTAAATTTGCTAAGAAAATATTTCTTATATTTCCCATGATAATGACATCAGCAATTCTTATCATATCAAATTTTATTTGAACATAGCTTCATTAACCGGAAGCACGGTGTATTCGAATACTTTTGATATACTTCTGCAAAGTTGCTCATCCTTACCCACATGGAGTGGCGAATCTTGGATTAAAAGGAAGGGTAGGCTGAAAATGAAGATTGATAAACTAATGTGACATAATGTAGATTGCATTCACATGAATATGAGACAAATAATGACGACTAACGATCACAGTTGCTCTCTAGACACACACTCATGCATGTGCATCTCTATAGGCATGCAATGTTGGTTGAGTATTATTTGTAAAAACATTTTTGCAATATTTGGAGGGCAGGCTCAAGCCTATTAAAGCCCCCCTACTAGATTCGCCCCTGCCCACATGATATATACACCTCTTATTGTCTCTCCAGCTTGACACATGCCATTTGGTGTGTCGACAGAGGTAAGATAACAAGACGTTTTATCTTCTCTATCCTCTAAAGTCCTTACCCGGAAAATCCTCATCACTCAACCGCTGGGAGTGTCACCGGGCCAAGGGTTAGCTTTCCGTTCCGGACCTAAGTGATTTTCCGTTGTGATCCTGTATACACGTACGAGCCGTACCACTCACTACACAAACCTTGCAGAGGACAGGTATGGTAGGAATCTGTAGTTATCCATCGTACAGAGCAGATTACTAGATCAGGCTTGACAGAATCAAACAAGTGGTTGAGCGGATTCTATATCCGGGGTTGTTATTTTATGTGACATCAAATAAAACATATCATTGACTTAATTACAAAATTATTTCTAATCCATCCTTGGCAGAAACTTATATGACAACAACCATCTAGGATTTTAAAATGAATATGGCCAACAAAATATTGAAATTCGGTAACTATATTGCATGTCATTCGAATATACAACAATACCCAACCAGCATGCAAATAAATAAATAATTTAAACTACTGCTCATTTTGTATAAATATAAGTAGATATAAATGGCGTGTAGGGTAAAAAATGGACAATGGAAGAGTCACTTACCAAAATGCCCATATCCGGTTAGGTCTTCAAGTTCAGGGTATTCTTTTCCTTCTGTTCTCGAGTGTATCGGATCGTTGGTATCGCGTCCTATAGCAAAAATAATTCAAACATACGGCCCGCGAATGCAACCTAGGAACAAAATACAAACAAAAAGGAAATTAGTTTCAAATGAATATGGTTTTTTTTTGGAGGCCAAGGAAATTGGTTTTTGTATCAATGGCATAGATATTTAGGTTCAGTGCATCGAGAGGTCGAAATGGACATATTACTGTTCATTTTAGCTTAGTTTAAATTGAATTCAGAAAAGAGAAGGATTTTAACTGAAAATGGCCGAATGGTCTGAAATGTAATAGTGCTGGACCGGGAAAGGGTTAAACAAAAGTAAAGAAGATGGGCTCAGCCGAATTTCCAGAGGATATAGGGCTGAGTCCGATCTGAATCGAATGGCTCCGGGGGACTGGGACATGTCATCACGTGATTTGTTGATACCGTTTCGGTTTAATTTAAAACAAAGATAGAGAAGGCTATAGAGGGATGAGCTAAGCACTGGCCGGCGGCGGCAACGGTGACCATGCCGTCGATGTGGTTGTTGACCCGAGGAATAGAGATGTCCGGGAGGCTCGAGGGAAGATGGTGGTTCGATATTGGTGGTCTTAGAGGAGGTGTGCATCACGGAGCGAGGTCGGCGACGACATGGTCGCTCTGGTCCGTACCTGGCCGGAGGAGAAGATGGTGGCAACGGCGCTGGGCAAATGAGATAGCAAAATTGGCAATGCGGGTGTGTTCAGTGGAGTGTGGCATATATATGTGCCGAAGGAATTGAAAAACGGAGCTCGGCTCCGACCTAAATAGTAGAGAGTAAGCGGTTCGGCACAGCTGTAGAGGCGAGAGCGCGACGCGCGGCACCTGTGCTGGCGCTCGGGTGGTTTCTAGAGGAATGGCGAGGCTGGGAAGGAGTGGCGGCTGGCTCGGGAAGCCTCGTGACGCTGCGCGCGTGGCCGCGAACTGAAGAGGCAAGAGGCACTGCGGGGCGAGCTGGCGGCGAGCTGGTTGTGCGGGGGCGGGAGCAGCATGGCTCCAATGCGGAGCAGAGAGAGAGGAGGCCAAGGCGGTGGCGTGAGCATGCGGTGATGCGCGGCGATACTGACACTGTCCACAGGAGCGGCGGCGAGCGTGTGCACGGGTGCGTCAGTGTGTGCGTGAGAGAGATGGGCCAGGCTGAGCCAGAGGGAGAAGAGAGTTGGGCTGGGAGAATGTAACCCAAAATCACAGTACGTTTTGATTTTTTCAGGTTTATTTCAAACACAAATTTGATTTGAATTTTTCAAACGGCTTTGAAAAATTTAAGGGTGTTACACGTTCCATGACAAGACAATGGAAAGCGACTTTTTGTTTGCTAAAATATCTGTCCAAGCTGAGAAGTGAACGATGGAAGATATATAAAAATATAACTCAATGCGTGATCAGCTGCTTGGAACGATCTGCAGGGCTGGAAGTCGCGAACCGAACCAAACTCGCCAAATGTCCTTTGATGCGTCCATCTCCTACCTACAACCTACCTCACAGTCTTCCTGCTCACTCACACCTCCGATCGAGAGAAGAGCACCGTGCAACGCCGAGTGAGCGCGCTCCACCCACCTGTTCTATATATCCCGCGCATGCAACGCCGCTTCGGCTTAGGCTGCAGCTCGGTCGACCGTCGACCAACCTCCTCGCCGCCGCCCGCGCGCGCAGAGACATAGACAGAGAGATACGGGAAAGGTACACTACACACCTGAGAAAGTCGCACGTAGCATGCGCCGTCACCAGACCACCATGAAGACTGCCGCCGGGCCGCGGGCGGCGGCCATCGTCAAGCTCAATGCCGCCTTCCTCGCCTTCTTCTTCCTCGTCTACATGGTCCTCCTGCTCCATCCCAAGTACTCCCACATCCTTGATCGCGGCGCCTCCTCTCTCGTCCGCTGCACCTTCCGCGACGCCTGCCCGTCGACGTCCCAGCTCTCACGGAAGGTACCCCGGTACTGTTCTTGCCATCCGGCAGCGCCACCAAGCGTACGTTCTCGATTAACGCATTCGTCTGCGTGCGTGCGTGCACTGCAGCCGGGAGGAAGATCAGTGACGGCGGCGTCGGAGCGGATCGTGAACGCAGGGCGCGCGCCGACCATGTTCGACGAGCTCCGCGGCCGGCTGCGGATGGGCCTGGTGAACATCGGCCGCGACGAGCTGCTGGCGCTCGGCGTAGAGGGCGACGCGGTGGTCGTGGACTTCGAGCGGGTATCCGACGTGTTCCAGTGGTCGGACCTCTTCCCGGAGTGGATCGACGAGGAGGAGAAGGACGGGGTCCCGTCCTGCCCGGAGATCCCCATGCCGGACTTCTCCGGATACGACAGCGGCGACGTGGACGTGGTAGTGGCGGCCCTGCCGTGCAATGGGACGGCCAAGGGGTGGAACCGCGACATGTTCAGGCTGCAGGTGCACCTGGTGGCGGCCCAGATGGCGGCCCGGAAGGGCCGGCGCGACGGGGACGGCAGGGTGCGGGTGGTGCTGCGGAGCGAGTGCGACCCGATGATGGACCTGTTCCGTTGCGACGAGTCAGTGGGGAGGGAGGGGGTGTGGTGGATGTACAGCGTCGACGTGCCACGGCTGGAGGAGAAGCTCCGGCTGCCCGTCGGCTCCTGCAACCTCGCGCTGCCGCTCTGGGGACCAAGAGGTGCGTACGTACGATTTTGCTTCGGCCGCCACGTTTAATTTGCGCGGTGGAAAACGTGCGCATACTTTGGTTTCTCGTGTCGGTCATGTTGCAGTTGCACCGCACACATATGCATGTAATGTAAGTCAAGCGTGTAGTTGCACACATGCTAACTAACTAACAACCAGTAGTAATAAGATAGATAATATGGACACGGTGATGGCTTACGGGTTGACATATGGTACTTCTACAAATCGAAAGAAAACTGAGATAGCAGCAAAGGACATATCAGCATATATCCCATAAAAATTAAAACTTCTATTGGTAATCATGGACATATCCGTGCTACCCAAAAGTCGCAGCAAGCAGATAGATCTTCGTTGGTGTGGCTCCATTCCAAGTTCTTCCCAATTGGTAATCAGTTTGCTGTTGCATGACAAGATCAAAGAAAAAGGATTACACTTCATTAATTACTTTAGGCCCTGGCTCTTGAGTGAATCAATAATGTAGCCGGCTGCTGGCCATAGAGAGATGCCATGTCATCTAAAGTCTTCATGAAAAATACTCATATAATAGGTTGGCTCTTGGATTGGCTATTAGGTTGACTCTAAGCATTTAATATTTGTATGAGTAATGCATAGGATTGAAAGAGAATTGCATGCATACTACTTTTTCTCGATCCATGTGCTATAGCTAGGCTGTAGAATAAGAGCCCGCTCCACTCTCTCTCCTCTCTTTTCACTCCTCCAAGTAGGATTTTTATGACATGGCAAATCTTATAGCCTGCTGACTAGGCCTTATTAGACTTGCTCTAAGAAGACATAATCTTTAGGACATGGCGGCGTCTGTACTAATTGCGCATGCACCAGTAAATACTTACGTGCCACTGCATTCTAGCTACGCAGTGGATGGCTAGCCAATACAATCCACAACAACCGTGCACAACGTCGCTAAACGCAAAGGGCCTATATGGTTTTATAATTCGATGCCTTTTTGTTGTTGCTGTTGTTGGTTTTGACTTCTCCAATCTCCAGCACTTGTAATTTGTCTCAAGCTAGGCTCTAGTTGATAGATGACATTCTAAAATTGCATATGTGCACGTGCATGTACCGAGAAGGGCAGGATCGTACATTGCGTGGTTATAAACTTATAATTAAGACAATAAAAATATATCTTTGGTCCCTCATCTATTACTATACACTTTAGATTTGGCCCCTCAACTCTAAAAAAAATACTAGGAATTCTTGGAGTTAAGGAACTCTAAAAATAAAAAATGATTTCTAGACATATTTTGAACTGAAAAATTATGGTAAAAATGTGGGAAAAGAAAAATGAAAAAAAAATTGGTATCAAAATTGAGGTACTAAACTTAAGCTTTGACAATAGCTAAGTGACCTAAAATAAAATATAGTATTCCTTTTCCGTAAGAAACGGAGATCACAGGATATATATGTTCCACTTTTTTTTTTGTTCTTGTCACGCACCGGAAATTAACTAACCATGCATTGCAAACCGTATGTATGCAGGCATCCACGAGGTGTTCAACGCGTCGGATCTTACAGCGGTGAACGCCCGCAGCCTGCGGCGCGAGGCGTATGCGACGGTGCTCCACTCGTCGGACAGGTACCTTTGTGGTGCCATCGTGCTGGCGCAGAGCATCCGGCGCTCGGGCTCGACCCGGGACATGGTTCTCCTCCACGACCACACCATCTCTAAGCCGGCCCTCTGCGCGCTGGCCGCCGCTGGTTGGATCCTGCGCAGGATCCGTCGCATCCGCAACCCTCGCTCGGAGCGAGGCTCCTACAACGAGTACAACTACAGCAAGTTCCGGCTGTGGCAGCTGACGGAGTACGCTCGCGTCATCTTCGTCGACGCCGACATCCTTGTCCTCCGCTCCCTCGACGCGCTCTTCCGGTTCCCGCAGATCTCCGCGGTGGGCAATGACGCATCCCTGTTCAACTCTGGGATCATGGTGATTGAGCCATCGACGTGCATGTTCGAGGCACTGCTCTCTGGCCGGCGCACCATCCGGTCCTACAACGGCGGCGACCAGGGGTACCTGAACGAGGTGTTCGTGTGGTGGCACCGGCTGCCACGGTGGGTGAACTACATGAAGATCTTCTGGGCCAACACGACCACGGAGAGGGCGATCAAGGAGCGGCTGTTTAGGGCGGAGCCGGCGGAGGTGTGGTCGATCCATTACCTTGGATTGAAGCCGTGGAGCTGCTACAGGGACTACGACTGCAACTGGAACATCGATGACCAGCGGGTTTATGCCAGCGACGAGGCGCATAGGCGGTGGTGGCAGGTGTACGATGAGATGGGGGAGGTGATGCGGGGGGCGTGCAGGCTGTCGGAGCAGAGGAAGATCGAGATCGCGCGGGGCAGGCACGTCGCTGAGGAGATCGGGTATGCCGACCAGCACTGGAAGATCAACATCACCGACCCCAGGAAGTGGGAGTAGTAAGCGACCGATCCATGGACAAGTGCCTGGTTTAATTGGCCACGCCGGCCGGAACTGCAGCAGCTGATCGAGCACGCCAGCCAGAGTAGTATACATAAGCGTGGGGTCATTGCCCAAACTTTGTCTGAATAATGAGTAGCAATTCAATTGATCCTGCGACCGAAGTTATTGATATCGCGCTTGTTGGCGGGTCCGTTTGCATGCGTGAAGTGCGCTGGCCTCGCCACCGCACCTCCGCAGAGGACAAATCGTTAAATCTTTACTATTAAAGGAGAGTCAGCGGTGATGGTGCATCGATCGGGTAGTATGTCGCTTCTTTACTCCTCTCGTTTTAAGTCCCCTCTTACCGACAGGTGGGCTACCTAGCAATCTTGCGCAATATCCTCTCTCTGATGCGGCAAATTCGTAACAAACTCCAATCGCATCGCATCTGTAGATCCCTGCAATCTCTCTTCAATTTTTTTTTTGCAAATCTAACCCCTACCCAATGCAATTGCCAGAAATACCCCCTTCAAGTTCCAATTGGCAAAACTGCCATGGTGAATGGCTGCCTAGGCGACATGTGTATTTTCACCATCCCCGATGGCGAAAAGTACTTTCCGCCATTGGGGATGGTCATTTCGTGCCTAAGCTGAAATCCCGATAGCGGAAAATACACGTGTCCCTTAGTCAGCCCTCCGCCAGGGCAGTTTTGCCAATTGGATCCGGGGGGTATTTTAGGCAATTGCACTCTGCGGGGATAAATTTGCAAAAAAAAACCTCTCTTCAATCCTCTGTCCTCTATCTTTCCGTGACCTTGACTTAAGACAACAGTGACGGCGCCGGAGGACACCCATCTCAGCGCACCATCCCCACCGCATCCTCCATCACCTTCCTCTCTCGCTTGACTCCACTCGGTTCACGGTGCATCCACCCAATTCGCTCGACTGCCCCCTCCACCCAACCTCATCCACCAATGCCATGTGTAGCCCTCCGCGCCCCACCAATGTTGTGGAATTCCGGCAGGGGCATCGGTGGGCCGCACATGGCCTAGATCACCGCCGTCAGCTCAGTGGCCCTCTCTGTGGACCTCCGTCGGCGCTGCTATGGTCGGCCACTACACAAGCACGCTCCACGCATACATGGTCCGTGATGCTCAACTCTGTGGATGTAGATGTATCACTCGAGTCGACCACTTCATGCCAGGTCTCTAGGTTTCCCACCAGGTAGCTATTTGAGTGCTTGCAATTTGTGGATAGGCTTGATCTATTCATTATAGTATCATTCACTCAGACTCAGGGTCTCATGGAAATCGGTCTCTCCCCATTTTTAACTTGCATACCAAGTCCTCAATGGGGTGATCTGGCTACTTCTGTTGATCTTGTGACTGTATTTTGTGAGCTCGTTGCTGATAAAACTTGGTTCTCTATTAAGTAATGTTTGCTAGGGTTGTCTCACCCCCTAAACTGGTTTCGGGTACCTTAGTAGTGAGGGCCTGTTTTGTTTATTTTCTTTTGTTTGCTTAAATTTGTGTAGATCGTTGGCGGTTTATTTAATGAAAAAATGACAGGGTAGCCCGTTGCTTCAAAAATAAAGTCCTCTATGCTGAAGAAATGCAATTTCATCATACTTTCACTCGATCCAGGATCTCATGGAGATGATTCCCCGCTTTATCTTGCATACCAGGTCATGTATTCAATGGTGGAGAGGACTCAAAAGGATATCAATCGAGTTATCGCAGATTTCCTTTTGCTCTGTATAGTTGCTTTGTTATTTTATGCATATAAAAAATAAATATGAAAGACTATCCAGGCATTATAGATGCACCAAAACGCAAGATGGTGGCCAAATCTTTACACTACAGGAAAAACACATGTTGCCTAGTGTTTTGGCATACGCTGAATGTAATTTATCGGGTTCTCGGCTTACGCCAGAGTAAGCGGAGTACCTGCCAAAAAACACATGGCAACTGCAAGGACCTTGGTTTAGCCCACTGTAAGCCGAGTACACATGAAAAAGCACTTGTCTTAGATAGCTATGTTGGCATATTCTACAAACAACGCTCGGTTTGCACGCGAAGCTCGGCAAAGTAACTGCCACATGGACATCCTCGCCGCCGTTGACGGCTCTGTGAAGGCGGGCGTTATAAGCCGACTACACTCTGACGGCACACTCGGCTTCTATATTTCCTTTTCTTTTTTTAACATGCTAAAAAAGTAAGCCGAGTAGCCGATAGAAAGCACTCGGCTTATATTTGCATATTTTTCGTGCCCATTACCCCTTCGTCTCCCCATTATAAAGGCACGGTGTGGAGTGGCCCGAGGTGACCTAGCCCTCCTCCGCCTCAACCCCGCCGCCTGCCCGAGGTCGCCACCTGCTCGAGCTCGCCGCTGGCCAGTCTCTGCCCCCATCTGCCGATCTGCAGCGCCACCTCCACCACGCCGCAACCACCCACCTCCTTTCCGGCCGTAGCCGCAGCCGCCGTCGCCGGGCTCCACCACCAACCCCGACGCCGGCCTCCCACACAACACCACCGAGGTGAGCTAGCTAGTGATTCCAATCCTTTCCCTTTTTTTCTATTTAGCATTATATATATATATATATATATATATATATATATATATATATATATATATATATATATATATATATATATATATATATATATATATATATATATATATACAGCCGGTCTATTCTGCTAACACTTTCGAACTGCATGCTCTACGGAAGTGCACTTCATTTTCGAAGCAGGAGAACTGCAATGCTGGACGAGGGAACTGCTTGTCGCAAAAAAACTGCACGCGTTTTTTAGTACTATTTTGCGACCCAATTTTTTAACCATTTGTCAGAACGAGACATAGGATATACCGTTGGAAATCTATGGATTAGGCGCAACTTTTGTATGTTGAACACTTTTCGAGATTATACCGTTTGTCAGAACGAGACATAGGATATACCGTTTAACCGTTTGTCAGAACGAGACATAGGATATACCGTTTAACCGTTTGTCAGAACGAGACATAGGATATACCGTTTGTCAGAACGAGACATATGGATTAGGCGCAATTTTTTAACCGTTTGTCAGAACGAGACATAGGATATACCGTTTAAGAGTACTTTCGAAAATGAGACGGAGCCCGACGAGTGGCAGCGAGCGTATTTTCGTGATTTTTTCCAAACCGCTCGCCGGAATGATGCAAATGATACGCCGTTGGAAAGATATCGACGAGGCTCAACTTTTTCATGTAGAACACCCTCTCTAAATCCTTACGATTTAAGAGCAGTTTCGAATTTACCGAAACGCGGACACTCTATTTTTTCGCGGACCCAAAATCGACGAAGTGAACTGCATCAGACGGGAAACCGCACTGCAATGTCGATGAAGGGGACTGCACGCGGTTTTTTCGGTACTGTTTTCGCTGTAATTTTTGAACCGTTTGTCGAAACGAGGCGCGCGATACACCGTTGGAAAGCTATGGAATAGGCGCAACTTATTCATGTAGAACACATTTTGAGATTCCTTATAGTTTTAAATTAATTTCGAAAACGGTGCGGTAGCTGACGAGTGGCAGCGAGGGTTTTTTCGTGATTTTTTTGAAACCGCTCGTCAGAATGATGCAAATGATACGCCGTTGGAAAGATATCGACGAGGCGCAACTTTTTCATGTAGAACACTCTCTCTAATTCGTTACGGTTTAAGAGCAATTTTGATTTTACCGAAACGTGGACACTGTTTTTTACGAATCAAAAAATCGACGAAGTGAACTGCACCAGACGGGCGACCGCACTGCTTCAGACGGAAAACCGCACTGCATCGGACAAGCAAACGAACTGCATGATTTCTTTTGTCCTTTTTCTAACTTTTTTATGAACAAGAGTGGACCGCAGAGACGAGGACAAGTGAAACACAACACTATCGAAAAGTGAACCGCATTACTCTTTTTGTTGTTTTCAAAACATTTTCGCACTTCACATTGGGCGCAAGTGAACTGCATCAGACGGGCGACCGTACTGCTTCAGACGGAAAACCGCACTGCATCCTACGGGCAAGCGAACCGCATTACTATTATTTTCTTTTTTAAGCGTTTTTGCACTGCTGGACGATAGTAGTGAACTGAATACTTTTAGAAAAATGGACTGCATCAATTTCGACATTGTGTTAATTACATTTTTTTTCTCACACATTCAACAACAAAGTGAAACTTCAAAAAATGATTTTCGTTCTTCTGTAGTTCCCCGGGGAACTGCACGTCCACGACCGCACGACGGCACACGTCGTGCGCATGGACTGCATCCAAACCTCGAGGCTCCCGAGGAGAAGAAAACCTCCAGGCGCACTGCAGCACCGGGGCAACCGAATCCCGTCGAGGAGCGGGGCGAACTGCACCCGCGTGGGCAAAAACCATTGAATCCTGCGGGAGCAGACAAAAATTGCACGAAATCTCGCTGTCCGCCATGGACATGGACTCCCTACCTCTTCCTATCTCTCCTCCACCACCACCCCGTAGCTCTTGGATACGACACCGGAGGAGGGGGCGACGTGGTGCGCCGGGCGGGAAGCAAGATGAGGTGGGAAGTGAGGAGGATAGAAAAATGCAAACAACATTTTCCTGAACTGCATTACGTTCTTTCCAAACTGCATGTTTTTCGCATGTTACTCTTTTCAAAACAAAAAGAATTGCATAGGACAGTGGAGCAAACCTCTCAAAAAACAAAAATCTAGCATTTTTTTTGAACTCCATGTTTTTGAGCAATTTACATAAACAGAAAGGAAAAATTAAAAAGAATTACAATCAGTTTTTTGCATCTTAATAAAAAATGTCCTTCAACTATATGGGGCTTCTTCCTGTGCACTCGCGCACTGCACGCACACGCGCAACGGACTGCGGTGCACCCCGAACCTAAAAAAACAGAACGACGACCTCATGCATCAAATTTTAAACTGGGCATGTCAAAAAAATTATTAAATTGAACCGCAAAAATAGGCATCATCGAACTGCGCATGACTTTTTTCCAAAAAAAACCCAAAGGAAAGCAGCGAACTGCAGCGTGGGCCGAGCTGCACGCCCGTACTTGCAGAACCGCATGCTTTTGCGGCAGTGAACCAAGCCGGAGGAGCAGACGGAGAAGGAGGCCGGGGGAAGGAGCTGCCGGCGGGTTAAGGAAGAAGGGGGACAGAGGAGAGATCGAGGAGGGAGGGGGAGGGAGGGTTACCGGGATGAAATGGCGCGGAGCCGCGTGTCCCCCTAGGCTGCTTCTCCTCTCCGTCAGCTGGAGGACCAGGATGGCGGCGTGTAGGGAGCCGAATCCGGCGGTAGGGGCGCCGCTGAATGGGCGGCGACAATGGATCCGGCCGCTGGCGGGCGGATCTGGCCGGGGACGGTGGTCGCCGGTTTTTTATTGACTCGGCCGGCGAAGCTTGTGGTTGGGCCGGGAGGGACAGGAGATGGTCGCGGGGTGGCATCGGGAGGGAGAGGAGATGGCTGCGGGTGAAGGAAGGTGGAAGACGGCGGCGGGATCCAGGGGCAGCGTGGCGGCGCGCGTCCTGTCCGGCGGCGGTGAGCCAGCAGCGCCGCCGCCATGGCTAGTAATGGACGGAGCGTAGCGATCCGGCACGAGCATGAGGCATGGCAAGGCCGACGACTATGCGGAAGATGGAGGCGTCCGAATCCGGCGACCACCGGGGGTGCAGCTCGATCCAGTGCTACGCCTCCCCATAGGAAGATGGCGCTGGGGGGGTCAGGAAGGAGGCGGGGGTGGGGTGGAGCTCCGGTGGAGCTGGAGGAAAGAGGAGGAGTGGTGAGCCGGCACGGGGTCGGGGCTCCGGCGGATGCGCCTGAGAAGGTGGGCTGCGTCGGCTCGAGGTGGGTTGCTGTTGGGGGAAGAAGGTGGGGTGGGTGGGTCACTGGGCGTTGGCAGGGCCCGGTCTGTTTTTATCTGTAGTTTTTTTTAGTGTTAGTAGAATAAGGTCTTAAGGGGTGTTAGTAGAATAGACCCACCATATATATATATATATATATATATATATATATATATATATATATATATATATATATATATATATATATATAGGACAGGACTATTTTGTTTCTAGAAACAGAATAATATTCTGTTACTTTTTTTTGAGAGAGTATAATATTCTGTTACTTCCGGCTCTATATAGAGCGTGATCACAAATTCCTGAACCGAACAAAAAAGCCCATCCAACTCCCTGCACTCAAAATAGAAAAACTCCCGGCAGGCGGCAGCCCACCACTTCCTCACACTTCTTCCGCAGCGAGCGACCGCCCCAGCCATCCGGCCTCACCACCGCGCCGCCACCCCATCCACCCGGCCACCCACCGCTCTGCCGCCCCGTCCACCCGGTCCCCCACCGCGCCGCCTCCTCCCCCCCCCCCCCCCCGCTCCCCACCGACGCGACCACATCTCCTGCGCTCACCACCTCCTCACAGGACGGGCCTCTGCCTCTTTCCCGCGACCCGTCGCCGTGTGCTCAGGTCGGCCCAGCGTCGCCCGAGGTGTGGCTCCCGAACCCCCGCCGTCGTATGGGATTCTGGATCCCCACCGGCGATGGCCTGAGCGGCACCGTCTAGTAATCTCCTCCGTGATCCAGTGGGTTCTGCTGCAGTCCTACTCACTGAAAAAATAGCACGCTACAACGCCGCTAATAGCACGCTATAGCGTGTAGAGAATTATCTCGCTAAATTGATCAATGTACAATGTCTCGCTAATAGCACGCTATAGCGCGCTATAGCACGCTAATAGCATATTTTCAGGGGCGGCGCTATTTTGTATAGCACGCTATTATTTTCCTTGGTCCTACTCCGACATCCGCCGCCGGCCGCTACTACAGCAATTATCCGGTGAGTTGTAGTCCAACTTGAGCTCGATGAGATGGTGATAAAATTAAGCAGAATCAGGGTCGTCTACGAGCTGTGCCATTGATCTTTCTCTGAATAATGCTTTCTCTGCCATTGACGGATGCCTTCTCTGTCGATAAGGGCATATGACACTCTGTGCTCTGAAGGTGCTTGTTGATATGCCAATGAGAACAGGTACATTTTTCTGCAGGTTTTCTTGTTGATTTATGAGGGCTACCACAAGTTCTATTTTTACGGAAGTTGAACTGCAGGATATGAAGTTTGATGGATGTGGAGGTTCTTTTGACATTAAACTATATAAGAGTTCAGCTTTTACTTGATTTTCAGTTCAAATTTTGCGTTCTTTTCAGTACATCAACTTTAATGTGCAGAACATCGAGGAAATCCTGAAAAATCATATGTGCACTCTATGTATTTTCTTATGCTTAGAAGAATGCTGGACCCATACTGTTATGCATCAGTTCTAGTCGCCTGTGGAGTTTCAGATATATGCACCATGCTCTCACCCAAAAGTTGGAAAAACCATTGCTTTCAGTTCTGGTAACATATGTTTTTTGTTTTAGTTTTGCTAATTCTTTCTCCAATGGGCCTTTATATATTATCTTTCATATGTCTTACTATATGAAAATATGTGGCCTTTAGCAAGCAATCTTGCTTAGTTTTCTGGTTAAAAAAACAGACAAAATGGATTTACCATGTTCTATTAAAAGAAGGCTTCAGATCAGTTCAAATTCTTAATTTAGTTTAGTTTGAATTCTTATCTTAGTTCAGTTCAGTTTCTTAGTTCAGTTCAGTTTCTTATTTTAGTTCAGTTTCTTATTTTAGTTCAATTCAAATTCTAATTTTAGTTCAGTGCAATTCTTATTTTTTAAGTTCAGTCCAGTTTCTTATTTTAATGTGGTGTTTAGTGCGGTTTGAGGACTACTTCAATCATGCAGGGACCATGACCTCAAGGATTATGCTCAAGCCACTGGAGGATCCTCAATTTGATCTGATCGCAAACGTATCCTGTGGAACATGAATTATCATTACCACATTGTTTTTTTCTAGTGCATCAAGTTCTTTCAGTAGTACTATTTCTGTCCAAGTTTCATAGGATAATGAGGATCAGTGAACTTTCAATGGTTACTTCTTATAGCTGTTCTTTTGTATTACTTCATGGCGATAGCATTTTTTTTGCTTGTTTTGACAATTCTGATAACATTGTATTGCCATTTGGATGTTGCCTTTTGATGCAAACCAATCCCCGCTAGTTAGCCGCATTTAAGGTATGCACAATTAACAAATTTAAGATTGCCTACCGTGCTTGACACCACCTTGGTGATAGAAAGTATTTTCATGCGCGTTCATGAAAATACAAAGATAAGATTGCCTACTCCTCAGTTCGAGTGTGTCTGTTGTTCTCAGTTCAGTTCATGGCCGCTTCTTCCCAACCTTGCTCATGGCGCTTGTGCCGGCTGCACCTTTTTTCATCATTTCTAAAAATCCCTGCGCGTCAGTCCAACTATGTATCAGGATGTACTAAGTTGCTTCTCGGATTTTCCGTTTGCTGTATGTGCAAAATATGGTACATTTGATACTTCGATTTTGTTGTTGAAGTACATAGTTGTGAAGAGAAGATTTTAAAAATTCATGCCACCAATGGAATGAATTACTAAAAGTTCAAATTCGCTAATTTCTGTAGTTCTGGTTCTCTATATTGATAATTGCATTGCAAGTGAAAAAAAAGAATAGCTAATAATTAGTAGTGTGTTTTTTTGTTCAGCCGCTTTTCTTTTTAGAAAGTAGCTTGTCAAGCAAGTAGCTAATATCTGAGACTTTTCCTCTCAGAAAGTAGCTAGTCAAGCAAGCAATTTTTTCAAACACAAGTCTAAGACTAGTATTATCAGGATAGGTTCAGAAGTGACTGAATTTGCTGAGTCTTCGCTTCAAGCTAATGTTTGGCATCCTGGAGTAGTTCCAGTCCTTATGGTTACAACAGTTCGATCATAAAAATACACCAGTTCAAAAAGTATGGAGCTTCTAATGCTGTAGCGATCTCGTGCGCGGCCACAAGGATCCTTCCTCGAAGGTGGTCGGTGGGTTGTGTGCGTGCTGTGCATGAATCCTTGCTAGCCTGCTGCGTGCGTGCGTCCTTCATGTGTGTTCATGTTCGTGCTGATGCAGTGTGACGGCAGGGCGAGCTGGACAGTGTGTCGTGTGTGTGCGTGGTGTGTGCTTGCCATGAGAGTGCTGCTAATTGCCAGTCTTGCTGCTTGTTTTCTCTACAAGGAAAGATAGTTGCTGCTGCTGTTCTGAAGTTTCAGGAATTGAAAAATTCTTTTAGGAAGAATTAGCGATGGCATTTGTGCCCTGAAGGTATTTGTGCTTATTCCTAAAAGAGAAAATTTGCATTTCATAGTTCACCTAGCTAATCTGATTTCACTCACTTCTGTTACTATGTTCTTTCTAGCACACAAGATGTTGTGTTAATCTCTATGAGAGCATAGGATGTCTAAATGCAGAAGTAGTGCCATAAAATGTCATTGTGTTAAAAAATGCACAAACTATTGTGTTTCTTGGTACCTCACGGCAGTGTGTAGATCTTGTATGTCTTATGAATACCGATACATGCTGTTTTTTGGTACATGTCTTCAGTACGAATTTGGAAGGCAGGAAGTTCTACTGCTGGCATACGCCAACGGAGCATCGGTCGAAGAAGGCCGGGCTGTGGGCGTTCGGAGACGATGACACATTCAGTTCAGAAAAGAGTTTCTAATGTAGATAAATTCACATAATTTTGGGAGTTTGTATGTTATCCCTATAACGTTTGATGAAGAAAAATTCGGTCAGTTCATGTAGATAAAAGCTACAAGTTTGGAGATGATGTCATTGTAAAGTTCGGGTGCGGAAAAAAAGTTAAAAATAACACTAAAAAAAATCACTGATGTAGGTTCACGTGTTCATTCCTTCAATAAAAAAGTCCACGTGTTCAT
The DNA here is from genome assembly GCA_039707655.1 of Elymus sibiricus. Lineage (NCBI taxonomy): Eukaryota > Viridiplantae > Streptophyta > Magnoliopsida > Poales > Poaceae > Elymus > Elymus sibiricus. Next base: position 404,458,897 of record CM077674.1, on the reverse strand, counting down.
CCCGAATCAGTTGAAAATGTTTAGTCAGATCAGTGCACTGTTGATTTGGGATTTTGATTTTTTTTGCTATTTCTACCGTTTTGAAAACTGCTCTTAAACCATTATGAATTTAAAAAAAAGTTCAATATCTAAAAGTTGACCCTAATCAACAGCTTTCGAATGGTATATTACATGCTCCGTTTCGAGAAACGGTTCAAAAGTTCAAGCTACGTCGTCCGATACGAATTTCACCGAATTCAAAACTGCTCTTAAACTGTGGTGAATTTGAAAAAATGTTCAACCTTAAAAAGTTGCGCCTTTTCGATAGGTTTTCAACGGTATATCATTTGCTCAATTCCGATAAATGGTTAAAAAGTTATGAGGAAAACAGTACTAAAAAAATAGAGTAAAGTCCAGTCTGTGAAAACACGATCACTTCAAACCCGCACGGAGATCACTTTGAGTACTCTGTTTTTTGGACGGGAAAACAGCACGATCGGTCTCACCATATTCAAAATTAATCTTAAAACGGTTGCGAATTTGAGAAAACATTCAACATGATAAAGTTTCACATTTTCGATAGCTTTCCAACGGTATATTATTTGTCCCATTCCGACAAACTTTTTTAAAAAATCGCATTCAAAACAAATTTTCACCGTATTCAAATTTGAATTTAAATCGTAAGAAATTAGGGAAAACTTTCTATATGATTTTTTTTTGCATTTTCTGTAGCTTTCCAGCGCCATATCATTTAGATCAATCTGACAAACCGTTTGCAAAAACAGTAAAAATACTTTTTGCCCAGAATTTTGCCGTTTTTCAAATTACTCTTAAACCGTATAGAATTTGAAAAACTTTCTATACATAAAAGAAGCGGATTTTCACCAGCTTTCCAATGCCATCTCATTTGCTCCATTCTAACAAAGCGTTTGAGAATGAAGTCCAAAATACGATTCGCGTTTTTGAATTTAAAAAAAATGGTTTTTCAAAACTGCTCTTAAACCGTGAGGATTTTGCAAAAAAGTTCAATATGACTTGTAATCGTGTTGTCTAGAGCTTTCCAACGTTATATTACATGCCCCATTCTGATGAAAAAATTTCGCAAAATTTTTTTGAACTAAGAAGAAGATCAGTTCGACGAAATGACAACATCAGTTCAACCGCTCGAAGTCGTCAGTTCGAGAATAGTAACAGAATATTATTCTGTTTCGCGAAACAGAATAGCCCGCATGTATGTATATGTATATATATATATATATATATATATATATATATATATATATATATATATATATATATATATATATGGAAATGTCATATGGATGATGGATGATATGGAAATAGATATGCATCCTAGAATGGTTTAGGGTATGGATGATGTGGATGATAAAATTTGATATGAATGATATACATGGATGATGGATGATATGGTAGATATGGACGATGGATGATATGGATAATATGGATGGATGACATGATAATATATATGGATGATATATGGATAATGGATGATAGGAAAGCTTTTCTTCTTTCTTTCTTTTTCTGTTTTATAAATTGCTATGGATGAGTTTGAGAGGATATGTGTGAATGCTTGTATGATTGAGAGTGTGAGAGGAGAGGAGAAGAGGATATGAGTGGAGAAGAGGATGAGAGGAGAGGAGTGGAGAGAAGAGGATATTGCATTTTAATTTGTAAAGATATACATCAATTGATGTGTAGTAGAGTTTAGCAATATTGATAAACAAATAAAAGAAAAGGAAAGAGAAAGAAAATGAAAGAAAATTAAAAAAGAAAAAGAAGTTAGTAGTCAAAATTTGCTATCTTTTGTTAAAATGTGGATATGTGTGTAAATATTTGCAAATGCTATTGTTTCATATGTGTGGTATTACATGTTGCTTTATTTTTTTTGAGGAATAATCCCATGCTTGTATAATTTTGTGAAGATGGACGGAAGTGCGGGATGAAATGGGATGTTTGAGGTGTACGCGGTAGGCGATGCAGTCAAGTTGGTGAAGCTGAAGGAGATCGCTTCCTGATATGGCACCTCAAAGCAAATGATGAACGATGCGATGTACGTGTCCGGACATGCTACCGATGAGGAGCAGCGGTGGATGTTTGAAATCAATGGTGGGGAGACCATTTGAATAGAGCTCCTTATCTGGGTGATGGATAAGGCGGAGTCCGAGGATCCTGATCAGCGAGTGCACTGGGAGGACAACCGCTCACGCTTTCGGGGGGCCGGCAGGTGCTCAGGCCGATGCGGTACCGGATGTGGCCTGGACTGACCCGGTGAATGTGCCGGGCAAGCACCCGGATCAGCTGATCTGGAAATTCTGAACATTTTCTGAATTTTTTTAACATTGATTAATAAATATGAAAAAATTCGAAATTCTGAACATTGATTAATAAATATGAAATTCGGAAGGATCGAACAAATGTAGGAACTTGAGTACGGCGAAAATTACACGGTGTCGTTGTTTCTTGTCAGATGGGCGAAGAGCGTCCAGAAGGAAGAACGTGGTTTCATTACCATGTCTCTGCCCGAAGCACAACCTACTGGTGCAAAGGGTGTGAAAGGAATCGCCGCCAAATATGAGCCTTGGGTATTTGCTAAGGACGTGGCACAATGCTTCTACATAACTGACCCGACAAAGCCGAGTCGTGTTGTCGCCAGGAGAGGCAAAAGGAGCAACGTCGTGATGGATGGAGTTGCCAACGAGGAAGACTTTGATCAATTTGGCGTCGACCCAGCAAAAGAGGACGACTATGATGAAGAAGAGTACACCACCAGAAGGAGCAGAACTACGTTGCCTGAGACAGAACTTCCCTTCTTGAGAAAGAGTCATAGCGCGGGCCGGAAGTATTCATGGAAGATTAAAAAGACTCAAACTATCGTTGAGAGGATTGTGAAACAACGTCGTACTTGATTTGTGTATCTCCTTAATTGTATCGATCACACTGAATTAATAAACCATACCATATTTATGTAATTTGATGAACTAAATTAATTGTATCGATCTAATTATTTGCAATATGTATGCCGTGGCTCAAAACGCCATCGATCAATATATATCGGACCCCTAAAAAAATATTACTAGTGGTGGCGTTGTCCACGTCATCCACGCCAGCAGTACCAACCAACCAGCACTTAGTGATTTAGGGGGAAAGAAACATCTCATTTGCGCCTCCTCCCACGTCTTCTCGCGCCGCCGCCGCCGTTGCCGTCCTCGGCTCGTCGCGTGCCGGCGGCCTCGCCCTGCTCACGCAACATCGCCGCCCGTCCCCCGTCCCCCCCCCCCCCCCCCCCCCGCCACACAAATACAAAGCGCCTGGCGACCTCGCTCCTCCTCGCAGCACGTCTCCGGCGAGCTCGCCCTCATCGTGTCCGGCCGCCCCCTCGCGCTCTCCTCGCGTCCGGCCACCCCCTCTCGCCGCTGCTCGATCCGGACGGTACAAGACCTCCTCTCCCTATTTATTTCCCAATTCATTACATATTTGCTAGATTTTAGACTTCAAAATGCAATATTTTGAATTGTGTTGGTGATAAATGTGTGATTGATTTGGATGAGCTCCTCTCTATGTGAATATAGTTGTGATAAAATGCATTACATCTATGTACTTGTGAAGTGATGAAATGCATTATATGTGTATGCATGTGTTGCTCACGAATTAACTGCTGATTTTTGTGATGAAATGCATTATATGTGATTGTTGTGATGTACTCTTTACATGTGTGGCATGGAGCCAATGCAACATTGCATTGTGTTGCTCGCGAATTGTTTCGCGCTATGTTTCTTTTTGCAGGGAATGTCTAGAGTTGACATTGTTTTCGCGAAACGTTGGTTCATTTCCGTTTCGTCAAATTTCTGGCACTTAATATGTCCCATTTTTAGCAAAGGTCATGCCGAAATTTAATAAGAATTCTATAGGTTTAATACATACATTTGATTATTATATGTAACAATGTCGTCTTTAGTTTGAACATGTCAGGACAAGACGCCCCTGAAGGCAGCAACACATATAATCCTAATGAGGACATCAATCCGTATGAGGGCTATGTGATCGGCAACAACATAGATAATCCTGACGAGGGCTATGTGATCGGCACAATTGATGGAAAACCCTGCCGGCCTAGGCTTGTGGTCAATTGAGTAGACGACAATGATGAGCCTATTAGTCCAAGGAAGTCTGTGTCGCACTTCGGCAACGCCATGGGTGTCATCCTTCGAGAAGTCTGCAGCATCAACGACATCAACCAACGGGATCCTGACAATGAGATTGTGCGAAATCTCCTCATGAGAAAAATGCACAAAAGATTCAAGTTTCCAGAGGAGTACGTCAACCTAAATGTTGAAAAGAATCTAGTAAACAACCACACAATCACCTACTTTTCCAAGCATTTGAGAGCTTGGAAATCCAGGGTCAAAAACTAGTTCATTCACAAAGATTTCTCCGAGGTCAATGCAGAATGGCCTATGATATCTGAACCGGACTGGAACATTTTCAAGTCTTGACACATGCCTTAATTAAAGTGGCCGCACGCGTTACGAACATTGCATGCTGGGGTTTACTCTTGTATATATAATCGAGTTTAATTACATTCTCGTTGAGTGTTAACATTCTTCCAAACACTACTATACCTATCTTAACTAAGTACTCAGTTGCATACTCGTCGTTGTTTTTTGTCAATTAATTAATGTTATTCCAAATCGTTATTTCCTTAACTTAGTTTGAAGGCAGCGAAATAACGCTCCCGCACGGCCACGGAAAACGCTGTCGTGGCAGCGTTTTTCGTCTGCCTTTAAATTACAGTAATGGCTTGCGGAGAAGGGCAACGCCACGAACTTTTCGTCTACCTTGTGGCGTGGGAATATTTCGATCGCCAGCTAGACATGTGACAATGATGGCGTGCACTTATTTTCCATGCCATCAGTATCTGCATTAGCGATGGCGTGGGCTTCCAACGCCACCACTAATTTTTAACAGTGGCGCCATATTGGTGGCGTCGGGTGCCCACGCCACCAAGGCCCTTTTTGCCACGTCACCACTAGGCTTTTCTGCACTAATGCTTACAAACTGAAAATTCAGATTTTTGAGATGGACCTAGCAATCCGAAAGAGAGGGAGTAGTTTGATTTTGACGAGAGGACCGGTTTTCCCAGTATACTGTACTAGGATACAAGTGTGTTGGTGTTCATTGGAAATTTGGAATTGGATTGATCAAGAGAAGATTGAGATCAAGTGTTTGGTGAAGGCAAGTGCTAGTTTAATTACTGGTGTGATGCGTACGCACAAGAGCACCCTGTCCATCCATCCGTCAACTTATGGGGACATTCTGAAAATGTCTTAATCAGATATCATGCACTAATTAAGCAAGATCAGCAGCTGCATACTATTAATCAATGGAGGGGTTAAGATTGGGATCGATTGGTTAGTGAAAGCAAGTGCATGCTAGTGGTGGTTGATCCATGATGCGTACCCGGCCGAGAGCACCCTGTCCATCCCATCCATCTGTCCACTTAATTACGGGGCCATCCTGAATGTCTTAACCAGACTAGTAATGTTGCACCAAGGCAGATCGATCAGCTCCATGCAATTAGTTCATGAGGACATACATTAATTACTAGTACTAGTAGAACATATAGCTAAATCAACTAGCAAGGGTCATGCATGTTCACATGGCTACTCCAACTTAAGTTAGACAGAGACGTGTGCCAAATTTCGTTACGCTCTCCCCACAGGGCGCTCCTATATAGCGCTTAGTGCGAGCGGGAGGCTCGCATCGCCTGAAGAATTCTTACATGGGCCGCGCTTGGTTTGGCCCATTAGTATATTTTTTTTAAAATCACGTGTTCCAAAAAATCACCTGAAAAAATCACGTGTTCCAAAAAAGCATTCACTTATCTCATAAATAACTTTCATGTATTTACCCAGATTTTTTTTTAAATAAATAAAATAGTAATAAAAAGTAGTATTCAAAGTTTTCAAATACAAATGTTCATAATAACAAAGAAACGGGAAAAGAAAAAAAAGGAAAAAAGAGAAAGAAACAGAAAAATGAAAGAGAAACAAAAAAAAACATCGACACGTGTTATTATGCCACGGCCCATCTGGGAGCTCTGTAGACTAGCGCTCCCCTATACCTCGCAATAAGCGAGATATACGGTTTACGCTCCCCACACGCGCTTGCATAGACGGCGGGCCATGCATACGCAAAGTCATATGCAGCCCAGCGGATTTAGTTGCTCCTTGCATATCGGCTGAACCAATGAAAGCCCACACGAGCATGCATGCATGGGCCATACAAATATACTTCCGATGGACATCATGTCCAAATGCATCCATCTTTTTTTTAGAGGAACAATGAGATTTCCATTTACCAAACAAAACACAAAACAAGTTCCAAAGAAAAAAAAACTAACGAGTGGTAGTGCGCGTGTAAGATGGATGATCTTGCAAGGTCTCCTACTCCCGTGGCAGGCACACGTCATCAGGGCAGTGATCACAGAAAAAGCTAACAAGTCCAGTCCCGACCTCTGCCACGTCAAACATCACTGCCTGACCTGCTTTGTGACCTGATATGTGCTGTACTGTGCTGTGCTACCCATTCATCGAGCAAATGCATGCGTATGTATGCGGCCGGCGAACCACACTTTCTTAGCCTCATCGAGCTAGACAGTGTGTGTGTATGTGTGTGCGCGCCCGGGTATGTACGTACGTAAAGGTGTATCGATGGACGTGACATCTCAGTGAGAGTGAGAGCAAAGCTAGGCTAGTACGTACTATCTACGGCTACTAACTAGCTAGCCAGTACTCGTATATACTTGGTCACTTGTTGCTGTTAGTTTTTTGCGGCAGCGGTCCTGTGTAAGAACTCGTTAGGCGTTTGGCTTTGCTGTTGCTTTGCACCAGGATGCTTTTTTATCTTTCTGTTCCGTTATCTTTTGATAGTGGAATCCGATCCTTTTATGGGATCGTATGGAAAAAAAAAAAAGTACTCCTATATATGACGGTGACAACAAAGCTAGCTTAGCCAAACACGGACGACGCTGGTACGTTGCAGAGTCGTCAATGCTCTCCTCCATCGCTTGAGGCCTTGTTCGGTTCTTGGGGAATTATTCCACAGGGATCCAGTGAACCCCTGCCTGTCAGTTTGATCTCTGTTGGGGTTTGATTCCCTATCCCTCTTAATCCCTTTGCAGTTTTTTTTTTTTTTTGTTGAGGGGATAATCCCTTTGAAGTTGAATGTTGTTCGGTTGGTCAGGGAATAGTGCTGGGATTGAACAAAATTTAGTGTGTAGTATTTAGCTGATCCAATGGTCAGTAACTCAGTATGAATCGGCCAATTTTTTTCTCTAGGATATATTGGTAATTCCTATTAAGGGTCGATCTGTTCTTTCTTAATATTAATCATAATGATTAATTTAATTAACTGAATTAATCCCATCCCATTCGAAGCCACGTGTGTGTTCTCGACGAGATCGAGCGTGTTCGCGTGCGTTTCACTTGCATCTCCGGCCGGCGGAATCGATACGTACGAGCAGTGTGTACGTGCTTGTCCTTCGGAAAAATCCATCCAGCAGCCAGCTAGTTTGGGAGGCTATCTTTCTATGTAGTGCTAGTTTCTCCAAGATCAATCAACCTGCTTGTCCTTGTGTATTTGTGTCTCGCTTCGTACGTGCGTTCAGCATGACGTGCGATGTGAGTCGGGCCTGCGCCAACATTCAGTTCTTCCCTGACAACCTCCTAAGCTTCGGCCCGACGGACGCCGCTGACATGGAGGTCCTTCTTGGCCGGCTGGGCATGGATTATGGCAACGAGGAGGAAACGTTTTGTATGGAGGCGTTGTGCCTCATCGACGTAGACGGCAGGCAAGTCAAGCCAGAGATCGGCGCCATGCGAGTGTGCGGCCTCGGGCAGGAGCCCTAGGTGTCCGGCCGGCGATATGCAGGAGGGCGTTGGATGGTGGGAGGAGTGCTTGGCCATGGCAGGGAGGAAACCTGCATCGTGAACCTACCTACGTGATTGATAAACGCATAAACAGTGAACTACCTAAAATGCCCATAACTAATCAATATACTTCTGGAAATCTGATGCAGTATTGCCTCATCTGGGCCCTCCAAGGACAGAAATGAACGGCCCAAATAGACATGATGTACCGTAAAAGAACTCAAAGTTTATAGAGGGAATACAATTTATAGTCTCTACAACAAGTCTTTTGGCAACATACCCTTCGCGGGAGATCGATCAGCAATGGCACCTAGCAGTTGCACAGGAGCCAAAAGAAAGACAGTATTAAAAGAAGTTTCAATGATTCTCACTCGAGCATTGGAGAAAGAAATAAAACATTATCATCTTTGCTACAACAATGACGCTTGACTCTACTGGCGATTAGCACCTCTGCTACAGGCTACAGCAATGGAACCAAATGATTTTTTTAGCTCATCTTTCTTTTTTGGACAGAAGAACAAGTTTTCAGTGAATAATATTAGGTTTTCCTTTGCCTACATACAGATTCAAATATAGTACTCCCTCCGATCCAAATTCATTGACGCAACCTCTATACAATGTAAAATGGACATTGTATAGCGGCTGCATCAATTAATTCGGATCGGAGGGAGTATCAATTTTCCATCACACTTTTCATATACATCAGCAGATCAAGCAAAAGATGAATCGAACTAGCTTATCCATAAAAAAAGACAGCTACTGCACACAAAATGCATAGTTTTTACAGGTCTGCTGTTTTCAGATAACGATGGAATATAGTACATTGAGATAAAATCATCATCAGAACTATACAGAAGCTACCTATGCCAAAAGGCTGGCTCTTCGTGCGACAGGTATGGAATATGAATATGCGTGTTGACAAGGACAAATCATGATGCAAAGACAGAATAGATCATACTCAGTAACAAATCATGATGTTAAGAACAAGATCTGACTGCTCTCCCCAAAAGTCCATACTCAATACTTTCTTATTGCATGCACTCAAGCATGGCACACTACAGAAATTACCTTGTATGCCGATGGCAATATGTATGCCGACGGCTTTTTATCGGGGCCGTCGGCATATATATACGTAAGCCGACGGCCGGGGAAAAACCGTCGGCAAATCTCCGACTATGCAGAGGGTGGCCGTCGGTATATATGCAGCCGTCGGCATAGCTCCCACTATGCCGAGGGTTGCCGTGGGCATATATTCGGCCGTCGGCAAAGCTCCTGACACGTGGCCCTCGCGGCCCGTTGGCTGATGGAAGGCTGACGCCGTTAGACCTATGCCGACAGCCCTGACGGCGGCCGTCGGCATAGTTTTTTTCTCTATTATTTTAAATCCTTTTCTGTTTTTTAAAAAGTTTGAATTTTATTAATTCAAATCTGAGTTATCTAAACTTAAACATATACAAATTATATATCAATTTAGGGTAGAATTTTTGATAGATTATGAATATCCACTTTGTTTATGTTTTTGAATATGTCTAAAATGTGACCTCATGTACTTTTGCAAATAGGTCTTTATACTTTGTAAAAATCACAAGTAATTCATACTTGACAAACTTTATATGTTTTTGGATCAGAATCTTGAAAGGATTCTGTTGGTATACTATGTTTTCAAATTTGAACAAACTAAAATCATGTTTGTTTCAAATTTTGCAGAAAACACACTCTTGTTTTGATTTGTTTGTATATTTTTCATTCATTGGCCAAATGAAGCAAATTTTATATCTATTTGCACGAGAAAGTTTCAAGGATTTCAGAAATAATGTGTTTAGTATGAAATATTTAATTATAACTTTGATGCTTTGCTACAATAAAGAAAGTCAAAGGGGTAGATTTCCCAGTCAAACGGGTCAGGGTTAGGCCGCTCGAGGGTCTTCGGAGGGTAGCAATCCCATCAAAACTTGCAATGTGTCCTAATACATGTCTAAAAGTGTGGTGGGATGTTCAAACACCCAGTACTCAGCTCCCGAGTGTGACCCGCTTCACGGACGGCACTACCGCCTGCACTTAGAGGGGGAAACAGCCACGTCGGGTCAACCCGAAGGGAATCTTGTGATAACTTGGGATCAAACTTTGTTTTACATGTTCCTATGGGCTAACCTAGCACAACCAGGTAGAAAAGTTCATTGGTCAAACGCCGTTCGTCGCCGGTCAACAGGGTAGCTTTCCCGGTCAAACGGGTCAGGGTTAGGCCACTCGGGGGTCTTCGGAGGGTAGCAATCCCACCAAAACTTGCATTGTGTCCTAGTAGATGTATGAAAGTGTGGTGGGAGGTTCAAACACCCAGTACCCAGCTCCCGAGTGTGACCCACTTCACGGACGGCACTACCGCCTACACTTAGAAGGGGAAACTGCCACGTCGGGTCAACCGAATGGAATCTTGTGATAACCGGGGCTCAAACTTTGTTTTTATGTTCTTATGGGCTAGCCCAGCACAACCAGGTAGAAAAGTCCATTGGTCGAACGCAGTTCGTCGCCTGTCAAAGACCTATATTTCCCGGTCAAACGGGCCAGGGTTAGGCCTCTCCGGGGTCTTCGGAGGGTAGCAATCCCACCAAAAGTTGCATTGTGTCCTAATACATGTATGAAAGTGTGGTCGGAGGTTCAAACATCCAGTACCTAGCTCCCGAGTGTGACCCGCTTCACGGACGGCACTACCGCCTACACTTAGAGGGGGAAACTGCCACGTCGGGGCAACCCGGAGGGAATCTTGTGATAACTTGGGATCAAACTTTGTTTTACTTGTTCCTATGGGCTAACCTAGCACAACCAGATAGAAAGGTCCATTGGTTAAACGCCGTTTGTCGCCGGTCAAAGGGGTAGCTTTCCCAGTCAAACGGGTCAGGGTCAGGCCGCTCGGGGGTCTTCGGAGGGTAGCAATCCCACCCAAACTTGCATTGTGTCCTAGTAGATGTATGAAAGTGTGGTGGGAGGTTCAAACACCCAGTACCCAGCTTCCGAGTGTGACCCGCTTCACGGACGGCACTACCGCCTGCACTTAGAGGGGGAAACTGCCATGTCGGGTCAACCCGGAGGGAATCTTGTGATAACCTGGGCTCAAACTTTGTTTTACACGTTCCTATGGGATAACCTAGCACAACCAGGTAGAAAAGTCCATTGGTCAAACGTTGTTCGTCGCCGGTCAAAGGGGTAGCTTTCCTGGTCAAACGTGTCAGGGTTAGGCCGCTCAGTGGTCTTCGGAGGGTAGCAATCCCACCAAAACTTGCATTCTGTCCTAATACATGTCTAAAAGTGTGGTGGGATGTTCAAACACCCAGTACTTAGCTCCGGAGTGTGACCTGCTTCAGGGACGGCACTACTGCCTGCACATAGAGGGGGAAACTGCCACGTCGGGTTAACCCGGAGGGAATCTTGTGATAACTTGGGATCAAACTTTGTTTTACATGTTCCTATGGGCTAAACTAGCACAACCAGGTAGAAAGGTCCATTGGTCAAACGCCGTTCGTCACCGGTCAAACGGGTCAGGGTTCGGCCGCTCGGGGGTCTTCGGAGGGTAGCAAAGTTATACTTGTAATAGACTCTGAAGGACGAGCCAACTTCTTAAGTGCTGCATCGAGTGCCCTCTTGTGTGATAGACTTGTTCCAAAGTTATACTTGTAGTGCCCTTCCGGGTCAAGAATTCCGGCTATAGAATGGAAAGATAGCAGTGCAGCAATAATTATATGGTAAACAATACTATTGCAGCGACAATACTATGGCAGCAAGAACTATTACCATGGCAGCAAGGAAAGATAGCAGGGCAGCAAGGAAAGATAGCAGGGCAGCAAGAATTTTGTGGCAGCGACAATAAAAGTATGATAGCAACAAGAACTTCGTGGGCTCCCTTGTCAACCTTCAGCAGTTATACCTTGATGTGAACGGACTGGTACATAATGATTTGTGCATCCTTGGAGGCTTACCAACTCTTCTCCTCCAGGATCTAATGGTTCCAACAAAGTCTAAAGGTAGACTCAGAGTGAGTGGTAAAGTTTGGTTCCGAGACTTGAAGATGTTTACTTATTATATACCAGATGATGCGGCGGCAATGGAGTAGGTGCCGCGTCTAGGCGCCGTCGTCGCCGTCGGCCTCTAGCACTGTGGCTGCGGAGCACCTGCGCGCAACATGTTGAACCTGTCGACAACGTTTGGCTCTCCGCGTCGTGCGGTAGTTCGTGCTCGCAGGCATGGCTTTGGTCGCTTGGTGATGTCCGACTCATATTTCAATTTCTCGTGACCATGGTATGCGTGTGCCCATCCATGCATCATCGTCTTCTTCGGCAAGTGGTGGCAGGAATAAACAGTGACTTCGGCTTGGTTGTGCTCTTCGAGTAGGTCTCGAGCTCCGGGATGAAAACCCTAGGTCTGTCCTTCGATGGTTGTAGCTGGCAATGGCGGTGTTTACGCGTCGTGTCCTTGTCGAAGGCATTGTTTTGGAGATTGCTCAGACATGCTCTCCGGGGTGAAAACCAAGATCTAACCTTCCATGGTTGGATCCGGCGAAGGCGGCGCTTGCGCGTCGTTTCCTTCCTAGATGCGTTGTTTCGAAGAACCTTTCTCATAGTTCGTGTGTTGCCAAGGATGGTGGATAGTGTTGCTGCTGGTTTGTTGTGTGCCGTTGGTCGCGTCGATATTCTTTGTTTTTCCTTCTTCTTCTTTTTATTTTTTTGGCTGTGTGCATCCTCAATGTCTCGACTAGGTCTTGATATTGTGTCGTTGCATAGGCCAGGTGTAATTGGTATCATTTTGATATAAATATATTGCCCTATGTCAAAAAAAAAGATGATGAGATGGATATGATGTTCGCAGCAGGCTCCATGCCCAAGATAGAGAAAGTCGATATCAGATTTGACGCGGATGTAACTGAGTCCTTTATAAGAAATGCTTATTTTTGAATTCGGAATCAAAATCCTCCCTTGCCTCACTACAATCAAATGTCTAATACATGGTGACGAGAGCAGGGTGGTGGCATACGGAAAAGAAAACTGAAAAGGAATGAGGGACGCTGGACGCAAGGGAAAAACACCCGAGGGGGGCGGATGAGGGGTTGGACTTACGAAACGAAAGAAAAATAGCATATAACCTACAACAATGTGCCATCACGAACGCAAACTCTCCTTTAATAGTAAAGATTGTGTGATGGTTCCCCTAGCTACATTTCTGTTGCCACAACTTGTGGCTAAGGAAATTGTGATGTAACCCCTTTATTATTTCATTCAGTAATAGTAAACGATAGAGGTGCATTAATTCTGGTTCAGGAAAAGGAAAAAATAAAAGAGTGTGCTGTGCATGTATATATACGGACGGCCGACGACATTCGGAGAACACCGGCCAAGGCCCAGCTACCCACCATTTTTTCCAAAGGAGAGCAAAGCGCCCAATTGCTATATACTCCCTCTGTAAACTAATATAAGACCTTTTAGATCACTAAATAATAGAGGTAGTAAAGCTTATAACGGGTAATAGCTCGCCAATCGCCCACGGCGCGCTCTACATGGGCCGAGCCCATTTTGCACTGCCTTAGTATCGGGTTTTTTGGTTTTGTCCGGTTGTTTTTCTCCTTTTTGGTTTCTTTTCCAGTTTTTCTTTTTCCGGGTTTCCTTCTTTATTTCTCTTGTTATTTCTTTTTCTGTTTCTTTTCCCATTTTTTATATTTTGTCTTCCCATTTTTCCTTTTTTCCTTTTTGTTTAAAAGAAATTTAAATATTTTTTGACAAACACACGAACATTTTTTTTAAACGTGTGAACACTTCTTAAAGCTGCATGAATATGTCTTTAAAGACATGAACATTTTTAAAAATACATAATCATTTAAAAAAAATAGGTGAACATATTTTTTTTAAATGCATGAACACTTTATAAAATCACATGAACATTTTTTTAAAAGTGTGAACATTTTTTAAAATTATATGAATATTTGTTTAAATACATGAACACTTTTTTAATTATATGAACATTTAAAAAAATACGTGAACACTTTTTCTAAATTACATGAATGTTTTTTTAAATATGAACATTTTTTTCAAGTACATAATGTTTTTTCTTTAGGCCATTTAGGCCCCGCGTGGGCGATTGCTTGCCTCCCCTTGCTATAAGCGGGGTATAGCAGCGCCCAGCAAAGCGCACCACACAACACGGAAATGCATGCAGGCGTACCCAATGCGACACAAGAAAGCCCAGTCCTACCTTTCTAGTACAAAGAAAAGAAAGAAAACTAAGAAAGCCCAGTGTATACTAATTAAAATCTCCAAGCTAGCGAACTCACACAAGTCGACTACGGACAAGGACGGACGGGCGGCGACTTTGTTTGCATGCGTTGAACCAAAGCAGAGAGAAATGTTGTTTGCTCTCAAGAGTAGCAAGCCGAGTTGTCTTGGTGTGAATAAGGTCCCACCACCCAATCTTTCTTCCCGTCCGGGGGTGACAAACAGAGATCCGACCCATCGAAAGCCATCTCGGCCGTCCTATCATCTTCCCACACGCACACCTTCCCTTCCCTTCCCTACGTGTTGCACTCCCTCCGTACGTCGGTCGGTCGATGGTTCCCGGTCGTGTATATCTCCGGCCTCCTCCTCCATTTCTAGTTCGGTAGCTCCATCAAATTGTTTGTAGAGCCACAGCTGTCTTGCTTCTTTGATCGATCCCAGGCTAGTTATAGAAGATCGATTGATATGGGTATCCTAGATGCGATGTCCGACATGTGCGTGTACCACATCAACAAGCGGAAGCAGCTCGAGACGGTGGCATCCGCATTGATACAGCATTAGTCTAGTGGAGTACACGACAAAAATTCAAATCCAAATTAGATCCACGGCTCGAGAGACAAAAAAGACAAATTCATACGTGAATAGTAGCTAATTCAAACTGGGTTGTCAATTCGGCCCATCATCACCGTCAGCACTGAATTTATCTTTTTTTTTCTTGAGTTGCAGATCGAATCTTGATTTAAAGTTTTGTGGCAGGATAGATTTTTTTTTCAATAGGTGGAAGTACATGATACGTTGTCGTGTATCTGCAGTGAGCGCCTCAAATTCAGTCGCGTTAGCTACCTAGCTAGTTATGAGTTAATCAGATACCAGGAATATAATGGCGGTGTGAATCATCGCGTTGATGTATTGGCTATTGGTTGTGTGGGGACCCGGACTAAACGACCGGACACCCTCTGTGTAAATCGCACCAACCGAGAATCACTCTTCTGGTGCACACAGAGAACTTGATATCACAACCAAACCACATATATTACAAAATTACATGCATAGCCATAAAGGTCTGGCTTATTACAACATTGTCGAGGCGACGTCCGGCACACCGAAGGTGTAGTTATATTACATTATTCAAGCAACGGAAGATGACGCACTATCAACGGAAAGCAACACATAGAAGGCAACGCAGATACGGCAGGACTCCAACCCCACGGGGATACTGACTGGGATACACCCTAGTTCTCATACTCGATGTCGTAGCCACTAGAGTACATGGAATATACTCGTATGACAACCATATAAACCGAAGTAACAAGCAAGGCAATAACAAGGGCATATGACATAGTATGGATGCATCATGCATGATCAAATAGTGCAGGGTATACTAAGAAGACTTACCATACCTTACCTGTTGAAGTGAAGCCATTATTCATTATTGTTAAGACCGTTCATAGGTCATCTCATGACTGCTCATAGATCATTATTGTCGTTCATATACCATTGTTCTCACGGTTGTTCAGACCATCATTTTTATGGTCATTCATAGACCGTTATTCTTATGGTCGTTCATAGACCATTATTTCTCATGTTCACGTACTTATAGAATGTTTTACCTCCGAGTTTGACATAGACCAAATAGTGTGACCACACCGTACTATGCCCATGACAGTGGGTGCGGCTATTCGAAAAGGTTTTGACACTGCAGAGTTTGTACAACTTTACCCCCACGATGAAGCTTCCCCTTTTTCTTGGGCCCAGAGACACTTCCATTGATGTGCCGGCCAAGGTTGCTTCAACAAGACTGTTTTGTTGACCCAACACTATTACCCCACCAGCATACCCGCAGGTCTGCTTTGAGAGAGAGAGAGAGATACTGAACGACCACCTCGTGGTACTCCCCCATGGGGAATCATTGAACGTTCATATAGCAAACCATGTTCAGTGATGCCCACCTTTCAGTGGTTACATCCATTTAACCTGCTGTATGGGTGGTAGTAAATAAAATGTGTGACAATATACTAAGTCAGTACCTTCCCACAAAGGCCGTGTGGTTGTACGCACGGTAGTGCGGATGGGTGGCACTATGACATGATCTCATCGATTATGGAGGTTCTTATTAGTTGCATTAATCATCACTTTGATTACCATTAATAAGAGTAGCATCTGATGCAAATCATCTCCCAAAAATAAATTGCCTCCATATGATAGGGCAGAAATCATCATTTCATGCAAATCGGCCGCAGCTGATGGCTCCCGATCCAAGGAAAGCAGCGGGGCAGAGATCTGCCTCGTGATCTCCCCGCCAACGGAGGCGTGCCGCGTGATGCTGTCGGGTGAAGCCCGCTCGGGCGTGCGACACGGAGCGCTGGCGCCGGCCCCGCGCTGGTCTCCTCGCCGCCTGCTGGCTCGGCCCACTCACGCGTGACGCGAGGTGAGTCGCGCAGACCTGTGTTGGCTGGGCTGATGGGCCCCGAGCTGGTGCGTTGTCGGCCACCGGCTCGTCTGGCGCAGCTATGCGTCGGACGCCGAGATCCTCCTCGGATCGCGCGCTGGCAGGTGCAGCGGGATCAGCAGGTGCAGCGGGATCATCCTGGGATCGAGCGCTGGCAGTTTTGTTTGCATCTTGGGACATAAAATGACAACCTAAATTTGCACATTTTTCAACAGGATCAAAACATTCTTCGGAACTAATCACATGATTAGCCTTATTTAATTCTCCCCCGTGATCAGGATTAGTCATATGATCAGGAAGGAGAGAAATTTCGGCACGGAGAAGAGCTTCGGCATTTGGACGAAGTTTTGTGAATGGGAATAAAGTTTCATCAAAAACAACATCATGAGAAATATAAATGCGTCCGGTTGCAACTTCAAGGCACTTGTATCCTTTGTGAAGATTACTATAACCCATAAAGACACATTGAGTGGAATGAAATTCAAGTTTGTGACGATTGTATGGACGTAAATTGGGGTAACATGCACACCCAAATTTTTTGCGAGAATTGTAATCTGATTTTTGATGAAACAATCGTTCTAAACGAGTGGAATTTCCAATCACTTTACTGGGTAGACGATTTATGAGATAGGTGGCTCAGTAAATGCTTCATCCCAATATTTAAGTGGCATTGATGCATGAGCAAGAAGAGAAAGCCCTACTTAAACAATATGGCGATGTTTGCGTTCAGCAGAGCCGTTTTGCTGGTGAGCATGTGGACAGGATACATGATGTTCAATGCCTATGTTGCGAAAGAAGGAGTTAAGTTACTCATACTCCCCTCCCCAGTCATTTTGGACTGTGATAATTTTTCTGTCGAAGTGTCGTTCAACAAGTTTATGGAATTCTTGGAAAATAGAGAAGACTTCGGATTTGAACTTAAGCAAGTATATCCAAGTGAATTTACTATAGTCGTCAATGAAGCTAACATAGTATTATTTTTCTTCCAAAAGAATCTCTTGCATGACCCCATACATCACTGAAAATAAGTTCTAAAGGAGCATGATACACACTACTTGATCTAGGATAAGGGAGTTGATGACTCTTGGCACACTGACAGGCATCACAAACAGACTCTTTATTTTGACTACTTGACAATGGAAGATTGCCTTTATTGACTACTTGCTCAACTATGATCGATGACGGATGTCCTAATCTTTGATGCCATCTTGCCAAGGAGGGCTTGACGACGGAGTAGACTTGACAATGACACTTTCGACTAAATGCTCCTGATGTGATGGAGTAAAGTCCTCTGATGCATATACCGTGATGGATGAGCTCCCTCGTTGCCCGATCCTTTATAAGAAAATATTTGGGATGAGTTTCAAAGAAGACATTATTATCGGCAGTTACGCGAGACATAGATGCAAGATTTTTGTCAGCTTGTGGAACATGAAGAACGTCTTTTAAAAGAAGATCACGTTTGGAAATAGGGGAATTAATAGAGGCTTGACCAATGTGACGGATATTCATACCTCCACCGCTTGCGGTGTGAACTTGGTCGCTGCCGAAGTATTTCTCGCGGATAGCGAGCTTCTCAAGCTCGCTTCTGATGTGATCTGTCGCCACGGAGTCGGCGTACCAGACCGTGTCTCCTTCTCCTCCTTGCTCCCGAAGTGTTGCAGCAACATGGCGCTCATCGGGGACGTAATTCTCGTCGAAGCGGTGCCAACACTCCATGACTTCGTGGCCTGGCTTTCTGCATAGTTGGCAGCGAGGCCTGTTGTTGGAGGAGGAAGGGCCGGTGGCTGCGTTCTGGTTGTAACCGCCACCACCAGAGCGTGCGTTCTGGTTGTTGCCGCGCCCGCGCCCGCTGCTGCGGTTCCGCCCCTGGTGACCACGCCCACGGTTGCTAGCTCCACGACCGCGGGACGCAGCGTTAGCAGAGGACTGCCGGACGTTCATCCCGTGAAGAAGACTGAGGTGCGCGTCGAAGCTAAGGAGCTGGTTGTAGAGTTCTGGTACGGAGATGGGTTCAATCCGAGCAGCAAGAGCCGAGATGACCGGGTTGTAGTCGAGGTCGAGGCCGGCGAGGACGTGAGAGGTGATCTCCTGATCGGAGAGGGCTGCACCGGCGCAGGCAATCTCATCAGAGAGTGCTTTGATTTTGGCAAGGTATTCCGCCATGCTGGAATTTCCCTTCTGAAGGTTAGCGAGCGCAATCCTCGTGTTGATGGACTGCGCCTGCGCCTGGGCAGCGAACGTGGTGTGGATGGCGCTCCACACCTCGGCCGGCGTCTGAAGCATGACGACCTAGGCAAGGACCTCGCGGGAAAGAGAACCCATCAAGTAACCTTGAACTTGTTGCTGCTGAGCATACTAGAGGGCGCGTGCGATGTTGATGAACTATTCCTCTTTCCCGTCTTTGGTGATGGTGATGGTGACCGGCGGTGCTGGGCTAGCCGGGTGGAGGAAGTGCTCCATCTACGCGTTGTTGATCTGGGGCTGCACGATGGCCTTCCACAGGACGAAGTTGCTCCTCGTGAGTTCTCTTGGGGCGGTGGTCCGAGGGACATGGCATGGCTGGTGCTGGATGATGGCGCGAAGGTGGAGGATGATGAGGATTGGGTGGTGAGCGCACTCATGGTGCTGGCGAGCGCAGAGAAGGTGGTGCCGGCCATGGTCTTGGTAGGGCTAGATGCGATCTTCGATCTATGAGGAAGATGCTCTGATACCATGTAAGATGGCTGGGAAGCATATCTCCTGCTGTAGCAGGCCGCGGGTATATATTGATCGAGGCAAAGCAGCTGGCCGTGGCGTACAAGGCAAGAACTATCGCTAGGATGCGTTCAAGCGTTTAGAGATAGAGTATAGGAGGTTTACAGAGAGGAGATAGATCAAACTGTGTTTTTAAACTGAATTCTATCTAGACCTATCTGCATTTAGCCTTGCTAATAACCAAAAAAATAAACGCATCCGTGCAACAAACTGCCATGCCAGAAAAGAAGCGACAGCGAGGAGCAGACATGGTGTGTCCGTACGTGTCATGATGCACTCACTGACGAATCTAGTTGACCCCACAGCTTTTCACAAACTGCCTTTGGTTTTATATATATTTGTGCAAATTTTGATGAAATTTGAAGAGTTTGTATCAATTGACCCCACAGATTTCCGGGTCTAGCTCCGCCACTGGATGCACTGCTAGGAGCTCCGAGCTTCACCAACTCCACGAAGCCAGTTCCGCAAAGCGGAGGCCTCCTGCAGTGCAATTTGGTAAAGCGGCCAAGCCCAGCTTCCTGAGAGATAATTGCACGTATAGTCCTGGTAGTCGTTGGCGAGCTCCAACATGGTCCTGGTAGTTGAGAAGTGATCCAATACAGTCCTGGTACACGAAAATACGTTGTCAATATGGTCCTGGAGGTTGAAACGCCAGTCCTGGCTCGACTCGTCGCATACGTATCGCGTATCCGCCCGTATGACACGTCGGCATGTGGCCCACTCGTCAGCGCGGAGTGGTGGTAATTATGCGCTCGCCCCCCCCTGTCTCCCTGTCTTCTTGTTCGTTCGCTTACTCCTTCTCTTCCTGAACTGAAAACAGAGGAGAGAAAGCAGAGCAGGGGCAGGGTGTGCGGCGGCGGATGATCGACGACCAGACCCGGCAGCCTTTCGATGGTAGTTGGTGCAGCGGCGGAAGTGACTGCGACGGCGCTGCAACCCATACCGCGGAGTTCTGTGGCGATGGTGTTGGAAATATGCCCTAGAGGCAATAATATTGTATTATTATATTTCCATGTTCATAATTAAGAGTTTATATTTCATGCTATAACTACTATGATCCTGGAATATGTGATTCAGTGGAAAACTCATATGCACGTGTGGAATGATAAACGGTAAAGAATAGGTTCCTAGTCTTGCCTCTAGGACTGGCTCAAGTGTTGTTGGTGATCACGTTTTCCGGATCTTAGGATATCATTAAGTGTAAGGATAGTCCAAAAACAACATTGAGATTATGACGTTGGAAGAACGATCATATTGAATCGACCCAAACTTGTCTGTTATGAATTGAGTTAATATAGTCTGTATTCAATTGTAATAACACGGAGTGTTGACGTGTGATCTTGCTCCTTAGACCATGAGAGTATCGTGGTCACTTCTTACCGTACGGTGGGCTTTGGGGTTGCTCAAACGTCACCTGTAACACGGTGATCATAACGACAACTTACAGGTTCATCAGAAAGTTTGACAAGTGGCCAGATAGCTCGAGAGTGGGATTTGCTCCTCCGACGATGGAGAGATATTCTTAGGGCCCTCTCGGTGTGACGGCATCCATCATCGTCTGGCCAGACACAGGTGACTTCGTCACGGGGATGCCGGAACACAATAACGAGAAAGAAGAACAAAACCGGTAACGAGGATAATGGTATAGTGAGCATGTGATGACTCTGGAGGATACCGGCACATCCCGGGTTTTGTGAAGTATCGTGAAGCAAAGGGAACATCACATGGTAACCAAAGGTTCACTCGAATATCATTCGTGTGCTCACAGGGATCGATATGGACGTCCACGGTTCCGCTGTCGGTCATTGAACGAAGGGGTTTCGTTCATGTCTGTGAGTTACCGAACCTACGGGGTCACAGGCTTATGGCAATCACGATCTGCTGAGTGTTAGTAGGATGGGAGTGAAGAGAATATATTTGTGGAATTGTTTCATTAATATTCGGAATAGTTCCAAGAGGAACCGGAAGCGTTTCGAGGTCACCGGAAGGGTTTCGGAGAGTATCGGGTAATACCGGGTATTACCGATAATTAATATATAGGTGGAAAATGTTTTCGGGGCTGCTAAATTATATATAATATGCTCTAGTAATTGTTAGAGGGCTTTTATATTTAATTTAATATCAACGGGCCTTAAAAGGCCAAGAGGTGGAAGGTAACTTGGGCCACCAAGGCCCAGGAGGAGGTGGCACCCCCCTTTCCTTGTGGGGGGGCCGAATCCTAGTAGGGGAGGAGTCCAACTCCTCCCCCTTGGCCGGCGCCCCAAGGAGGGACTTTCCCTCCTTGGTGGCTGCCCTCTTCTCCCCCTCTAACCTATATATACTTGAGGTATTGGCCACAATTGAACACGCAAGTTTTGGAGCCTCCTCTAGTTCATGTAGCTCTAGTTCTAGTTGGTCCTAGTTTACTAATTAGAGCTAGGTCTAGTTCCTCTAATCCTCATAATTATAAGCCCAGTGTGGTTCTAATCTCCTACCTCTAATTCTCCGGCGACGATTAGCTCTGGACGGCGAAGCGCTGCTGGATCGTGAAGACCGTACGCTTGCAACCAAGTAGAGAGACCGTGCTTTCGGTCTTCAGTTCGACAGATCATTCGAGGGCGGTTCACGGGATCGTGATCAACGGTTCAAGGGACTCCAAGTACGATCTACACCGACTCGTGTACTTCCGCTGCACTCCGGAGTCGGTAACGATCGTTGATCCAAACCCCATATGCATCTTCATATTGTTCCTGGGTGATCGTAGGGCGAAATTTTTGTTTTCTACTACGTTTCCCAATAGTGGCATCATGAGCGGTTCTATGAGTAGATGCAGGTTTCGATCTAGATCACATGTGGATGTGAGGGCTGATGTTCATGTTATGCTTCCCTCGAGTGTTGCTTCGGTTCAGTTCATTGACGGCATGGTGTCGCTTTTCACAAGGTTCTGACAATCGATCGGCTCTGCCTGTTGACGATCTGCTAACAGTTCCTTGGGCTTCACCATAGTCAAGAATAGTGAACCGTCGCGTACGCAAGAGGGCGATGAAGATGTACGATCTTCTAGGGGGTCACGCGTATTTGACGAAGTTTAGTGTGGGGGACGAGATTTTTAATTAAGTCTCTTCTTTCACACACCCCGAAAGTTAATCTAGCAACAAGAATTATCGCCTTGATGGTGTGCACGTAGGTAGCTAGTGTTGTCCGGAAACCCTAGAAGCCACATAATTAAAATTTGCCAAACCGATTAGAGGACGTCTAACTTGGTTTTGCAGGGTTTGCATATGATGTGGTATATCCTTCGTCATGATAATGAGTTTATGTATAAGATGGTTATATGTTGTAATGTTAAGTGGCCTGCGCGTCACGGCATGATGGCTGGAGCCAAAAGATTGCCACCTTAATCTAAATATCATAGATATAGGTTACAGGTGATGGTGGCAAGCGTACACGGAGGATCCCGACGAGGAGAACGTGTACTAGGCGCGGGACGAGGAGCTATAATTTCGTGCCACGGCGGAATTTCTGAATTTGGTGCCACGGCTACGTTTTCTGAAATGATCGCCACGGCAACGTTTTCTGAAATTGCCGCCATGGCATCGTTTTTGAAACGGTTGCCACGGTAACGAAATATTGGCCGTCACAACGCTTCAACTGAAGATTGAAGATGATCATGTAGGATTCCCGGTGCCCAAGGCTATACCATATCATGCTATTATGAATTGCCTGAGATGTTTATCCCTTTGTTGTTTGCACCCTTTGATTGCGCAGTAGTCAATTATTAGGGTGATCTCTCACAGTAAATATCAAGTTAAAAGGTGCTCTTCCTAGTGTTGCAACCGTCTATAACACGTAGCGTTCCGGAGTGCGTCATGTCCACATGAGTACAAACGGATTGTGAAGTGTAAGGCGGGCGAGGTCAGACTGAGCAAGCAGATAACACTTGGTTATCTTGACGTTCTGGCAGAATCGTTCTGAGCTCGGAGCACGAAGCATCGAAAGATGAACAAGAGTCATATGGAGATATGATTGGCAAAAGATTGCCTACCGGTTGAACTTCATGTCATCAGTGATGTCCACATCAATGGTTGTGAATAAAATCAGGATCTTGAATCACTTAAAATCAATTATGAGAGATATTGATTTGAGTGGGATCACAATTATGTATGAATTAAATTAATCACTAGTGCAAATTAATTATGAACAATGTCTATGTGTAGTTTGCATTATAGTTGTAGAATTATGGCTCACGGTTCCACCTTTGTTGTTGAAATTGATTAGCTATTATTTATCTGGTTAAATCTTTATGATTGAGAGGATCGTCCTCTAAATGGTGCCAAGAAGGATTTTGTCCTACTGCATGCTTACAATACTCTCTTGCTAATGCTATGGATGACGAGAGTCACGTCCTTCGATCCAAAAGTTAGAATTACATTACGGTCTGCTTGCTTCCGAGAAACCCGAACTTCAAAATGTTTGGGATAGTTATGTGATATTCTTGGAACTGGAAATTGTTTTCAGAAACAAAGAAAGATTAAAAAATATGCGATATCTAAAGAAGTGTTTTGTTTGCAAGTTCTAGTGAAGCATTCAACTATGCTTGAGACTGAAATGCATAAGATCCGGAAGAACGCCATTCATGGGTTGATGGTGAGAACTTAAAGAGAAAGAACAAAACCAAAGGATGTAATGAGACTTACATGCCTAGGGAAGTTCGGGGCTCACGCCACTCGTAAAAGTTGGATGATTCTTCTGTGAGTAGGAGAAATATTGGATGTAAAATTATAAGAAGTAAAAGGCAGAAAGAAAAGAAGACTGTAATGTCCAGCTCAAGTATGAATGGCATACAAGTTATAAGATGTAGAGAAAGTTGGTCAAGTGTAGTTCTTGAGAATTATGATCGAATTGTTGCTCATTAATTCTTTGGTATTGTGGTTAAAAGATGATCACAAGGATATTGCCTCAATTGCATATTATTGCGAATCGTTGCAAGAAACTACAACGGCCTAAATGACCAACAAATAATGAGGTTCAGATATCTGATGGAAACTTTATAAAAGTTACAGTACTTTCCATCAGCATATTACCTCTGTGTTTATTGTTATAATTCATTTTAGAGTTTTGTACACTCTAGCCCATTGCATAGAAGTTGCAAGGAGGTTGTTCATGAGAGAACAATAGTTGTTCGATGTTATGAACAAAAGGCCCTACTCTTATTGTGAATAGGATGTATGTTATGAATATTGATGATAAAAATTGAACATCCATAACACTGACGCTAAATATTGTAAGACCAAAAGAATACCACATATGTGTGGCACTGCATTTAGTCACATTGGAGAAACCAGCATGGAGAAATTCCATAGTGATGGATTTTGAAGTCATCTGATTATGAATCATCTGACACTTGCAACTTTCGTCCAAAGAGTGAAGTAAACTAAAATACCGTTCACAGGCCATAAAGAACGAGCAACAAAATAAATTGGAACATGCATATTGATGTGTGAAGTCCAATAAGTATTGTTGTAAGCAGTGGATTTATCTATCTTCAAGGTTGACTCAAGTAGATATTTATATTTACTGAGACATAAATCTGGATCTGTTGAAATGTTTCGAAAGGTTTTTCCAGAATGAAGTAGAACTAATTGTAACAAAAACTATGTTTCTACAATTGGATTGCAGAAAGAAATATTTGAGTTACAAGTTTAGCGAATGTCTGATGAGTTATGAAAAGAATTTTATAGCTTACACTTCCCAGAATATCACTAAGAGTAGAATGTTCTGAGTAGATGTAATCAAACTATATGTGACATGGTGAGATCAAAGATGACATTAATCAATTTGCCAGTATACTTTTTAATGTGATGCTTTAGAGACTATGGCTTTTACACTGAAAAGGAGAGCCATCAAATCTGTTGAAAGACACCATATAACATATGGCACGGTATGAGTACTACTCTGTTAGTTATCCCAAATAGTTGGGTATTCCTCTATCACTATGACAAGGCAAAGTGTTTTGCAACAGAGTGCAGGAAGTTTTGAAAAAAATATTTTCTGCAAAATAGTAAGTGGGTGGACAGTGCAACTCGATGAGATTATAGAATCTTCATAATCGGGTCAAAGAAAAGAAACGCTAGAATTGATTCTAGAATTTCATACCGCGACTGATACGGAAGTCTCTACATAAGATGTAGTGATTTCGGTTGAACTTGCAGCTGAACTATATAGGTTGGGCAAAATCGTGCAGACCTGCGTGGTGTGCAGACGAAATATTGTTGAACAAACAATGAACCTATAATTCACAGAGAAGCGTTGATGGGCCCTGATTCCGGAATTGGCTATATGCCAAAATAATCCGAGATAGTATCCATATACATAATTCAAGTTTAGAACTTGATGAACCCTTTGAAAGACTTAGAGTCTAAAATATAGTAATGGATCTATAGACTGATAAAGATAAAAGTGTTTTATAAATCTTGACTTGTTACAAATAGTTTATGACAAGATCAGGAGTTGACTATGACGAGATTGTCTCATCATACTAATACTTAAAGTCAGTTCGGATTAAACTAGCAATTACTAAATATTTCAGCTACGAGATATAATAGATGGATGTCAAAATGATTCCCATGAGATGGAAATAGAACCAAGGTTGTATATTTTACGGTCCAAGGTAATTTTGTCGATCTAGAGGATGCTGGTAAGTGTGCAAACTTCAAGAGATCCTATAATGATCTGAAGCAAGCATAGTGGAGTTGGAATCTTCGTACTGATGAAATGGTCAAATAATTTTGATTTCATCGAGGAAAGCGGAGATGCTTGTATTTACAAGAAAGTAAGTGGGAGCATGATAATATTTCTAAACACTATATGTATGACACATTGTTGATTGAAAATTATATAAATTTCTTGACATGGATTAAGACTTTATTGAAACTAGTTTTTCAGTAAAGTACTTAGGCAATATATAGTCCTGGTATTAGGCATAATGATCTATGGAGATAGTAGTGCCTAATCGGGCTTAGCCAAAATACATATTGACAGAATACTAAAGCAGTTTAGGATGAAATACACAAAAAGAGTTTCTTGTCAAAGTCACATGGAAGGAGTTTTAAGCAAGAATCGGTGTCCTGAAACACTGATGAGCGAAATACATGATTTCTATCACTCTTGTGTTAAATATGTTCCATGGTATGTAAAAAACCAGATATGTCTAGTACTCCAAGTAAGTTGTGAGTAAAGTTACCAGAATGACCAAATTGTTGATCATAGGACAACTGTGAAAATGTCGTTAAGTACTAATGACATGTTTCTCGCATACGGAGAAGATGAAGAGATTTTTGGAAGGAGTTATATCAATACAGGCTCGTTGTACGTAAGTACATCGATAAAATCTTCACCAGTGGTCCAAGCGATTTCAGTTTCAATTAAATGATTAATGGTGGCACAGTAAGTTGGAATTGGTCCAAGAAAGTTACTGTTATGAATTCTATAACAGAAGGCTGAGTATATTGTCGCTGTAGAAGCAACAATAGAGGGTGATGAATCAAAGGTTCATTTATGAACTTGGTATAGTTTCTAGATGATTGTGCAAATAGAACACTGTTCTCAATAGTTGTTCCATAACTCAATCTAAGGAATCAAAGGTCCTACCAGTGATTCAATATACACAAAGCCTGTTTCACATAAATTATGAATTCTTGTGAAAGCATGATAGATGCGTAAATATGCAAATGATACACACAGATCTGAAGTTGTCAAGATCTGATAAGACGAAGGCTATACCAGAAGCAAAGCATGGACAAACACCAGATTGCCATTGGTGTAAAAGAAAATGTGCTAACTAGATTATTGACTCTACTGCAACTGGGAGACTGTTGGAAATATGCCCTAGAGGCAATAATATTGTATTATTATATTTCCATGTTCATAATTAAGAGTTTATATTTCATGCTATAACTGCTATGATCCTGGAATATGCGATTCAGTGGAAAACTCATATGCACGTGTGGAATGATAAACGGTAAAGAATAGATTCTTAGTCTTGCCTCTAGGACTGGATCAAGTGTTGTTGGTGATCACGTTTTCCGGATCTTAGGATATCGTTAAGTGTAACGATAGTCCTAAAACAACATTAAGATTATGACATTGGAAGAACGATCAGATTGAATCAACCCAAACTTGTCTTTTATGAATTGAGTTAATATCGTCTGTATTCAATTGTAATAACACAGAGTCTTGACGTGTGAACTTGCTCCTTAGACCATGAGAGTATCGTGGTCACTTCTTACCGTACAGTGGGCTTTGGGGTTGCTCAAACGTCACCTGTAACACGGTGATCATAACGACAACTTACAGGTTCATCGGAAAGTTTGACAAGTGGCCAGATAGCTCGAGAGTGGGATTTTCTCCGCCGACAATGGAGAGATATTCTTAGGGCCCTCACGGTGTGAAGGCATCCATCATCGTCTGGATAGACACAGGTGACTTCGTCACGGGGATGCCGGAACACAATAACGAGAAAGAAGGACAAAACCGGTAACGAGGATAACGGTATAGGGAGCATGTGATGACTCTGGAGGATACCGGCACATCCTAGGTTTTGTGAAGTATCACGAAGCAAAGGGAACATCACTTGGTAACCAAAGGTTCACTCAAATATCATTCGTGTGCTCACAGGGATCGATATGGATGTCCATGGTTCCGCTGTCGGTCATTGAACGAAGGGGTTTCGTTCATTTCTGTGAGTTACCGAACCTACGGGGTCACAAGCTTAAGGCAATCACGATCTGTTGAGTGTTAGTAGGACGGGAGTGATGAGAATATATTTGTGGAATTGTTTCATTAATATTCGGAATAGTTTCGAGAGGAACCGGAAGCGTTTCGGGGTCACCGGAAGGGTTTCGGAGAGTATCGGGTAATACCGGGTATTACCGATAATTAATATATAGGTGGAAAATATTTCCGGGGCTGTTAAATTATATAGAATATGCTCTAGTAATTGTTAGAGGGCTTTTATATTTAATTTAATATCAACGGGCCTTAAAAGGCCAAGAGGTGGAAGGTAACTTGGGCCACCAAGGCCCAGGAGGAGGTGGCGCCCCCCCTTTCCTCGTGGGGGGGGGGGGGGGGGGTGGGGCGAATCCTAATAGGGGAGGAGTCCAACTCCTCCCCCTTGGCCGGCGCCCCAAGGAGGGGCTTCCCCTCCTTGGTGGCTGTCCTCTTCTCCCCCTCTAACCTATATATACTTGAGGTATTGGCCACAATTGAACACACAAGTTTTGGAGCCTCATCTAGTTCATCTAACTCTAGTTCTAGTTGGTCCTAGTTGACTAATTAGAGCTAGGTCTAGTTCCTCTAATACTCATAATTAGAAGCCCAGTGTGGTTCTAATCTCCTCCCTCTAATTCTGCGGCGACGATTAGCTCTGGACGGCGAAGCGCTGCCGGATCGTGAAAACCGTACGCTTGCAACCAAGTAGAGAGATCGTGCTTTCGGTCTTCAGTTCGAGGGATCATTCGAGGGCGGTTCGCGGGATTGTCATCAATGGTTCGAGGGACTCCAAGTACGATCTACACCGACTCGTGTACTTCCGCTGCACTCCGGAGTAAGTAACGATCGTTGATCCAAACCCCATATGCATCTTCATATTGTTCCTGGGTGATCGTAGGGCGAAATTTTTGTTTTCCACTATGTTTCCCAACAGATGGAGGGCCCTCGACGGCGGCCCGACGGTGTGGCGGCGCCGACCTACGGTATGATTCATCGCCTCACTACGCAGACACTGTTTTGGGCCCAAAATATGCATCTTTGTTGTGATTAGGTCGTTTGTATATGTCGATTTGCTGCAATTTGGGGCGAATTCTGCTAGGGTTTTGGTATAGTATGACAGAAATTTTGAACTTTTGCTGAATTTTTTTTTGCAGCGAATCAGAGTTGGTTGTTCACAGTTGAGGTGATTCATGGAGGCTTTTTCTTTGGCAGTGGGCAGAATAGGTGCTATTTGAATGGCCAAAAGACTTGCTATGATTATTGTCATGTGGAGTTGGCATACTACGAAATGTTTGAAGATATAGTTGAGCACTTGGGTTTTGAAAAGGCAGGTAGAATTGATTTGTATTGGCTGCCCCCTGGTTGTCAGCTTAATGAAGGTGGAGCAATGCTTTTGTCGAATGATGCTGACATAGATCCTATGTATCTAATGATCAATGGAGGGCACCATTTTCAAATGATATACCTCGATCATTTGGATAGCCACATTTCTGGAGGAGGAGCTGAGTGGGATGATGTTGTGGCTAATCCAGTAGCACAAATACCTCCTGTTTTCAGTCCAATGAAGAAGCCAAGCAGTGCAAATGACAGCAGAGATCTAAATGAAAGCATGACATCTTGTAGTGTTGTGGATGAAAGTCATGAAATTCAGAGTCATGACCAATTCTTTGTAAAACTGAGACCAAGAGGATAGAAAATAGAAGAGGAGGAAGAACAATATGCAGATTCAGATTCTTCAGACAGTGATTACATTCCTGAAATTATTGATAGTGACTATGACTTGGAGGATGGGGATGATGATTTGGTGCAGGAGCAGTTGCACCCATTGCAAGACAAGAAAAGGAAGAAGGTGGTTGAAGATTGCAACTCTGAAGATGAGGAATTGGATGCTCCAGATTCAGATGAAGATGAAATGAAATTCAATTTCAAATGTTTTACAGCAGTAGACATGCATGAGCCTAAGTTCCATGCAGGGCAATTGCTCTCTTCTGTGGAGCTTTTGAGGAAAGCTGTTAGAGAGTATAGTTGCAAAGAGAGGGTCAACATCACATTCCTAAAGAATGACAAAATAAGGCTTGGTGCAAAGTGTGAGAAGCGATGGCCCTGGTATCTCTATGCATCTTGGGATAATAGGACAAATTCAATAATGGTGAAGACATTCAATGGTCGGCATACTTGTGAGAAGAAGTGGCAAGTTACAGCCTTTACAACTAGGTACATTGCTCACAAATATGTGGACAAAATTAGGGCATGTGAGAAGATGACATTGAAGGCCTTAGCAGGTTTTGTGCAAGAAGATTGGAACATGACAATTAAAAGGGGCAAGCTAGGGAGAGCTAGGAAGATTGCATATGATATTATATATGGAGATGAGATTGCACAATACAACTTGTTGTGGGACTATGCAAATGAGCTGAGGAGATCAAATCCTGCGAGTACTTTCTTTCTTGAACTTTCAGAGGAGGGGCAGTTTCAGAAATGTTACTTCTCATTTGATGCATGCAAGATGGGGTTCTTATCTGCTTGTAGGCCTATTATTTTCCTAGATGGTTGCCACTTGAAGACACAATATGGAGGTGTTCTTTTAAGTGCAGTAGGAATGGATCCCAATGATTGCATACTTCCTGTGGCTCATGCAGTGGTGGAAAGTGAAGACACAAAAGCCTGGAGATGGTTTTTGGCTGCATTGAAGCAAGATCTTGGAATACATAACACAGAGCTTTGGATAATCATGTCTGACAAGCAAAAAGTACTTCCTTTGCGTCTTTGTTTATTTTCTTATGTATTAGAAAATCTGTCAATGCATTAGAAAGTTTGTCAATGCATTAGAAAGATTCTTATGTCTTAAATGTGAATGTTTCTTGCAGGGTTTACTTAAGGCAGTGAGATCATTGTTCCCTCTTTCACCCCACAGATTCTGTCTGAGGCATTTATGGCAGAATTTCAACAAGAACTTTAAAGGAGAGGCCTTGAAGAACCAACTTTGGAAATGTGCCAGAAGTACTACAGAGGGAAGGTTTAGGGAAAACATGAACCACATGTTAGTTCTCAGCAAAGAGGCCCATGATTGGCTAGAAGAGTTGGATCCTAAAACTTGGGTTAGGGCTTACCGAAATGATTTCCCAAAGTGTGATGTCACTACTAGGGAAAACCTTATAGGTAGAAGCTTAACAGTAGCGTGGGTAACAGGCACGCGCTACTGCTACTTAACAGTAGCGCGGGTAGAAGATGCGCGCTACAGGTAAGCCAGTAGCAGTAGCGCCGGCGTGCCAAACGGCGCTGCTACTAAGTGGTACCCACACTGCCCACCAGGCTAAATATAGTAGTAGCGCGGCCAGCCAAAACGGCGCTACTGCTAAGACGATAGCAGTAGCGCATGTAACGTGCCCACCGCTGCAACATTTGTTGCACTGTGCCACCACGTGGGCCCCACTTAGCAGCAACGCGGGCCGCAGGGGCCGCGCTACTGCTATGGCACTTAGCAGTAGCGCCGGTCCTGGACCCACGCTGCTGCTAAGTCAACCTTATCGTCTCTCCCGCGCCCGTCCACTTTCCCACTCCCCTCACTCACTCCCTCTGCCTCTTCCTCCTCCCGCCGTCGCCGCCGTCGCTGTCGCATTACCGCCACCGTCCTCCCTCCTCCTTCCTCGATCAGTAAGCCGCCGCCCTCCTTCCACCACCCTCCTCCCTCCTCCGGCATCCTTCCTCTCCCTCCTCCGGGCGCCATCCTCCCTCCTCCTGCTCTCTCCTTTCTCCTCCCTCCTGCATCCTCCCTCCTCCCTCCTCGTCCGGCCGCCCTCCTCCTCTCTCTCCTCCCTCCCTCCCCCCATCCTCGCTCTTGCCTCCCTCCATCCCTCCTCCCTCCTCCCTCTGTTCTTGTAGAATGTAGGTTTTTTTTAATGTTTTTCAAATACGATAGAATGTAGAATGTAAATTTTTAGTACATGTAGGGGTTATAAGATATTTAGTATTGTAAATTATTTGAATAGAATAGAAAATTTTCAATAATGTAGATTATTTGAATAGGATAGAAATTTTTTAGTAATGTAGGGGCAAAAGAACCAAATACCTTTAAATATTTAGTTATGTTTGCTGTACAAATGAAATGTTAGGGTTATAAGATGTACTGCAAAAATTTAGGTATAGAAAATTTTCAATTATAGAAATGTATTGGAATGCTATATGAGAAATTTTTAGGTATCAAATTTAGTAATAAAAATTTTTAGTAAGAAAATTTAGGTATAGAAATTTTTAGTGATTTTTTTTTCAATATAAGAAATGTATTGGACAATTTAATTATTTTTATGTCATTATCACTTTGTCATCAAAGATTGATATATGAGATTTGATGATCTAAAATTTTCACTTGGTGGAATATGCAGGCTTTGTAGTGTCGCGTCTCCCTGGAGTGATCGTCGTTGGAGCTTCCTCTACTTCCTCTACACCCGAGTCGGTGAGCTAAAAGTCCACCTCCTCCTTCTCTACTCCTCGGTGTTGAATAGAGTAGAACTAGGGTATTTAGTTATGCTTCTTAACCAAATGGAATGTTCGGGTTATAAGATATATTGAAATGTTTTTGTCAATATTGAACCATTGTATGTGTATGGACATGTTTGTATCGCATGAAAAATCCGAGTGGCCTATGTTTTGCCGGAATGTTGATTCATTTCCGTCCCGGTAAATTTCAGGCGCTCGATATGTCCTATTTTAGCAAAGGTCATGCCGGATTTTTTCGTGAATTTTAGCATGACTTGTGCTAGTATGTTGGAAATATCGAGTGCCTTGGATTTGCCATAAAGAGAATTAAACGACATTTCGGGTTGACTTTAACTCTGTCGGGGCTCAATACATGACAGTCAGAAAATTAGTGAGGGAGAGTGTCCACCATATATGAGAGAACAAGAATGCTGACTGTTGTCACAACATTATTTGCCATCGATTTTTAATCTTTGACTTATGAACACAGGAAATGTCTGATGACGATATGATTCCTGAGTGCGACTACTGTGAAGACGACCGGGGTTTGTGCGACAGGATGCCTTATCTACAAAACGGTAGGTACTTCACCATCGTGCTGAAGGAGACTTTCGACGTTTTTACGGTACGTAAGGACGACAAGTATTTTTCCGTAATTATGCATGACTTGTGAATTTTGGCTTCAACGTGTAATTTTCCATTTTTTTAATTGAAATAGTTCATCCCATGTCATGCAAGACCGTATGTCTTGGAAAAGCTTGGTTTTGAAGATAGGGAGAGAACAGAGACGAAGAGTGCTCACCTTGGGACGAAGCATGGTTTCACTTTTTTGGTTAAGCTATTTAATGCACCAAATAGCTCACATTTCAGTTGCTCAACTTGGAGAGGATTTTGTGATGGAAATATGCCCTAGAGGCAATAATAAAGTTGTTATTATTTTATATTTCCTTGTTCATGATAAAGGTTTATTATTCATGCTAGAATTGTATTGACCGGAATCTTAAATACATGTGTGAATACATAAACAAATACCGTGTCCCTAGTGAGCCTCTACTAGACTAGCTCGTTGATCAAAGATGGTTAAGGTTTCCTAACCATAGACATGAGTTGTCATTTGATAACGGGATCACATCATTAGGAGAATGATGTGATGGACAAGACCCATCCGTTAGCTTACCATATGATCGTTCTGTTTATTGCTACTGCTTTCTTGAATGTCAAATACATGTTCCTCAGACCATGAGTTCATGCAACTCCCGAATACCGGAGGAATACCTTGTGTGCTATCAAACGTCACAACGTAACTGGGTGATCATAAAGATGCTCTACAGGTATCTCCGAAGGTGTCCGTTGAGTTGGCATGGATCGTGACTGGGATTTGTCACTCCGTGTTTCGGAGAGGTATCTCTGGGCCCTCTCGGTAATGCACATCATAAGAAGCTTGCAGGCAAAGTGACTAAGGAGTTAGTTACGGGATGATGTATTACGGAACGAGTAAAGAGGCTTGCTGGTAACGAGATTGAACTAGGTATGGAGATACCGACGATCGAATCTCGGGCAAGTAACATACCGACGGACAAAGGGAATTACGTATGTTGTCATTGCGGTTCGACCGATAAGATCTTCGTGGAATATGTAGGAACCAATATGGGCATCCAGGTTCCGCTATTGGTTATTGACCGGAGAGGCGTCTCGGTCATGTCTACATCATTCCCGAACCCGTAGGGTCCGCACGCTTAACGTTCGTTGACGATATAGTGTTATATGAGTTATGTGAATTGGTTACCGAATATTGTTCGGAGTCCCGGATGAGATCCCGGACGTCACGAGGAGTCTCGGAATAGTCGAGAGGTAAATATTTATATATGGGAAGTCATATTTTGGGTTCCGGAAAAAAGTGCAGTTTTTTCGGTATTGTACCGAGAAGCTTCCAGAAGGTTCCGGAGGATTCCGGAGGGGTCCGGAAGTACACAAGTGGGTCCACCACGTCCCAAGGGCTGGCATGGGCTAAAGGGGAGGTGCCCTGGCCTTATTGGGCCAGGCGCACCAAGTCCTCAAAAGCCCATGCAGCTATGGAAAGGAAAAAAGGGAGAGTCCTGGTAGGAATAGGATTGGACTTTGGAGTCCAAGTCCACGTGTGTACTATTCACGGTTACTGTTCATGTGGCACTATTTCATCTACTCCAAGCCCCTACACATATATAAATAGAGGAGAGGGGGCGCCCCAAAGGACACAACATTGTCTTAGCCGTGTGCGGCGCCCCCTCCACAGTTCCGTCCGTCGGTCATATTTTCGCAGTGCTTGGTCGAAGCCCTGCGGAGATAGCATTACCATCACCGTCACCATGTCGTTGTGCTGCCGGAACTCATCCACTACCTCGCTGTCTTGCTGGATCAAGAAGTCGAGGACGTCACCGAGCTGAACGTGTGCTGAACGCGGAGGTGCCGTACGTTCGGTACTCGGCGGTATTGTAAGATGAAGCGGCCCGGACCAACCTTACATGTCCACGTACATGAGACCGGTTCCACCGACAGACATGCAACTTGTTTTGCATAAAGGTGGCTGGCGGGTGTCTGTTTCTCCTACATTAGTTGAATCGAATTTGACTGCGGCCGGTCCTTGTTGAAGGTTAAAACAGCAAACTTGATAAATCACCGTTGTGGTTTTGTGCCGTAGGTAAGAACGGTTCTTGCTAGAAGCCCGTAGCAGCCACGTAAAACTTGCAACAACAAAGTAGAGGACATCTAACTTGTTTTTGCAGGGTATGCTGTGATGTGATATGGTCAAGACATGATGTGATATATGTTATTGTATGAGATGATCATGTTTTGTAATTTATCGGCAACCGGCAGGAGCCTTATGGTTGTCTCTTTATTGTATGAAATGCAAGCGCCATGTAATTGCTTTACTTTATCGCTATGCGTTAGCAATAGTTGTAGAAGCAATAGTTGGCGAGACGACCACGACGCAACGATGGAGATCAAGGTGTCGAGCCGGTGACGATGGAGATCATGACGATGCTTTGAAGATGGAGATCAAAAGCACAAGATGATGGCCATATCATGTCACATATTTTGATTGCATGTGATGTTTATCCTTTATGCATCTTATTTTGCTTAGAACGATGGTAGCATTATAAGATGATCCCTTCACTAAATTTCAAGATAAAAGTGTTCTCCCCGAGTATGCACCGTTGCTAAAGTTCGTCGTTTCGAAGCACCTCGTGATGATCGGGTGTGATAGATTCTACGTTCACATACAACGGGTGTAAGCCAGTTTTACACAAGCAGAATACTTGGGTTAAACTTGACGAGCCTAGCATGTACAGACATGGTCTCGGAACACTGGAGACCGAAAGGTCGAACATGATTCATATAGTAGATATGATCAACATTGAGATGTTCACCATTGATGACTATCCCATCTCACGTGATGATCGGACATGGGCTAGTTGATTTGGATCATGTATCACTTAGTTAACTTGAGGGATGTTAATTTAAGTGGGAGTTCATTA
Organism: Elymus sibiricus; assembly: GCA_039707655.1. NCBI lineage: Eukaryota > Viridiplantae > Streptophyta > Magnoliopsida > Poales > Poaceae > Elymus > Elymus sibiricus. The sequence continues at coordinate 404,422,770 of CM077674.1, read as the reverse complement.
GTAATTTGATTAATTGAACTTAATTTATCATGAACTTAGTCTTGATGGTTCTTTGCATATCTATGTTGTAGATAAATGGCCCGTGCTACTGTTCCGTTGAATTTTAATGCGTTCCTAGAGAAAGCTAAGTTGAAAGATGATGGTAGCAACTACACGGACTGGGTCCGTAACTTGAGGATTATCCTCATTGCTGCACAGAAGAATTATGTCCTTGATGCACCGCTAGGTGATGGACCTGCTGCAGGAGCTGCTGCAGACGTTGTGAACGCCTGGCAGGCTCGATCTGATGACTACTCGATAGTTCAGTGTGCCATGCTCTACGGCTTAGAACCGGGACTGCAAAAGCGTTTTGAACGCCACAGAGCATATGAGATGTTCCGAGAGCTGAAATTGATATTTCAAGCTAATGCCCGGGTTGAGAGATATGAAGTCTCCAACAAGTTCTTTAGCTGTAAGATGGAGGAGAACAGTTCTGTCAGTGAACACATACTCAGAATGTCTGGGTACCACAACCACTTGACTCAGCTGGGAATTGATCTTCCGGTTGAGAGTGTTATTGATAGAGTTCTTCAGTCACTGCCACCAAGCTAGAAAGGCTTCGTGATGAACTATAGTATGCAAGGGATGGAGAAGACAATTCCCGAGCTCTTCGCGATGCTGAAATCAGCGGAGGTAGAAATCAAGAAGGAGCATCAAGTGTTGATGGTTAACAAAACCACTAGTTTCAAGAAAAAGGGCAAGGGAAAGAAGGGGAACTTCAAGAAGAACGGCAAGCAAGTTGCCGCTTCCACGAAGAAACCCAAAGCTGGACCCAGGCCTGAAACAGAGTGCTTCTACTGCAAAGGGACTGGTCACTGGAAGAGGAACTGCCCCAAGTATTTGGCGGATAAGAAGGATGGCAAAGTGAGCAAAGGTATATTAGATATACATGTTATTGATGTGTTCCTCACTAATGCTCGCAGTAGCGCCTGGGTATTTGATACTGGTTCGGTTGCTCATATTTGTAACTCGAAACAGGAGCTACGGAATAAGCGAAGATTGGCTAAGGACGAGGTGACGATGCGCGTCGGGAATGGTTCCAAGGTTGATGTGATCGCCGTCGGCACGCTACCTCTACATCTACCTTCAGGATTAGTTTTAGACCTCAATAATTGTTATTTGGTGCCAGCGTTGAGCATGAACATTATATCTGGATCTTGTTTATTGCGAGATGGTTATTCATTTAAGTCAGAGAATAATGGTTGTTCTATTTATATGAGTAACATCTTTTATGGTCACGCACCTTTTGTGAATGGTCTATTCTTGTTGAATCTCGATCGTAGTGATACACATATTCATAATATTGATGCCAAAAGATGCAATGTTGATAATGACAGTGCAACATACTTGTGGCACTGCCGTTTAGGACATATTGGTGTAAAGCGCATGAAGAAACTCCATGCGGATGGACTTTTGGAATCTCTTGATTATGAATCATTTGATACTTGCGAACCATGCCTCATGGGCAACATGACTAAAACTCCGTTCTCCGGAACAATGGAGCGAGCTACTGATTTGTTGGAAATAATACATACCGATGTATGCGGTCCGATGAATGTTGAAGCACGCGGCGGGTATCGTTATTTTCTAACCTTCACAGATGATTTGAGTAGATATGGGTATATCTACTTGATGAAACACAAGTCTGAAACATTTGAAAAGTTCAAAGAATTTCAGAGTGAAGTAGAGAATCATCGTAACAAGAAAATAAAGTTTCTACGATCTAATCGCGGAGGCGAATATTTGAGTTATGAGTTTGGCCTTCATTTAAGAAAATGTGGAATTGTTTCACAACTCACGCCACCTGGAACACCACAGCGTAATGGTGTGTCCGAACGTCGTAACCGCACTTTATTGGATATGGTGCGTTCTATGATGTCTCTTACCGATTTGCCACTATCGTTTTGGGGTTATGCATTAGAGATAGCTTCATTCACGTTAAATAGGGCACCGTCTAAATCCGTTGAGACGACACCGTATGAACTATGGTTTGGCAAGAAACCTAAGCTGTCATTTCTTAAAGTTTGGGGATGCGATGCTTATGTGAAAAAGCTTCAACCTGATAAGCTTGAACCCAAAGCGGAGAAGTGCGTCTTCATAGGATACCCTAAAGAAACAATTGGGTACACCTTCTACCACAGATCCGAAGGCAAGGTCTTTGTTGCCAAGAATGGGTCCTTTCTAGAGAAGGAGTTTCTCTCGAAAGAAGTGAGTGGGAGGAAAGTAGAACTTGATGAGGTAATTGTACCTTCTCTCGAATTGGAAAGTGGCTCATCAGAGAAAACCGTTCCCGTGATGCCTACACCAATAAGGGAGGAAGATAATGATAAAGATCATGAAACTTCAGATCAAGTTACTACTGAACTTCGTAGGTCGACCAGAGTACGTTCCGCACCAGAGTGGTACGGTAATCCTGTTCTGGAAGTTATGTTGTTAGACAACAGCGAACCTACGAACTATGAAGAAGCTATGATAAGCCCGGATTCCGACAAATGGCTGAGGCCATGAAATCTGAGATAGGATCCATGTATGAGAACAAAGTGTGGACTTTGGTGGACTTGCCCGATGATCGGCAAGCCATTGAGAATAAATGGATTTTTAAGAGGAAGACGGATGCTGATGGTAATATCACTGTCTACAAAGCTTGACTGGTCACGAAAGGTTTTCGACAAGTTCAAGGGGTTGACTATGATGAGACTTTCTCGCCCGTAGCGATGCTTAAGTCTGTCCGAATCATGTTAGCAATTGCCGCATTTTATGATTATGAAATCTGGCAAATGGATGTTAAAATTGCATTCCTTAATGGTTTTCTCAAAGAAGAGTTGTATATGATGCAACCAGAAGGTTTTGTCGATCCTAAGGGTGCTAACAAAGTGTGCAAGCTCCAGCGATCCATCTATGGACTGGTGCAAGCATCTCGGAGTTGGAATATACGCTTTGACATATTGTTGATTGGAAATGATATAGAATTTCAAGATGGCATAAAGGGATACTTGAATAAGAATTTTTCAATGAAAGACCTCGGTGAAGCTGCTTATATATTGGGCATCAAGATCTATAGGGATAGATCAAGACGCTTGATAGGACTTTCACAAAGCACATACCTTGACAAAGTTTTGAAGAAGTTCAAAATGGATCAGTCAAAGAAAGGGTTCTTGCCTGTCTTGCAAGGTGTGAAGTTGAGTCAGACTCAATGCCCGACCACGGCAGAAGATATAGAGAAAATGAAAGTCATTCCCTATGCCTCAGCCATAGGTTCTATTATGTATGCCATACTGTGTACCAGACCTGATGTGTGCCTTGCCATAAGTTTGGCAGGGAGGTACCAGAGTAATCTAGGAGTGGATCACTGGACAGCGGTCAAGAATATCCTGAAGTACCTGAAAAGGACCAAGGACATGTTTCTCGTTTATGGAGGTGACGAAGAGCTCGTCGTAAAGGGTTACGTGGATGCAAGCTTCGACACTAATCCGGATGACTCTAAGTCACAAACCGGATACGTATTTATATTAAATGGTGGAGCTGTCAGTTGGTGTAGTTCTAAGCAGAGCGTCGTGGCGGGATCTACGTGTGAAGCGGAATACATAGCTGCTTCGGAAGCAGCACATGAAGGAGTCTGGATGAAGGAGTTCATATCCGATCTAGGTGTAATACCTAGTGCATCGGGTCCAATGACAATCTTTTGTGACAACATTGGAGCAAGTGCCATAGCCAAGGAGCCCAGGTTTCACAAGAAGACCAAATACATCAAGAGACGCTTCAACTCCATTCGTGAATATGTCAAGGATGGAGACATAGAAATTTGCAAAGTACACACGGATCTGAATGTAGCAGACCCGTTAACTAAGCCTCTTCCACGAGCAAAACATGATCAGCACCAAGACTCCATGGGTGTTAGATTCATTACTATGTAATCTAGATTATTGACTCTAGTGCAAGTGGGAGACTGATGGAAATATGCCCTAGAGGCAATAATAAAGTTGTTATTATTTTATATTTCCTTGTTCATGATAAAGGTTTATTATTCATGCTAGAATTGTATTGACCGGAAACTTAAATACATGTGTGAATACATAAACAAATACCGTGTCCCTAGTGAGCCTCTACTAGACTAGCTCGTTGATCAAAGATGGTTAAGGTTTCCTAACCATAGACATGAGTTGACATTTGATAACGGGATCACATCATTAGGAGAATGATGTGATGGACAAGACCCATCCGTTAGCTTAGCATATGATCGTTCTGTTTATTGCTACTGCTTTGTTGAATGTCAAATACATGTTCCTCAGACCATGAGATCATGCAACTCCCGGATACCGGAGGAATACCTTGTGTGCTATCAAACGTCACAACGTAACTGGGTGATCATAAAGATGCTCTACAGGTATCTCCGAAGGTGTCCGTTGAGTTGGCATGGATCGAGACTGGGATTTGTCACTCCGTGTTTCGGAGAGGTATCTCTGGGCCCTCTCGGTAATGCACATCATAAGAAGCTTGCAAGCAAAGTGACTAAGGAGTTAGTTACGGGATGATGTATTACGGAACGAGTAAAGAGACTTGCCGGTAACGAGATTGAACTAGGTATGGAGATACCGACGATCGAATCTCGGGCAAGTAACATACCGACGGACAAAGGGAATTACGTATGTTGTCATTGCGTTTCGACCGATAAGATCTTCGTGGAATATGTAGGAACCAATATGGGCATCCAGGTTCCGCTATTGGTTATTGACCGGAGAGGCGTCTCGGTCATGTCTACATCATTCCCGAACCCGTAGGGTCCGCACGCTTAACGTTCGTTGACGATATAGTGTTATATGTGTTATGTGAATTGGTAACCGAATATTGTTCGGAGTCCTGGATGAGATCCCGGACGTCACGAGGAGTCTCGGAATGGTCGAGAGGTAAAGATTTATATATGGGAAGTCATATTTTGGGTTCCGGAAAAAAGTGCAGTTTTTTCGGTATTGTACCGGGAAGCTTCCAGAAGGTTCCGGAGCATTCCGGAGGGGTCCGGAAGTCCACAAGTGGGTCCACCACGTCCCAAGGGCTGGCATGGGCTAAAGGGGAGGCGCCCTGGCCTTATTGGGCTAGGCGCACCAAGTCCTCAAAAGCCCACGCAGCTAGGGAAAGGAAAAAAGGGAGAGTCCTAGTAGGAATATGATTGGACTTTGGAGTCCAAGTCCACATGTGTACTATTCATGGTTACTGTTCACATGGCACTATTCCTTCTACTCCAAGCCCCTACACATATATAAATAGAGGAGAGGGGGCGCCCCAAAGGACACAACATTGTCTTAGCCGTGTGCGGCACGCCCTCCACAGTTCCGTCCCTCGGTCATATTTTCGCAGTGCTTGGGCGAAGCCCTGCGGAGATAGCATTACCATCACCGTCACCATGCCGTCGTGCTGCCGGAACTCATCCACTACCTCGCCGTCTTGCTGGATCAAGAAGTCGAGGACGTCACCGAGCTGAACGTGTGCTGAACGCGGAGGTGCCGTATGTTCGGTACTCGGTCGGTTGGATCGTGAAGTTGTTCGACGACATCAACCGTGTTGTTCTAACGCTTCCGCTTACGGTCTACGAGGGTACGTAGACACACTCCCCCTCTCGTAGCTATGCATCTCCATGGATAGATCTTGCGTGTGCGTAGAATTTTTTTTGTTTTCCATGCAACGTTCCCCAACATTTTGCAAGGCCTATGAATTTAAGGAGGATATGCAAATCACCTTCGTTCTTCGGCCCGAAGATGAAATTGACGATAATATTGACATTTGGGTGGATGTCGAGACGCTTCCAGCTCTACCTCTTTGTGAGTTTGTCAAATAAATTTGTTATGTAATTTATATTGTTTATTTAAAAATCATTGACGGCTTATTTCCATTGACAGCTTATTTCCATTCATCAAAAAATGTACGGAAGATAGTAGACAGAACCTACTACACTGATGGCTCTGAACTAAGTTACCAGGAGAAAGATCATCTTATCTCATTTATTATTGATGTTGAGAATTTCAATATCAATTATGAAACTCCTCCACATTATGGTCAATACGTGCCACTAGTGCATGTGTTGAACTACGGTAACATCCATGGAGATGGCATGGTAAGATTTTTTACTATTACGACATCAGTGCATCTTTTGCATACATTCTTCTAAAGCTAAACTACATTGCTAACTAAGTTATTATTATGTTCTTCAACAGAAAATCCCGAAGGATTGTGTGCCTCATCTGATGTTTATGAAAGGTCGCATTGATGTTATTAGATTACGGCCAAGTCCGCCTCGGGTTCACCGCTGTTCATACAAGATTTCTCAAACCGATGAATACATCACAATCAAAGAATGGAAAAAAGTTATGAATAATAAAAGGGAGCTACTTGGAAGCAACATTGTGCGAAGCGCACGTATTGGAGACAGGATAATCTCCATTCTTCATAATGGAGAGTCAGGGGCTATGTTGTTTTATGCTATTTTACCTTAGAGAGCATAGCAGGTCCTAGCTAATACTCATGATCATGTGCTAAGAACAATTAACTAGGGTTGGTTATGACTATGATGATGATGAGTATGACTTGTTATTATGATAACGAGTAGAAGTTGTTAGATGACTATATATGATGATGATGATGAGTATGACTTGTTATTATGATAACGATGATGATTTATTATTATGATGATGATGCTGAGTTGTTATATGAGCATGATGAGTTATTATATATATCAGTGGGTGAAATAAACGTGGATTAGATTCAAGTGGAGGCAACATGGTGCAGATCGAAAGTACTACTAATCCAAACTAAAGTGATCAAGTTTGGATTAGTAGTACTTTCGATCTACACCATGTTGCCTCCACTTGAATCTAATCCATGTCTCTTTCACCCACTGATATAATAACTCATCATGATCATAAAATCATATGATGAAACTATTGTATAAAACCTGTACAAATACAGGGCCAATACGTTGCAGAAAAAAAATACAGGAAAAATTAGCAGTAGCGCGGGCATGCATGTAGCAGCAGCGTGCTATTATCAGCAGCACGCTCTGCAAAGGGGCGCTGCTGCTATTAGCAGCAGCGCGGTTTAATGAGCACGCTACTGCTATATATAGTTAGCAGTAGCGCGGGTAAACCCATGCTACTGCTAAAGTTTAGCTGTAGCGCCTTAGCAGTAGCGCCGGTGCCCGCGCTACTGATAAGGTAAAACCCCGCGCTACTGCTAGCCTTTTCTCTAGTAGTGTGTGCTGCTGAATAACAATTGTGAAGTGTTCAACAGATACATCTTGGAGGCCAGGGAGATGCCAATCATAAGCATGTGCCAGAGGATCAAGGGCCAGAGTATGGGAAGGAAATATGGAAAACAACAAGAGCCTTTGAAGTGGCATGGTACTATTTTGTCCAAAAATAAGAAAGAAATTGGATAAGAATATTGAATTTGTAAGAACTTGCCATATGCTGCACCAGCTGGAAAAGGAATGTTTGTAGTAAATGATAGAGGTGTAGACTTCAGTGTGGACACAAGATTGGAGAAGTGTAGCTGCAGAAGATGGGACTTGTCAGGTATCCCTTGTTGTCATGGTGTCACTGCTCTTAGATATGAAAAAATACCACCTGAATCAACGGTGAACTCATGTTATTCTATTGAAACATATTGCAAGGCATATGAGCACATTATTATGCCTTGCAAGGATGTCACTGAGTGGGCAAAGATGAATGGCATAAAAATCATACCACCACCACTTCAAAAAAAGAAAGGAAGAAGGGCAACGAATAGGATACAACAACCAGAAGAGAAGCAAGGAAAAAGAGGTGTGCAAATCACTAGGGCAGGTGCAGTCATCCATTGTGGCTACTGTGGTGGTGCTGGTCATAACATAACTGGCTGCTTCGACTGGAAGTTAGGGTTGAAACCTAAGAAAAAAATCAGAAAGGCATAGAGTGAGAGCAGAGCCAGATGTGTCATCTTCAGATGAAGAAACAGTAGGTCTCACTCAGGTATATTACATTCAGCAAGACTATGAACATTATAACCAAATAAATGCATTGTATGAGCTAGAGATATTAATGTCACTTTGACTATTTCCTTGCAGGAGATAAATCTTCAAACATCTGGTGTTATTAACCAGGACCCACCAGTGTATCATCCAGAGATAATAGCTTCTTTAACACGGGAAGTATGTCTACTAATGCTAGCTGAAATCTGTTTACGATTATTCTTACACATGTATGTCTACTAATGCAGAGAGAGTCAAGGCAGAGAGAGGAAGTTGTGCAAGGGCCACTGCCTGAGAATGCTTTCATACAACAACAAGCCCTCTCACAGCCTCCAATTCAACCAGGCACAACAACAAAAACTGGAGATGTTCACAGGAAGAGAGAAGTTGTTGCACTGGCAAAACTTAAAGCTGCAGCAGAGAGAAGAGAGATAGCAGATCAGGCCAAGTTTGATGCAGCTATTGCAAAATTAAAAGAAGAGGAGGACAAAATTAAGGTATCTGCTCAGAGGAAGAAAGATGAACTTCTAGCCAAGAAACATGCTGCAGAGGAGAAAAAGAAAGTTGTACTAGAAGAGAAAAGAATTGTTGCAGAAGAGAGGAGAAAAGCTAGTGAGGAAAAGAAAAGAAAGGCCCTAGAGCAAAAACTTGCCATGGCAGACAAAAGGAGAGAAGCTATGGAGGAAAGGAAAAAACAAACAGAAGAGGCAAAAAGAATGAAGGCAGAAGAGAAAAAGAGGATTGCTGAAGAGAAAAAAAAGACTTTGCAAGACTACATCTGATGCAGAGGAGGCAATGTTTCTTATAAATCAAGCAGGTGAGTTTGATAGACAGCAATCATTTCTGCAAACACAGGAGGCAGCAAGGCAAAGAGCTTGGGAGCAGCAGACAATTCAGCAAGAAGCTACAAGAATTGAGGCAGATTTGCAGAAGAAAAATAAGAGGGAGGCACAGCAAGCAAGAGAAGCAATAGTTGAGGAGGAGAGGATGAATGCATGTCAGTCCAAAACAACAACAACGAAGAGAACTGGAGCAAGCTCTAGTCACAACATGAGAGGATTTAAAAAACCAAGAAAAGTTAACATGTTTGATGAACTCAGGGGTGTGTGAAAATGAAGGAAAAGAGGTGGTTTTATTTTGTGTTCTGCTTATGATCAGATGTAGAACATGTTATTGAACATGTTCTGTTCATGATCATGCTCCAGATCATGTACTAAAGTGCATTTGTAATATGTTATGTGTACTGGTTCTAGTACGCTGATGAACATGTTCTCAAGTGCACTTTCTTTAAATGAACATTTTCTCAAGTGCACCGTCTTCTAGTATGCTCCAGATCATGTACTGAAGTGCACTGTCTCCTGTCATTTTCCTGATCATGATCATGCTCCAGATCACTAATGTTTCCTGCTCATGATCATCTAAAGACATGTTCTGTTCACGATCATGCTCATGTTCTGTTCATGATCATGCTCCCGATCACATTTCAACATAACAGTAGATCATCTCATCCATATATAGATAGTCTGACAATCAGTGAATATTACATATCAAGTTCGCAAAAGAGGCACATAACAGACCAAATAGTTCACAAAGTACATAGACAAACAGATATCTCAAATAGTTCACAAACTACATAGATAAACAGATATCTCAACTACTCCAGAAACTGCAACTACATAGATAGATAGATAGCTGAGGTCTCATAGATAGCTCAATCGTCAGTGCCATCGACTTTGCCAAGCACCGTGGTGAATTTGTGCTTGCGTGTCAGGTCCTCCCCTTCGTTGGGCAGCCATTCATCTGGCAGATCTTCGGCGAGAGGACCACGATGAGTCACCTCCTTCAAGTGGCAGATCACAGGATACACCAGCGTCTTCTTCTTCGACGATGACGGCCCGTAGTACGACGGCATTTCATGAGCAACATACTCTTCCAGTGATTGTGGAGGCTCGGTACACAGCGCAAGCTTAGGCTCAGGTATCTCCAAGTCCACCACCTTGCCGACAGTGGACGGGTCACGGAGCCAGGCCATTACCTCTCGCGCCGGTCTTCGGCGGTATGATCTGTATCAGGTCGCCGCCTAAGTCCTTGAGAACGCCTTTCACTGACTGCGTCGACCATGCCTGATCCGGGAGGCCTTTGAAACTTAACTTTGTCTTGTACTCCAGAGCAGCCGGAGTCGCGCGAATCTCTCTGACCCAGCACTCAAACTTGATCCACCGGCGGCAGCACTTGAACTTCATCGACGATTGGAGCACCACCGTGCACTTCTCCTCCGTTGAGAAAAACAGCCACAGGTCATGCGGCGGGCACGCGACCTTGATGCTCACCTCCGACGGCAGCACGCCGCAGCGCGCCTCGATGGCGGCCAGCATAGCGGGCGGCGTCACAGCCTCCTCGCCGTCTCCAACCGCCGAGGCCAGCAGAACCAACCCGCGATAGTGAGCCTCGACCGCATCCATGGAAGGCGTGAGTGCTAGCATGACATGGCTCCTCTCTGGACGAAGACATGGCTCACCCCGACGCCAAACCTCCTGCGGAAAGGCCCTCTCCAGCAAGCTGCTCCTCGATCCAACGCCGGCGACAACCGCCGCCGCCACGCTACCGCCGTCTTCGCTCTCGACGTCAACGGACATGGTGGTGGAGCTCACGCTCGCGCCGCTCATCAGACAAGCTAGGGATTGCGGGTGGGGAATTGGGGATTTTTTCCCCGACGAACCGGCACCGCGCCTTATCCACTCCCAGTGGCTAACAGACTGACGGGTGGGCTCCGCGCTGACGGGTGGGCCACATGCCGACGTGTCATACAGGCGGATACGCGATACGTATGCGACGAGTCGAGCCAGGACTTGCGTTTCAACCTCCAGGACCGTATTGACAACGTATTTTCGTGTACCGGGACCGTATTGGATCACTTCTCAACTACCAGGACCATGTTGGACCTCGCCAGCGACTACCAGGACTATACGTGCAATTATCTCGCTTCCTGAAGCCGAAATCACGGAGTTTGCCAAAACTACGTAGCTTTGACACCGCAAGTTTTGTTGCTTCTTTCTCCTACTTTCTATTTTCTCCAACCGCACTTACGCAGCCACCGACGATAGAACCAGACCAACACAAACTCCCGTACGATAGTCCTGCCGCCGCGCCTCCCTCTCCTCCCGCCGTCACGCCGCCGAGCTACGGCCGACGCCACGAGCCCCCTGCCACCGTCCCCTGTCTCCTCGAGTAGTCGTCGTCCTTCTCCTCAAGCAGCCGTCGCTTGATTTGAGTTGGCAACCCCCTTTCTCTCTCCCCGTTTGCTGAAGAAATTTGGAGAGCGAAACTTATCTCCACGAAATGCCAACGGTACAGATATGGGGTACCGGGTAGGCCGAGCTAGGAAGGAACTTTCCGAGAAATTTGAGCGTCAACTCAAAGGTGGACGTCAACCGGCCGCAGGGGCCCTCCTCCCGCGTCTCTTCGCCGCTGCCACCGGCAATAGAGACGCCCCAAAGAACTATAGCAGCGGATCCCCCAGCCCCTGATGCTCCAACACTGAGCGTGCTGCTCTGGCCATGGCCGAGCTACTATTTTCGATCTCCTTCGTTACTGGACAATAGGTTGTGCGCTCTGGTGGAATGTATTCATGACGACGAGGGCAACAAATCTCACGTTCAAGTTAACGCGATTCGTGGTCTAAATTGCCCGATATGAGGGCGGACGGGGGCTATTATCCGTGACTGTACGGGCGTTCCAATAGCTGGTGGTAGCTGGAGCATCCCATTCATTGATACATCGTCAACTGCTGAAGCTAGTGCACTTCGTGATGGTCTGGTCACGGCAGGGAACGTCGGGTGCAACAGGCTCCTAGTCGAAAGTGATTGCATGGAAGTGGTGGAAGTCAAGCAAAATGGCGGTAACTCTTTAGGCGTGGCCGCAGCTATTTACGAGGAATGTACTTTTCTTTGTCGCAATTTTGCACGTGTAATTTTTTCGCACTGTCGTAGGGAGGCTGATAGAGCAGCTGATAACTTGGCTAAGTTTAGTGAGGGAAACCAATTTTGGCAAGAACCTCCAGATTTTATTCGAGCTGTTCTAGCTGATGATGTAACTATTATAACTGATCGATAAAATCCGCCATGATGGCTTTCCTCAAAAAAAAAAAAGAGTTGAGGAAGACATATGAGTTCCGAACAGACCCTTAGGCTGCGTTTGTTTCAGCCGCGGGAGCCAGTTTCCGACGGGAATAAGCTGAAGCTGCACCAAACATAAAAAATTGACTAGCTGCCGATCCGTAGCCCAAAGTCACTTCGACCCATTTTACGTGTTACTTTTTTTTTTCGAGTTCATTTTACGTGTTACTGGTCAAAGCACGCACGGGCGTACCTCGCTGGGTAAGCTGGTCGCTTCGACGGCCTACGCCCGAAGTATCCTTGGCGAAACGATGAAATTACACCGAAACTGCCATTCCCCAAGCCGACCGATCCCCTTCTCTCGTCGCCAACGTCACGCACTGCTAGGTCTTCCATGGCCCACTACCTTTCTCACGCCACCACCGCCGACCTCCCGCTCGGACGCCGCTGCCTCCTTCCCTGACCTCCCGCTTGTACGCCGACTCGTCACCGGTCCTCCCCCCATCCCACCCGTCCTCGCCGGTCCTCCCCAGCCCGCCCGTCCTCGCCGGTCCTCCCCAGCCCGCCCCGCCTTCCTCGCCGGCCGTAGTCACCGAAATAGACAGCCGCAGTGGCACGGTCTTCGCGATGACATTCCGAGATCCTCTCATGAAGGCAACATGAACGGCACGTGTGATAGGATTGTGACCTCTTTGTTTATTGCACGACAAGGTAGCACTAGTAGAAAACAGGGCTTTGGTTCTAGCCGGATGGGAGCAATAGTCCCGGTCGCATTACGAACCGGGACTAATGTGAGCATCAGTCCCGGTTCGAGCGGCTAGGAAGCCAGCCGGGGCTCGGCAGGCATCAGTCCCGGTTCGAATGGGACATTTAGTCCTGGTTGGTGACACCAACCGGGACTAATGGGGTTGCCACCCTTTAGTCCCGGTTGGTGTCTCCAACCGGGACTAAACGGTCTGTCTTCAGTCCCGGTTCTAGACACGAACCGGGACTAATTTTTTTTCCCTTTATCACATTAATCCTAGAAAAATCATAACTAAATCATTCTAATTCAGAAAAATACAAATAATAAATCAAAATTGGCAGAAAAATAAGATCTATCCGAAGAAAAAGCCTAGCAGAAGAAGAATCAAGCATTTCTTTATCGCGAAGAGAAAGCCTAGCATAAAAATTATGAACAATAATATCTCTCGAGAGCTCATGATTGGGGCATTTGAGCATTAAGTCCTTAAGCGTCCCCCAAGCTTGAGCGATACTTTCTCCTTCACGCGGCCAAAAATTATAGATATAATTCCGATCACGGTGAACCAAGTGCATAGGATAAAATTTCTCATGGAATTCAAGTTTCAGTCGGTTCCAGTCCCATGTATCAGAATCATCCAATAGCTTATACCATGCCGGTGCTTTTCCCTCCAAAGATAAAGGGAATAACTTCTTTTTAACTTCATTCCTCGATAATCCTGCAAGCTCAAATAATCCACAAAATTCATCTATAAAAAGCAAGTGCATATCAGGATGTATTGTTCCATCTCCTGCATAGGGATTAGCATGCAATTTTTCCATAATACCAAGAGGAATTTCATAACAAATATTTTCAGTACTTTGGGGCTCATCTCTTACCAATTGTGCTCGAGGTGAAGACACCCCGAACAAGCCTCTCAAAGGATTATCTTCCATAGCAACAAGTGTAGATAAAATTCAACACGTATAATAAATGTTTCCTTACCAAATTCCACTTACCAAGTGTGCTACACTCCCCGGCAATGGTGCCAGAAAAGAGTCTTCCTGACCCACAAGTATAGGGGATCAATCATAGTCCTTTCGATAAGTAAGAGTGTCGAACCCAACGAGGAGCAGAAGGAATTGATAAGCGGTTTTCAGCAAGGTATTCTCTGCAAGTGCTGTAAGATAGTTTTGATAGGTAATTTGATAGTAAGATAATTCATAACAAATAACAAGTGACCAAAGTAGTTAGGTGCAACAAGTGGCCCAATCCTTAATATTGCTAAGGACAAGCCGGTGGAACTTCTTATAGTGATCAAAACGCTCTTGAGGACACATGGGAATATCGTCAAGTTACTTTTACCACGATTCATCGACTTACGTTCATTGTCTTGATAATTTGTTATGTGGGTGGATGATGTCTACTACGCAACATTATTCTTGTAGACTTTGTTGGGCCTCCAACCGCAGAGTTTTGTAGGACAGCAGCAAATTTCCCTCAAGTGGATGACCTAAGATTTATCAATCTGTGGGAGGTGTAGGATGAAGATGGTTCTCTCTCAAACAATCCTGCAACCAAATGCAAGTAATCTCTTGTGTCCCCAACACACCCAATAAAATTGTCATTTGTATAGGTGCACTAGTTCAACGAAGAGATGGTGATACAAGTGCAGTATGGATAGTAGATATAGGTTTTTTGTAATGTGAAATAATAAAAACAGCAAGGTAGTAAGTGATAAAATGAGCATAAACGGTATTGCAATGCTTGAAAACAAGGCCTAGGGTTCATACTATCACTAGTGCAATCTCTCAACATCACTTACATAATTGAATCATAAGACAATCCCTCAACATGCGATAAAGAATCACTCCAAAGTTCCTATCTATATCGGAGAAAGTAGGACGAAAACGTGTATCAACCTTTATGCCTAGATTACCCCAATGTCACCACGGGAACCCGCAAGTTGATTACCAAAACATACACCATGTGATCTCGATACATTACCCCATTGTCACCACGGGTATCATCAAGCAAGACATACATCAAGTGATCTCAAATCCAAAATATTCAACCCAACATAAGAAACTTCAAAGAGCAGGACTCAATTCATCACAACAAAGATAGAGAGGGAAGAACACCATATGATCCAACTCTATTAACAAAGCTCATGGTACATCAAGATCGTGCCCTATCAAGATCACGAGGGATAGAGATCAAACACGTAGCTACTGGTACATACCCTCAGCCCCGAGGGTGAACTACTCCCTCCTCGTCATGGAGGCAGCGGGGATGATGAAGATGGCCTCCGGTGATGGCTTCCCCCCTCAGGCAGTGTGCCGGAAAAGGGCTCCAGATGAGATCGCTTCGGAACAGAGGCTTGCGGCGGCGGAGTAAAAGTTCTAGGTTACTTTCTGAGGGTTTCTCTATTTATAGGATTTTTCAGCGTTGGATTCATGTCAAACGGAGCCTCGAGGGACCCACAAGCCTGGGTGGCACGTCCAGGGGGGTAGGGCGTGCCCCCTGAGCTTGTGGCCCCCTCAGGCACCTTCCGACTGCCTCCCGAAGCTTCCTGGGTCTCTTCTTGTCCATAAAAAATCGTCATAAATTTTCATCGTGTTTGGACTTCATTTGGTATGGTCTTTCTGTGAAACAAAAAACATGCAAAAAACAGGAACTGGCACTGGGCACTACATTAATATGTTAGTCCATAAAAATAATCTAAAAGTAAACCAAAACCATTTAGAATTGATGTAAATATAGCATGAATACTTCATAAATGATAGATACATTGGAGACGTACCAGCATCCCCAAGCTTAATTCCTGCTCGTCCTCGAGTAGGTAAATGATAAAACAAATAATTTATGAAGTGTGAATGCTAGAATAGAACAAATCCTTGATCACATAGGCAATGATAATTCTAATAACAAGTAGCATCAGCCCATTAAGTTTAACATATCATCAAGTGGTAATGAAGTATCTCGCAATCTTTCACGACTATATTGCAAACATAAAGCAATCAATGAATTAAGGTTGACGACTAGGTATTCCAACTTGAAGATAACCATCATGCTTATACAATGCTCAACAAATTGTGTTTAGAAGAATGCATGCAAAGCTATGAGTGATCCCCATGCTCAATACGTGGTGCCAAAAGAGAGGGAAAGATGGAATTGACTCAACATAAAAAAGTAAATAGATAGACCCTTCGCAGAGAGAAGTAGGGATTAACATATGCCAGAGCTCATTTTGTTTAAAATATAGATAATTTTTTTTGAGAGGTGTACTTTTCCTGTCAACGGTTTAACGACAAAGGTTTCCAATATCTTCCATGCTAAACACATTAATGGCGGTTCCCGTGCTTTTACACTCCCCCTGCACCATAACCAACACAGACCATGGCTAGCCGAATCCACGGGTGCTTGCCAACTTTCAACTTTTCCGGGGCAGTGTCTTTTTTCAACACAATTTTTTTTATTTGGGACTGGGCATCCCTATTACCAGCCTGCCTCATAAATTTGACAAGAGAATAAACTCTCATCGTGAGTAAAACACATTTAGCATGTAAGATAATGATTACCCGTACCACTCCATGAGCTGTACGGTCACACAAAATAGAAGTTTATTTGAAGGTTTAGAGGTGGCACATGCAAATTTACTTGGAATGGCAGTGAAATACCATCTATAGGTAGGTATGGTGGACACTTTATGGCATAAACTTGTTTCAAGGATTGGATGCACAAGCAGTATTTCCACTTAGTACAAGAAAAGGCTAGCAAAAGACTGGGGGCAACCACTTTACCAAACACAAAAACCACAATCATGCATTCTCTAAAAGTAACATTATTGCGAAAATATAATCATGATGATAACCTACAAACTTGAACACCACCAAGGCTGAATTTGGAATTTATCAAACATGTGTAAACATGTGCCAAGCCAATCATCCGTCCTTCACTGCAAGATACTCACCACCACAACATGATAGGTTCAACTTAATAAAACTAATGCTCATTGTCATTACAATATAACTCCCTTACTTGATTAAAGATATGAACTATCATAGTCTCACTTCTATTTTAACGGATTAAACAGAGGATGCATGTTTACTTCTCAACATACATATAATAAATGAAGCACATGACATTCAATTTATTCATAAAATTCTTACTCTAAAGATATATAAGTGAAGCACAAGAGTAAATAATAAACTACTTCAAAAGATATAAGTGAAGAACAAAGAGTAGTTAAGTAAATAGGTAGCTATGTATAAACTATCTCCCAATCAAAATTTTCAGATCTAAAAATTGTATCAAACAGCAAACAAAACAAAAAGACGCTCCAAGAATAACACATATCATGTGAAGAATAAAAATATAGCTCCGAGTAAGATATACCGATAGTGTTGAAGACGAAGGGTATTCTTTATTCTTGTAGACTTTGTTGAGCCTCCAAGCGCAGAGTTTTGTAGGACAACATCAAATTTCCCTCAAGTGGATGACCTAAGGTTTATCAATCCGTGGGAGGTGTAGGATGAATATGGTCCTCTCTCAAACAATCCTGCAACCAAATGCAAGCAATATCTTGTGTCCCCAACACACCCAATACAATTGTCAGTTGTATAGGTGCACTAGCTCAGCGAAGAGATGGTGATACAAGTGTAGTATGGATAGTAGATATAGGTTTTTGTAATCTGAAATAACAAAAGCAGCAAGGTAGTAAGTGATAAAATGAGCACAAACGGTATTGCAATGCTTGGAAAAAAGCGCTAGGGTTCATACTTTCACTAGTGCAATCTCTCAACATCACTAACATAATTGAATCATAAGACAATCCCTCAACGTGCGATAAAGAATCACTCCAAAGTTCCTATCTATATCGGAGAAAGTAGGAGGAAAACGTGTATCAACCTTTATGCCTAGATTACCCCAATGTCACCATGGGAACCCGCAAGTTGATTACCAAAACATACATCATGTGATCATGATAGATTACCCCATTGTCACCACGGGTATCATCAAGCAAGACATACATCAAGCAATCTCAAATCCAAAATATTCAACCCAACAAAGGAAACTTCAAAGAGCAGGACTCAATTCATCACAACAAAGATAGAGAAGGAAGAACACCATATGATCCAACTATATTAACAAAGCTCATGGTACATCAAGATCGTGCCCTATCAAGATCACGAGGGAGAGAGATCAAACACATAGCTACTGGTACATACCTCAGCCCCCAGGGTGAACTACTCCCTCCTCGTCATGGAGGCAGCGGGGATGATGAAGATGGCCTACGGTGATGGCTTCCCCCCTCCGGCAGGGTGCCGGAAAAGGGCTCCAGATGAGATCGCTTCAGAACAGAGGCTTGCGGTGGCGGAGTAAAAGTTCTAGGTTACTTTCCGAGGCTTTCTCTATTTAAAGGATTTTTCAGCGTTGGATTCACGTCAAACGGAGCCTCGAGGGACCCATAAGCCTGGGTGGCGTGCCCAAGAGGGTAGGGCATGCCCCCTGAGCTTGTGGCCCCCTCAGGCACCTTCTGGCTGCCTCCCGAAGCTTCCTGGGTCTCTTCTTGTCCATAAAAAATCGCCATAAATTTTCATCGTGTTTGGACTTCATTTGGTATGGTTTTTCTGCGAAACAAAAAACATGCAAAAAATAGGAACTGGCACTGGGCACTAGATTAATATGTTAGTCCATAAAAATAATATAAAAGTGCACCAAAACCATTTAGAATTGATGTAAATATTGCATGAATACTTCATAAATTATAGATACGTTGGAGACGTATCAGTGGAAGGGAGCTAAGGTGCTGTTCTTACTTGAACAAACACCTACTTATGATTATACCCTCCATGCAAGCATCTGCAACTACAAGAGAAGTAATTAAGATAAATCTAACCGTAGCATTAAACACATGGATCGAAAACAGCTTGTCGTGGTTTTGTCACGGCAGATGTCCTCGTGAGAGAACTAAGTCGTGAGGCCATCGCTGCTAGGTGATTGCTTGAACGGGGTTGGGCGGAATCGAGAGACACGAGTTTACCCAGGTTCGGCCCTCTGGATCGAGGTAAAAGCCTACTCCTGCTTGGTTGATATTGATGATGATCTCGATTACAAGGATGCGGATTGGCTAACCTAGCTCTTGAAAGATTGTAACTTAGTTTTTCTGTCCTGGGGGCTCCCCTTTATATAACAGGTTGAGTCCCCGGATCTACATAAGATTCCGGGTCGTACTGTTAACCCGTATCCTACTCTAATTCTTATTCATCTTGTCTTCCAAGTCATGGAGCTCCCATCCGGGCCTTCTCGTCAAGCCGGCCTGTTAGGCTTTCCTTAAGCCGGCCCTTGGACCTCCGAGTCTCCTTGTCTTCATCATCACCCGGGCATGGTTCTGACCCATGGAGCCTGTTGCTCCTGGCCGGGTCAAAGTACTTGCCGGGTCTATATACTGGGGAAGATCCCCAACATTAGCCCCCAGTTTAGCTTGGAATTATCCATGTTAAACTCCTTCCTGAAAATAAGACAAAGGAAAAAAACATGAAGAAATAAGCACCGGATCTATATTTCTTTCTTGAGCCGACGTCTGTACATCCTTTCAATCATTTCCTTCCTTCAGCTGTTTATCCGGGTTGAACTTGTTTGCCGGATCTCATGGTCTCTCAGCACTTAGCATTTTTTGCAGTTTTTCTTCTTGACATCACCTCCTCTGTTCCGCCGCATGCATATAGCCTTACAACGAATCTTTTGAGTGGATATGTCAAATCCTGTCAATGCGGAAATCGAGGCGCCTTTTCAGCCGAAATTTATTGCGCCACCCTGGGGTTTCACCCTGCCGCTTCGGGTTTTACCTCCTTTATAAATAGACCAGCGAGCCCCCAGATCCATTTTTTACCTCGCCTCTTCGAGCCCTTCTTCTTCCTTTTGCTTATAAAGCGTATCTTGAGCTCGTCGCCGTCAACCGCAGCGGGAAACAGCTTCGTCGACGTCGTTGCCGAGTCTCATCAGAGCCAACGTGGCCGCGTTCACAAAGCCCAAGACCTTCAACCGCCTCTTCGCGGATCTGTAAGTACTTCATCCCGTCCATTGTGTTATACCATTGTAGCTCTTCATAGTTCGTCGGAGTTCTTCAAGAACCTGGATGTAGATCTAGTCCATTCCCAACTTATCGTCCATGGGGTGTTATATTGCCTCCGCAACACTTTTAATATTGCCTTAGATCCTCTCTATCACCTTAATGTACTCCACTCGCCGTCACATTTAGTTGTTCTGCCAGACCTAGGGCTTTTCCTTTTTTTCTTTTCCAAACATTTTTCAAATCCGTAATTGTCGTTGAATTTGAACAGTAGTTGTTTTTGATTGCCTTGACCCGGATTTGCTTCACAATCTTACTAGCCCATGCTTTAGATATGTTTTTGCCGACTCTAGGCCTTATGTGCCGGCTCATAACTTTTAAACCATTGATCTCTTAATTTACGCAATCCATGTGCCTTCAATCCGGCTTATACTTTCCTTCTCTTCGCATGTGTAGATCCTTTGTCGCAAACTAAAATCATGGCCCCCAAAGTGAACAAAGCTTGTAACTGGGTCAAGTCGTGCATGACAGAGCTTATGCTCGAAGATTTGGTAAATACCGGGTTGCTCCCGGCCAAGGAACATATTGAATGGCGAGCCGCCGACGAAGAGACCCGGCGAGCTCCGGGCCCCAATGAAATCATCATTTTCGCAGATCACTTGGACAGAGGCTTTCGACCTCCGGGTTCCAAATTTTTCCGTGACGTCCTTCACCATTTTGGCATCAGGCCACAAGATCTTGCTCCCAACTCGGTTCTCAACCTCAGTAACTTCCAAGTCTTTTGTGAAGTGTATCTCCAAATCGAGCCAAATGTCAGCTTGTTTCAAGAGTTCTTTTACTGCAACCGCCAGACTGAATGCAAAAATGGGCCGAGTCTGGAATGTGGAGTTACAATTCAGCGAAGGAGGAACTCGGCTTTCCCTGAAATGGCACTGGCGAGTCACCCCAAGTCATGGCATAGAACTTGGTTCTACTGTAAGGATACATCTCCAGGGCAGCAACATCCATTGCTGGGTTACAGACTAGACCGGCTTGAGGCTTCAAAACAGTTTGACGCTTATGCTTCTGCTGAAGAAAGGGCGGCATTGAAGCCCATTTATTCTAAGATTAATGATTTGGTAGCTCATGGTCTTTCTGGAGTTGATTTGACCCGGTGCTGGATGAGCTGGAGGATCCAGCCCCTCAGCCTCAGAAACTGACTCATGCATGAATACACTGCTGAGCTGGATGACGATTTGCGTTTTAGCAAGCAAAATTTGAATTCCAGCGATCTCATGAAGGCTATGAAGAAGCTTCTCGGCGAGACCGGGGAGAAAATAGGGATTGTGGGCCTCGACCATTTTCATGCTAATAACCCGGCTCCTCCGGTAAGTCACCCTTTTACCTTTTTACTTGTATCACTCGGTTCATTTTACTTTTACTTTGTTTCAATATACCAGCTCACCATTTGCACAGGAGGACTCTGAATGGTGGAAAACTGAACATCAAGTTCCCACCCCTCCTAAGGACGGTAACCAACAAGAGCCGGACGAAGAAGAAAACGAGGTAGAACCTGACTCTCTTGGCCGTCTCTCAAATGAACTTGCTGACATTAACACCTCTCAGGAAAATATCGGGACTAGCCGAGCCGGTGAGGCAGAGGTAAACCCATCTTCTTCTGACTTGGAACCAATTGGTCAAAGAAGAAAACGGAATGCAATCCGTAAGGTACCATTTTCACACCGAGCAGCTCACTTAGTTGAAAACTTATCTTTGAAGAAAACGCAGCACGAGGCCAGCTTGAAGAGGAAAACCCGGGCAAGCTCTGGCGAGTTATCGGATGGACTATCATATCATCCTTCACGTCGTGCGCGAACCCAAGATCGTCTCAACCCGACACCATCACCTAGGGCGGGTCAAATCAGAAACCCACTGAGCCGCTCTAACCCGGATTACCAAACAACCTCTCCATCGTCTGATTAATCGAGCGCCACTCAAATTCCGGTTTTCAACATCAATCGAGGGTAATTGCTTCAAAGAATTTCACATCATATTCCCTTGACTGTCGATGCTCATATTTTGTATTAATCCAGAGCAAAAGCTTTTGTAAAGAACAAAGCTGGCGGGTCTTCTGCTGCCATGACGGAGACTGAGGGAATCCCTTCTCACGACGCCGCAAACAATAACCCGGAGACACAGGACGACCCGGCTGGTCAAGATGAAACGGCTCAACATGTCAACCCGGCGAGCCCTGTCAGTGCCCCCACTCCAATTGAAGAAACAGAAAATCCAACTTCAGAGCCGCCACTGGAGACGACTTATGCTGATGTGATTATTACTGGCGAAAAACATGGTGTTCCTCCCGAGACATCGACTACTTTGACTAAGATCATAGCCAAAGACGAGTCACCAAACAAAGAGAAAGGGAGAGCTAGTCTTTATTTCCAAACCTTCGAAAATCTAGACGTGAATTCCCTGCATCAGGGTTATCTAACCCGGCTATCGGAGAGCCGGGATACTAAAATTGCTATGATAAATACTTTGAAGAAAATTTATGAGGTATGTCTTGTTACTTCATCCCTTGTATGTAGCCTCCAAGTCTTAAGTAGAGAAAGTAGTGATATGCTTGAGACTTGCTTGCATTAAAGCTCCAAACAAACCCGGTTGATATCTTTGACCCGTCCTTGTAATTATCACTTCTGTATTCAGAGGTAGCCCCCAAGCGCCGGGTCATTATGTAATAATGGGCTGGGGCTTTGTAGAACTGAACTGCGAATCTTAGATAAAAGCAAAGAGTAGCCCCCAAGGGCCGGCTCATCATTATATGATGGGCCGGGTCTTCCACGTGACTAGAGGAAAATGATAATGCGTTAGCCCCCAGGTACCGGGTCACTATTTATAGTGAGCCGGGACTTGTTGTTTAGACTTGTAAACCTGCGTAGGGCCAAATGGGAGTCCCCAAGGGCCGGCTTATCATTATGTGATACGCCGGGTCTTTAAAAACTTTTGACAACTGAATGTTGTAGCCCCCAAGTGCCGGGTTGCATGCCCGCAGTGACTCGGGACTTCAGAAAATATGTAGGATTTGAACTGAGTGGTGTAGCCCCCAAGTGCCAGGTCGGCCGCCTGCAGCGACTTGGGACTTCATATAATGTATGCAACTTGAAATATTTATGCAGGATATGTTGAATCAAGCCGAGTCACGGGTTGTCGGGCTGGAGAAACAGGTGACGACAGAGAGAGAGTTGCGAGAAAAGCTGAAAAGCTATCCTCTGACTTCGAAGAATCCCTGATCACTTGCACCGACAAGTTAGAAAAGGCAACAATTGAATTTGCTAATGAGAAAGCCGCTCTACTGAGACGTGCAGAAAAGGCTGAGTAAAAACTTGAGCCGGTGACCCAGGAGTTGCACAAACTGAAAAGCCATATAACCCAAATGTGCATTGCCATCTTTGGTAAACATTCCTCCTCCTGTTATCAACCCGTCAAATAAATCCGGGTCACTGATGTTTATTTTTTGTGTTAACAGGCAGACGAAGTCATAATGTGATGGGACTTCCTTTGGTAAAGTTGAAAGCCATCTATAAATATCTTGAACAGCTTTATGTAGGCGGAGCACATTGCATCATGGCACTGAAGAACACCCAAGCTCCTCATCATCAGATCTTGGAGATGATTAATGATTTTTCCACTGTCCCAGAGTGGATTAAAGAGTTGAAGAGATCGGCTTGCAGACAAGGAGCCATGAGTGCACTCACTCTTGCGAAGGCATATCATCCTAAAATGCAACCGGCTCTCCTTGCAGACGGGTTCCCAGAGCTGAATGCTGATGATTCAGAATTTACTGAGCAAGACTATCTACGCTGTGTACGGGAGACCCGGCTAGCCGCCACCAAGATCGCAGACGGCTTGGATCTGACCAAGTTCCAAGTTGGTTATTCGGAAACAGGAAAGCGCGGGAGTATTCCAAATCCTCAACCCGTCGAGCTCATCCCACCGCGTAAGCAAGCCTTTGCCTCAGATATCAACATTTCAGATCTTCTCAATGAAGACATGGTATTGGAGGCTTTGTCTTCAATCCAGTGGATGCCCGAAAGCCCCTAGACCAAAGAAAAAGAAGACAAGGATCCCAAGGATGCTGATGAGCCGGTGCGCGACGACCCGGCGGCGGAAAGGACTGAAGAGGAGATGGCCAGTGTCAACCCGGTAAATCCAGCTGCCGAGTCTCAGCCAACAACCATTGTTCCACCAGCTTAATGTCTTGAAAACAATATTGATGTGTTTGCCCATATGAGGCATGTAATAGCTGTTTGAGCTTTGAACTAGTCCTTTAGTGCCATCGGGCACTTGTCTTTGAACTGATGATGTTTTTGGGATAGAAGAAATCCTTGGCCGTGGTTGCGGTGCAACCCGGCAATTTATGCTTTGATGTAATTCCTCAAGCTTGTGTTGAATATGATTCGAAGATCATGGTTGGATTGTAACCCGGCAAATCATGTTGCCGGTTATACAAAATAACCATTGAGACCCGGCATTTATAAAGCCGTCGTCTGCAAAATATTAATAACAGATACTAATAATAAATGCAAGATAAGTTACAAGGTAAAATATTTGGTAAAATAAAAAGAAACAGTATAAACTAAAACAGAGGTAAATTTAAAACAAAAGGCCGGCTTTCGAGGCTTGACAAAAAGACCGGCTTTCGAGGCTCGAGTCTGATTCGCTTTCCTGTGGAAGCAGGCCTTGTAGCCTCTTTTGGTTTGTCCTCGCTATCCAGAAAGCCGGCTCTCACGTGACTTAAGCCGGTGTTTTAACTTTGATAAGTTCAGGGTCAACATAGTCCATGATAGGCATCAGTGTGATTGACTTACCAAGCGTTCAGCTGGGTCACCTTGTGGTGAGTAGCATTGAGCTAACAGGCAGGTATAACCAAGTATTATGATGGCATATGCCGGGTCAAAAGGGATGTTATAGCTGAACTCGATGAGTTGGAAGCCCCCAAGTGACCTATGATCAAAGAATAAAGACCGTACACAGCTTTTTGAGGTGAAACGGCAAACTCCATGGTCCAGAGAAGCCGGTTTTATTTCATTGATCATATATATACACATAAAGTATGTACAACCCGAAAGATAACTAAGTCAATAACTTAAGTGTAGTAGGGCCGAAGATGTGCAATATTCCAGGGCCTGCTGCTCTCTTCTTTAGAGGTACGTGATTTATTTGCTTCACGTATATCAACCAGGTAATATGACCCGTTGTTCAGATTCTTGCTGATGACAAAGGGTCCTTCCCAACGAGAAGAGAGCTTATGCTAACCTGTCTGTTCCTATATCAGACGGAGCACTAAGTCACCGTCCTGAAAGGTACGGCTTCGAACTCTACGGCTATGATAGCGACGTAGGTCTTGCTGATATATTGCTGATCTTGACGCTGCAAGGTCGCGTTCTTCCTCCAGGGCATCAAGAGAGTATTGACGGGCTATCTCATTGTCTGTCTCGACATATGCTGTTACACGGGGGGAGTCATGGCGGATATCGCTGGGGAGCACGGCCTCTGCACCATAAACCAGGAAAAACGGCGTATAGCCTGTTGACCTGTTGGGAGTGGTCCGTATACTCCACAAAACCGCTGGAAGCTCTTCAACCCAATAGCCAGGAGTGCGTTCTAAAGGAACCATGAGTCTTGGTTTAATGCCTCGTAGCAACTCCTGATTAGCACGCTCTGCTTGCCCATTGGACTGTGGATGTGCAACTGAAGCGAGATCGAGCCGGATGTGTTCTTTCTAACAAAACTGCTTCTTGGCTCCTTTGGACAGATTGGTACCATTATCAGTGATAATACTGTGAGGGTATCCGAAGCGATAGATTATCTTCTTCAGAAACTTTACCGCTGTTGCAGCATCACAATTACTGACAGGCTCTGCTTCAACCCACTTGGTGAATTTGTCAACTTCGAATAAAAGGTAAGTTTTCTTATCGGAGGACGGCTTGAAAGGACCGACCATGTCAAGCCCCCAGACTGCAAAAGGCCAAGTAATTGGAATCATTCGAAGTTCTTGAGCCGACACATGAGCTTGACGTGCAAATTTTTGGCACCCATCGCACTTGCGGACAATATCCTCTGCATCTGCATGAGCTGTGAGCCAGTAAAAACCATGCCTGAAAGCCTTTGCCACCAAGGACCTTGACCCGGCGTGATGTCCGCAGTCACCAGAGTGAATTTCATTAAGAATCTCGCGACCTTCCTCAGGAGAAACACAACGTTGAAAAATGCCTGTGATACTTCTCCTGTGCAACTCGCCATTGATTATAGTCATGGACTTCGATCTCCTGATAATCTGCCGAGCGATGATTTCCTCGTCAGGAGCTCGCCACATGTGAGATAAGTCAAGTAAGGTTCTGTCCATTCAGGTATGGCATGAACTGCAGCCACTAAAGCAGATTCTGGGTCAGGAATAGCGATGTCTTCCTCCGTCGGTAGCTTGACTGACGGGTTATGCAAAACATCCAGAAAAACATTTGGTGGAACAGACTTGCGCTGAGAACCCAATCTGGACAATGCATCTGCTGCCTCGTTCTGCCGACGATCAATGTGATCAACCTGGTATCCCTTGAAGTGCCCTGCTATTACTGTGACAGCATGCCTGTAAGCCACCATGAGAGGCTCTTTAGAGTCCCAAGTTCCAGAAACCTGCTGGGCAAAAAGATCTGAGTCGCCCAAACATCTGATCCGGCTGAGGTTCATCTCCTTAGCCATCCGAAGCCCATGAAGCAAAGCTTCATATTCTGCTGCATTATTAGTACAGGGAAACATTAGTCTCAAAACATAACAGAATTTGTCACCTCGTGGCAAGGTTAAGACAACTCCAGCCCCCGAGCCTTCCAACTATCTGGACCCATCAAAGTGTATCGTCCAATACGTATGGTCTGGCCTCTCCTCGGGGGCCTGCAACTCAGTCCAGTCATTGATGAAATCCACCAAAGCTTGAGACTTGATGGCTATCCGTGGGACATACTCCAGATGATGTGCTCCAAGCTCTATAGCCCACATGGCAACCCGCCCTGTTGCCTCTCTGTTCTGGATAATATCGCCCAAAGGTGCAGAACTGACAACGGTGATGGGGTGCTCCTGGAAATAATGCTTCAGTTTGCGGCTAGCCATGAACACACCAAAAACCAGTTTTTGCCAATGTGGGTATCGCTGCTTGGATTCTGTCAAAACTTCACTGACATAATAAACTGGCCGCTGAACTGGATATTCCTTGCCTTCTTCCTTGCGCTCCACCACGATTGCTACACTGACTGCTTTATTGTTAGCGGCGATGTATAAGAGCATTGGCTCCTTCTCCTGAGGGGCTGCGAGGATAGGTGCTTCAGTTAACTGCTTTTTGAGGGACTCAACACCTTTATCTGCTACATCATTCCAGACGAAGTTATCTGTCTTCTTCAGAAGTTGATACAGAGGAATTGCCTTCTCACCAAGACGGCTTATGAACCGACTTAACGCAGCAACACAGCCAGTCAATTTCTGGAGAGCATTGATGTTGGCTGGTTTCTTCAGGAAGGTGATGGCTTTAATTTTTTCCGGGTTAGCCTCAATGCCACGTTCAGAAATGAGAAAACCCAGTAACTTTCCTGCTGGAAACCCAAACACACATTTGGCCGGGTTGAGCTTCATCTGATATACGCGCAGGTTGTCGAATGTCTCCTTCAGATCGTCAAGTAGGGTTTCTTTCTTCTAAGACTTGACCACAATATCATCGACATAGGCGTGAACGTTGCGGCCGATCTGTTTGTGGAAACAGTTTTGAACGCAACGCTGATAAGTTGCGCCTGCGCTCTTCAGACCGAACGGCATTGATGTAAAGCAAAATGCCCCAAAGGGTGTTATGAACACTGTTTTCTCCTGGTCTTCTTCCTTCATCTTGATCTGATGATAGCCAGAATATGCATCTAGAAAACACAGACTTTCACAGCCAGCAGTAGAATCAATGATTTGATCAATGCGAGGAAGAGCAAAGGGATCCTTGGGACAGGCCTTGTTTAGGTCGGTATAATCTATAGACATCCGCCAAGTTCCATTCTTCTTCAGGACAAGCACCGGGTTAGCCAACCACTCCGGGTGAAACACTTCAACGATGAACCCGACAGCAAGTAGTTGGGCCAGCTCTTCACCAATAGCTTTGCATCTCTCCTCGTTAAAACGACAGAGGTATTGTAGTCCAGGTTTCATCTTAGGATCCACATTTAGGCAGTGCTCAGCGAGTTCTCTCGGTACACCAGGCATGTCAGAAGGTTTCCACGCAAAGATGTCCCGATTCTCACGGATGAACTCGATGAGCGCGCTTTCCTATTTAGGATCCATATTTGCTCCAAATAGTGAACTGCTGGGATGAGTCGCCAGGAGTGAAATCAACTTGCTTGGTATCTCTGGCCGATTGAAACTTGAGCAGAGGATCAGCCTCAGTGGTAGGCTTCTTGAGAGGAGTCATATCCGCAGGATCAACATTGTCCTTATAAAATTTCAACTCCGCAGCTGCGCAAGCCGCCTCTGCATAAGCTGCATCTCCTTCTTCACATTCAAGAGTGATTCTCCTATCTCCATTGATCATGATAGTTCCCTCAGGTCCTGGCATCTTCAACTTCAAGTAAACATAACAAGGACGCGCCATGAACCGTGCATAAGCCGGTCGTCCAAAAAGAGCATGGTAAGGGCTTTTAATTTTAACCACCTCAAACGTCAGAAACTCAGATCTGAAATTGAACTCTGTGCCGAAGGCGACTTTTAAAGAGATTTTCCCAATAGGATATGCCGACTTGCCAGGAACGATACCGTGAAAGACTGTAGATGACGGTTTCAACTGCTTTTCTGACAGATTCATCCGCCTGAAGGTGTCGTAATAGAGTATATTGATACTGCTCCCTCCATCCATGAGGACTTTGGTTAATTTATAACCGCCAACCTGGGGGGTAACTACCAAAGCGAGACTTCCCGGATTGTCAACCCAGGGAGGATGATCCTCCCTTCGTCATCTCTCTAGACACAATGCTCCAAATCAACGATCGTCGTAGGACGCTTGCAAGTTCCCTGGAAGTTTTTGATGAAGCACTCTTTCAACTCCTGCCAGGTGTTGATTGAATTTGCAGGCAGATTCTTCAACCATGTCCGTGCTGGACCTTCGAGCATCATGGTCAAATACCGAGCACAAACAGCGTCACTAACCTCCAGCATATCCATAGCTAGTTCATAACTTTCAATTCACTCAGCAGGCTCTAGATCAGCTATATAATTGGAGACTTTGCGAGGTCCTTTGAAATCTGGTGGCATACGCTCGTTCCTCAGAGCCGGTCCTAAACACGGAGTTCCAATAGTGCGGTTTGTAACACCAGCGCTTCATAACACGGGCTGGGTTGTGGTGGGTGGGGCTTGTACTGGCTGATGAACATACTCAACGGCTGCGTTACCTGCACCCGCCGTGCGCAAAGCACGCGCATTATCGACAACGGCTTGTGCATCAGAGACTGCCGGACGCGGCTGGTATTGCTGGGGTTGCTGTTGCTCCCTCCGGTGTTGTGCATTGCTCGAGACCGCGGGGGACTCCCTATGCCGGCTCCTACTTTGACTCTGATAAGAAGTAGAGTGGAGTCGATCCGGGCTATGGGAGTAATTCGCCTGCTGCGTGACTGCCGTTTTCAGCATCTCGATTGCCTTCCTTGCCTCGACTTCAAACGGACTATTCGCATTGATGAGCATCTGAGAAAGGTTGTGCGTTGCTGCCCACACGTTATCTACCGGATTGGAAAAGTGGCATGCCGGAGTGCGGAAACGCACCGCTGCTGCTGTGGCTGTTGGTGAGCCGGCGTTTGTCGCTGAGCCGGCTTTTGTTGATGAGCCGGCGGCTGCTGCGCCGTAGCTGATTGGGGCATAGCGGTGACTGCACCCGGCGCTCCCGTGCCGGCTCCTGGTGCGATCTGAAGAGGTGGATCCCGCGGGGTCTGGAAAAGCGTTTGTGGCTCTATCCCGGCCGGAAGCCGACTTTGGTGCCTTCTCCGCTCCACAGTGGATAACTCTCCTTGGCAAAATTCAAGGTGAACCCCCTCGTCTTCCAGGCGCTGGGCTTCCTGAAGGATTTCTCTTTGAGCCATGGCAAGACGTTCGTTTTCAGATTCGATGTTCTTCTGAACTTGGGCAAGCTATTCTCGACACTTCTCGATCTCTGCCCTCCGTGCATCCGCGTTCTCCGCAGTGACCGGGTCCGCCAGGAGGGCTGCAAGCGCGGCTGCTGTATCCACCAATACCTATGAACCCGGAATCCTCGCGCTGGCTCCTTTGGCTTCCGCTGTCCCTCCTGCACCGGTGTTATCTGCCAGATTCTGGCCCGAGGATGGATTTGGCGGAGTTGTGATCAGGTTTCCTTGAGCATCGTAGTGAGGCTGACCCTGGTTCTGACTCCCCGCCATGTCGACCGCCGCATGATGAGTCGGCCCGTATTCCTCTAGACAGATCTCCTCATCCGAGTACCCTCCCAGCCTTTCGTCGAAAAGCGGGAGGATTGACTCGGTTTCTCCAACTGACGACTCCCCATCAGAATTGACAAATGTGTCGCCCCCGGACACAGCATCGGTGGCCGGGTGGAACTCTTGTGAGACGCCCCTGATGAATCCGATGAACTTGCTGGTCTGGCGCGTTGTGACCTGGCGAGGTGTGACCCGGCGGGCAGTCTCGACTGAGTCGGCCGCGTCGCCGGCTGGAAATCTGACCCGCCGATGACGCCGACGAAGAAATGGATCTTGCCGAAGGGGACCTGGTATCCAAACTCAATTGAGTCGGTCTCGGGGCCCCAGCCTGCGTCGTCGATGTAGAGCTTCCTGTGCCGGCTCTTCGTCATCCGGCCGATCGCGTAGGCCTCGAACCCTGGAAGAGCTCCCTCCAATAACTCAACACCACCATGCGCTGGCCCCACAGTGGGCGCCAACTGTCGTGGTTTTGTCATGGCAGATGTCCTCGTGAGAGAACTAAGTCGTGAGGCCATCGCTGCTAGGTGATTGCTTGAACGGGGTTGGGCGGAATCGAGAGACACGAGTTTACCTAGGTTCGGCCCTCACGATCGAGGTAAAAGCCTA
This sequence comes from Elymus sibiricus, assembly GCA_039707655.1. Taxonomy (NCBI): domain Eukaryota; kingdom Viridiplantae; phylum Streptophyta; class Magnoliopsida; order Poales; family Poaceae; genus Elymus; species Elymus sibiricus. Next base: position 404,391,719 of record CM077674.1, on the reverse strand, counting down.
CTACTGCTTGGTTGATATTGATGATGATCTCGATTACAAGGATGCAGATTCACTAACCTAGCTCTCGAAAGATTGTAACTTAGTTTTTCTGTCCTGGGGGCTCCACTTTGTATAACAGGTTGAGTCCCCGAATCTACATAAGATTCCGGGTCGTACTGTTAACCCGTATCCTACTCTAATTCTTATTCATCTTGTCTTCCAAGTCATGGAGCTCCCATCCGGGCCTTCTCGTCAAGCCGGCCTGTTAGGCTTTCCTTAAGCCGGCCCTTGGACCTCCGAGTCTCCTTGTCTTCATCATGACCCGGGCATGGTTCTGACCCATGGAGCCTGTTGCTCCTGGCCGGGTCAAAGTATGTGCCGGGTCTACATGCTGGGGAAGATCACCAACACAGCCCCTCACGAAACAATTCATAAACTGGGGTTTAGACTTCAGTCACTACCGCAACCCATCATCTGCAAACTAATTCCACGATGCCTTCCCCTAGGCCCAAAGATGGTGAAGTGTCATGTAGTCGACGTTCACATAACACCACTAGAGGAAGAACAACACAACATATCATCAAAACATTGAACTATGATCAACTTCACATGATTACTAATAACAAGACTTCTCCCACGTCCTCAAGAACAAATAGAACTATTCACAACTCATAATATTGAACGTGTTCACTGGGTATAAATTTGCAATCAACAATCTGAACATAAAGATCTTCCACCAAGTAAACCAACTAGCATCAAGTACAAGATGTAATCAACACTACTAGCACCCGCCAGGTACCAATCTGAGGTTTGATACAAAGATTGAGCACAAGAGATGAACAAGGGTTTGGAGATGAGATGGTACTGGTGAAGATGTTGATGAAGATGAAGCCTCCCATGATGAGAGGGACGTTGGTGATGACAATGGCTTCGATTTCCCCCTCCTGGAGGGAAGTTTCCCCGGCGGAATCGCTCCGCCGAAGAGCAAAAGTGCTCCTTCCCTAGTTCCGCCTCGAGACAGCGGCGGCTGGTCTCAAAAGTCTTCTCTTAATTTTTTCTAGGGTAAATGGCTTCATATAGGAGAAGATCGCCAGCAGTGGGCCTCTGTGGGCCCTGGGGGGTAGGGCGCGCCCCCTGCCATGTGGGCCCACCGAGGCTCTTCTTCGGTACTTCTTTCTTCCAGTATTTTTTATATATTCCAAAATAAATCTCCGTAAAATTTCATGTCATTTTGAGCTCCGGAGAATTGCTATCTCTGTTGTAGCTTTTTTAGGTCAGAATTCCAGCTGCCGGTAATCTCCCTCTTTCGATGTATCTTGCATTTTTAAGAGAGAAAAGGCATTAGAATTGCATTATAAAGTGAAATATAGCTTCAAAACAAGATAAATAACAGTAGGAAATCATGATGCAAAATGGACGTATCATCCATCACCTCCCAAGCCATGCAAAAAATCTCCGGGAAAGAACAACATACACCGCTTCGAAGTCCCACGAGAGATAACCATGGATAATGGAACCCATTTTTATGTAATGTCATTCTGGGAGTTCTATGACTTCATGGAATGGAGATGTGTTTTTCCTCCATCGCCTATACCAAGAGCAATGGCCTCATCAAAACAAGGAAATGGAATAATTCTCCAAGGTCTCCGCTGTTGGATGGATAATACCGTGCACAAAAGAATACGGGCCAGAGGGCCGCTAAACATACTTTGAAGAGTACACATCGATACGTCTCCAACGTATCTATAATTTCTGTTAGGTTCATGCTATATTTATATCATTTATACATAGTTTTGACACACTTTCCTATGATTTTTATTTAACTAACATATTAATCCAGTGCCAAGTGCCAGTTGCTGTTTTTGTGAAACGGAAATAAATATTTTTTAGAGCGAAAGAAAATCAGGTAAAAATATGTTGCCAGAAGGGATGACCAGGTGACCCACCAGGACCAAGATGAACCGGGGGTGGAGCCAGGGGCTCACGCAGTCCCCCGACGCGGCCTAGGCCCTGGCCATGTGGGGCCCATAGGGCTTCCCCGGGCGGCTCTTCATCCAGACGCCTTTATATATACCCCTTGATCCTTAACTGATTTATACGGATTTTTTACGCTGCCGCCTCTCTGCGTTCTGAGACGATCCAATCTAGACCTTTCCTGGCACTCTACCAGAGAGGGAATTCATCATCTTTGACCTCTCCCTCCACCCCTTGATCCTCCCATGATGATGTGAGAGTAGTCCTCTCTCAGGGCTGAGGGTTTGTAACAGTAGCGATGTGTCCTCTCCCTTTCTCCCTTAATCATGTGAGTTTTCAATCTGATCATGGGTATTGTTAATAGAGTTGAACTATATGATGTATCTCCTATGATGAGTTTCTTTATGTTGGACTGAACCTTGTTTATGTTGTGTATTGAACCTTTTGCGAATCATGAGATCATATGATGCATGTCTAGTATAATTTCCGAAGACACCCGAGGTGACATTGGGGTGACTCTATGGATTAAGATTAGAAAGATAAATATCATAAGGTGATTGTTTATTGTTTAGTATAATTTTTGGGGCAGCCCGCGGTGACATTGGTGTGTGCTTTATGATTTACAAAGATAATCTTTAAGGTGTGATGCTTTACCATACCTACGAGATCTCATCCTATTTTGATTCGATAAAAAAGGGATTTTGGTGTGATTCTTTACCACACTTTGTGAGGTTATATCATGTATTTTAATGAAGTTAATGATGTTGAGAGTTACCACTAGTGAAACTATGAACCCTAGGCCTTATTTCCAAGCATTAAAATTCCGTTTTACTAACATTTGCAACCAGTTATTTTGCTGTTTTAATTTTTCCAAAAATACGAAAATATATCTACGATCCAAATTATCAATATATCATAAAAATTATCAATCTCTTCGCTGAACTAGTGCACCTAAGCAATTGACAGCTATGTTAGGTGTGTTGAGGACACAAGAGACTACTTGTATCTTGATTGTAGGGTAGCTTGAGAGCGGAATACTTTCAACCTACACCTACCATAGATTCAAAAACCTTAGGTCATCCACTTGTGGGAAGTTGCTGTTATCCTACAATCCTCTATGCTTGGAGGCCTAACAAAGTCTATAAGAAATTAAGTGCGTAGTAGACATCAAGCTATTTCAGGTGTCGTTGCCGGGGAGGAGAGTGCTTGAAGGTATCTTCTTTAGATCTTGCAATTGTATCTTTTAGTTTCTTGTTTTTATTTCACTCGTTCTTTACTTTTGCTTATAAAAGAAAACACAGGAATATATTTGTAGTTTACTTTTCTTTCAATTTATTTGAAATACAAAAAGATGATAACTGATATACTTCTCAAAAGTTATGTTGAAAGCCTAGATTCAATACCTTGTCATGATGAAAGAAAGAAAGAAAGAAAGGTTATTAGTATGTACTCTTTGAATATCAATTATGCTAATAATATGGAAGACTATAAGCTTGGGGATGATGTGTTTTAAAATCCTTTTGCTAGTGAGGATGATATGTTTGAAAATCCTTTTTCTAGTGACGATGAAGTGTTTGAAAATATTTTTTCTAGTTATTGTGATAAAACTTATGCCTTGGTATCCAGAGAAAGAGAAACTAGAAATGATGAAATTATTGTTCAAAGTGGGTTTGAATTGGTCAAAACTTTAGGTACTATTGATCCCACTGTTTTGGAGGGTCTTACAATTGATTATGATGAGAACAAAGTTACTATCTATCATGATTATTGTGATGATACTTGTGCTATAAAAAATAATGATAATCATGTTTATGAAACTTGTCATAGTTAAGAAGAGAAATACTCCCCCACTGAATACTGCCATTTTAATGTGCAATTGGTTTATGACAATCAAGTTTCACATGATAGTAATATTGTTGAATTTACTCCCATGGCTACTAATGAGAAGAAATTCACTTATGTGGAGAGTAATAATACGTTTATGCATGTGGATCATGTAAATTATGTTTTATGTGATAGCTATATTATTGAGTTTGATCATGATGCCACTAAATATTATTATGAGAGAGGGAGACATGGTTATAGATATACCAACATTATCAAGTTTCCTCTCTTTATGTTGAAAATTTTAAAGTTGCATTTGTTCAATGAATTATTTGTCCATAAGATGCTTATGCATAGGAAGTGGGTTAGACTTAAATGTGTTAAATAAATGCTTTTTGGTGCTTTCTATTGTGCTTCAAAATAATTATGATTCATGTTTTCTTAGGAGCATCATCTAAAATATCAATGCCTAGCTAAAAGGCATTAAGGAAAAGCGCTTGTGGGAGATACCCAAGAGTTATATTTATCTTTTCTAGAGTCAATAAAGTTGCTATGGTACTGTAGCAACTTTTTTTAATATTTTTCTTTAATAAGGTATCAAGAATTGCATTTAGCATGTTAAGCTTGCAATTATGTGTGGTGTTGTGCTGAAACTGAGATTTTTCTGGAACTGTAAAAATTATTAAAAATCAACAGTACATGATCAAATCATGAAAGTTTAACACAGTTTACGATTATGAGTTCTATGTTATGTGCTAATTTTTCAAAATTTTGTGAGTTATATAAGTATTTATAGAAATTGCATCTTTACACACTACTCTATTTAATAGATTCCTGTTTAACGTGTCTTTAATTAAGTATGTTTGCTTTTTATTGTTCCTATGGGGGCATAGGAATTTCAAATTGCATAGACATGTAGTAGCTAATTATTAGTTACATAGTCATAATTTGTTCACAGCAAGGCATTATTAGAAGTAATTTTTATATGGACTAACCTATCTTACGAAGTCTATGTAAGTTCTGTGTGAATGAAGTTTTTAAGACCGAGGGGAGATAGTGATATGAGAGAAATTTGGAGATGTAAGCACTCAAGCTTGGCGATGCCCAAGGCATCTCTAATAAATTTCAAAGAGGTCTCAAGCTCCAATCTTGGGGATGCCCAAGGCATCCCCCTGCTTCCTCAACAAGTATCGGTTTCTCTCGGTTGGACCTATGATTTTATTTAACCACATATTGTGTGCTAAACTTGGAGCATCATTTTATTTTTCTTTATGATCATTACAATCATCACATCTGAAATATTCTGAATGGAGAGAGTATATGCATGGCTACATATTTTTAGAATTGCTCTATTGTTTCACTTATATCTTTTAGAGCACGGACGAAGTAGAAACACTTTAAACTAACCGTACTTCACTTATATCAAATTTCACGCCAGAGGGCTAGGATGATGTCTTGGCCAGCGCAAAAGTTATCATGGCATTGGGGCCAGATGGCTTTCTGGTGTCGTTCTTCAATAAATTTTGGTGGGATCTCAAACCCCTGATTTTCAACATCTGTAACGGTTCTATCAGGGGTACCATGGACATCGCTAGGCTCAATTACGGTATTTAATTTGCATATGATTGGCCTGGCATCAATATGTTGGTACTAAAATGATACGTATGTATAAGTGGCTTGATAAAATATTCCCATGAGCATTCTCTAGAAATTAAAAATTTGAGAACTGGATTCTTCACTGTTTTGAGATAATTTAATTACAATAGATACGCATTGGGATGGATGAACTTCCATCTGGAAGTGGTTAGTGTGTTAAGGTTGACTGAAGCTAAGCCATTCTTTCACTTAATACACCAAAAAGTTGGGAACTTAAGTAGAGACTGGAGCAAATCAAAGTGTTGATGCGGTGTTGTAAGTAAGCCGGTGACTTTGGTTTAGGCCGGGATGCAAGATGGTTAACTCCTACCGAACTACCCCCTCGGAGTACTTGCTTGCATGGTTCTACGTTATTGCCACAAAGCAAATGTGTAGTATTTTGAGTTCTTTATGATTAATGCGAGTTCGAAACTTTACACACTTCATTTCATCTTTATATTGCTAGCCGCTTCGGTATCGAGCATTGTCCACTCTCACCTCGAGACATGTGCGTACTTCACTGATACATCCAAATCCAAAACAGCCACCATACATACCTATCATGACATTTCCATAGCCATTCTGACATATATTTCCACACAACTTCCATCATGATTTACATTACATTACATCAGTAGAGATGTGATATGTCATTGTCATTTTGCTTTGCATGATCATATATAGCTGGCATGATGTTTATATGGCACAACCATTATCATTCATTTTCATATATGTTATGCTAGATCATTGCACATCTTGGTACACTGCCAGAGGCATTCCTATACAGTTTCTACATCATGTTGATTAGTTGAGTTGAGTTATGGATATATTCAAAAAGTGTATTGTTCATCATTGTAAGGGGTTGCTTCTACCAATAAAAAAAGAGATCAAATAAAAGATGCACCATGGAGGTGTCACCAAAAAAAAGATAAAAAATGGAGAGGATGAGAGAAGGAGCAAATCCGTTATCCTTTTTAGTTTACACTTGTGCTTCAAAGTAGCAACAGTTCTTTGTAGAAAATTATAAAGTGCTTCAAAGTAGCATTGCCGCATTGTAATAGAGTGTTCATGTGCTTCGTGTTTCATATACTAGTGGGGACTTCATGTTATAAAACTTGGCTTGTATATTCCGAGAATGAGCTACCAAAAGTGCTCTAGGTCTTCATGAGCGAGCAAGTTGGATGCACACCCCACTAGTCCATAGGAGAGCTATCATACATTCATAGCTCCTAGTGGATCCATTCCATGACAATCTCTACTCCTTGCATTAACATCAATTATAAGGCCTTACCATTGCCTAATGATCAGCTGCGTTGATGCAAGACTTTCTATATTTTTCACTTATTACAACCCCTTCATTATTCTATTTTCCCTATAAAAGTTAAGGTCTAGACTTGCGCTTGAGTATTGCATGAGTAAGTTGCATGGATAATACAGAAAAACCATGCAGTGATTGAACTTAGTCGACCTTGGGGTTGGTTATGATGAGATTGCCATTAAACATAGAGAAATATAAAGGTTGGGGCCTAGTTTCTAAAATAATATTGACATTCTTTCTAAACGTTTGGTAAAGGGAACGTTGGCTTGATGCATTGATTCATGAAAAGGTAATAGGGAATTTCATCTATGTGCTTTGATATTGTTTGATAATTGTTAACTATAGACAATTGCTTTGCATCGCTATTCTTATGGTTTAAACTTTAACAAGACTACATCAGATAATCATGTTCATGTTAAGGTAGCATTCACAACAAAAATTATTTCTTTTGTCATCTACCTACTCGGGGATGAGCAGGGATTAAGCTTGGGGATCCTGATATGTCTCAAACGTACCTATCATTTTTGTTATGTTCATGCTATATTTATATCATTTATACATAGTTTTAGCACACTTTCCTATGATTTTTCTTCGACTAGCATATTAATCTAGTGCTAAGTGTTAGTTGTTGTTTTTTGTAGTTTTTGTGAAATAGAAATAAATATTTTCCGCAGCCAGAAAAAATCAAGTAAAAATATGTTGCCGAAAGGGATGACCAGGGGACCCACCAAGACAAAGATGGCCCAGGGGCTCACGCCCCCCCCCCCCCCCCCCCGGTGCGGCCGCGTGGGGCCCATAGGGCTTCCCCGGGCGGCTCTTTGTCCAGACGTCTTTATATATACCCCCTAATCCTAAACTGATTTATACGGAATTTTTACGCCGCCGCTTCTCTGTGTTCTGAGACAATCCAATCTAGCCCTTTCCTGGAACTGTACCAGAGTGGGAATTCATATCTTTGACCTCTCCATCCACCCCTTGATCCTCCCATGATGATGCGAGAGTAGTCCTCTCTCGGGGCTGAGGGTTTGTAAAAGTAGCTACGTGTCCTCTCTCTTTGTCCCTTTATCATGTGAGTTTACGATCTTGATTGTGATCATGGGTATTGTTAATGGAGTTGAACTATATGATGTATCTCCTATGACAAGTTTCTTTATGATGGAGTGAATCTTGTTCGTGTTGTGCATTGAACTTTTTGGGAATCATGAGATCATATGATGCATGTCTTGTATAATTTTCTGAGACACCCGAGGTGACATTGGGGTCACTCTATGGATTAAGACTAGAAAGATAAAGATCATCAGGTGATTGTTTAGTATAATTTTTGGGGTTGTCTGAGGTGACATTGGGGTGACTCTAGGGATTAAGAGTAGAAAGATAAAGATCATAAGGTGATTGCTTAGTATAATTTTTGGGGCTGCCTGAGGTGACATTGGGGTGTGCTCTATGCATTAGAAAGATAATCTTTAAGGTTTGATGCTTTACCATACCTACAAGATCTTATCCTATTTTGATTTGATAAAAAAATGGACATTGGTGTGATTCTTTACCAGACTTTGTGTGGTTATATTATGTATTTATTTGAAGTTAATGATGATGAGAGTTACCACTAGTAGAACTATGAACCCTAGGCCTTGTTTCCAAGCATTAGAACTCCATTTTACTCACTTTTGCAACTTGTTACTTTGCTGTTTTTATTTACACCGAAAATTCAAAAATATTTCTGCCATCCAAATTATCGATCTATCATACAAATTATCAATCTCTTCGCCGAACTAGTGCACCTAAGCAATTGACAACTGTGTTAGGTGTGTTGGAGACACAAGTGAATTCTTGTATCTTGATTGCAGGGTTGCATGAGAGCAGAATACTTTCAACCTACACCTCCAATGGATTGATAAACCTCAAGTCATCGACTTGAGGGAAGTAGCTGCTGTCCTACAATCCTTGGCGCTTGGAGGCCCAACAATGTCTGCAAGAATAGAAGTGCATAGTAGACATCACACACTTCCTCTGGACATCCCACTGGCCCAACACCATCTGTCTTGATGTACAGAGCCTAAGCCACCCTTCTCACTGAGGTCGATCGTCGCTCCTTCGATGCCGAGATGCTCCACAAGACCACAAGAATGACAAGCATCACCAACATGAGATCGATCTCATCGGGGCTACCCGCTTCTACAACTCTCGGATGAAGCCATGCCCCTTCGGTGAAGTAGACCATATCCTCAAGAGGATCCTTGACCCCAAGCTATGAGGCTAGATTCATCTGAGGGGGATGGCCCAAACTGCATCTCCACTGCCTTGAGCTGCGAGATATCTCACCTCGCCAACAAGGGAAGACAAGTGCCCAACCATGCCTGAAGTAGAAACAAACTCTGTAAGTCCTATGACGCCCCAACATGTGGCTCAAAAAATCGCATCCATGAGCCCTATAGTCCACCGAGCAAACTCAACACTACCTCTACGCAAGAGGGATAAGCAGATCACGGGTTAACACTAAGCCCTTGTATTTACATTCTGAAATTTTGTCTAAAGCCAAAAGTTTAGGTATTTCTCTCGGTCATGATGATCATCAAATTGTAGCTTCCATTAATTTAATTAAAGATGCGGAATTAGATGGAGCTATTACCATTCTTAAAAGAAAAGCGTCCATGACACCTATGGAGGATGTTGATCCCAATAGCTTGTCCATTAAGTCATTGCAAGGTTTTTGTGAAGACCTGGCAACTGAGGACCTTTCTCATGATGATGGAAATCTGGATAGTCAGACGGACTGTCTGATTGTTCCTGATAAACCTAAGAGAAAACAGATGATTTTTTTTAGGATGTATCTGCGATAAGATGTAGTACTCATATACGTTTCTAAAAGAAGTTTGATTAATCAGATTTGGAATAGCAGAGGTCTAGGTGACCTTGCTAAACACCGATTTCTTTCTGAATTATCTCGTGAGCAAAATTTAGACTTTATAGCCTTGATGGAGACTGGTAAGGATAATTTTGCTGCTCCCTTTTTAAGTCACTTGTGTGGTGGTCTTGACTCTGCTTGGTATTGCCTTCCTCCTCATGGTAGGTCTAGGGAATGATGTTGGGTGTCAATAGGCATTCATTACAAGTACAAAAAGTTGATGTTGGGGATTTCTTTGTGAAATTCCAAGTCCACTCCAGAGATGATGGGTTTGAGTGGGTTCTGATGGCAGTATATGGGGCTGCACAACCAGAGCTAAAATCTGACTTTCTATTTGAACTTGTTCCCATATGTTCTGATGAAACTCTCCCTATATTGGTGGGGGGAGATTTCAATATTATCAGACGGCAAGAGGAAAAGAATAATGCTAACTTCGATGCTCGATGGCCTTTTATTTTCCATGCCATTATAAAAAACCTTGACTTGAGGGAAATTGTTCTCTCAGGACGTCAATACACTTGGGCCAATAACTTACCCACACCCACATATGAGAAGCTGGATAGGATTCTGGATAGTGTCGAGTGGGAGTAAAAATTCCCATTGGTTACAGTTCCGCCGCTACAACAGGGAGTCTCTGACCACACAGAGCTCTTAATGGATTCGGGGGTTGCCGCTCGTGTGGGAAACAAGTCTACTTTCTCTTTTGAACTCTCATGGTTTCAGAAGGAGGTTTTTTATATTGTAGCCACTGAGTGGGCTAAGGAAAACAAAGGATGTACCCAGGTAGAATGATGGCAGAATAAGATCCGCCATCTTCAACAATTCCACAGGGGTTGGGCGAAGCGTATGTGTGGTGTGTATAAGCAAGAGAAAGATATGCTTACAGCCTTGATCGATGCCATAGATGTTAAGGCAGAGAGTGCTTCTATTTCTTTAGTGGAATGTGCTACTAAGCGAGAGGCAGAGAATCTTCTTGCTAAGCTTATGCGTGAGGAGGAAGCCAAATGGCTTCAACCTGCCAAGGTGAAACATGTCCTACAAGGGGACAACAACACCAAATATTTCCATCTTATCGCTAATGGTAAGCACAGGAAAAGAGAATTTTCCAGCTCGAGCAAGATCATCGTACTATTGTCGGTGAAGACCAAATGAAAACTTATATTACAAATTTTTATAAACTTCATTTTAGCTCGCCGGCTACGGAATATGTCCACCTTGATGAGGATGTCATAGGTGATATCCCTCAGCTATCGACAGAGGAGAGTGCCATTCTGATGGCCCCTTTTTCAGAAAAGGAAGTGTGGGATGTAATCTCACAGATGGAACACTATAAGGCACCGGAGCCAGATGGGTTTTCGACTGAGTTCTATCAGAAATTCTGGTCCGTCATCAAGGGTGATATTACACTTATGTTTGCAGAGTTATACAATGATAATTTGCCCTTGTATAAACTAAAATTCGGCATCATCACCCGTCTTCCTAAAAAAGAAGAGGCTATTAAGATACAATAGTTTCGTCCAATTTGTTTACTCAATGCTAGCTTCAAGATTTTCAACAAAGTCGCAAATAATCGTGTGACTGCAATTGCTCACAAGGAGGTGAGACCTACGTATACGACTTTCATGCCTGGAAGACAAATCCTAGAGGGGGTTGTAGTTTTAAATGAAACCATCCGCGAGTTGCACTCTAAGAAACTCGATGGAGTTATCTTCAACGTGGACTTCAAAAAAGCATATGATAAGGTCAAATGGCCCTTTTTGCAACAAGCTATGCGCATGAAAGGCTTCCCGGCAAAATGGTGTCAATGGGTCGACTCATTTGTTTGTGGGGGTGGCATAGGTGTCAAGGTAAATAATAACATTGGTCATTATTTTCGGATGAGAAATTGATTGTGTCAGGGGGACCCTCTGTCACCCATCCTTTTCAATATTGTTGCAGACCTTCTAGCGGTACTTATTAGTCATGCTAACGAAGCGGGTCATGTTGCGGGACTTATATCAAATCTAGTGGATGGTGGAGTATCTACCCTGCAATACTCTAATGACAGTATCATCTTTATGGATCATAACATTGAGAAAGCCAAAAACATGAAATTGATTCTTTATCTTTTTGAATAGTTATCTGGGCTCAAAATAAAATTTCATAAGAGCGAACTCTGTTGTTTTGGAAATGCTAGAGCAGAAGAGGATCAGTACAAACAACATTTTGGTTGTGAGGCTGGCTCATTCCCGTATTAATATCTTGGAATTATGATGCATCTCCATAGATTGCTTAACAAGGAATGGAAAGGTACCGAAGACCGTTTTGAGAAAAAGTTTCCAAGGTGGATGGGAAAGCTCATGTCTTATGTGGCAAGGCTGACTTTGACCAACGCCGTTCTCACAAGTCCACCTATGTTCATGTTATCCTTCTTTGAAATACCCAAAGGGGTAAGGAAAAGGTTGGATTACTACATATCCAGATTTTTTTGGCAATCTGATGAACATAAGCGTAAATATCGGTTGACGAGATAGGATGTCATATGTCGCCCAATGGTCCAAGGGGGTCTCGGGGTGGTGGACCTTGAGATTAAAAATAAGTGTTTGTTGAGCAAATGGCTCCACAAGCTAGTTACCGTGGACGGTGTATGGCAAGAATTGCTAAGGAATACTTATATTCTAAAACCCTCTTTGTGCGTCAGGCAAAACCAACTGCTCGCCCTTCTGGAAAGGCCTCATTGGGGTCAAAAATGACTTTTTCTGCAGAGGGACATTTGTGGTAAGCAATGGCCTAACTACTAGGTTCTGAGAAGATGCATGGTTGGGGGACACGCCTTTAGCCATGCAATATATGCGCCTCTATCATATTGTGCAGCGGAAAGATATCTCTATTATCTCTCTGATGGGTCAGGTTCCATTGAATGTTGCCTTTCGAAGACCACTGATTGATGAAGAATGGACGGACTAGTTAAATCTTGTTGAAAGGCTGATGATGGTCAACCTTTCACATGAATCAGACAAATTCCGTTGGAAGTTAACTACTTTCGGTATATTCACAGTCAAATCCATGTATACTTACCTTATCAACGGTGGGCAACCTTTCCACCACAAATATATTTGGAAAATGAAAGTCCCGTTGAAAAATAAAATCTTCATGTGGTATTTAGACCGTAAGGTCATCCTGACTAAAGATAACCTAAAAAAACGAAATTGGCAAGAATGCACTAAGTGTTGCTTCTGTGGTAACGAGGAGTCGATACAACATCTATTGCTTCACTGCCCACTTGCCAAGCTATTGTGGCGATCTGTCCATATAGCCTTTAATCTAACTCCACCCGTGAGTAGTACGAATATGTTCGAAAATTGGTTAGTTGGGGTGCATCCCAAGTTGAAGTCTCAGATCCATGTGGGAGTCTGTGCTTTACTTCGGTACATTTGGAACACCCGTAATGATTGTATTTTTAACAGAACAAAAACTCCAAACTATTTGCAGATTATCTTCAAAGCCATCAGCTAGATACATACATGGTCGGTACTTTGCAAGGAGGAGGAGCGGGCGTACAGTCTCTGGGTGGAACCGATGGGAGACGGTCTCCCGGGATTTGTTCAACCGATTTGGTTGGCGGCCTATTTGTAGGATATGTTATGCATGACGCTCATTTTCTTACATCTTTTTTATTGCCCTTGAGGTAGCCATTGGTGTCATTTTATTTGTTGAACTTTATTGTATTTGGATGGTGAACTTTGGATTATTTAATAAAAGGTTGTGTGCATCACTCGATGCAGAGAACGAGGGCGTTCCCCTCTTTTTGGAAAAAAAAAACACTTGTACCTGTACGTAATCAACGAATTACAGTTGAGTCAGTAAGTGTACCGAGGCTGTAGCGTGCGTGCCAGCGTGTATGCATGCATGTGTGATGGGTAAGTCATCCTCCACCGCAGCGTGCCACGTGTATGTTACCTCAAGATCCACATTGATGGGGCGCTATCACGATCTGGGGAGGTGTGTGTGCGCTCCCAGTGCAGTGTGTGGCGATGGAAATTGTGACACCCCGAAATTTTCAAAACTTGTTTGAAAATTCAAATTCGGTGCTTGCTTGAATCAATTCAGAAAAATAAAAATAAAATATCAAATTCCTCTGTGCATTGGACTGAATCTTCCTCAGCCCAGTTCCTTTCCAGCCCAGCCCAATTCCCTTTCTTCCCTAGGATCACGCCAGCGCTGATGCTCGCGTTCGCCGCTGCCAGTTCGCCCAGTCCGCTGCCGCCGCGACGCACTACCCTACTCCGCGCTTGTAGCCGGCGTCAGCAACGCCGCACGTCACCTTCTCCTTCGACCGCCCATGCTCCGCCGCCCTTGCCCTCTCTCTCACTCTCTCTGCGTTGGCACTAGAGCCATCACCCCTGAACTCGCCCGTGTCTTCAATTTGGGTCATTTGTCCCGGCAGCACTGTCGTCGCCATCTCCTACTCCGGCTAGGTACGGACTGGATCCACCTCGCCGTCGCCACCTCTTTTCCACCTCGCTTGTCTCCTCTTTTTGCCCCAATTTTTTATCGACCCGTCGCCAAGGATCTCTCAGACAGCTCATCCTCCCCGCCCGACGACCACGATGCCGGAACGGTCCTTCCCGTCACCGTCGGCCACCCTATGACCTCGCTCTCTTCTCCCCTTCCCCCCGAGTCGCTCGATCAAAATCATACGGTTACCTCTCCGCATCTGTCTATCGGGCCGAGCCCACCTTCCTCTCCACTGTATTACATCCGCCTTGGCCCAGCACTGTAAGGAATCGGCCTGTTCAGCCCGTCTACGGTTAAAACTTTTTTTTTCCAAATCCTGTCCAAATAATCCCACGGGAATAATAATTACATGTTACTGTCACCGAATCATAAAATCCAAATAATATGTCCATTTCGATCGACTCATCGCTTTGAATTCAAATATCCATTCCATTGATCAAAAAACAATTTCCTCTGGCTTCCAAAAATAAAAAACAGAACCATTTGAATATAAGATAAATTCTCTTTTGTTTGTATTTTGTTCTCGGCTTGCATTTGCAAGCCCAGACTTATGTGAGTTTGGATTTTCTTGCTATAGGACGCGATACCGATGATACAATACATTCGAGAGTAGAGGAAGTATACCAGACAACTAAAGAGCTAATTGGATACATGCACTTAGGCAAGTCACTGTTTTATTGTCTTTATTGAACCTACATGTCATTTCTATTTATTTACTTTTATGCAAAAGATAAGTAGTTTAGATTAGTTACTGTTTTGCATGCTAGTTGTATATTGCCACACTTTAGGATGGCACATGCATGGTGCCATTTTGACATTTGATGCCATATTCATCTTGAAAACTATAGTTGGTAATCACCTCCAATGATTGTTGGG
The DNA here is from genome assembly GCA_039707655.1 of Elymus sibiricus. Classification (NCBI taxonomy): domain Eukaryota; kingdom Viridiplantae; phylum Streptophyta; class Magnoliopsida; order Poales; family Poaceae; genus Elymus; species Elymus sibiricus. The sequence continues at coordinate 404,376,711 of CM077674.1, read as the reverse complement.
CATATTTATCTTGAAAGCCTAGATGAGATTAGATGAGATTATGGTCATGTATAATGCCACCAAGGATAGTTAGAAATATTTTATTGCCATGGTATTAAGATGTTTCATTGAGGTCACATAAAATGACAACCCTGAACACATGATTCGCTCAACCACATGTTTGACTTTGTCAAACCTGATTTATTAGTCTGCTCTGTCCAGTGGAGAACTATAGATACCAACTTGTGACGCCCCCGAAATTAATCGTTCACTAATCATACACGCAGCATGCACGATCAAGATCAGCGACTCACGGTCTAATATCACAGCACAACTCTAGACACAAAAGTTAAACATAAACATCATATTACAAACCAGGGCACGGGGGGCCATAATACATCAGTCATCAAACAGGTATCATCTGAGTAGAGATCAGATTCACTTAGGTTTTGCCTTAAGAAGGCTGAAACATGAAACGACACTGATCGAAAAGGCAAGGCCTCCTGCCTGGGACCTCCGAACTACTCGTCATCGTCGATCTCCACGAAGTAGCCAGCTGCGGGATCTCCTGCCTGCTCGGCTCCATCATCTGAACGCAGCAACCGGGTTGTAGAAAAAGAACAGCAAAGCAACGGTGAGTACTCATCCAAAATACTCGCAAGACTTACATCAGATCTATACTAGGTATGCATCGGTATCAAAGGAATGGGACTATATCTTTGGACTATATTGCAGAAATGCCAGAATAAGGGGGAAGAAGCTCAACCTAGCGAAGACTATCTTCATCTTGCGGCAACAAAAGAGAGGAGCATATATTATATCAACTTGTACTCATAAGCAGCAACATACCCAGAGATCCTCCCCTCGTCACCCTATGAGGAAGCGGTCTCCGAGTATTCCTATCTATTGTCTTGGTGTATTTTATCCAGTATCCGGTTTAAGTTGTAAGAAGATCGGGATACAACACCAAGCGTCCTGTTACCGTGGACACGGCTATTCGAATAGATTAATTTCCCTGCAGGGGTGCACCACATAACCCGACACGCTCGATTACCTCTGGCCGGACACACTTTCCTGGGTCATGCCCGGCCTCGGATGATCGACACGCCGAAGTCCTACCTAGGCTCTCCAGAGAGGTCACACGCCGGTCTACATCCTAAGCGCGAAGGGCTGTTCGGCCGCTCACCCTAAGCGCTCCTTCACGTTACGAGTAGTGTACCCAGCCTCACCACTTCATCTATGGATATCTGCTGGCCTCTGTGCTGCATCTCTAAACTGGACATCTGACAGAGCTTTCGGTAAGGAACTGACGACGCCGAGGGCCCCATAAACCATTATCCCGCGTGGCGGTCAGTGCGTATAGGCCAGTGGCCAACTCAGATCAAATACCCAATCTCGTTAGCGCATTATTGTCAAGTACTCACGGACACGCTCAGGGCCAGGCCCATCCCGGATGGTCTCCGCCTACCCTGTCGTTCCGCCGCAGTGCATCACTCGCGGGTACTCTTTCCGAGACGACCCGACTTTAGTAGAACATGTATAGTATAATGCAGTAAAATATATCCGTGATCATCGCCCAAAGGGATCACGGCCCGATAGTATAGCATGGCAAATGGACAAGGGTGAAGGGCCACTGATGTGACACTAGCATAACTATACTAAGCGTGATAGGATAACAGGTAATTATCAACAGCAGGTAACAAAAGTAGGCTATGCATCAGAATAGGTTCTACCGATAACTCAACAACGGTATCATCATCTAATGCAAGAATGAGAGAGAAGGAATGATCAAGGGGGTTTGCTTGCCTGGAAGCTCTGCTGAGGCAAACTGGTCGTCGGGGACGTAGTCATACTCCTGGTCTATTGAAGTCTCAGGGTCTACCGGAAAATAAAGCGGGAACGAAATAAACATCGGGCAAACTGTAACACCCCAAATTTTAATAAAAGGTTTTTGCAACTAAAACTTTGACATAAACAATTTTTGTCAATTAAATTGGATCTTTTAATAATTTCAAAAGCCTTTTCTCCTGCTTTCTTTTTCATCATTTCAGAAATTTTTGGGGAAAAATATTGAGGGTCTTAAATTTTTTTCCCAACTCTTTGATTACTTCTTAAATATCAGTAGGAAATATTTTCACAATAAAATTTGCCCAAAAATAATCCTTTTAATGGCATTTCCAAACTCTGAATAGCTCCTGTTACACTAAAACTATTTTAAATAAATTCTATAAAAATGCCACAAACTTATGGGAGACTCTCTTAGGCCTATAGATCACTTCTGTGCAAAAACCCATCTTGGTCATTTGAAAAATTTGAGCAAATCATCCTCTTTTCCATTCTGGTCCAGATCCAGCTTTTAACTACAACCCGAATTTTCCTTGCTCAAACAATTCTGAGATTTTTCCATCCTGTAGTCCCTCCTAAGAGACTCTTAAGTCCAGGAGCTCAGCTTCATTTACATCTTCTAAGGCTACCAAATAATTCCTCCCAGTTCTGGTCCAGAACTGAATTCCAACAAAACTTGCACTAGCAAGTTTTGAATTTTGCCAAACCAACCCTACCACACTTCTCACCATCCAATGAAGCATCATCCTGATAATTTTCACAGCCAACAAAATCTCCTAGATAGCCCTGGCATTCTGTCGAACAACTTGTGGGCATGGCAGAAATCTTGGATCTTTCTGAACTGCACAAATGACTTGCTTTTCTAGCCAAACCATCATGTCCATCATCTCTAGAATCCCCAGGAGCATCACCCTGCCAAAATTCATCATCCGAAAAGCCCTTTAGGTCGCTGTGACATTTCGTCGAGCAGCTCATGTGCGTGTCCAGCGCGCGAGCAGAGCGCCTGGACTGCAGCCGCCGGCGCCCGAGCCCCTATCGCTCCTCTGCTCCCCCCCCCCCCCCTCTCGTCCTGGTTCTCCTCTGGATCCACCAGATCAACCCCCGAGGCCTTGCCGACATTCTCCCTTGGCCGCTAGTGCCGGCTAGCCGTCGCTATCCCCACCACCCGTCGCTGTCACGCCACCGTCCACGACGCGTGGCTCACTCCCGGGGCAGCCGACAAGTCATACCATCACTAGGGCCACCTACCTATCCACCAACCTCAGCTGCCTCGCCACCGACCACAACCACCTCAACGGCGCCGTTAATGGCTGCCCGCCGACGTGCCTCCTCTCTGGAAACGACGAACCGCCTCTCCGGCGCTATAAAACGCACCCCCGAGCCCGCATACTTCCACAGCACTTCCCCTACCTCCTTTGTAAGCCACCCGAGGTAGCCACATGGCCGGGAGTGGCCGTCTCCCTCACCTCCGGCCGAGGCGCCTGCCGCCACTCCTCTGTCAAATCCCACGCCTCCAGAGCCCCCCTCGCCTCGTTTTTCTCTTCAATAGCCTCCAATGGAATCCGCAACTCCATTCCCCCTTCCAATTTCACCTGAGATCAACCGTAGGCGAAATCCCTAATTTTGCCCCGCCGGAGCTCTCGGGAGGATCTCGTCGCCGGCGATGCGGTGACCCCCGGAGGCCAATCCGCTGCTTCCCAGGTCCGCCTCGGTGTGAGGAGCATGCCCGTGGCCTCAGCTTCCCAAACGGCGCCGCCGTTCACCGGCAATCGCCGCCGGCAGAGTCCCCTCCCTCTGTTCCCGCGTGGTTGACCTCGACCAGGGTCAAACCTAACCAGTGGGCCAGGTGGGGCCCACTGTCAGTGACCCAGGCCGCGCCGACGCGTCGGTAAGTGGAGGCGTTTTCCTCTAAATACGTTTTCCCTATTTAGAAAGTGTAAACCGAAACGTTTTCTTTTTATAGTTCTATTAAAAACAAAATTTTGACTAAAGTTTGACTGCCCCTAACTTTTTAAATATAACTCCAAATGAACTGATTCTTTTTCCTACAATATTTAACTTTCATCTAGTTTATTTTAGTATTTATTTAAAATAATAATTGAAACACTTTTTAGCACTGTTTTAAAATTATGTGGTAATTTCATTATTTTGAAAATAGGCAAAAGGAGGGATACATTTCTTTTCAAAGATTGTGGGGGCATATCCAACACTTCTAAATACCTGAGGCAAGCATCTTGAACCCTGGATATAATGATTGTGTGGTGGTTTGCTTGCTAGTGAAATTTGCATGAATATGTCATTCCCGAAAATTTAACCTATGGCATGATTTATGTACTTGGTTGCATGGCTAGTAACTTTGGTTGTAGGAAAGCATGTGGTGTGGTGTGGGCATGTTTTCCTCCTACTGTGCAACGTTGTGCTTGTCATGACTAACTTGCAGGAATAGGTACAAAGGAGTTCTGTTACCGACAGGAGGGTGATCACGTCGGAGCGTGATCATGCCTCGGTTGTTATGCATGTTGGGACCTGCTAGGGCTGTGGCCCTGTTGTGGTTTTGTTGTTAAGAGGAGACATATTGTGCTAACCACTGCAGGAATCATACTCCTCCTGAGTCGACCATAGATCGCGTCTTGTTCCGTTAATCCCTAGCTGAATTCGTGCTACCACATGTCCCTCCGTGGAGGGTATGATTTAATAAGTTGCTAACCCCTTCCCTGCACACACCACACAGAGAGGCCACGATGACGGTTCCACGGCCAATGGGTAATGCCGGTCATCGGGTCAGGGGGCATGAGCGTTTCCGGTTGTAGCCGAAGAGGGGTAGCACCCCTGTGTATCACGCGCGTTATAAATATGTTCGTCTGCTCATGCTAGGTTGTGACCACTCCGTCTTAAGGTTTTTATTACCTGATGTTCTGGGTGATTTCGGGCATCGGAGATAATTAAAACCGGTGTGTGCTGGTTTGGTGTGTTTGCAACCCAAAGATCGTAATCGGAAATCTCTCGCTAAACACTCCGGTGTTGGCGAAAGGAAATCCTTTACTTGTGGGTAAAGAGTACAACCTCTGCAGAGTTTAACCTATTCGAATAGCCGTGTCCACGGTCAAGGACGACAGTTGGGAAGGGTCAAGTGTCGGTCTTCGGAGGAAATAATTAAGTTGATCATGAATCACTTTTGAAGGATGATTATTATTACTGCTGATGCTATTGTGAATATTATTGTTAATGCTATCATGAATATTGTTGTGGACTAACCTCTTCTCTTATATGAATTACCGAGTATCTGTTGGAAGGTTCTGCCTCCCGGATACTTGCATGTTTTATTTTTCTTATAAGCCCTTTATGAGGTGTCGCTCAGACGCCCGACTGTGGCATTCATTTTCAAAACCTTTCGAGGCGTTGCTTCAGACACCCGATTGGCATTTCTTTTCAAGACCTTTCGAGGCGTCGCTTTTAGACACCCGATTGGCATTTCTTTTGGGTTTCTCAGGACGGTCCTACCTCCAGAACCCATCTTTCTTTTGGTTTCATTTGGATTAAAGCCCTTTTCGTGGCGTCACGAAGACACCCAACTGTGGCATTCTTTTATATTTTTCTCTTGGGTTCTTTCGGGACGGTTCTACCTCCTGAGACCCGATTTATACTTTGAGTAACATTAATAATTACTTATGCCTTATTGTTACTATTAACTAATCTTTATTTCCTATGCATATATAAGGTTCCCATATGACTGCATACTGTTATGCTTAGGTTTACTGCATGCCATGCCATGATGATTTTTGTACCTGCATGAAAGTTTAATTGCATGCATTCTGCCTGCTTTTATTATATCTTTTGTTCATGATGTTTGCGAGTACATTGAAACGTACTCACTGGCTTGTCCCTGGCTATTTAATTGGCCAGGTCAGGATCACAATGAAGAGAGCTACGACGACTCCATGCGGACTAGGAGCCTGAGATAGCGGCCGTGTGAGATAGGAGTTATCCCGGTTAGCCGTTCCTGTGGATTGGAGCCCCACCAGAGTTGGAGATCCACAAGCCACTTCCATCATCCGCTGTCAGATATCATTGTTGTATTATTGGACCTTCATGGTCTTGTATTCAATTCTTGTAATTGCTTGGTAATCTGTATCAAGGACGTGTCCACCAGTAACAATGTTCTTGGGGCTGGTGATGACACGAGGGGTTATTTCTAGGGTTTTATGTCCCGGAAATCCGGCCCTGACACAAACAGATGCAACAATATGCATGGCATGGTAAAATAGGATGCAGGGGTGCTCTAATGCATTACTAGGCATTTTAGTTGAAGTGGGAAAATAATCTGAAATTATTTTCCCAGGTTCAGGCACTATTGATCTACTGAAAAGGGGGCAAAAGTGTAATGTTGATCATGTTAGAGGTATTTGTCATGCAAATGGATGACATATTCGGATTCGTTACATTTTTCTGATCATTTTTCATATATAAATTATTTTGATCCGAGTTACGGTTTATTTTATATGAATTTTCAAAGTTTTATTGAATTTCTAGAATTTTCTAAATAATTTATATTCCGAAATTAATAGCTAAATTGCTACGGGTACCCAGTGAATGTACCCAGGGTAGTGCATGTGTGGCTGACTAGTGGGGCCGGTCAATGCTGACGTGGCCAGGTCAAAGCTGACCTGTGGGGCCACCCAAATTAGTACTAATCTAAACAGGAAAATAAACCCAGGGTTAATTAACCACTGGGACCCACCTGTCAAAGGGTCAGAGGGTAATTAACCCGGTCATTAGTGCTAACTAATTGTGCCACGTCGGCGGCCATTACCGGCGTTAAACCGGCGCGGCGGAGGAACTCCGGCTGGCTGTTTTCGGCGACGGGGGCAGGCGCGGCTTAGGGCGTTCGAAAGCCCAGAGTGCAGCGCGTCTGGTGGCGGTCTCAGGACGGCCGGGGCTCCGGCGGTGAGGTGCATCGGCGGTTGCGTTCGGCTCCGATGGGAAACGAGCGGCTTAGCTAGCTAGGTAGGATCTACGGCTCTCCAGGAGCATGCTAGAGCGGTCAGACGAAGCTGAGGGGCTCGGGAGCGTGGGTCTCCACGGCCATGGCGGCGGCCGGACTTTGACTGCAGCAGCAGCTCACCAGAAGCTCGAAAGCGAGCAGCAAGGAGAGGGAAGAGAGGCGGAGCTCACCAAGGGGGCTCACGGAGGCCCTTTGGGTGTTCGGGAGCCCAGCAGAGCATCGAATTTGGCGATGGCGTCACGGCGGCTGACGGGGACGAATAGGATCGGGCGTCGTCGACGTAGCGGCTCGTCTCAAACCAACAGGCTCAGGCGATGCACATATCGATGGCGAAGCCGATGGGCATCCTTCGGCGGCACTGGAGGCTCGGTGGCCGCGTCAACTGGGGTGGCACGGCGGCGGCAGCGGCGGGTGCCGAAGAAATGGAAGGGAGCGAGCGAGAGAGGGGAGCAGTGGCATGTTAGGGTTGCCAGGGAGAGAGAGGAGAGCACGGGGGTGGTCCTTATCCTCCTAGGGACCCGTGGGATGGACGACAGCGCGAGATCTGCGGCGTGGACGGCGTGCTCTACCTCCAGCGCGAAGGGGGATGAGCAGCAGGAAGGAGATGACGCGGCGGTGGGCTGGGCCTCCCCCGTGGCGACTTGAAGCCCAGGGGCACAGTGCCCCCTTTCTCTTTTTCTTTTCTTTTTCTGCTTTCTTTTTCTTTCTCTGTTTTCCATTTATTTGAGCTAGCATTTGAATTTTGTTTAATGTGGGATTTGGCACATAAATGCAATGCAATATTCTGAGATGGTGCACAAAATTTGGGGCCATTTTGAAAGGTTTAGATTTTTCTTAGCATTTAATTAGTCCAATAAGGTGTTGTTGGTCCACTGTTTTATTTTCCAAGTGTACATAGGGAATTTTAGTGAGGTTGTTTTTCCTAACATAAATCTTTATGGATTATTGGCAATATTATGAACATTTTTGTTCCCATGTTTGCTGAAGTTATATTTTGACTTGCAATTTGAATTGAATTAGAGGTGGAATTTGAAATGAGATATGAATTTAATGATCATTAGCACTCTAATGATGATGACTTGGCATTCTTTAGATCCTGTAGCTAATACATGGGGGTGTTACACACAACTTTTGCCTATAGGGCTACAACTGAAAGACACTTAGGTCTGGGGTAAATAGACCTAACCTTTGGCCGGGTTATGCTCTCAGATGCTGAGTGATTGGGTAACTTTCCAGGTGGGGACTTCAGAAGATAGAGCAGATAAAAATTCTTCTTATCTTATCTCTGTCAACCCACCAAGCGGCGTGTGTCAATCTTGAGTGACAATATGAGGTATAGATATCATGTGGGTAAAGTTGGGCAAGTCTGCAGAGTCAAAATAAATGATAATCATGCACACAATACATTTGGATGAATGAAGATGGGTCTAAATTACTCTTCCCTAATAGAAATGGAGGATTTGGATATAATGAGAATTGATTATGGTGTTATCATGAAAAGTGCCGAGAAAGGGATTGATTGAAAATTAAAAGTTGCCACGTCAGAACTCAAGTTTAAAGAATGTAATTTCCCAATGATAGGATATATTTGAAGAGTTATGCATCTACCAAATATTGCAACACCACATCCCTCCTTTTGAAGATATTAGCATGTAGATAAGTAGGGATTTTCCTATAGTGGCTTGCTGAGTACCTTTGTACTCACCCTTGCCCATCTTAATCATAGATAAGCCATACGAAGGTGAAGAACCAGCACTGGATCCCAGGCCGGCTGTGGTGCTGGCGGTGGGGATTTGAGTCCGGGAGAAATACTTGGCCAGTCTCGCCGGCGTCGATGCCCGTGGGCGTTGTTTCCCTCACCGGAGGCGCTGGCATGGACCCCTCCCCCTCCCCCCTCCCCATTACTGTCTCCCAGGTGAAAACCCTTAAACTTTTGAATTGGATGGTTGCGGCGCTTTCGGGTATCATGATTTTCTTGAAGGCACCATCTTGGGAGCGTAGGTGGGTCTGTGGGTGTGCCATTGTGTGGGGTGTGGGGGTGTGGATGGTGGTTGGTGGGCGGCGGGGCGGCCGAGTGTTGGCGTCTCTGATGCTGGTGGCGAGCAGGTCTATTCCATAACTTTTCTGTGTGCTCTCCTCTATGCCGCGTGTCTCTGTTGGCCGGTGTTCGGTGCTGCGTGCCCGGGCGTCTAGGGATAGGGTTCCTCTCTACCGCTGGTAGTAGAACGGCGGTGATGGAGAGAGCCACATGCTTCTTCCTGAGGATCCAGTTCTGCTTCCGTAGTGTTCGGTGCTTCTCCTCGGCAGCGCTGCTTCTTTCTTCTTCTTCTCCCTAGCCAGCAGCTTCTTCTCTTCGTGTTGACGGTTTCGTGGCTTTTGGCGAAGATGTTCTCAAGGTTAGTTTGGCGTGGCGAGGTGGTCATGCTCGGAGCCTTTCTCCTAGGGGTTCTGGCATCAGTCTCCATCCAAGTTCTAGGGTGAGCGTCTCCATCAGCCGACGGTGTAGCACCCTTCGATCCAGGGCGAGGGAGCAGGGGCCTGGCGAAGGCATGCCCTTCCTGGCCGTATAGTTTTCCTCTTGGGCTTGCCTCTTCCTTAGCTCCGGTGCTCCAATCGCGGACAAGGGTTTCGATGACTTCATGCTATATTTCTTTGTTATGCTCAGTTGTTTGCTTGTTGTAATCCGCGGCTTTGTAAGCTGTTCCGTCAGCACCAATGTACCCTGCGGTTTGGGGCTTTATTAATTTAACACTAGTAGAAAAAACCCTTAAAGGATTTTCCTACTAGCAGCGTCTCACCAAAACCGAACGCGGCAACTATTTTCCCAAACTACCAGCAGCGTCTGACATGGGCGGAAACATCGCTGACACCTCAGTAGTCAGTACTGGCAGCGTCCGTAAGAAGTAAACGCTGCTAGTACTTTGCACCCTGCATCCTTGCGGGCCAGATAACTTTAGTAGCGTCCGGGTAACAAGAACGTCGCTGGTAAAGTAAAGTTAAGCAGCGTGCAATCTGTTGTTAAACGCTGCTAGGTTTATTATGTCAAAAGATATCAGTTGTTTGTATAGTTAAATTTTAAAAACTTTGTACAGTGAGTTTCTGTGGTTTAATTATATATTGCACTAAAATGACATAGAGTTGACCTTAAATAGCTAACAGACATAACACTAGCAGCGTTCGATGGGCCCTGAACGCCGCTAGTTCTTACACTAGCAGCGTTTTCTGGAGCATAAACGCTACTAAGATAATTATATTATTAAGTGAGCTTTACATTTCTTTGGAGCCTAAATTAAATCCATAATTGGATATGTAAAATTAAAAAGGTGCATACTACGTATATACAAATATTTGGAAACATATGAATGACAACACCCTACGTACCATCTCTCTCAAACATGGCAGACTCTAGCTTCTGCAGGCCCCCTTCGAAACTATCATAAAAATTTGTCGTGTTTGAAATATCCCATAAAAATTAAGGAATTTTTCTACTACTATATAAACACTTAAGTATACACTACAACTATTTGTTGAAAAAATTGGAAGGCGCAAGAGAAAGAGTAGAGCTTAACATAATTAATAAACTCCTAAAATGTAGAAAACTTACCAGCAACGTCTCGTCCCAATCAAACGCGGCTACTGTGATCCCTAGCAGTGTTTGCCGTAGGTCAAACACTTCTAAGGGAACTATATGATTAAGTGAGCTTAAATTGTTTTTGCATCCTCAAATAAATCCATAATTGGTTGTATAAAATTAAAATGGTGCATAGTGAGTCTATACAAATATTTGGAAAAATATGAATGACAACTATGTACCATCTCTCTCAAACCCGGCGGACGCTTCTGCTGGCCGCCCTTCGAAACTAGCACACAATTTTGTCGACTTTGAAATATCACATAAAATTTTAGGAAATTTTGAACTACTATGTTGATAAAAACTAAAACCATTGTTTCATACAAATTGGATTGCAAAAGACAAATAGTTGCCCTTAATAAACACCTAATCAAAATTGGGTACACTCTAGCAGCGTGTATTAGCTAGGAGACGCTGCTAGAGTAAACACTAGCAGCGTTTGCTGCGCGGGAAACGCTGGGAGTACATTTTGCAGCAGCGTTTATTTACATCATAAACGCTGTTAATTTCTTTATTTAAGGCAGCGCTCTTTACTCTTGGAATCAACAACATATTTTATTATTTATTTTTTCTACTTGCAGCGTGTGAGGTCTGCCAAACGCTACTGATATTGAACATACGAACCGTCACATCGCGCGGTATTAACTTCCCGTTCTATCTCTCATTTCACTCTCTCTCTTACTTCACTCTCTTCCTCTCCCGTCGTCTCTCTTCCTCCCCGAGCGCGGCGATGCCGACGCCTCCTCACCGACGACGCCCCCCCTACGTACCCCGCGTGCTGCGCCGACGACGGCCGGCGTGGACCGATTTTGATCGGTCCACTACACGCGGCGGACACTTCGGCGCACGACGGACGACACGAAGCGCGCCCTCTCCCCTCCTCGCCGACGACACTTGTCCCCGCCGACCCCGACGCTGGTGAAGTAAAGAACATCCGATCCACACCCTAGCCTTCTTCTCTTATTCTTTTTCTTACATTATATTTTTCAATATATAGCTCGGTTTTAATTAGTTCATACATATTCAATAGGTTAATTAGTAGTTCTTTTCATAATTAGTTCATACATCCGGTGTGTGTGTTTGTGTAGTGCCGAATGTAGGAAGAAAATAGAGTTTTTTCATAGTTAGTTCTTACATTTGAACTAGCTAGCTAGGGTTAATTCATTAGAGTTCTTATTACATTCGATTGGTCAATTAGTTCATACATTGAATATGTTAACAACTAGATGTATTTATCCTAAATGTTGGAATAAGTAGATATATGTAATAGAATATGTTTTGATTTGTAAATAACTAGTGTGTAATTTCTACATTATATTGTTCTTATTATATTTTTTGGTAAGAAAGCATTCGAATGCAATGCTTTTAAAAATAAGTAGTTTCTAATTTGTAAATAAGTAGTGTGCAATGCTTTTGAACTCAATACTGAAATGCAATGCTATATATATATATATATATATATATATATATATATATATATATATATATATATATATATATATATATATATATATATAGCCGGTCTATTATGCCAACATTAGCAGAATAATATTCTGCTAACACTTCCGAACTACATGCTCAATGGAAGTGCACTTCATTTTCGAAGCAGGAGAACTGCAATGCTAGACGAGAGAAATGCTTGTCCCAGAAAAACTGCACGCGTTTTTTAGTACTGTTTTCTACCCAATTTTTTAACCGTTTGTCGGAACGAGGCATATGATATACCGTTGGAAAGCTATGAATTAGGTGCAACTTTTTCATATATATTGAACACTTTTCGAGATACTTTACGGTTTAAGATTAATTTCGAAAACGAGACGGCGCCCGCCGAGTGGCAGCGAGCGTTTTTTCATGATATTTTCCAAACCGCTCGTCGAAATGATGCAAATGATACGCCGTTGGAAAGATATCAACGAGGCGCAACTTTTTCATGTAGAACACCCTCTCTAATTCCTTACGGTTTAAGAGCAGTTTCGAATTTAACGAAACGCGGACACTCTATTTTTCCGCGGACCCAAAATCGATGAAGTGAACTGCATCAGACGGGAAACCGCACTGCAATGTCGACGAAGGGGACTGCACGCGGTTTTTTCGGTACTATTTTTCTTTAATTTTTTAACCGTTTGTCGAAACGATGCGTGTGATACGCCATTGGAAAGCTATGGATTAGGCGCAACTTTTTCATGTAGGACACCTTTTGAGATTCCTTACGGATTTAAATGAATTTTGAATACGGTGCGGTGTCCGTCGGTTGGCAGCGAGCGTTTTTTTGTGATTTTTTCCAAACCGCTCGTCTGAATGATGCAATATGTCGTTGGAAAAATATCGACAAGGCGCAACTTTTTCATGTAGAACAATCTCTCTAATTCATTACGATTTAAGAGCAGTTTTGATTTTACCGAAACGCGGACACTTTGTTTTTTGCAAATCCAAAAATCGAGGAAGTGAACTGCATCAGACGGGCGACCGCACTGCTTCAGACGGAAAACCGCACTGCATCCGACGGGCAAGCGAACTGCAAGATTTCTTTTGTCTTTTTTCTAACTTTTTATGAACGAGAGTGGACCGCAGAGACGAGGGCAAGTGAACCAAACACTATCGAAAAGTGAACCGCATTACTCTTTTTGTTGTTTCCCTAACATTTTCGCACTTCACGTTGGGCGCAAGTGAACAGTATCACTCTCGAAAGTGAACCACGTTAACTTTTTTGTCGTTTTCCAAACATTTTTCCATGGAACACGTCTTGGATGGCTCTCGGCGGGGGCGCGCTAGATCCGTGCCGGGGCGGGGCGGGGGGAGGCCACCGTGGCTGGGGGAGATAACGGTGGCCCTCGGCGTTGCTTGGGCTGTGGAGTGGCGCGGGCAGCGCGTGCTTGCCAAATACTTGCCCGGCCCCTTATCCGTGTTGCACAGGAGGAAGGTGGATTGGGGGCGACGGCCGTGGGTTGCGCCGGAGGAACGAAGATCGAGCTGGGATCCGGTGGGAGTAGGCACCGGCGGCCGTGCAGGTGGATCCGGGGCGGCGTAGCTCTAGGTGGCGCGCGGCGGCGCGCTACCGGGTAGCGCACCCGGCGATGGGTGGGGTAAGCGGGGAGGGGAGGGGTGGTGCATCGCGGGTGGGTGGAACGGCGGTCTCCGACGCCGGGGGAAGGTGGTGGGGGTGGTTGGGGTATGCGGGTGGTGGCAGTTGAAGTGGGTGGGTGGGGGAAAGACACCGGGTGGGGAGGGGGGCTTTTTTTTCGCTCGGTTCGTAGTCGTTCGGTTTGGGGTGTTAGCAGAATAAGATCTAGTGTTAGTAGAATAAGGCCTTAAGGGTGTCAGTAGAATAGACCCACCCTATACATATAGATGCATGTGTGTAGTAATTTCTTGTATATATATATATATATATATATATATATAAGTAGATGATGTGTGTAGTATTTTTTGTGTATGACAAACATTTGAATGCAATGCTTTTGAACGCAGAAACATGTTTGTCATACACAAGAAATTACTACACACATGCATCTACTTTGCCGGTCTATTCTGCTACTATTAGCAGAATAGTTATTCTGCACACACTTTCGAACTGCACGCTCAATGCAAGTGCACGGCATTTTTGAAGCAAGAGTACTGCAATACTGAGATGAGTGAACTTCTCGTCGCAAAAAACTGCACGCGCATTTTTTTCGGTACTGTTTTTGATCCAGTTTTTTAACCGTTTGTCGGAACGATGCGTATGATACGCCGTTGGAAAGCTATGGATTTGGCGCAACTTCGCCATGTTAAACACTTTTTGAGATTCCTCACGGTTTAAGAGCAGTTTCGACAACGGTGCGGCGCTCGATGAGTGGCAGCGAGCGTATTTTCGCGATTTTTTTCAAACCGCTTGTCGGAATGAAGCAAATGATACGCCGTTGGAAAGATATCGTCGAGGCGCAACTTTTTCATATATAACACTCACTCTAATTCCTTACGCTTTAAGAGCAATTTCAAATTTACAAAAACACGGAAATTCTGTTTTTTCAAATTTATGTTTTTTTCGGTACTGTTTTCACTGCAGTTTTTTAACCGTTTGTCGAAACGAGGCGCGTGATACGCCATTGGAAAGCTATGTAATAGGCGCATCTTTCATATGTTGAACTCTTTCTGAGATTCCTCACGGTTTTAAATGAATTTTGAATATAGTGCGGCGCTCAACGAGTGACAGCGAGCGTATTTTCGCGATTTTTTTCAAACCGCTCGTCGGAACGATGCAAATGATACGCTGTTGGAAAGATATCGACGAGGCGCAACTTTTTCTTGTAGAACACTCTCTCTAATTCCTTACGGTTTAAAAGTAGTTTTGAATTTAACGAAATGCGGACACTCTGTTTTTCGTAACACCAAAATCGACGGGTGAACTGCATCAGGCGGAAAACCGCACTGCTTCAGACTGAAAACCGCACTGCATCAGACGAGCGAGTGAACTTCATAATTTCTTTTGTCGGACGAAAATTTTCTCAGATGAGAAAGTGGACCGCACTTCACATCGGGCGTAAGTGAACCGCAACACTATCAAGAAGTGAACCGCATTACTTTTTATTGTTGTTTCGGTAACATTTTTTGCACTTCACATTGGAAGTAAGTGAACCGCGACATTACTGAAGTGCACCACATGACTTTTTTTTGTCTTTTTTCATACTTATTTTTTTACGCGCGTAAACTGGGCGAGTGGACCGCATGGACTGAGCGAGTGGACTGCACGCGGTTTTTTATTCTTTCTCTTTTTTGCTACGAGACTAAGTGAACCGCATGACTTATGTGGACCACATGGTCAAGGTTAGTGAACCGCGTGGTCGAGACTAGAGAACTACATTTTTTCGGTCGGCGAAAGTGAAACACCTTTTTTTATATCAGCCGGTCTATTCTGCCAATATTGGTAGAATAGTTATTCTGCCCACACTTCCGAACTGCACGCTCAACACGAGGGCACTGCACTTTCTGAAGCAAAGTTACTGCAATACAGAGACTAGTGAACTTCTCGTGATGTTTTTGGTTACTGTTTTCGCTCGTTCCCCACCTTCTTCCCCACCACCAGTCCACCACCCACCCCCGGCGCCCCACAGCCCCCACCCCTCCGGCGCGCCACCGCGCCCAGCCCCGCGGCGCGCTACCAACCCCACCCATCCGGCGCACCACCGTGCCCAGCCCCGCGGCGCCCCACCAATCCAACCCCTCGGCCACCACCCTGCGCCGCCCGCTGCGGCCACCACCACGCGCCGCCCTGACCCTAACTCCACCTACCGCCCCAAGGCGCCTCGGCTGCGTGCCGGCCCTCTCCACCCACACCAGACCCGCGGCAGCACCTCCATCCCCCTGTCTCACCCCGGATCTGGCAAGACAGCAGCTCCCGCCGTCGCCCGGTGCAGGTGAAGATGGCCTCCCCCTCCCTCGTCGAGCCCCTGCCTCGCCGGCTAGTCGCGTGGGCGACACTGCCCTCTCCCCAGACGACCACCAGATCCACCCGGATCCATGGAGCCGTGCAGTTCGCCTGGGTGCTCACCCTGTCCCACGCCGTCCATCGCAGGGGAGAAGGACGAGGTGCTCCATCACCGGCCCCTCTGCCATTCACGGGGTGAAGCCCTCCCAAAGCAGTTTGCTACGTGTGCGCGTGCAGGACGACAGGCGCGTCGGTGCAGTTCGCCGGCGTCCGCGCAGTTCATCTGGGTAGAGCATGCAGTGCCCGCGAGTCGGTGCAGTCCAGCGGCGTGCGTGCAGTCCGGTTTGTTTGGGATTGTTTCTGCTATTTTCCAAAGCTCACAATTTTCATCTCGACCCCTTTTCATCTGAGTGCAGTCCGCTTCGTACCTTCCTTCTGTCGGCAAGCACGGCTGGTAGCAGCGCCCTGCAAAAATGAAGACGGTGACGACACCACGTTGAACAGAGGAGGGCCTCTACCCCGAGCGCCCTGTGCAAAATTATTGATAAAATCGTGGTACATCTGACTATGTTCGCGCACTGCGGAGCACCTGTGCGTGCAATTCGGTTGTTTCAGTTTTGTTTTGTTTGTAGTCTTGGAGTGTAATTCACTTCTGGGACTGGGAGAGCTCCAGTGTTCATTTTGTTGTGCGATGGGTGTGTACATGTTTGTATGTATGATCTCATTGCAGTTCGGGCATTGCATTCATGCCGTTTCGTGGTGGTGTGCTTGCAGTCCGGTGGGTGGGTGGATGAAGTTCTTTGTGGTTCACTCTGTAAAAAACATTGATGCAGTACACTTGCCTCGTCTCAGCACTCAGCACGCAATCATAACAAAAATGAGAAAGAAAAAATGAAAAATAATAATGCAGTTCACTAACCTCAACCGTGCAAACCTATAAAAGCATTTTGCAAAAAAAAAATGCAGTACACTAGCCTCGATAATTCAGTTTGAGCGTATTTATAAAATAGTAGTTTGAAAACGACAAAAAAGCCATTCAGTCCACTTCGATTTGTGTAGCAGTTCACTTTTCCTCTGATCTGCACTGCACTCATCCCACGAGGTACCATGTGTTTCGTGTTTCATAGAAAAAGTTAGAAAAAGGACGAAAGAAATCATGAAGTTCACTGCCTATTCTAATGCAGTGCGGTTTTCAGTTTGGAGCAGTGCGTTTTGCTGTCCGATGCAGTTCCTTCGTCGAATTCGTGGGACAAAAGTAAACCTCTTCACAAAGTTTTCTTTGCACATGTCCATTGAATGTAGTTTTTTCTGCACATGTCCGTTGTATGTTCGAGGGGAACTACGAGCAATGCCAGAGTGAACTGCAACACAACTCTAGTGCACTGCATTTTTTTCATTTGTTTCTAGTTTTCACCTACGATAAACAGTAAAATGGGCCACAAGGATTACAAATAGTGAACCGCACTGTATTTGGTTCTCTCCAATATAAAGCACAAAAAATTGATCCAGTACATTGGGTCAACACAAGATCACCAGCCGAACTACAGAGGAGATACAAACGAGCTAGAACCCACACTTCGACACACCAAACACAAAAGAAACATTACCGAACTGCAACAATTCAAAATCAGAAAACGCAGAAAAGAAATTTCTGAACTGCACGCATCGGCGAGGATGCACTGTACAGCGAGTCACCGATCACCCACCTCCCGCACTGGCTCCGGGTGGGGACGAAGGGGGCAGCTCGTGGAAGCCGGATCCGAGGGGTAACGCGGCACGCTGGTGCAGCGGCGGTGCAGAGGAGGTGGGGGGAGGCGGCTGGCGAAGCTGTGCGCGGTCGGGCGGATCCGCAGAGCAAGGGGGAGTTGGGTCGCGCCACCGCACTTGATGGAGGCACTGGAGCCGGGGTGCGGCGACACACAGGGAAGGCCGGCCACCGGCCACCTCGAGCCCGGGGCGCGGACGAGCAGGGGTGCCGGATCTGGGCCGACGCAGGGAAGAAGGTGGAAGGGGGCGTCGGGGCAGGGGAGGTCGTGGGCGACGCTTGGTTGGGGCAGGGCCTGGTGTGCCGGATGCGGGAGGAGGTGGGTGTGGTGGCCGGTGCGGGCGGCTGGAAGAGGTGGTCGGGGTGGGCGCGGTTGGGTGGTGGCCGGGGGCGGGTGGCGTGGGCTAGTGGCAGGGGCGAGCGGCGCTGGGCGGTGGCCGTGGCGGGCGGCGGTGGGTGGTGGCTGGGGACGCGCGGAGGGGAGTGGTGGGCGGCACTGGGTGCTGGCCGGGGCGGGCGGCGCGAAGAAGATGGGGAGATGGTGCCGGGGGGGTGGTGGGCGGAGGGGGTGATGGGGGAGAAGAAGGTGGGAGGAGTGGGGGTGGGTTTCGGCTGGGGTTCGCCTGCTCTTTTGTTCGGGTCGGGCGGCTGATCGAGTTAAGAGTGTTGGCAGAATAAGCCCAAATGTTGGTAGAATAAGGTCTTAAGGGGTTGGTAGAATAGACCCATCATATATATATATATATATATATATATATATATATATATATATATATATATATATATATATATATATATATATATATATATATATGTGGCGACAGCCGGGTTAGGCGGTGCAGGGTGGTTTGTCAAGGGCAAAGGTGGATGACGACAAACCACTTCTCCCTAGTGCTAGGAGAGGACTTCAACCGAATGACGGTACATATGTTGTAATAAGGGATGATTTCATAACCTGAGAATTCTTACATTCATGCACGATGTGACTCACTAATGTCTAATTTGCCCTCTTTTTTTTTCTTAGATTATCCTTTGCTTTGCGAGACTCGAGGTCCTGGAGATGCTACACATTCCTGTGGAGCAACCAACTATAGTTGAGTCCCACCTTAAAACCTCGGAGGGATTCAACTTCACAGTTTTAGTAAAGAATGAAAGAGAAACAACCTTCTTCGGTTGTCCTGGGTCGCGATGATTGACCAAGACCTACGACTGCAATGTAGGGATGAGGATCGACTTCTACATCATTGGCCAAGGCAATCTTCATATGAGCCCGCGTTTGCCTACTCCTCCAGTGCTTCCCTCGTGTAAGTGTTTATGAAATATGAAGCACATTTTTTCAACTAACGCTAATTTTACTTGTTGTGCATAACTCCTCTTGCTTACATATACATTTGGACAGCTTAATGGGACGTGTCCCCGGACACATGTAGGATAGTAGACAGGAGGCATGTCACTGTAGGTACAACTCTTACTTGGCAGGAGATGGACATTCTAGTAGAATTTGTGGACAGCATCCGGGACCGTGTTGTGGATGTCCAAGCTGGCCCGTACAATGGGACCTTTGTGCCATTAGTGCACATGCTAAAAAAGAGCAATGTCCAGAAGGACAAGCCACTCCTAGTAAGATTGCATTGCAATTGTATTCAATGTCAAGTTATTCATGTTTTCTAATATACATGTATGTTTATTAATTGTGTTTTGTAACAGAAACTTGCACGTGCTGTGGTGCTTTAGCAAATGCAGAATCGGGGTAGTGGTGACATGCGAATTGTTATCTCTGACACGATTGACATGGCAACCACGTACTCCACGTCACGATAAGATGGACGTCTTGTCATCAATGGTTGGAAGGAGATTCGTGACAACTACTACTGCGATGAAGGTGACAAGTTGATCGTCGTGCTACACCTAGGACATGCTGATGAGCCGGTCCTCTTCATGCGTACCATCTACAGCTAGGAGGCAAAAATGGCCTATCCCAAGCGGGATGCCGGCTTGTTGGTCTTGCTCTTAGGCTCAAAATTCGAAGGGCCTTGTATAGTTGGATGGGAGGGAGTACTAAATGGTTAGTTAAGTTACACACTTCTGCCTATAAGTTAGCTAACGAATCAGTACTAAATGTGTGAACTCTCAATTTTTGTGAATTGTGATGGGTCGGGGTGTATATAAGCAGTCCTCGGGCACAAGGATCTTCCTCCTCCCCGAGCTTGTCTCAACTTCAAGCAAGCAACGACCCACTACTCCGAAGAAAAGAAGAAAGATGGCCGTTTCTGTCTCCTCATCCATTCTTCTGCTCCAATTGCTTTTCCTCTTCTCCCTCCCGTCGCTGGCCTCCGCCTGCGACCGCTGCGTGCACCACTCCAAAGCCTCCTACTACACCTCCTCGCTCACCCTGCGCGCGCCTTCGATCGACTCATTTTTTTCTCTCTCTCACCGATCGATCAATTCATACAACTGCATATGCTCTATGTTCCTACCTATATATTTATGATTCTGATTGTTCGATTGTCGTGCTCCAGCCGGTTCCTGCGGGTACGGCACAGCGGCCGCGTCCTTCAACAGCGGCCTGCTCGCCGCCGCGGGCCCGGCCTTGTACAGAGAAGGCATCGGCTGCGGCGCATGCTTCCAGGTGCGGTGTGAGGACAAGGAGCTCTGTAGCACCGCCGGCGCCAGGGTCACCGTCACGGACCGCGCCCTGACAAAGACGAACCGCACCGACCTCGAGCTCAGCAGCACGGCGTTCGTCGCCATGGCCCTCCCTGGCATGACTGCGCGGCTCGCCAAGCTCCACGCCGTCGACGTTGAGTACAAGAGGTAATCAAAAGCCCCCTCTTTGTTTTTACCTACCGCGCGCGCATGTGCAGCATAAGAACAAAAACAGCGCCGGCCGAGCATGCCGTCACAAATACATGACTCGATTTGTCTCGAGGCTGGTAGAATTTGGAAGCTAGGCTCAAAATTGTCAACGCTGGGCATGTGCAGGGTGCCGTGCGAGTACAAGCACAAGAACCTTGCGGTGCGGGTAGAGGAGAGGAGCTGAGTGCCCAGCGCGCTGGCCGTCAGGTTCCTCTACCAGGGCGGCCAAGCCGACATCGTCGCCGTCGACGTTGCGCAGGTACACAGAAAAAAAGAGACAAGAATCTCCCATCCCAAAACCCAATTCACTCTCTGACACATGATCTGCAACATGTCAAATTGGAACGATGCTTGTTATCGTTTCGTGGCGACGCAGGTTGGGTCGTCGAACTGGAAGTTCATGACCCGTGACCACGGGCCGGCGTGGAGCACGAGCCAGGCGCCGGCGGGGCCGCTGCAGTTCAGGGTGGTGGTGACCGGCGGGTTCGATGGGAAGTGGGTCTGGGCAGACCAGGAGGTCCTGCCTCGCCGATGGCACGCCGGCCAGGTCTACGACATGGGGGTACAGATCACTGACATCGCCCACGAAGGCTGCTTTCCATGCTACATGCAGGAATAATGGAGGTGACTGGTGAGGCAAGCAAACAACATCGAGCTGCCACGAGCCAAGCCGTGGCTGCCGATATTGGCTGGGCAATCCTCACTGCCAATTCGGCTGAGCTTCGAACGAGACATGAGCAAAAGGGTAATTAATTCAGATATGTATGCATTGAGCACGGTTGGTGCGCCATAAACGGCGGCCACTCACTGCAACTACTACAACCATCTACCCCCTGCCGGCCTCGCGGTATGATATGATGATGGTCGGGGTTCCCTGGTGGAGTGGAACTAGCGTACTGGCCAATTATTGAAATATATTTTTCAAAAATCATCATATGCCCCATCACGTACTGATCTGATAACCAAATGAAACGGTTGCGCGTGCATTTAGGTGCAGAGAAACGATCGAACTGCATGCTAAATTAAGGGCAGTTGCAAAGCATTTTTCCTTTTGTCTCATCACGAGTTCAGACTTAGACGTTCGAGCAGATGGAACCAGGATCAAGGGCGTACGTGTCTGCAGGTTCAGTGCACCTAACCGCACAGCTGATCAATGTCCTGATTTGGTTTTTCTTTAGATAAGCAGATATGCTTAAGGACGGTGTCTTGAGTATTATATTAGGACAGGGCAGCTAACTAAACAGAGGGAGCAAGTAGAGATCAGATCATGAGTTGATTTATTTGAGAGACGTGAGCTCCATCTTGGTGACCAACCCTATACCCAACGGTCTCGCTAATGTGGAATTGTGAGTGCTAATAGTACTACTAATAAAGCAGTGTTAGTAAGAGAGCTCCAGGATCTTTTGGTTCACTTTTGTTTGGCAGACGAGTCACAAACGCACAGGCAATCTATATACATAGCTAAATAGCTTAATTAGTGTGTACCATCTCTGCCTGCCGATGTGGTTGTAGTATGTATCCAGGCACAAGTTTGCGAAGATGCTAAATGATCCATGTTCAACACTTGCTTGGAGATTCGTGCAACCTTTTACATATATATGGGTGTTTTTTTTTGCGAATAGACATATATATGGGTGTTATGTGGTAAAAGGAGCAATGCAAGGGAATACGCAGTGTGCATGTTACCTTATTGTCATGTTTTATCAAGAAAGAGAAAGAGAGGCTGGAGAGAAGGACGGTGCATGCATGCTTTATATTCTCTCTCTCCCCACACAAAAAGCAGCCATTTTATTTCTAAGTGATATTTTAAATCATTTATATCTTCTAAACCGAAATTCCGTTTTTGAAATTTTTTGTATATTTGAATTCCTGGCGACAAGACCTTTAAAACAAGATCAATCTGGGATACATTTCAAAATCATTTAATTTTCCCTATTTCAATCATATTTCAATTAATTAAAATATGTATTTTATAAATAATTAAAATCACTGTTTTGAAAATATATTTTACTATTTTTTTTAAATATCAGAAATAGTTGTTATTCAAATGTATATGTGAGTGAAATACATGTTCTAAAAATCTCTAAAATATGTCACTGAAATTGAATATCAGAAATTGAAAAAAAATTCACATTCTTTGTTTTTCATTTTGGGATTGTGAAATTGATCATCTGTATTTCACTTTTCTATTATTGAAATGGATGTGGTACTGAAAGTGATCTGGTTATTGAAATGCAACTGGTATTAAAATGCATTTGGTAATAAAGTGACCGGGTAGTGAAGCATGTGGTATTGAAATGCATTTGGTAACAAAGTGATCTGGTACTCAAATTTATCTAGTGCTGAAATGCATCTTGTTATTGAAATATATGATATTATGTGAAATTCAGAGGGACATTGTTATTGAAATAGATGATATATGCAATTGAAAAGCATCTGGTAACAAAGTGATCTGGTAATTGAAATGCGTCTGGTAAATTTGTTATCGAAATGTATGACATGAAGTTATATATGAATTCATTTCAATTTCAATCAATAGATGAAATAGTTAAAATTTGTGAAACAATTAAATTTTAAAAATTCGTTGTCACTTATGAAATTCATTTCAAATCCAATCAATTTGTGAAACAGTGAAATTTAAACGATTTTAAAATATATCTAATATTGATCTTGTTTGAAAGGTCTTGTCATCAGGATTTCAAATATATAAAAAATTTCAAAAATGAAATTCTAATTTAAAAGATATGAAGCATCTAAATTATCAAAAGGAAATAAAATGACAGATTTTTGAGCGAGAGAGAGAGGAGAGATGATGCTACAGCCATGCATGTGACATTGGTTTGTACGTGTGAGTGAGCGATGGATGTGTCCTTGGTTTGTACGTGTGAGTGAGAAGAGACCGAGCCATGCATGTGAGTCAGAAAAGAGAGAGAAAAGGAGCCATGCATGTGCCCTTGTCTCTACATGGGACCCGCCAGTTGAGTTGGCATATTTCCATATACGGGATGCACTTTTAACAATACATCAGAATACGACTTCACTGGGCCACAGGTTCCACGGATCTTGGCGTGCTTCGACGGTTGATGTTTGCCCGGTACGTACCTTCAACTTTAGAAAGGACTTTGGCGGAAGGATGGATAGCAACATAATTTTTTAAATGGAGGCAAAATATTTGCCTCATCGATTAATTAAGCAGAAGAGAATCGTCCAGTTAATTAAGAGAAAATTGGGCTAAAACTGATACAAACTTGACCACATGCGGACTACACCCAAAGTATGGAAACCCCACGACCGCACAGGCGGCTCGACAAGCGCTTACGACACTTTAAAACCACACACCCCGACACCACGATATCGCAAAGGTACCCACAAGAAGAACATCTCGACACACACATCGGACACCACCAAAGCCACAATGACAATCCAAACCATGATGACGGGCCAAGAAACTGAAGGCCATCCATCAAGCAGCCGCATACGCCTTCCCTATGGTGCCACTCTTCTTGCCTTTGCTCCTGAGAGATTTCTCCTTTAGGAAGCCGGAGCGAGGGGTAGCGCCCACCTTCTTGCTTTTGCTCCTGATTGCCTTCTCCTCCAGGAGGCAACCAATAGTCTTGCCAGATCCAAGGCTAGCAGCCTCCAAGTTGGCGATCAAGTCGCAAAGCGATGTTGGTGAGGACATCATGGCCACCGCCGAGGCCTCAAGGGAGACCCCCTTCGGAAGCAGCATCGAAAGAGGTGAAGCGTGCACCCCACATAGCTCGTGAAGCTCGGGCATAATCTGTAGCACTAGAGCCACGACATCGGACATGACGTCAATCCCAGAGGGCGGCAGGGGACAGGGTCTAGCACGAAGGGAGAAGCAACCATAGAGGTCTGCTTCCCCCTCAACCGCGGAACCAACATGGAGCTCGGGCAGCGGAGACACACCATGCACAATTGGGAGCTTGCCAAGAGTAGCCTCCGCTCTCGCCAAGAAACTCCAAACACACACCAGGCAGCCTTGGAGCTCAAAGCGAAGCAGCACGGCCTGCTCCGTGAGGACGGACTGCAACGGCACCTTTGCCGTTGTTGCATTGTTTGCGGGTGCAGGCGGCGAGGGAGGCGGTGGAGCTGCACGTCAGAGCAGTGTAGTCCGGTCGGCGTGGGGCTTTGCATGACAGAAATGAGCGGTGTGGCCGAATTGAAGGCAGCTCTTGCACCGGATTGGATCCCGGAAGGAGCGGGCTCGGTGTCCTTTACACAGGCACTAGAAGCACCTGTCTCTCAGCCATGCCGGAGGAGCCAGCCGCGCATTGAAGGCAGGGCGACAGAAGGCCATGGGAGGCCTTAGTGTTGGCGATTTAACAGATTAGATATGTAGTATCTCTCTATTTTGCAGTTTCTGTCGGTTGTGTAGTCCACTCTAGTGTCCCATTATCCTGTCAAAGGAGCAATAGGCTCACTCACTACTTAGTAGTACTGGTAGATAATATGGTTTCATTTTATTATGGATGTAATGCTTTCTGTTGTTGCTATGTTCCGGCACCTGCTGCTTGCAATGTGAATGAAATGTTCATGTTTGCCACAAGATAAGAATGGTCCTAAATTGTTCCTTTTGCCCGCAATGGTATAGATGCTACACACATGTAGCATGGTATAAAACTATACTCAGATCTGGAATGATCAACTAAATCTGGAATGAGCGAAATGCCTAGTTGTTTGTCCTTTCCCTTTTTTGGTCTTCTGGCTACCCTGTACAGTTTACTGCTTATTCAGCGAAAAATATCAAAGCTTTTGTCTTTGCTGAAAATGCATTTGTTGCAGTTATTCGCTTGTTGCAATGTGTGGAAGGAGGATCCTCGCCGACAATGCCCTAATCGCTGAAGAGTTGGCCTCGATCATGCATGAAAGCAACTAACAGAGGTTTTGGACGATCTAGCTGATCACCCACGGTAGCCTCCTCATCCAGGAGGAGGCGTTTCTTTTGATCATGATGGTTTGAAGAGGTGTCACTCATTCCTGCAGTTTGTACGGCTTGTTTGTAAATAGCAACACTTTTTTATCTTCTTAATGAATGGCGGCGCTCCCGGTGGTTCTTGACGAAAAAAAACATTTCCGTAGAATGACTACCTATAAATACAAACATGTATGAGCTTGATCATGTCAAATTTTCTTTGAGTATTGATGTTGTGGCAGAGTTTTTGGTTGTTCCAGCTGCCATGGCAGGGGTTTGCAAAGGGACTGTAGTAGCAGAAAAAATAGTCGTTTTTGCTGCTACGACAGAGGGGTGCGGTTGACTAGGGTTTGATTGTGCGTGTGTGTGTGTGTGTGTGTGTGTGTGTGTTGGTGGGGGGTGACATGGTGGTTTCCAATTGTCTAGATCGCAGGATTTGACTAGACTGAGGTGGCGCTGATTGGGACGACGTGGACCAATCGGAAGGGGCCATCGCGGCGACAGTGCGCGGGGGGACCTAGGGTTCATCGTGCGGCGAAGATGTTATTGTTGCAAAAGTTCTTATATGGCCGGGCCCGTAGGTTCCACACGGTCTCCATCTTCGACCGATCAACAACAAAGGATGTTGTCGCTTGAGTTGGGTGGCAGATCTCTTGGACCACAATGGTATTTGGGACGACCATTTGTGCAACATCACTTCCTACCGACTGTCAATGAGCAGATCTTCAAGATCAAACCATCCCCAAGTAACTAGGAGAATTTCCTGGCTTGGCACCTAAATAAGAGAGGAATCTTTGCAGTGAAAAGTACGTACATGCTTGGACTTGATGCATCTTTTCAAGAGCAAGGTAGCAGCAGAAAGGTCGAGGTCTGTCGACTGGGGGTGAAAAGGAGATTACCAAATTTTAACCAAACTATTTGATTAGCATGCAAAAGTGAAGCAAATGCAAGGTGAAGTAGCAAGTAAACTATCCAGATCTAGCACAAAGCAAGAACAACAAGTAAAGAGGTAGAAATGAAGACACCGTAGTTATCCTCAAGTTCAAGTCGTTGCCTCGACTCTAGGTCTTCATTGGAGAGGCTTGAGCACAAAGCTCCGAAGTCACTTAGGCTTCACCTTCTTCTCCTTGAGCTAAGTTCACGAAGAACTCGCCCAATCACTCATGGTGGATCTTGAGGTGATTCCCGAACCTTCACAAACTTTTTCGAGGCGGATCCAGAAATTGGAAGCTCTCAAACGACGCATAGCCATCAAGGAGAAGACAAATCTCCAAGAGTAATATATCAAGATCTCTAGGCTCAAAGATTCTCTTGCTTGATGCTCAATCAAAGTTCAACTCTCTCCCAAATGTTTACTTTCTTAAGATGGATCTCAAGAGCAAGAGGAAATAGGGAACGTAAAGTAGGTGAGAGTTTCAACTGGTCAAAGTGTCCACCCGAGTTCATAGGGATCGGGTACTATTTATAGCCGCTCGGTAGAAAAAAACCGTTGTACTAAAAGATTACTTTCATGGCAGTACCAGAATCAAAACTAGAATAATTGAGATCTAGTGTAACGGTGATATCTCTAAGGCTTCAACAGATGCACAGTAGAAAGTCTTCAACTCATAGTCGACGGTTCCGAAAGAAGCACAGTCACACTGGGATTGATTATTTACTCCGCAGAACCATATCCCGGTAGTGCCGATCTGAGACTCGGTGAAACTGAAATTTGAACCACGGTTACCTCGTAACAACAAAGGGCAAAACTAGATGCACCGGAAGCAAACCGGCAACAACTATGCTCACAGAAACACACAAGTCCAGAACCCAATATTGGAATGACGAAGCTAAACCGATATAACCGAGAGTGATGACACTGTACTTGGTGATAGATAATAGGAACTGTTCCAGGAAACGACGGCTTCAAAACCGAACAGACCGGCTTCAAAAGCCAAATACCTAGGGCAACCCTAAACAGCAGGGTTCTCTACTCCCCGACACAGCGGCCTTTCTCGGTAGGACCAGCTTCAAAACCGGTCATACCGCTATTGAAGTTCTTCGAGATCGAAGACATCCAAGTCTTCAGCCCTCAGAACAGACGCCAATCTTGGTACTTTCGGTCTCAAAACCGGTATCACTCAGAATCGTTGTTTGTATGTCAAAAGTGATTTCCTAAGGATTTCTTCTGAGTTATAACTGACCAACAATAAGATTCATCTTTTTTTTTTTTTTTGCGGGTAACAATAAGATTCATCTGACAGCTTAGGTATCTTACCTCTCTTGATAGTACAATGATACTTCCAAAACGTATCTATTCCTTTTGAAGTTTAATTGCATATTCCTCTAGGTTTTTAATGAATATTTTATACTACTTGGACTGACCTACTAATAAAATGCCCGAAGACAGAATTGCATGTTTATGTCCGTGATTTTAGGAACCTTCCCGAACTCCGAAAAATCAGCCAAAGATAAACTTCCAGAAGACAAAGGCTTGCGAAAGGGGAAGGCCAGGGGACACCTGTTGGCCCCATGTGCTCCCCTCACGCGGTATGTCCCTAGGGCACGTCCAGTTGGCATGTGGGCCCCATCTACACCTCCCAGCGCCCTCCTTTGGCCGCTGCCTCTCTCTCTATATATATGCCATGACACCGAAACTATTTATCAAGAATTTTTCTGCCATCGGCACAGAGAGATATTCGTGGCTCAAGGCAGAGCCCAGCAGATTGCATCTCCGGTACCTTGCCGGAGGGGGAATTCACTGCCGATCTTCATCAACATCATCATCCCGCTGCTCCCCGATGAGGTGTGAATACTCTACCCCATGGACTACGGGTTTGTAGTAGTAGCCATGTAGCAATCTCTCTCTCGGTCGCAGGACTTGCGGAATACCTGATGCTCTGGCCGCTGCTTCAAGGCCATCATATGAGCGGTGACCCGAACTCTTTCTTCTGACGTCTCTCGGCTGATGGTAAGTACTAGGCGTGCTCCATTTATAGCTCCTTCCTCGGCAGGGACCGTGCGCCTGGTGCCGCTGAACTGTGGAATTCCTGGGCTCCGTTGGACAAGTTTTCTTATGGCTGGCACTCAAAATCGCTTGTGGACTGCAGATCGCTTGGCGCATCGGTCGTTGCAGTACCCTGCTAGTTGTGTGCTCTGCTGTCAGATGCCCGAGGATGTGGATCACATGCTGTTGGAGTATCCCTTTTCTCATGAGGGCAGGTACCACATCTTACTGCCCCATCGCCTACATCGCTTCACTACTTCCGCCCCTGCAACTTGAGCAGACTGCTGGCCTCCTGTCTGTGCTACGGCTCTGCCGCACACCCGCAAGGAGATCAATTCCTTGGTGATCATCACTCTTAGATTCATTTGGCTGGAGCGCAACAAGCGTGTGTTTGACAGGGTCGCCTCTCTGCCAGTATTGGTGATCGGGCATATCAAGGCAGAGTTTGCCCAGTGGAAACTGGCGCGGAGTGGTGGGGTAGTACGTAACATATCTTAGCTTCGCGTTGGGTGTGGGTGTGTGGAGCTGGAAGCCGCCCGTGGCTCTCCCAGCATGTAATATTGGACATTACTTCTTCATCTCTTAATAAAAAAGACACGCAAGTCTCATGCGTGTTCTTGAAAATCGATCTACCACGGGGGACCGACCAAAATTACTAGCCACGACGTACACCAGCTTCGACCGGTCCATCGGTCGGTCGCTGCACCTGGATCCGGATGAGCTCGAGCGCGCACGCTAGTGTGGCAGGTGCACCGTCGGCGAGATGGGCTCGCCGCATCCATCCATCCATCAATTGCCTTAATCATGAGATGGCGGCAGCCCCCGCGAAGATGCCGAAGGCAACCACCGAGTGTGGCACCGAGATCTATAGATCTGGCGCCGTTGGACAGGAGCCGATCCATCATTTCGGCCCTAGGGAGAACGGAATGGATTGTTGTATAACTTGTTGCCGTAGTACTCTCCCCAAGTTTATTACTTGTTTAGGTAATAGTGGTGCGAGCCCATAACATGTGTATGTCCGACAGCGACGTGATGTAATCCGACAGCGACGTGAGCTTGCACGTCCTGTCCAAGTGTAGTGTTCCTTCTCCTCTGGGTCAGCCTGATGGTGCAGCCCCATCCCGGTCGGTGGGAGTAGGTGGCGGCCACCCTCGTGTGGTCCGTCCCCTCTCAATAAAAGCAAGACGAAAGCAGAAAAGCAGCAAGTAGTTGGCTGCACAGAATATCTCTCTCTCTCTCTCCCGAGTTCGAGCTCCGAGTTCGAGTCCCTGTGCGTCCACCATTGTTTCATAGTTGAGAGCTAACACGGATCCAGTGAGGCCAGAACCGTACTGGCTGGCGCCCCTCTGCGTTTCAGCACAAGAATCGTTCTCACATTGCAAGACAATTTTGCATTAGCATTTCAGTAAACTAAATGCTGAATTATAATTCCAAGATGTAAAAAAAGTAAAAGAAAACTGAAACTTGAACAATATGGACGACTTGACTCGAGACAAATTGCACAAGCATTATTCTTGCCTGAATTATGATCAATGTGGTGTATACAACTATCATCATAGTATCAATGTATCATTTTCTTGAGATGTGATGAGAATGAGCTGCCTACAACTAGATATCCACTCGACTAACAAAGCCTTTAGATCCCTCCTAGTTAGTAGGTCAAGCTATCCATCCTGTCCACCACCCCTTGTAATGGAACCAGGGGTGAACTTTTCATCCAAAGTTTCTTAACTGAAAGACGAAGGAATCCATCCGAGATTTGGTGAGAAAAAGAAAAAACTGATCTTCAAGTGACGGAACGAGATCGAACTTGGGGTAGGTCCGGTTTGGGCAAGGAGTTGCCTTCAAGGCTTTGTAAACCTGTGTCATAATATCTTTAGGATGGGAACTTTTTTTTGTTAAATCTTGTGCGCTCTAGAGGGACCTGGACTGGCCAACCCACCATGTTTCATTGCGTTTTCATCCTACATGCCACGAAGCAACTCCGGCCTAGCCTAACAATTCCAAATGGATGCAGTACCATGTCTTCGAGAACACATGATTGAAGAATGCCTTTTTTTTCTTTGGCCAAGTACTAATCATTAACAAAGCTAGTGATTAGACATGTTAGACTTGATCAAGCACTAATCTGAAATTCACCTGTTAGTTAATAAGCTAGGCTTTAACATTCGGAAAAAAAGCTAATAATTAAGCTGGGCTTCTTTTCCTTGATATATACTTTTCCAAAGAGCTCTTTTATGGTACCCCCTAATCAATAGGGACCGTCCATCCACGAAAATCCAATGGACCGTGTTGATCTATACTGGTGGTTTGGGTCAGCGGTACACGCAGCCTAATCCCGAGCAATACGGAGCAGTATATGGCCATTGAGGGCAATCTGGGAAGATTGGAGATACAAATCCCGCCTATGAGTTCCGATATTTCAGCCTGGACATGCGTGATTGTAGTTTTTAGTCACTAGTTTATCAATGTGAACGAAATTGGATTAGTTCATGAATGAACCCATATGTAGGCGAACATCTCACGGGTAACAGGCTTCTCTTGGAAAACAATGGCTTTCCAGGCTTGTTTGCAAGTAACACGCAGTTGTTCGTCGCCTTCTCACCACTATACAGCAGGACAGGTCAGACCGGATGCAGCAAGTAATTACATTAACCTCGAACCAAGAATTTAAGTACTGGAATGCAGTCCTCCATAACAAGGCCGAAGAGCGCCGTGAGAGTGGAGAGATGAAAGCGGCCATGCGAGCTCGACGAACGTGGCGGGACGGGGCAGCTAGTGCGGCCACAGCGGTGGCCGGTGGCAAGGACGACGATGGGAGAAGCACGACTCCGCGACGAGACGAGGAAAATGGGCGTGCATGGTCACACCACATGGGCCCAAATATTAGCCCATTATTTTAGTACAGGCCAGATCAGAATAAATTTTATGAGAAAAGTCCAAAGTACCCTTAAGAAATCAACGGCTGGATCGGATTTATACTGCTTAATCTCCCATAGCGGTATAGGGTACCGTAAAAAAGCTCTTTCCAAAAGATATTGTGGGCCATGTACCAAGCTTGCTTCCCAGGAACAGGAAACAGTGCCACAAAACCAATATAGAAACATTGGGGAACAATCAAACACCATATACCAAGGAGGAGAACGACATGAAGTGCAGGGCAAGAGAAGCTAATTTTGACCCCAATGCTACACTGGTATTTATTTCCTTGGGTGCGCAAGTGACTTTTAGCTCCAAGACTTATAGCTAGTTAGTACCTAGCACTGTGCAGACTTCATTCAGAGTGTTTTCTTGGTCTCTGCTGCAGATCACCACCTAAAATTCTCCTTTTTAGGTGAGGGTGTAACATCGATCACTAATTTCCCGATGTTAGATTAAGTATATATAGGTATATGTCTCAGGAATCTCTGTTACATTACAGTGGAGTAAGGTTTCTGAAAGTGGCACCGGATACTGAAAGGAACGGAGAAAACGAAGCCAACACGGATGTCGAGGAGGGGGCTGGGTTTTGCCGCGGCTAGGGTTCGCCTCCCGTGTCGCCCTAGCCGAGCGACGCGGGGGCTGGGGAAAAATATCATAAACCCGTCTAACTCGCTATCATCAGAGTATCAATGTATCATTTTCTTGAGGTGTGATGAGAATGAGCTGCCTACATCTAGGTATCCACTAACAAGGCCTTTAGATCCCTCTTAGTTACTAGGTCAAGCTATCCATCCTGTCCACCACCCCTTTTAATGGAACCAGGGGTGAACTTTTCATCCAAACTTTCTTAACTGAAAGTCAAAGGAATCCATCCGAGATTTGGTCAGAAAAAGGAAGAACTAATCTTCAAGTGATGGAACGAGATCGAACTTGGGGTAGGTCCGGTTTGGGCAAGGAGTTACCTTCAAGCCTTTGTAACCCTGTGTTATAATAGCTTTAGGATGGCAACTTTTGTTGTTAAATCTTGTGCGCTCTAGAGCGACCTGGACTGGCCAACCCACCATGTTTCATTGCGTTTTCATCCTACATGCCACGAAGCAACTCCGGCCTAGCCTAACAATTCCAAATGCATTCAGTACCATGTCTTCAAGAACACATGATTGAAGAATGACTTTTTTTCTTTGGCCAAGTACTAATCATTAACAAAGCTAGTGAAATAGACATGTTAGACTTGATCAAGCACTAGTCTGAAATTCACCTCGTAGTTAATAAGCTAGGCTTTAACATTCGGAAAAAAAAATTAAGCTGGGCTTCTTTTCCTCGATATATACTTTTCAAAAAGATATTGTCGGCCATGTACCAAGCTTGCTTCCCAGGAACAGGAAACAGTGCCACAAAACCAATATAGAAACATTGGGGAACAATCAAAACCATATACCAAGGAGGAGAACGACATGAAGTGCAGGGCAAGAGAAGCTAATTTTGACCCCAATGCTACACTGGTATTTATTTCCTTGGGTGCGCAAGCGATTTTTAGCTCCAAGACTTATAGCTAGTTAGTACCTAGCACTGTGCACACTTCATTCAGAGTGTTTTCTTTGTCTCTGCTGCAGATCACCACTTAAAATTATCCTTTTTAGGTGAGGGTGTAACATCGATCACTAATTTTCCGATGTTAGATTAAGTATATATAGGTATATGTCTCAGGAATCTCTGTTACATTACAGTGGAGTAAGGTTTCTGAAAGTGACAGCGGATACTGAAAGGAACGGAGAAAACGAAGCCAAAGCGAAAAAAGCTAGGAAACCTGAAGAATACGCTGGCTGAAGCATTCGTCCGAACTAATGGCATTGATTTTTGCACATACATTGTGGAATGTGGATTTCAGGCAGCGTTGTGTTGCGCGTCGATCGTCGTTTTTCCACGAGTGAAAACCACGCGGCACTGGATTGAGCACGACGCGAATGTATGGCCCAGGAAAACAAATCGTCCACAGACTGCATGCTCTGTACTAGCACGGATGGGAGCAGCTGATCTGATGGTAATATTTTAGTGAGAGAGATCATATGGCGTTTCTATATTGGTGATCATACTGGTGACCAGATCATTGGGTAATATTTTAGTGAGAGAGATCATATGGCATTTGGGTCGCACACATTCTTAAATGCAAAGGCTTTTGTGTTCAGCACACTTGCTGACCTGCATGGTGATTTTATTCTCTTGTCTATAGTGACGCGTTGTTCATTGAGTGTGGCCGAGAAGAAATGAGGCCAAAAAATTTCTAACTTTTGCTGGGAACGCAGCATGCCTGTGTTTTAAATATACATGCTTGCTTGCCTGTGCTTCTGGTGGCATCCAATCTGCGTATGGGATTGTGATCCTTGAAAGCCAAGGGAGGGACAAAGAGCAAATCAAATCAGGTTGGTAGATACTAGTATGTGAGATGAAACATTGCATTTCCATATCGATCATTGCTGGCTGGCTGGATGGATATAGAATTATCGGGGATGTATGTGCATTAATGAGAATGCTATTTTTAATTGTGATCGCTACAGATGGCTGCGCATACGGATGGATTATGTTTAATTCTGTTGAGGTCACATTGTCAAGGACAAGTAGGAGGTTAAAATCAAGCACACCCCACCATTAATTGAGTCGCTAGCTGTTAACCGTGTCGGTTGGTTTTCTTCATTCCCCAACGTTTATGAGAAGTGGAGTACTCAACTAATTTTGATCCGGCACGTCGTCCCTCCTATAAATTTATTTGTTCAGGCTGGGCTCTGTTCAACCACGTAAAATCGCACCCAACTCCAACGTAGCTCCTCGACGAGCCGGAGGGATGAACAACAGAGCTCCTGATCGGGCTGGGCCAACCAAACCGTACCGTGGTGTACAACGCCGATCGACACCACATCAGCAATCGTATCTCGCCCTCGATCGCCAATCCATGTCAAAAATAGTATCTTGAATGAACGATCAGATCAGGTCGTCATATAGTAGAATGTGTTAGACATAGCTCTTCTAGAGGGTCGACGGACGCAACAACCTCAACCAACGTACAGATCGTATCAAACGCCTGTATACTATAGCTTGTTTTGTGTGTGTGGCTCTGCCCGTCTTGATCCAACTTATAAAATTTTGCAGATTGAAATATCTCTATCTGGGTCACTGATACTGCTATTATACAGTAGTGATGGCTCCACCACAAGCTGGTAGGACGTGTTTGTCATGCTCCAAGCTAAATTTCAACCCACTTTAAATTAGTAAATTAGTAATGCAATTCATTAATGCAGCCGTAGCATTAAAACGAGTATTTAACAAAAAACTACCACAATTGGGGTTCATGTCCTACCTTGTGGGGTGAAATTAGTCACAATTGGAGTAGTAAATTAGTCATTCAATTCATTAATGCAACTGTAGCATTAAAACAAAAGGAAAAGAAAAGGATAAAAACCTAGCCTCCCGGGCTGCCCTCGTGACTCCGGACGCCCCAAGCCGCCAGCGCAAAAACAGCCACCGCCACCACCAAACTCCCTCGCCTCCGCCGGAGAAGGCTGTCCGATGGTGGATGGCGGCAGCGGGGCGCTCCAGCTTGTGTTCTTCCTCTCCCTCCGCCCTCTCCAAGCGCTCCCCGCTCCCTCTCTCTCTCTATTTCTCTGCCACTCGGCTCCTGACGATGGAGGTCATAGATAGTGACGAATCTGGCGTCTCGTAGGCACACGCATGCCGGGGCAGTGGCCCCGGTCTGGTCGCGGTGCCGTCCTTCTCCTCTCTTAGCCGTGGGTCGTGCAGGCTGGTGCCGTGGCCGACCACCGCGGATCTGACCCGTCGCGTCTGAATCTGTCGGTAGTGGTAGTGTGCGGCTATGGCGGCGCTTCAGCGCGCAGCAGTGGCTGTGGCTCTCAGGTGCCAGGTCTTTGTTCCTCGGCTTGTGGAGCTGCGGTGGTGGCGGAGTGCCGCAGCTTTGGATGGCGGCGCGGCGGCCGCGCGACGATGACTGTGTTGCGGAGGTCATGGGGATTGGTCTCTGGCCTCAGGGGCAGTGTGCTCTCAGCTTGCTCTAGACGTGTGTGCGGCAAAGCTATGGTCTGGGCTCACGGATGCCGGGGCGGGGGCCCCGGGTTGGCAGCTGCGGCTGGTCGTGCACTGATGCGGTGTCCTGCGGTTGAAATGGCAAGGTTGTTGCGGCATAAGGTGCGGCAACCATTGCGCCATGTGGGTAAGTTGGTGGTCGACGACATGGCACTCTGCTCAGCTCGCTCCGTTCCTGCGCTCCGGGCTCCCTTTTGTGGCTCGGTCGTGGAGAAGGTACTCCGGCCGAAAGCATGCACTTACTCTAGTTGGTGCCGATCATGACGGCGTATTTGCGCTTCGTTTCCTTCTTGAAGGCCTCATCATGGAGCTACGTCCCACTACCACCGCGACTGTCATATGAGATCCGGGTGAAGTCCCAAGCTCCATCGGAGCGGGCGGCGGTGACACCTATGTCATTACCTTCTTGGAGGCACCGTCTTGGAGTGCATGACACTTGTGGGGCGGTGGGCCACGATAGTTGTGCAGTGTTGCTTTGTGGTCATGGTCGGCGGATGCCGGAGCTGCAGCTTCGGATGATGTGCGTGCGCCGAGGCGGCGGCCTCTGATGGCAATGCAGCAGTGGCTCTATGGGGTAGGCACGCGCGCATCTTTGAATTGCATGGGTGGCGACCTGGTGCTGCTAGGGTAGCTGGGTCGTCAGCCTGATCGACACTATCTGAGGGGTCGGTCTGGCTGGTACGTCGGGCGACCATCTTGTGTAGCAAGGGATGCAAGGCGTCCGAGTCGTGTGACGTTGAGGCTTACATGCGAGCAAGGGACGTCAGAGCGGCAGCTCTAGATTCGGTGGTGTGTGTTTGTGCGACTGTCACCTAGTGTCGTTTGGTCGACGAGGCTTCGTTGCTTGTGCGATTTTTGGCTTGGTTTTCCTCATATATTGGGCTGCTTTGCTTGGTTTTCGATCCGGTTTTCCTTATAAACTGGATCAATCTCTTTGTTGAACTGAGATCATATTCAGGTGGGAGCCTCTCCCCCCGGTGGCAGTTTCAAAAAAAAAGGAAAAAGAAACCAATTTGTCCCTCTAAGATTGTAGTCTACATTTGATCCTTAAACTCCAAAACCAAACAATCTTGGCTCTTACCAGCGAGACCGTGTATGGCTTGACTGACGTGGCGGTAGTTTTGCACACCTTGCAATACAGTCAGGATTAAAGAAAACTGATCGAAGAAAATTCCAAAGTAACATGTTTTGGAAACATTTTAAAAGTAAGTAAACTTTGAAATATTCTGGAAACTATTCTAAAAAAATTAGGACTGTGGAGAATAATTCGAAGGGAACAACCGAAAAGTATTATATAAAAACAAGTAAATTCAAGAAAACTGATAAATAATTCAAGAACATTCATAACCCATAAAATAAGTTAAAAGGATTAATAGCCAAAAACATCATACTTAGCATTGATGTCGCTTTCTTTGTATGCCTTCACAAGTTTCCAAAATAATGCATACATTTTCTTTTGATTTTTCTATACATTCACATTCATAAATCCAGTTGGTGCAACATTATTACACCTACTTGAAGATATATTTGCGCTTCGGGTTGTTAACCAGATTTCTTTATTTTATTTTGTTATAAGTGTACTTTGATAGTTTGTGGATTTTCATGATTTTAAAAAAAAAATTGTCGCATGTTTTAGTTTTGAAATTCCCGCTTTTTTGTGGGTAATTTTGGGGTATTTATTTGTTTTTGTTACTTTTTTATCAGTTGTTTTATATTTGCTATATACTTTGTCTTCTCTTTTTTCGTATTGACTGGGCTTCCTTGTTTTATATTTGCTATAGGAATAAGATGTCACGATAATCAAATAATGCAATTAAATTTTGGCCAAGTTGTGAATAGGCAATCCCATGAAATATTTTTAACATGGGCAAGTAAGAAAATATCTTGCCAACTTGACACGCAGTTCCGCAAACATAGGCGAACTCAAAGTTCCCACGTTAAACAGAGGAAAAAAGAGATGTGCAATAACTTTTAGAGTGGGCAACTCGATGATAGGTGGAGCAGACTACAAAGCGAGTTTAGGATGGTACATATATGGTAGTTAAAGAAACAAAATGATGCCACATATGTGTCATGTTTGGCAAGATGTCGCTATGAACCAAACATATCCAAAAACTCTTATTAAATATGTGAACGATCGACCCAACCGATACATAGCATGATACCCCAAAAATAGAAAACCGGAGAACACCTTGTAACTTACTAGCATGGTGGCAAAAAAGGCTCTCGCCCTACTTTATAGATAAAGCAACGACCATACAACCCAATGCCTACAGCTGGACACCACAACACAGACACCCAAGGCAAGATACAACAGCGCACAAGAACAACTACACCACCCCAACCCACTCCAAGCCATCATCATGTAGGCAATGAGAGCCCCGCTTGAAGCTGTTGAAGTTATCCACCGTGACAGAGGCGTCACAAAGAGACGAAGCTGCGCCCGACGAATCGTGGACTCCTAGAAGGCGCCTTCAGGAAGGGTATGACACCGGAGCGCCGCCACCACCCGATCCAAAAGGATCATGGTTTTCACCCAGAGCAATCCGAAGGAGGAGAGTAGCCGCGACGGCGCCTTCACGAAGGGAATGACGCCCACGGATGCCGCCATCGTCGGCCTGGCCCAAGCCAGACAGGGATTACACCCCGGCACGCACGCACCGGCCACCACACCGCCCGCATGGCCATGGCAGCCAGCCCGCACCTGAGCCGCGAGCCCCGCCTATGAGCATCACGGCTCACACCACCAGGGCCGCCGCCCCGGCATCTGAGCCCACCCATCCACTGCCACAACGGCATAATCAGAAGGCTGCCATACAAAACGTGTTGTTGCACGAATATAGTGGATCCATTGAGATACAGTTCTAGCGAAAAATTTAGTGACGTGACCAAATACGAGCTTCATTATCTTAGTGACGTACAAAGGTGTAAAAGGAGCAGGATCTAGAGTGGTGTGATTGTGATCGGACTAGTCAAGAGTATACTTAAGTATGATGTGAGCACGGCATATTGAAGTATTGTCAGAAAATTACAATGAAGGGTGGATCCTAGAGGAATAAGATGCCACGATAATAATAATAAATGTGTGTGCATGCAATGCGTTCTTTCATGCCCCGAAAATTTGTTGTCATGATTTAATATCCATAATTCCTAGAAGTGCATAATTGTAGATACAGAATGATTACATAACTAAACCATTGCATAAAACAAACATTACTACAAAAGAGTAAAATATGCTTAACAGCGGTTTATCTTAAAATAGACTGGGGCATCTAAAGCCCAAATTTATCTATATTACAACCAAAAGAAGAACTACCGACAGGCATCCCCGAGGGTAGGAAAAGGCCTAAAACTCATAATCTTCGCTGACAAAATAACCATCAGCATATGCTAGCTCTTCTCCTTCTTCTGGTTTGTCTGGGATTAAAATGCGCAAGGATGAGTAAAAAAGCACTCAACAAGTCACTATGGGAAAGATTCTATATAACTACATGCCAATAATTTTAAAAGCAGTAAAGTGTAGTGTCACAATATTTGGTGGATGCACAATCTAGAAATTTATCCTATCGGTAGAAAACCATTCCTTGAAACTTGTTTTTGTCATATTAACTAGTAAATTTGCTAAGAAAATATTTCTTATATTTCCCATGATAATGACATCAGCAATTCTTATCATATCAAATTTTATTTGAACATAGCTTCATTAACCGGAAGCACGGTGTATTCGAATACTTTTGATATACTTCTGCAAAGTTGCTCATCCTTACCCACATGCAGTGGCGAATCTTGGATTAAAAGGAAGGGTAGGCTGAAAATGAAGATTGATAAACTAATGTGACATAATGTAGTTTGCATTCACATGAATATGAGACAAATAATGACGACTAACGATCACAGTTGCTCTCTAGACACACACTCATGCATGTGCATCTCTATAGGCATGCAATGTTGGTTGAGTATTATTTGTAAAAACATTTTTGCAATATTTGGAGGGCAGGCTCAAGCCTATTAAAGACCCCCTACTAGATTCGCCCCTGCCCACATGATATATACACCTCTTATTGTCTCTCCAGCTTGACACATGCCATTTGGTGTGTCGACAGAGGTAAGATAACAAGACGTTTTATCTACTCTATCCTCTAAAGTCCTTACCCGGAAAATCCTCATCACTCAACCGCTGGGAGCATCACCGGGCCAAGGGTTAGCTTTCCATTCCGGACCTAAGTGATTTTCCGTTGTGATCCTGTATACACGTACGAGCCGTACCACTCACTACACAAACCTTGCAGAGGACAGGTATGGTAGGAATCTGTAGTTATCCATCGTACAGAGCAGATTACTAGATCAGGCTTGACAGAATCAAACAAGTGGTTGAGCGGATTCTATATCCAGGGTTGTTATTTTATGTGACATCAAATAAAACATATCATTGACTTAATTACAAAATTATTTCTAATCCATCCTTGGCAGCAACTTATATGACAACAACCATCTAGGATTTTAAAATGAATATGGCCAACAAAATATTGAAATTCGGTAACTATATTGCATGTCATTCGAATAATACAACAATACCCAACCAGCATGCAAATAAATAAATAATTTAAACTACTGCTCATTTTGTATAAATATAAGTAGATATAAATGGCGTGTAGGGTAAAAAATGGACAATTGAAGAGTCACTTACCAAAATGCCCATATCCGGTTAGGTCTTCAAGTTCAGGGTATTCTTTTCCTTCTATTCTCGAGTGTATCGGATCGTTGGTATCGCGTCCTATAGCAAAAATAATCCAAACATACGGCCCGCGAATGCAACCTAGGAACAAAATACAAACAAAAAGGAAATTAGTTTCAAATGAATATGGTTTTTTTTTTTGGAGGCCAAGGAAATTGGTTTTTGTATCTATGGCATAGATATTTAGGTTCAGTGCATCAAGAGGTCGAAATGGACATATTACTGTTCATTTTAGCTTAGTTTAAATTGAATTCAGAAAAGAGAAGGATTTTAACTGAAAATGGCCGGATGGTCTGAAATGTAATAGTGCTGGACCGGGAAAGGGTTAAACAAAAGTAAAGAAGATGGGCTCAGCCGAATTTCCAGAGGATATAGGGCTGAGTCCGATCTGAATCGAATGGCTCCGGGGGACTGGGACATGTCATCACGTGATTTGTTGATACCGTTTCGGTTTAATTTAAAACAAAGAGAGAGAAGGCTATAGAGGGATGAGCTAAGCACTGGCCGGCGGCGGCGACGGTGACCATGCCGTCGATGTGGTTGTTGACCCGAGGAATAGAGATGTCCGGGAGGCTCGAGGGAAGATGGTGGTTCGATATTGGTGGTCTTAGAGGAGGTGTGCATCACGGAGCGAGGTCGGCGACGACATGGTCGCTCTGGTCCGTACCTGACCGGAGGAGAAGATGGTGGCAACGGCGCTGGGCAAATGAGATAGCAAAATTGGCAATGCGGGTGTGTTCAGTGGAGTGGGGCATATATATGTGCCGAAGGAATTGAAAAACGGAGCTCGGCTCCGACCTAAATAGTAGAGAGTAAGCGGTTCGGCACAGCTGTAGTGGCGAGAGCGCGACGCGCGGCACCTGTGCTGGCGCTCGGGTGGTTTCTAGAGGAATGGCGAGGCTGGGAAGGAGTGGCGGCTGGCTCGGGAAGCCTCGTGACGCTGCGCGCGTGGCCGCGAACTGAAGAGGCAAGAGGCACTGCGGGGCGAGCTGGCGGCGAGCTGGTTGTGCGGGGGCGGGAGCAGCATGGCTCCAATGCGGAGCAGAGAGAGAGGAGGCCAAGGCGGTGGCGTGAGCATGCGGTGATGCGCGGCGATACTGACACTGTCCACAGGAGCGGCGGCGAGCGTGTGCACGGGTGCGTCAGTGTGTGCGTGAGAGAGATGGGCCAGGCTGAGCCAGAGGGAGAAGAGAGTTGGGCTGGGAGAATGTAACCCAAAATCACAGTACGTTTTGATTTTTTCAGGTTTATTTCAAACACAAATTTGATTTGAATTTTTCAAACGGCTTTGAAAAATTTAAGGGTGTTACACGTTCCACGACAAGACAATGGAAAGCGACTTTTTGTTTGCTAAAATATCTGTCCAGCTGAGAAGTGAACGATGGAAGATATATAAAAATATAACTCAATGCGTGATCAGCTGCTTGGAAAGATCTGCAGGGCTGGAAGTCGCGAACCGAACCAAACTCGCCAAATGTCCTTTGATGCGTCCATCTCCTACCTACAACCTACCTCACAGTCTTCCTGCTCACTCACACCTCCGATCGAGAGAAGAGCACCGTGCAACGCCGAGTGAGCGCGCTCCACCCACCTGTTCTATATATCCCGCGCATGCAACGCCGCTTCGGCTTAGGCTGCAGCTCGGTCGACCGTCGACCAACCTCCTCGCCGCCGCCCGCGCGCGCAGAGACATAGACAGAGAGATACGGGAAAGGTACACTACACACCTGAGAAAGTCGCACGTAGCATGCGCCGTCACCAGACCACCATGAAGACTGCCGCCGGGCCGCGGGCGGCGGCCATCGTCAAGCTCAATGCCGCCTTCCTCGCCTTCTTCTTCCTCGTCTACATGGTCCTCCTGCTCCATCCCAAGTACTCCCACATCCTTGATCGCGGCGCCTCCTCTCTCGTCCGCTGCACCTTCCGCGACGCCTGCCCGTCGACGTCCCAGCTCTCACGGAAGGTACCCCGGTACTGTTCTTGCCATCCGGCAGCGCCACCAAGCGTATGTTCTCGATTAACGCATTCGTCTGCGTGCGTGCGTGCACTGCAGCCGGGAGCAGGGTTAAAAATTTCAACGAAATTTCAGTGAAATTTCCGAAATTTCGCATATTTCAATGGGGTCCGAAATAGTTTTAACACCAAAATTTCGATGCAGATTCAAACTGATTTCAAAATAAATTTAAATTATGTTAAAATTCATTAAAATTAAGTGAAATTTGAAATCTCAAAATCTGAAATAATTTTCGAAATATGCGAAATTTCTGAAATTTCACATATTTCGGTGAGGTCCGAAATTATTTTGTTTTCGAAATTTATAACCTTGGCCGGGAGGAAGATCAGTGACGGCGGCGTCGGAGCGGATCGTGAACGCAGGGCGCGCGCCGACCATGTTCGACGAGCTCCGCGGCCGGCTGCGGATGGGCCTGGTGAACATCGGCCGCGACGAGCTGCTGGCGCTCGGCGTAGAGGGCGACGCGGTGGTCGTGGACTTCGAGCGGGTATCCGACGTGTTCCAGTGGTCGGACCTCTTCCCGGAGTGGATCGACGAGGAGGAGAAGGACGGGTCCCGTCCTGCCCGGAGATCCCCATGCCGGATTTCTCCGGATACGACAGCGGCGACGTGGACGTGGTAGTGGCGGCCCTGCCGTGCAATGGGACGGCCAAGGGGTGGAACCGCGACGTGTTCAGGCTGCAGGTGCACCTGGTGGCGGCCCAGATGGCGGCCCGGAAGGGCCGGCGCGACGGGGACGGCAGGGTGCGGGTGGTGCTGCGGAGCGAGTGCGACCCGATGATGGACCTGTTCCGTTGCGACGAGTCAGTGGG
The DNA here is from genome assembly GCA_039707655.1 of Elymus sibiricus. NCBI lineage: Eukaryota > Viridiplantae > Streptophyta > Magnoliopsida > Poales > Poaceae > Elymus > Elymus sibiricus. Next base: position 404,333,732 of record CM077674.1, on the reverse strand, counting down.
GAGGGAGGGGGTGTGGTGGCTGGTGGATGTACAGCGTCGACGTGCCACGGCTGGAGGAGAAGCTCCGGCTGCCCGTCGGCTCCTGCAACCTCGCGCTGCCGCTCTGGGGACCAACAGGTGCGTACGTACGATTTTGCTTCGGCCGCCACGTTTAATTTGCGCGGTGGAAAACGTGCGCATACTTTGGTTTCTCGTGTCGGTCATGTTGCAGTTGCACCGCACACATATGCATGTAATGTAAGTCAAGCGTGTAGTTGCACACATGCTAACTAACTAACAACCAGTAGTAATAAGATAGATAATATGGACACGGTGACGGCTTACGGGTTGACATATGGTACTTCTACAAATCGAAAGAAAACTGAGATAGCAGCAAAGGACATATCAGCATATATCCCATAAAAATTGAAACTTCTATTGGTAATCATGGACATATCCGTGCTACCCAAAAGTCGCAGCAAGCAGATAGATCTTCGTTGGTGTGGCTCCATTCCAAGTTCTTCCCAATTGGTAATCAGTTTGCTGTTGCATGACAAGATCAAAGAAAAAGGATTACACTTCATTAATTACTTTAGGCCCTGGCTCTTGAGTGAATCAATAATGTAGCCGGCTGCTGGCCATAGAGAGATGCCATGTCATCTAAAGTCTTCATGAAAAATACTCATATAATAGGTTGGCTCTTGGATTGGCTATTAGGTTGACTCTAAGCATTTAATATTTGTATGAGTAATGCATAGGATTGAAAGAGAATTGCATGCATACTACTTTTTCTCGATCCATGTGCTATAGCTAGGCTGTAGAATAAGAGCCCGCTCCACTCTCTCTCCTCTCTTTTCACTCCTCCAAGTAGGATTTTTATGACATGGCAAATCTTATAGCCTGCTGACTAGGCCTTATTAGACTTGCTCTAAGAAGACATAATCTTTAGGACATGGCGGCGTCTGTACTAATTGCGCATGCACCAGTAAATACTTACGTGCCACTGCATTCTAGCTACGCAGTGGATGGCCAGCCAATACAATCCACAACAACCGTGCACAACGTCGCTAAATGCAAAGGGCCTATATGGTTTTATAATTCGATGCCTTTTTGTTGTTGCTGTTGTTGGTTTTGACTTCTCCAATCTCCAGCACTTGTAATTTGTCTCAAGCTAGGCTCTAGTTGATAGATGACATTCTAAAATTGCATATGTGCACGTGCATGTACCGAGAAGGGCAGGATCGTACATTGCGTGGTTATAAACTTATAATTAAGACAATAAAAATATATCTTTGGTCCCTCATCTATTACTATACACTTTAGATTTGGCCCCTCAACTCTAAAAAAAATACTAGGAATTCTTGGAGTTAAGGAACTCTAAAAATAAAAAATGATTTCTAGACATATTTTTAACTGAAAAATTATGGTAAAAATGTGGGAAAAGAAAAATGAAAAAAAAATTGGTATCAAAATTGAGGTACTAAACTTAAGCTTTGACAATAGCTAAGTGACCTAAAATAAAATATAGTATTCCTTTTCCGTAAGAAACGGAGATCACAGGATATATATGTTCCACTTTTTTTTTTGTTCTTGTCACGCACCGGAAATTAACTAACCATGCATTGCAAACCGTATGTATGCAGGCATCCACGAGGTGTTCAACGCGTCGGATCTTACAGCGGTGAACGCCCGCAGCCTGCGGCGCGAGGCGTATGCGACGGTGCTCCACTCGTCGGACAGGTACCTTTGTGGTGCCATCGTGCTGGCGCAGAGCATCCGGCGCTCGGGCTCGACCCGGGACATGGTTCTCCTCCACGACCACACCATCTCTAAGCCGGCCCTCTGCGCGCTGGCCGCCGCTGGTTGGATCCTGCGCAGGATCCGTCGCATCCGCAACCCTCGCTCGGAGCGAGGCTCCTACAACGAGTACAACTACAGCAAGTTCCGGCTGTGGCAGCTGACGGAGTACGCTCGCGTCATCTTCGTCGACGCCGACATCCTTGTCCTCCGCTCCCTCGACGCGCTCTTCCGGTTCCCGCAGATCTCCGCGGTGGGCAATGACGCATCCCTGTTCAACTCTGGGATCATGGTGATTGAGCCATCGACGTGCATGTTCGAGGCACTGCTCTCTGGCCGGCGCACCATCCGGTCCTACAACGGCGGCGACCAGGGGTACCTGAACGAGGTGTTCGTGTGGTGGCACCGGCTGCCACGGTGGGTCAACTACATGAAGATCTTCTGGGCCAACACGACCACGGAGAGGGCGATCAAGGAGCGGCTGTTTAGGGCGGAGCCGGCGGAGGTGTGGTCGATCCATTACCTTGGATTGAAGCCGTGGAGCTGCTACAGGGACTACGACTGCAACTGGAACATCGATGACCAGCGGGTTTATGCCAGCGACGAGGCGCACAGGCGGTGGTGGCAGGTGTACGATGAGATGGGGGAGGTGATGCGGGGGGCGTGCAGGCTGTCGGAGCAGAGGAAGATCGAGATCGCGCGGGGCAGGCACGTCGCTGAGGAGATCGGGTACGCCAACCAGCACTGGAAGATCAACATCACCGACCCCAGGAAGTGGGAGTAGTAAGCGACCGATCCATGGACAAGTGCCTAGTTTAATTGGCCACGCCGGCCGGAACTGCAGCAGCTGATCGAGCACGCCAGCCAGAGTACGTATACATAAGCATGGGGTCATTGCCCAAACTTTGTCTGAATAATGAGTAGCAATTCAATTGATCCTGCGACCGAAGTTATTGATGTCGCGCTTGTTGGCGGGTCCGTTTGCATGCGTGAAGTGCGCTGGCCTCGCCACCGCACCTCCGCAGAGGACAAATCGTTAAATCTTTACTATTAAAGGAGAGTCAGCGGTGATGGTGCATCGATCGGGTAGTATGTCGCTTCTTTACTCCTCTCGTTTTAAGTCCCCTCTTACCGACAGGTGGGCTACCAAGCAATCTTGCGCAATATCCTCTCTCTGATGCGGCAAATTCGTAACAAACTCCAATCGCATCACATCTGTAGATCCCTGCAGAAAACGAGTGGAAGGCATGAGCCAAAGGATAATGGAGAAAATTCTCAAGATTGTAGCATCCACTCTATCACTGATCAAGACCCAAACAACAACTCCAGCATCCACTCATCACTGAAATGGTTGAAACTGCGGAACATTGCTAGCTGGTACTATTGAGAAAGACGCCACATGCTTTTGAACAACATTTCAGTACATAAATGTGACGAGGACATCACACAAAAAGCTGTGCAGTGAGATACAACAGCTCAGCGTTGCTCAAGCTACCTACAATTGAGTGCTTACCTAACCAAATGAATCGGTTGGTGAAACTTCAGTATAGATGTCTTTGTGTTCAGGGGCGAGCTTCGAGGACAGGGAGGGTGCAGTGATTCTAATCTCCAACACCATCACCATCATCTTCATGCAGCCCTTTCGCGTCCCGGTCCAACATTGGCCAGGACACCAAAACTTATCATCTGCTACTGAAGAATACGGAAAGCTGCACTGCAAACCATCGGTAACATTAAAATTTAACACTGACATATTGCAAGTGTGTACTGGAATGAACAGTAAGCATATATAGCAGCATGCTGACCACCGAGAAAATAAGGAGGGCTTAATTATCAAGTGGTTTGTCTGGGAACATAGCATGCCCGAAGTTTCCTTGATGTCTAGCTTCCTAAAGGAATAGTAGATGAACACTCATGGATTCAGTCGCTCAGATCTGATTTCTGTTACTTGGAAATGAAGGAAAGTATGTACTGCACGCCGCAGGCAGCTAGGGTTGAACCCAATTACAGTAAGTATAAATCCAAAATGGAGAAGGAAAAGGGGCTTTATAGCCTAGACAATCAGAGATGGTTTTTTTTTTGAGATCAGAGAGGGTAGAATGTATAGCAAATAAAAGACAGCAGCGTTTGCCAGATCCTGAACGGCGACGCCAGGGAGGTTTTGAAGCCTTGGATAAGGACTGACGGTCGACGCTGAACCTTCAGCCGCGAAGCGGTATGCAGGGATAGGAGCCATCCGATGCTCGATGAACGTCAATCACAACCTCTAAAACGCGGGAACAGTAAGTGCTTCTTTTCTTCAGATAGTTTCAGTCAGGTTCCTGATAGGTGCGTTTTTCAGCTTGCCAAAGAATTTGCTGCAGAAAATAACCAAAAATACATGACTAAATTAATTAAGGAGACAAAAAAACAAGGAAAATTATCCCAAGTTGTACAGGACCAGGTGTTAAACAAGAGGAACTGCTACCAATAAAAAGTGTATATTTATTCCCTTATCTATGGAATGGGTTTAATTTCAGTCCCCATACTCTGTTTTCTAAGCCACTGTGACGATATGACCAGTAAGTCCACTACAAAGACATATATAGCTTGTGAAGCGCGTTAGGCAAAGTTCCTTTTGTTAAGCGGGGGTTTCGTTGATCAATAAAAACTAAAGATGTAGACAGTGCAAACACGCATAGTTCACAGCACAAGCCAAAAAGAGAAGCCTTAAACACCGGATAAGACAACTTCTTGTTTAGATGATGTACCGGGTGAGCAGAAGCAGCTAGCAGCAACTATGATGTTCTTGGCTTCTACTTCCAAATTTATCGTGGTAAACATGTCTTGTCTCCTCAAGAGAGAGGTTGTAATGATTCCACAAACATAATTTTTCTGAAGTAGCACTATACAATGACGCGGGGAGCAGTAGTAGCAAGCAAAACAAGCAAAAATCGAGATTAACATAGAACTGAGGTATCTGCAAGCACTTGCACACATATCGTCCGCAGAAACTTGTACACGTTATACTGAAAAAATATTCGGGATTCTGGGCTTGCGTCCTCACAAGGCATAGTTTAGTTCCAAATTCCACTTCTGTCCGCAGGGAAATAACTCAGCCTATATTGGCAATAAATATTCTCTGCATTTCTGGAACAATTAACCAAGTCACTGAACTGGAGACCGAATGCATAATCAGACCTTGAAACTCGGTACACTGCAAGTGGCTGTGTGCATCGCAATGATGTAGAGGCCGAGGGTGGTCCTCTTTTTTTCTATATATAAAAAAAGAAACCTGATAGCTAGATGACTATTTGTACGCCAATGGTTCTATTGTCGCAATACATTTTGCATCGCCAGGTTTGAGTGATCAGTGGTGGAAAATAAAGGAAAGTTCAAGCATTAATTTGAGAAACATTGTAATGAGAACCAACTGAGCACACACGTAGTGTAGCTGATTACAGAGTTTGCAAGGCGCAAATTAACACGGCCTATACAGACCGGCTCAAGCAGAGAAAACCAAGCCAAATCGACACATCGTGAAAGTACACATAACGGTGGCCGGGGTATGTGGGCTGGTGAAGGACGCGTTCAGTGGCAAGGGCCATTGCGTTTAGATGCATTGTCAGCGACGACCTGGGTTAACCCTCTGTTTTGCCTGGGTGTGTGTGTGCGTGCTGAGGTCTATCTCAGCAACATGGTGTATGAACTCTGTTTTTGGTTCCTTTTCTCCATCCAATAGAATGGGCAGAACTCCACATAACAGTAAGCTCAAAAGGCTGAAACTCCACATTGGCGACGCATCAGCATACATATATTCTTCTATGGGGCTTCTATCCCATCCACACCATGAGTTCCCTAACCTCCGGGTTGCCACACAGAAAGACCGTCTGAATCAGGGAGTGACCATGTTGACAAGAATTAGTAACATCTTAGGAACAGAGAACTCAACAACGGAGGAGAGACAGGAAAGGCATCTTAGTATACCTGAAGTAGCAGCGTGTCCGGGACCTACTTATCTGCTAGTAGAATATAACTAAGAGAGATGTTGTAGTCTGTACTGGGACTGTTGGTGTCAACAACAGAAAGACTCCGGTAATATCCAGCAGAACTCTTTATCATGAACAGAACCAGCAAATCTTGAGCCTATTCAACAGGACAGACTAGCTAGTAGCTAGTGTGTCTGTCCAACATCCTCCGGGACGCTGAAATACCCAATCTTCTACGGATATATCAGCACTACTGAAGGGTAATATCGCCACGGCAAATGATCGCGAAAGTTCTTTTCAAAAAATAAAAATAAAAACAATTGAGAATGTTAGAACCTAACAGTGATAGCAAGCATATATTACAGTGCAAAAACTGTAGGGAATAACAAGTGTTAGAGATATATTTGATATGTAGAGATTGTTCGGGATTAGATAGGAATTGTTTTCATCTTATCTCTAGGAGACGTCTTGTCCTTCAAGTCTTGTACTCAATATATACTCGCCCTCGAGGCTCAATAATACATCCATCGTATTACGCCAACCATCCTTCTCTATCCCTTCTAACATGGTATCAGCCTAACCGATCCAACCCTAGCCGCCGCCCGCCGCTTCCGTCGCGCGCCGCCCCTGGGGCGGTCGGCCTCCATGACAGCCGCCGGGGGCCGCGCCACCCGTACCTAGGGTTCGTCCGCCGATCGTGTTGACTGGCTGCCCTAGAGAGTCTTTTTCCCGAGCCCTTGCTCTGGGTTTTTCTCTCTCGCCGTTCGTCTTGATCGGCGTTTTCTTTTTGGTTTTCCGATCTAAAGATCGGTTTGCGTCGCCCGCCGCCGCCGTCGACCCGTGCCTCTACTCCGACACCAGCGCGACCACCCGGCCTCTTGTCCGACTAGGGAGGCCTCGCGCGACGCGGCGGCCTGTCACGGCCACCATCCGCGCATCTGCCCGCCCGTCGCTCTGCGTCGGGCGTCACCGCCCTGTTCCCGAGTTCAGCGCGCCCCTCCACCGATTGAGCAACGGGCTGCCGCTGCGTCGCCCCGTCGGGCCGCAGCGCCGCCGCCCCGTGGTTCTCCCCGTGGCTGCACCGATCCGCGTCACCGCTGCGTCGCCCCTTCGGGCCGTAGCGCCGCGGCACGTGGTCCCCGCCGCCGCCCTGAGGCCGTTCCCGTGGTTGCACCAACCCGCGCGCTGCCGCTGCGTCGCCCCTTCGAGCCATAGTGCCGCGGCCCGCGGTCAACCGCCGCCCCGAGGCCGTCCGCTCCAGGCCGTCCCCGAGGCTACATCGACCCTCGCGCTGCCGCTGCATCGCCCCGTCGGGCCGTAGCGAGCGTGGCACGTGGTCCCTGCAACCGCCCTGAGGTCTTCCCCGCCGTCGCCCCGACCCACGCGCTGCCGCTGCGTCGCCCCTTTCGGCCGTAGCGCCGCGGAGCGCGGTCCACTCCGCCGTCCCCGCGCATCGACTTTTACGTGGTATGCGTCGCGCCGCCTCCCTAGGCGCGGGAACGCCACTGTCCGCGCCGGTCTTTGTCACGCTGTCGATTTCTTCCTCTCCTACTTCGAGCACCGTCGCCGCGCTTCTGACCTAGCCGCCGCCGCCTCCTCAGGCCGCCGCCGCCGCTCTTCTTCCCGGTCCACGGCGAGTACCTCGACACCGGCCACCCCGACTGGACGTCGACCATGGTGTCCCTCGCACGGCTACCTCGACCACGGCTACACCACCCTACGCTCTCGGCTACATCGACATCGGCACAAAGGGCTATCACCTCGCTTGAGCAACTCGACGGCTTCCTCTACAGTCCACGCGTCCGCGACGCGACACCGTCCACGACGCTCCCGTTGCGACTGCGGGGGGATGTCAGCCTGTCGGCTGCTATTCTCTCCAGTCTGACCGTCCGCGACGCTCCTGTTGTTCGCAACGCTACCGCTACGACTGCGGGGGGATGTTAGAGATATATTTGGTATGTAGAGATTGTCCGGGATTAGATATGAATTGTTTCCATCTTATCTCTAGGAGACGTCTTGTCCTTCAAGTCTTGTACTCAATATATACTCGCCCTCGAGGCTCAATAATACAACCATCGCATTACGCCAATCCACTAGTAGAAAACAGGGCATTAGTCCCGGTTCCTAAGGGCCTTTTGTCCTGGTTCTGAAACCGGGACTAAAGGCCCCTACTTTTAGTCCCGGTTGTGTTACGAACCGGGACTAAAGGAGCTCCACGTGTCCGCTGTGGGGCGCCCAGGCAGGAGGACCTTTAGTCCCGGTTGGTAACACCGACCGGGACTAAAAGGCAGCCACGCGTCAGCACCTGCCAAGCGCTGGGGTTTTTTTTTTTTTAAATGAGGGGTTTAGGGTTTTGGAGGGTTTAGGGGTTTCATATTGTGTTTTCCCCTTTTCTTTTTGTGTTTATCATTCAATTCTTTTACATTTAGGGTTTTCGTTTTTATTTTACATTTTCCATTCAACTCGACGCTAGCTACTACATATAGCAATGAAGGAACCATTACACAAATCGTCATGAATATAGAGAGAAGTGACCTCTCTTTCTCCGTGCTTGGTCGAACAACAAGTTTTCGTATATCTATTCGACGCTACTACGTATAGTGCACGTTCATGCATATATACAATGTAACATCTCTTACGATCCCTAATATCTAATTACCAACATTCACTTCCAATTCTCGATGGTATACTCCGGTTTTAGCTATGATCTCTTGAAGGAAGAATCCCGCCAATTCCTCTTGAATTGCTCGTATGCGAGCCTTTGGTAGGAGTTCGTCCCGCTTCCGTTCGATCTAATTTAAAGAAGGGGGTCAATATATATACAACACAATTGATGGTAATAAAATAAATTTGTGAATATTGTTTACGTACTTCAAGTTTTTCCAAAAATCTGCCCGTCTCAGAGGTCGTCTGGCGAATGAACTCGCAAACGTAGTATCCACAAAAGTTATTCCCGGATCCCTACCTCGAGCACTTTACGAGAATAGAGTTCAATCAAAATAATAATCAAGCATGATAGTGGTATTGAAACTAGAATCAAAGAGATGCGCGGACCTAGCTAGTACTACTTACACTGAGTTGTTCAAATCGCAGCTCCTCTCTCCATTCACCCCTAACCTGCTTGGTGTACTCTTTCCAAACCCTGCCCGGCAAAGAAAATGAATAAAGGAGTTATTAATTACTTGATATCAGGAAATGAACGATAGTTGCCGATATAGTGCGATAATGATTGAAATTACCTCTGGAGCATATCACGCAGGTCCGCCCACATCTTAGGGTCTTTACGTAGCGAGTCCATGACAAGTACTTTTCCTGCGGCAAACTGAATGACTAGCAGAATAAAGTGGAACCTGCGCACGTATAGCTCATCAATTACACTTAACATTGAGTAAGCGAAACAGAATGATGTGTACAAGACAGTATAACACTCACTGGAAGTTGTAAGGAAATAGTATCTCCCTTTTGGTTTGTTGTTTAATTAACGCCCGTAGCAAGATCTTCTCTGTATCCTTGGCGTTCCATTTTACCGTACCTTCATGAATAGTATTTGGGTTAATGAACCCAATGTAGGGTAACGCAGCAGAAAACAAAAATTTTCCGACCTACGCACCAGCCCAGGACCACTATGGAGACTGCATACAAGGTTTGATTTTTTTTCGTTACCGACTCGTAGCGCAGCGGAAGTAGAGTCGATGACGATCGGCGGTGCAGATCCCCGCAGCTAGGATTTACAACCTCCCAACCACGAGGATGTACTCCCACATCTGCCCCTCGGACAGCCCTCCGGGAGGCGGTCGGACAGTCCCTCGGACGGTGTCGCGGACAGCCCTTCGGGAGGACCCTCGAAACTCTGACAGTCACTCGGACAGCCCTTCGGGAGGCACTCTCGAACTAAGACCGAAACTACAATCTCTCTACAGAGTTGCACACATACGGTGTCATCTATCCGGCAGGGCTTCGCCGTCCAGAACTAGTTCCCACCGGAACCCAGACAGCCTTTCGGCTCTACGAGACTATTTCGCTGGGAGGGAGAGAGAAGCCAGACAAGTCTATGGCATGTGTATGAGAGCAAGCATGAGGTTTGGAGAGCACCCCTCCACCTCTATTTATAGGAAAGCCAAGGGGTAGGATGGGCACTTCCAAAAAACCCAAAATGCCCATGAAGGAAAACTTCCACAAGGGCATAAAAGGGAACTAATGGAGCAAGTGGGGCCCCATGGAGGAGCTCCACATGTGGCCGGCCAACCCTCTTGGGCCCCCCCCAAGGGGGGTTTCTTAGCCCCCAAGCCTTCTAGAAACCTTTTGGAAAATATCCCAAAAGGTGCCTTTCGAAGAAAATATCCATAAAGTGATTTTACTATTCATGAAGACATTTTTTCTGCGTCCGTTAATCCCAAATTATTTCTGTGTGCTCAGAACAATTCCAGTACCCACTAAAACAATTTTGAACGCATTCCGAAACAATTCCGGAACAATGTTTTTCTTCAGCGAAAAGCTACCATAGCGGTTCCGGCTGCTCCGGAACATTTCCGGTTTTTCCTCCGGAAAAATCCCAGAAGTTTCCAGAATGATTCTGGCACCCTCCAAGAATTTCCAGACATGTGCCGAAACCAATTTGACTTAACGGAATATCCTGAAACAACTTTTTAGTTTTACCAGAACTATTCCGGTGTCCTCTCCGGAACGTTTCCGTTTCGTCCGAAACTTTTTCGGTGTTTTTCTCTCAGACTCCCCGTCTAGTATTTAGCAGATAGATGACCCTTAAGCATGTGACCCTATAGGTTTGGTGAAGTATATACATGACCCGGAACACTTTCCGATCAATGATCAACATCGGAGCCGTGGACACCCATATTGACCCCTATACCCACACGAATGAATATTCGAGTGAACCTCCAGTTGCCGTGTGCTATTCCTATTGCTTCACGATATGTTACAAATACCGGAGGTGAGAAACATCGGCATCCCCGTTGAGGGTGTCCCGGACTAGGGGGTACTCGGGCTGCTGGCCTGTGTCTCATAGGCCGGGCTGATGGGCCGCTCTCTACATGTCGATGGAAGGCTGGATCATGGACGACCCCGTGTGTCAGAAGGAAACCTCCGAAGTCTTGGCGTCTCCTCCAAGGAATAGATGGCGGAATCTGTGTGTTATCCTAGATGGTAACCGACCATGTGTAACCCTAGGACCCCCTGGTGTCTATATAAACCAGAAGGTCTTGTCCGTAGGGGGGAGATATCATTACCTAGGGTTTAGCCCCGTAGATCTCGAGGTAGATCAGCTCTGTAACCTTCATACAATCACATCAATACAATCAAGCAGGACGTAGGGTATTACCTCCTTGAGAGGGCCCGAACCTGGGTAAATCGCTGTCTCTACGTTCCCTGTTACCATCGACTCCTTGACCCATAGTTCGGATCCCCTACCCGAGATCTGCCGGTTTTGGTACCGACATTGGTGCTTTCATTGAGAGTCCCGTCGTGGGTCGCCAAGGATCGATGGCTCGCCATCCCCGGACAGTTCTTCAGCAATGGGCTCTGCAGCGGGGATATCATCGTCCTCGGATAGCTCTTCTCTTCAGCGACGGAGTTCGTAGCGGGGACATCTTCGTCCCCAGCCAGCTCTTCGCGTTCGGCAGCATCGTGTTGCACGCTGATCCGACTGGTCACCTCGACCGGGTCGGCAACTTCGCCCCCGAGCAGGAAATCAGGTTCGGCGACCTTGAGTACGTCGCAGACGCTCGAGGCGATCTAATCTTCACTGGGTTCTCGGCTTTACCCAAGGAACCCACCAACCCCGAGGCCTTGACTTCGGATCTCTTCCCCGCCCCAATCATTGGGGCGGGCCTCGGATCGGATCTAACCTTGAGTTCGGATCTGACCCCAGTGCCGGATAACCAGGGGCTGCCCTTGGCTGAGCACACTCCCGCTATCGGCGTGCCGGAGCCCAACTCCGATGACAATCCGAACATAGATTCGGTGGACCCCTCGATGTTAAGCGAGATGGTGGACCGGATCCAGACGATAAATATCGCGGACGGCCCGTCCTCGGACCAGGAGCAGGTCGGACAGGATGCCGGCCGCGGGGAATTTCGCGTCCCACCCACCACCCACTTGGTAGCCACTATCGACGATTTAACCGACACGCTGGACTACGCCTCCGAGGAGGCCGACTACATGGACGAGGACATGGATGTTCCGCACTACACGGATACCTTCCTTGCCACTGCGAATACCGGAAAGTGGACCGCCACCTCCACCTATGACGTCTACATGGTTGACACCCCCGTAAAGGACGGTGACACAACCAAGAAGGGCGGTGACGACACTACCGAAGACCCGCCCAGACGCCGACGACGGTGAGCCAGAGGGCGGAAGGGCAAGGAAAATAACACAGACACAAACGACACCGGAGATAACGAGACTCCGGATAACCTGGGGGAGCTCGGCGATAACACGCCCGAGCAGCGACCCGACGCCCCTGAAGGACACGAGGACCAGGGTGACCCCGAGGACCTCGATGATTCCGAGGACAGCAATTACCTCCCCCCATCCGAAGAGCAAGATAGCCTCGGACCCGAGGACTTTATCGTCCCAGAGGACCCCCTGGCTCAAGAACAATTCAAACGGCAACTTATTGCCACTGCCCGAAGCTTAAAGATGAAACAGCAACAGCTCAGGGCCGAGCAGGATACACTCAATGACAGATGGACGATGGTCCTAGCCGCCGAAGAAGGCCTCGACGATCAACGTCAGGGCCAATATAAGAGTTACCCACGACGGCGCCTCCTGCCAGAATTTGAGGATGAGGCCTTCGAGCCCGTACCTCCCAGACGAACTTACGCTGACCAGCCCGACCGGCCCCCTCGAGGACGAGATAGACCGGCTGTGGAAACCGAGCTCCCACTCGCGCCCTCTCGAGGACAAGCTAAAGCGGCTGGAGAAGCCGAATACCCACCCGCGCCCCCTCGAGGACGACATAGAGTGGCCGGAGAAGCCGAACTCCCACCCGTGCCCCCTCGAGGACGGGACAGGACGGCCAGGAAAGCAGAATACCCACTCGTGCCCTCTCGCCGAGCAGGCAAAGACCCGGTTCAACCGGATGACCAATACGATCTGCGCCACGACCTGAACGCACGAGCGAGATCTATCTATGGATCCACAGGATATGCACCCGCTGGACGGGATGGATACCAGGCCTGGTGCGATAGAAACGACAGAGCTCGGGATCAGCACCGTGCTCGGTTGACAAATGATCTTCGGCGCGATGCGGCCCGGGCCAGGGGCGCCGCACACCCAATGTGTTTCATTGACGAGGTGATGCAGCATCAGTTCCCCGAGGGGTTTAAACCCGTTAATATAGAATCCTATGATGGGACAACTGACCCAGCCGTGTGGATTGAGGATTTCCTTCTCCACATTCATATGGCTCGAGGAGATGACCTCCATGCTATCAAGTACTTACCACTGAAACTCAAGGGACCGGCCAGGCATTGGCTGAACAGCCTACCCAAAAACTCCATCGGGAGCTGGGAAGAGGTCGAAGATGCATTCCGAGCTAACTTTCAGGGCACCTATGTTCGGCCACCGGACGCCGATGACCTGAGCCATGTTATCCAACAGCCCGGCGAGTCAGCCCGTCAATTCTGGAATCGGTTTTTGACCAAAAAGAACCAAATCATCGACTGTCCGGACGCTGAAGCTATAGCGGCATTTAAACACAGTATTCGGGACGAGTGGCTCGCCCAGCTCGGCCAGGATAAGCCGAGAACGATGTCGGCTCTTACCTCCCTAATGACCCGCTTTTGCGCGGGCGAGGATAGTTGGTTGGCTCATCGAAGCAACCACCCCGAAGACCCAGGTACTTCAGAGACCCGGGACGGAAACGGGAAACCCCGGCGCAATAGAAACAATAAGTGTCGCACTCAAACAATGGCACTGAGGCCGATGACACAGCGATCAACATCGGATTCAGCGGCTCGAAATCGGGACAGCGGAAAAAACCCTCTAAAGGGAACCGCGATGGCCCGTCCGCGCTGGATAGAATATTGGATAGGCCCTGCCAGATTCACGGCACCCCCGACAAGCCAGCTAACCACACCAACCGTCACTGTTGGGTGATTAAGCAGGCCGGCAAGGCCACAGCCGAAGAACAAGGCAAGGGCCCTAGGAGCGAGGACGACGACGAACCTCGCGGGCCGAATAATGGAGGCCAAAAACAGTTCCCTCCAGAGGTCAAATCCATGAACATGATCTATGTCACGCACATACCAAAGAAGGAGAGGAAACGCGCGCTTCGGGATGTCTACGCATTAGAGCCTGTCGCCCCGAAATTCAACCCGTGGTCGGCTTGCCCCATCACTTTCGACCGTCGAGATCATCCGACCAGTATACGCCATGGCGGAATGGAGGCCCTGGTACTCGACCCCATCGTGGACGGATTTCACCTCACTAGAGTCCTGATGGACGGAGGCAGTAGTCTTAACCTGCTTTACGAAGACACAGTGAGGAAGATGGGGATTGACCCGTCAAGGATCAAACCCAGCAACACCACCTTTAAAGGTGTAATTCCTGGCATCGAGGCACGCTGCTCGGGGTCCGTGACTTTGGACGTCGTCTTCGGCTCGCCCGATAACTTCCGCGCTGAGGACTTAATCTTCGACATTGTTCCTTTCCGCAGTGGTTATCACGCACTCCTCGGACGGACCGCCTTCGCTCGCTTTAATGCCGTCCCGCACTATGCGTACCCGAAGCTTAACATGCCAGGACCCAGGGGCGTTATTACCATTAATGGTAATACGGAGCGCTCACTCCGAACAGAGGAACACACTGCGGCTCTCGCCGCCGAAGTCCAAGCTGTCGACAAGGCGTTGCAAGCCTAGTCCACTATTAAGACACTGGACGCACGCAAACGCTCCCGAGCTGCAGCCTCGCTCCAGGCACACTCCCATGCTCCCCCCACATAGGGATACGCGCCCCACAGCGCGGCCCACCTAGTCGCGAAATATGCACCTCGAGTGCACAATTTCGCGCTCAAAATTCCATGGGCAGTTGTGGGGACGCATCACACAAAGGTCAAGAGCTCGGTTCGACCGACCACTGGCCAACAGATGTCTTCAAATCGACATCAACAATGGGCACCATCTAGGGCCTGATCAGCGTCCGGCTGATATACCACGGCGACTTCTCAAAACCCTTTTTCCAGGGCTCGCTCGCCGACGATCACTACTTCCGCCGAATATATGGTGGACGGCTTCGAAAGCCTCTTGAAGAGCAAAGGCGCAGACGTGCAGCAGGGCGTAGTTGGGACGTCAAACCACTCATAAAGGCCCTGTGTAAACCTTTACTCTCAATATATACATTTCTTTTACAGTATCTATTAAAGTTACTTCGGCAATCCGAATTGTACGGTTGGACGTCACATTCAAAGAAAATAAAGACCACTTTATTATGGCATACTCGTGCAGTCATTGACGTTGCATATTCTTTTCCGCCTTTTCAAGCCGAAGTAATCTATCACGATACACTTCTTTCAAACCGGCTAATAGACCGGGGGCTCGACCATAGATCTTGCCTTAAAACCTTTATACCAGCACTACTCTTTCTTTCATGTGCTCGGTGTCACGGATATTGCATTATATGAATCAGTTCCGAATTGCGTCTTTGGTCAATAGTTGGGTTGCCCGGCTCCTATGCTTACCCTCTTATGTTCCGCACTGTTCGGCTAAGAGGGTAAAGGGAGAACCACTGCGATTGTACTTCTAGCTAGCCTGGTTAAGTACCTCAGTGGAGAAAGCCGAAAACTGGCTGTCTCAATAAGCGTGAACTGGTCGGCGATCCGATGACTGGCGTTAGCCTAAAATCGTTGGCGGTTACTCTGTGTTATACGAAGGGTTCTCTCTTACGAAAACCATGTGATAATGGTGTCCACCACGGCTCGTCCGAATATCACAAACACCGGGGGCGCATTACCGGCCCCCACCATTAAGCTCCTCTGGCTAAATGAAAGCACTAAAACCGTATAGTCTGATTGCCTGGTTTTCCGTACATACAACCGCCTCCGGGCACCGAGACGTCGGCTAAGGGTTTACGTATTACGAGAAAACACCCCATGCAATATTTGCAAGGGGGCTGAAGCGGACGACTGGTAACTTTCAGATTATAAACGGCCGCACAGGAGTCAAAATTAACATAAGCGGGCATCTTTGTTCACAGCCGAACAATTTGCATTCGACCAAAAGTCTTAACTCCTTGGTTACAAGGAAACAACCTCTACTCATATATTACATCTTTGGGGCATTGGGCCTCTACTGCCCGAGCACCGTCCATCACGGCGGGAAAATACTGCTCGGGGCGCCTATGCTCTTTCCCTTGCGGCGGAGGCCCTGTGGCCATCTCGGCGGGCTTTAGCTTCGGCCAATGTACCATCATCTTGCCGAAGGCCATCCGAGCGCCCTCGATGCATGCAGAGCGCTTCCAAGCGTCGACCTGAGAAGGGGCGCCCAACAGCCTCTGCACCAGACCGAAGTAGCTGCTCGGCAGCGGCTCCGACGGCCATAGCTTGACGCAGAGGTCCTTCATCACCGGCTCCGCCATCCGATGCAGCTCCATCAGCTGTTTCATCTGGTTGTTGAGGAGGGGAGGGTGTACAGGCGCTTGAAATTGCGCCCAGAAGAGCCTCTGCTCGGCCCAACCCTCCTGGCCGGCGAAGAACCTCGACGCATCCGCCGCACTCTTCGGGAGATCCGCAAAGGCGCCTGTGGACCGCCATACCCGCGTCAGCAACGCGAACCTGTTGCCTCAAAAGACACATTGTAACAAGTACGGCTTACCGTCCGCGATCAGCCTGACTTGGCGGAGCTCTTCTTGATAGCCGCGCGCTTCGGTCCGTGCTTCCTTCGCCACCGCGGCCAACGAGGTCAGCTCGGCGGCTTGCTCCTTATTCTTCTGCTCGAGGGCCTCACACCTTGTGACGGCATCCCCGAGCTCCTACTGCACTTCCAGCACCCTGGCCTCGTGCTTTTCACTTGCGGTTCTCACCGCCGCCAGCTCGGCAGCCGCCTGTTCGGCTCCTGACTTCTGCGTCGCCGCATCCGCTTGGGCCGTCCTCAGTGCGGCCCTGAGGCTTTCGACCTCCGCGGCGGCGGCTGTAATACCATCGGTTATCTCCGTTCAGACAAATTCGAACATTGCTTACAAAGATATGTCTGTCATAGCTCGGACTTACCTTCCGCCTCGTCGAACCTCTTGTTCACTAAGCCCAGATCATCCTCGGAGCTCTTTAGCTTCCGATTCAGCTCGGCCAACTCTTCGGCGTTGGCAGCTGCGGCCGATGATGATGCCTGTGCATTATTTTGCGCATGTTAGTATCCGAGATATCGATTATTGATCCTCCGACCGGTTTTGTTCAACTGGTCAGAGTCTCGGGGGCTATTGTGTATGAGGTTATACATTTACACAAATGAGTCTTTCTAAGGAAAAAGCATTACTTTACTCACCTTGAAGCCGGTCAGAAGGCCACTAAAGGCCTCCTTCAGCCCGTTGTCCGCGGACCGGATACTTTGTAACACCGCGCCCATAAGTGCACGGTGCTCTTCGGCGATGGAGGAGCGGGTTAGATCATCCTCCATCTCGGTTGGCCACCCGGTCGGCGCCCGCTCTGGGGCGGGCGGGGTTGATCGTGGCGCTCCGGTTCCTTCTTTCTCGAAGTCCGGCATGCCGGACTCCGGACGCTTTGACGTCTCCGGAGTCGCCCTCGGAAACAGCTCGGCTCGTCCGAGCTCCTCTTTGTTCACCAGAGGGGCCCTCCCCTCCTGGTCTTCGGCGACCGAGGTGTTCACCTCGGCCATGGCAGCATCGCCCTCTCTCCCCGCATGTGGCATGGGAGGAGTCCTCCTCAACAGGACCTCCTCGGTTTCCTTCGCGATTGGGGAAGGCAAGGCGCGGGATCCAGTGCCGCTCTCCGCTAGCGCCGCCGGTGGAGAATCCCCCTCTGAAGCTCGGTCGGTGGGGAGATCGCGCATCGGACTGCAGCGTTGCACACGGAAACTTGATCAGTATTAACACGGTTCGGCTAAAGATGGTCAGGTAGTCGCTAGAGCGCGTACCTTTGGGCCCATGGCTTGGCCCTGGGAAATTTCTGAGGAACCTCTTCGGAGGCCTCAGAGTCTTCGGCAGAAGCCGAGCTATCGCCGGACAAGGCTACCTTGGCCTGCACGGTCTTTTGGGAGCGGGTTGAGGAGGCTCCTCCTCGGCATCCTCGGACGCCGCCCTCTTCCTTGTTTGGGAGGAATCGTCCTCCTCCCCATCCTCTCCCTGCTCCTTCTCCTCCTCTTGGGCGGAGGGAGGATTAGTGTCCCCGGATCTAGCACCCGGGGGTCTTCGGGAGCGGAGGCCGTCTCTGGCCTCCCCCTGTTGGTTCTTCTTCTCCTTCTTCTCCGGCACCTCGTACGGTACCACGGCCAACATCGCCGTCAGGAGGGGCGTCCTGGGTCCCTCTGGCAGCGGCACCGGACTGTCGATCCGCTGGGCCTTCTTCAGCCAATTCTGCGGATGAAACATAGCGAAGCTGAGTACCTTGTCAAAAGGGAATAGTTCGAATAAACATACAAAATTGCTCATACCTCCCGTGGGGGATTTGCGGCGCCAATTCCAACGTCTTCTTCCTCGGCCGGCCAATCCTTCTGCGGCTTGAACAGCGCCCTCCATAATTGGGCGTGCGAGGTGCAGAGGAAGCTGCGCACGGTGGCCGGGTCATCAGGCTTATAGGCCCACATGGGGGAAGCCCTGTCCTGGAAGGGGAGAATTCGGCGGCCGAGCATAATCTGGATCACATCGACCAGCGCAACGCCATTCCTTATCATTTTGGCAATTCGGCCCTGCAGCAGCACCACCTCCTCGTTTGACCCCCAGTCGAGGCCCTTCTTGGTCCACGAGACCAGCCTTGTAGGGGGCCCGGAGCGGAAGGCCGGAGTCGCCTCCCAATTCGCGTGCCTCGGCTCTATGATATAGAACCACTCTTTTTGCCATACCTTGACGGTCTCGATGAAGGTACCATCTGGCCACTCCACTCGCGGAAGTTTGCTGATCATGGCCCCCCCCCGCAGTCCGCCTTTTGGCCATCTACTATCTTCGGCTTGACGTTGAATATCTTCAACCATAGGCCGAAGTGTGGCCGGACTCGGAGAAAGGCCTCGCAGACAATGATAAAACCCGAGATATGGAGGAAGGAGTTCGGCGCGAGGTCGTGGAAATCGAGCCTGTAGAAGAACATGAGGCCCCTGACGAAGGGGTGAAGGGGGAAACCTAGGCCCCGGATGAAGTGGGGCACGAATACCACTCTCTCGCCCTGCCGCGGCATGGGGATGGCTTGGCCCGCCTCCGGAGCACGGTGGGGGATGTCGGCCGGAAGGTAGCCCGCGCTCTTTAACTCCAGAATGGCGCTGTTGGTGACGCTCGAAGCCTCCCACTTGCCCTTGGACCCGGAACCCGCCATTGCTAGATTGGGCGGATAGAAGGAAGGGTTTCTGAGAGGGCGGATCTGGGCGTTGGAGCTCAAGAGATGGGAAAGGCAATGACAAAGGGGAGAAATGAGAGCGTGCGACAGGAACGATGGCTGTGCCCTTTTTATGGGCTATAAAAACTCACGGTCCTTTTACTGCGCCGTAGTCCTCGCTATTTCCCCATGTAACCATGCCATTAAGCGCACGTGGGATGAGGTGGATTATTGATCATATCCCTTGAAAACAGGACACGATGTCCATATCGATGGGACGTGCCAATGGGAACCGCCTCGAACCGCGGATGGAGTCTGTCATAAACCAACTTGCGGTCGTGGTAGGGTGTGACCCTTCGGTAAAAGTTGTCAGATGCGAACACTGTTCACACCAAAGTGGCTAGCCTTCGGGGCTAAGTTATTGTTGTACTTTGTTACCGAGGTACAGTTCGGCGTATGTATGACCGGACAATACTTTATAATATAACTCGGAGTGATACATATCTGTTATCGGAATCACGGAGGAAAGTGAACTGGTCCACGAAGCCAATGGTGTTCGGCTTCTCCTCGGCTTCGAAGACTAGTTCGGGGGCTACTGAGGGTGTCCCAGACTAGGGGGTACTCGGGCTGCTGGCCTGTGTCTCATAGTCCGGGCTGATGGGCCGCTCTCTACATGTCGATGGAAGGCTGGATCATGGACGACCCCGTGTGTCAGAAGGAAACCTCCGAAGTCTTGGCGTCTCCTCCAAGGAATAGATGGCGTAATCTGTGTGTTATCCTAGACGGTAACCGACCATGTGTAACCCTAGGACCCCCTGGTGTCTATATAAACCAGAAGGTCTTGTCCGTAGGGGGGAGATATCATTACCTAGGGTTTAGCCCTGTAGATCTCGAGGTAGATCAGCTCTGTAACCTTCATACAATCACATCAATACAATCAAGCAGGACGTAGGGTATTACCTCCTTGAGAGGGCCCGAACCTGGGTAAATCGCTGTCTCTACGTTCCCTGTTACCATCGACTCCTTGACCCATAGTTCGGATCCCCTACCCGAGATCTGCCGGTTTTGGTACCGACACCCGTGGATCAACACTTGTACACAATGCCAGTTACCTCGTTACCGGTTTTGTTCTCTTTTCTCATTTCCGTGTTCCGGCATCCCTGTGATCAAATCACAATGTGTCTGGCCAGACGATGGTGGATACCGTAACACCGAGAGGGCCTAGAGATATCTCTCCATCGTCGGTGGAGCAAATCCCAATCTTGAGCTATCAAGTTACTTGACATACTTTTCCATGAACCCGTAAGCCGCCGTAATAGCCACCCATTTACGGATGACGTTTAACAAACCCCAAAGTTCATGAAGCAAGCATGAAGAAACTCGACACTCTCATGGTTTAAGGAATTATGCAAACATTAACTTCTCTGTGTTATTAACCATTAACTTGTGACGAATGAATCTCATAGCATAACATCAATTGGGTCGATTCAACACAAGTGTTCTCCTAATATTGCGCCCTCAAAGTTGCCGGCATTGACATGCCCATGATCAGGAAAACAGGACCATCATGCAACACTTGAGCCAGTCTTAGAGGCATGACTAGGAATACATTTTGCCGTCTATTATTCCACACGTGCATATGAGTCTTCCTTCGAGCCTCGTGGTTATTACAGACTCGAGAACCATAGCAGTTATAGCATGGAACATAAACATAATTATGAACATGGAGATAAACAATAACATTTATTATTGCCTCTAGGGCATATCTCCTACAGACTCCCACTTGCACTAGAGTCAATAATCTAGTCAATGCTAATGCACATTTCAGCTATGGCATACCGGTGTAAAAATGCTTCGCATGTGGTATAGCCTGATGTCCAACGGATCTGACAACTTCAGTTCCGTGTGTTTCTTTGCATGTCCTCGCGTTTTCACGCTTTCACAAAATTCATATTTTGTGTGGACTTGGCTTCATATATATGTGAATCACTGGTCAAACCTTGATTCCTCAGACTGAGCTATGGAGCAACTATCTGCAATAGTGTCCCATTAACCAAAGCCATCTTGGAACCATACTGAGTTCATGATGAACTACATGATTCAACATCTTCTTTGTCGCTTCCAAAGCATCAACATACTTAGCCTTTGTTATAGAATTCACCACAGTATCCTGTTTGGAACAATTTCCAACTACCGTGCCACCATATTGTGTATTATACAAAAAATCCTTAACTTAAATCGAAAATCGCATGGAGCATTGATGAAGACTGTATCGATGTAATTATTTACAATGAGCACTTCATAATTTCTGCTTGCGAGAAAACATGTCATCAGTGCTACTTTAGTACTTAATGACATTTTTCACTGTTGTCCCATGATCAGTACTTTGATCACTTTGGTATCTATACTCGCAACAGCTTTGGGAGTATCGGACATATCTGGTTGTTTTACATACCATGGAATACATGATTAATCCAAACACAAGAGTGTGTGGAATCTCCATCATGTATTTTGCTCATCGGTGTTTTGGGACACCGAGTCTTGCAAAACTCTTTCCATGTGACTTCGGCAAGAATCACTCCTTGGCGTTTTAATGCTAAACTGTTTTAGCATCTTGTCAATTTGTATTTTTGGCTTTAGCTCTATCAGGCAATTTTATCTCGTAGATAAATATGCCTAATTTCAAGGCTATTTAGCCCAAGCACTTCATCGAAAAACTATTTTCAATGAAGTCCTAATTCGTGTCAAGAAATTTATTTTATTTCCTATCAACAATGTGTCAAGCACACGAGGTTTTTAGAAATATCATTATGCTCCCACTTAATATCTTGTTTCCACAAGCATCTTCGCTATTCTTTGATGAAATCAAACTCTTTTGACTATTTCATCAAAACGAAGATCCCAACTCCATTTTGCTCTCTTCTGTCCATTGCTGGAACTTTGAAGTTTGCATACTTACTAGCATCCTCTGGATTGACAAAATACCTTGGACTGTATCATATGCAAGTTCTAGGTTGTATTTCTATCTCATGGAAATCCTTTTGGCATCCATGTAACATATCTCATGATTGAAATATGTATTAATTGCTAGTTTAACCCGAACCGACTTTAAGCATCGCTACGGAGAGACAATCTCGCCGTAGTTAATTCCTTGAATTTGTTATAAGCAACAAGTCGAGCTTTATGGATAAAACATTTTCATCCGTATCAGTTTATAGTTCCATCAATATTCGTTAGACTCTAAGTCTTTCAAAAGGGGTATCAAGATATGATCTTGAATCATTTATGGAAACTATCTCGGATTGTATTGGTATTTAGCCAATTCCGGAGTTAGGGCCCATCAACACTTTCTTGTGTATCGTAGGTATACGGTTGTCTAACAACAATATCTCGCATGCGCACCTGAGAGGTTTGCACGAGTTTTGCCTACGTGGTTCAGTTGCAAGTTCGACCGAAGTCCATACATCTCATGTAGAGGCTTCCGTATCAGTCGCAGTAGGAAACTCTGGAATTACTTCCAAGGTTTCTTTTCTTTGAACTGATGAAGATATATTTATCTCGTCGAGTTGCACTATCCTCCCACTCACCCTTTTGCAAGAAACATTTTCTTTCAAAATCATACCGTTCTTTGTGGCAAACTTTTGCCTCGGTACAGTGAGGGAGGAATACCCAATTACTTGGGATAACCTACAAAATAGCACTTGTCTGATTGGGAATAGGTTTGTAAACATTTTATACAAGCCCTATATTCCAAATGTTTAAGAAAAGACAAAGCATGGTTGGGCGTACCATACCATGGCGTCATTTCAACAGACCTGAATGTGCTCTTTTCAGTGTAAAAGCCGCAGTCTCTAAAGCATTACTTTTAAAAGGGATAATGGCAAATTGATTTATGTCATCTTTGATCTTACCATGTCACAACTGGTTTGAATACATCTTCACGGACGTACCACTCACAGTGGAGTTCCGGGAGGTGTAAGTTATGAAACACTTTTCACAACTCATCAGACATTCGCTAAACATGTAACTCAAATATTCCTTTCGGCAATCTAGTTTGCTGAAACATATTTTTCTTGTTACAATAATTTCTACTTCATATTGAAAACCTTATGAATGATTTCAAAAGATCCAGACTTACGTCTCATCAAGTAAATATCCATTATATCTATTTGAGTCATTTCTGAAGATAGATAAATCCACTACTAGCAACAACATTTATCGGACTACATACATCAAAATGTATGATCACCAATAAGTTCGTTGCTCGTTCCTTATGGCCTGTGAACGGTATTTCAGTCACTTCACTTTTCGGAGGAAAGTTGCAAGTGTCAGATGATTCATAATCAAACGACTTCAAAATCCATCATTATGGAATTTCTTCATGCGGGTTTCTCCAATGTGACCAAATGCAGTGCCACACATGTGTGGTACTCTCTTAGTCTTGTGACATTTAGCGTCAGTGTTATGGATGTAACATATTACCATCAATATTCATAACATACATCCCATCCACGATGGAAGCATGGCCTTTATGTTATTCATGATTCCGAACAACAATTGTTCTTTCATGAACAACACTCTTGCAACAAACATTATGCAAATGGGCTAGAGTGTATAAAACTCTAAAATGATTTATGAAAGTAAATATAGAGGTAATGTATTATTATCAATATTCATAACATACATCTCATTCATAATGAAAGTATGGCCCTTAAGTTATTCATAACACCGAACATCAAAAGTTCTCTTATGAACAACCTCCTTGCAAGATACCTTATGCAATGGGCTAGAGTGTGTAAAAACTCTAAATGAATTATGAAAATAAATACAGACAGAAATACACCGATGGAAGGTATAGTAACATTTACTATATTCCCAGCGCGTATCTAAACCTCACTCTGGCAAGTCTTTTAGGCCGTAGTAGTTCTTGCATCGAGTCGCAATAGAATGCAATCGAGCGGGTATCTCTGTGATCAACTCACAATACCCAAAAATCAGTGATTAACATGTTTAATCATAATTCCCAAGAACTATTTCTTTTGACCAGCCTTCTATACATCAATAGCTTGTATGACTTTCATACATGAGCTGGATATTCCAGTCTTCTCTCTTTTTGCCTTTATACTTCTAACAGTTTAACTTTCAGTATTTCTTCTACTCTCAGAAGAAACATCCAACTTAAGAGTGGCGTTAGCCCCGGACTTCCTAGGTGTGCAAGTCACACTAACACCCTTTGGACATTTCCTTTCTTTTTAAGTTGCACCTTTCATCATATGACAGGCGTTCTTCTGGATCCCTCTTGTATTAGTCAAATGCATAGTAAACACTTTTACTAATAGTTTGCAAAACAAACATTGCTTTGGATATCTCATATCTTTTAGCCTTTGTTTGTGTCTGAAAATGATTTTCAGTTCCATGAATATCACATAGCTATCCCAAACTTTTGAAGTTCGGGTCTCATGGAAACAAACATATTGCACTTGACCGTAATGGAATTCTAGCTTTTGGATCGAAGGACGAGAGTCACATTATCCATAGCATTAGCGGTAGAATATCAAAAGCATGCGATAGGACAAAATCCTTCTCGGCACTCTTGAGGACAATCCTCACATTACGTTACCAACCGTAAAGTTTTAACCAGATATTTAACAGCTTATTCAATTTTAATAGGGAAGGTGGAAACACGAGCCATTATTCTACAACTATTATGCAAATATTCACTTAGACAATGTTCATAATTAATTGCACTGAGAATTTAAACAAGTTAATTCTACAGTGCGCTCCCACTCAAATCAATATCTCTCATAATTGATTTTGAGTGATTCAAGATCCGCATTTCAATTCGACACCATTGACGGGTTCATCACTGATGACGCGAATTTCAATCGGTAGGCCAACTTGCCGATCACATCTCTATGTGATTCTTGTTCATCTTTCGATGGGCGTGTTCCGAGCTCAGGACGATCAAGCCAGAATGTCAAGACAACCAAGTGATCTCGCTGCGAGGTCTGACCTCACCCGCCTCACACTTCCCTAATCGTTTGTACTCATGTGTACATGACGCACTCCGAGAAGTTAGGTGCCGTGACAGTGCTACACTTGGGAGAACACTAACTACTTGATATTTTTGTGAGAGATCACCCTAATAAAAAGCGACTGCCGCGCAATCAAGAAGGGTGCATCATAAGGGATAAACATCTCAGGCAATTCATAATAGCATGATATGGTATAGCCCTTTCTAACGGAGAAGTCTTGTATTTCTTCATCTTCGGCATTTGCGCCGGTGTTCACCTTCGCGAAGATTGCCACCACCTTGTCGATGCACCAGATAATATTGCTATCTCTATAGCTAATAAAATAAGTGCATTACTTAAGATTGACACGCAGGTCATTAAAGTGACAATCATATGGCTCCAGCCATCATGCCGAATCATGACACGCAGGTCATGTGAATTTACATCATATAGTCATCTCATACATAATAAAATTAATATGAGCACTGCTATACCACATCATATGCACATGCAAACCATCCTGCAAAACCAAGTTAGACGCTTCTAATCGGTTTATGCATAATTTCATTTTACGTGGCTTCTAAGGTTTCGAACAAACCGCAGCTACCAACGTTTTATCATCAAGTATGATTATTCAAGTCGCTCGATTAACATCGCGGGGTGTATGAAACACGAGATAATAAAATCTCGAGCCCCATACTAAACTTCGTCATACGCATGACCCCCGTGCAGATCATATCTGCATTGCCCTTTAGTCTGCGAAATTTCATCTTTCTTTTTAACTATGGTGGAATTCAAAGAACTGTTAGCACTTCGTTGATCAATCAGGATCGCGGATTGCCAGAACTTTGAAACTCCACCATGATGTTATCAAGATCAGAAATATGCAAATTCCAGGGAAGCAACAAGAACATCGGGTAACAGATTTCATCTGCTACCCGCACAAATAATTATCAGCAGTAGAACTCATCTACAACAAATTATATTGTGCAACAGCCATACATCTCTATGTATTCTAGATCGCAACCTACTTCTACGCATAGCACGGCTCTTGATGCCACTGTAGGGTAACGCAGCAGAAAACAAAAAATTTCCGACCTACGCACCAGCCCAGGACCACTATGGAGACTGCATACAAGGTTTGATCTTTTTCGTTACCGACTCGTAGCGCAGCGGAAGTAGAGTCGATGACGATCGGCGGTGCAGATCCCCGCAGCTAGGATTTATAACCTCCCAACCGCGAGGATGTACTCCCACATCTGCCCCTCGGACAGCCCTCCGGGAGGCGGTCGGACAGTCCCTCGAACGGTGCCACGGACAGCCCTTCGGGAGGACCTACGAAACTCGGATGGTCACTCGGACAGCCCTTCGGGAGGACCCTCGAAACTCTGACAGTCACTCAGACAGCCCTTCGGGAGGCACTCTCGAAATAAGACCAAAACTATGATCTCTCTACAGAGTTGCACACATACGGTGTCATCTATCCGGCAGGGCTTCGCCGTCCAGAACTTGTTCCCACCAGAACCCAGACAGCCTTTCGGCTCTACGAAACTATTTCGCTGGGAGGGAGAGAGAAGCCAGACAAGTCTATGGCATGTGTATGAGACCAAGCATGAGGTTTGGAGAGCACCCCTCCACCTCTATTTATAGGAAAGCCAAGGGGTAGGATGGGTACTTCCAAAAAACCCAAAATGCCCATGAAGGAAAACTTCCACAAGGACATAAAAGGGAACTAATGGAACAAGTGGGCCCCATGGAGGAGCTCCACATGTGGCCGGCCAACCCTCTTGGGGGCCCCCCCAAGGGGGGTTTCTTAGCCCCCAAGCCTTCTAGAAACCTTTTGGAAAATATCCCAAAAGGTGCCTTCCAAAAAAATATCCATAAAGTGATTTTATTATTCACGAAGACATTTTTTCTGCGTCCGTTAAATCCCAAATTATTTCTGTGTGCCCAGAACAATTCCAGTACCCACTAAAACAATTTTTAACGCATTCCGAAACAATTCCGGAACAATGTTTTTCTTCAGCGAAAAGCTAACATAGCGGTTCCGGCTGCTCCGGAACATTTTCGGTTTTTCCTCCGGAAAAATTCCAGAAGTTTCCAGAATGATTCTGGCACCCTCCAAGAATTTCCAGACATGTGCCGAAACCAATTTGACTTAACGGAATATCCTGAAACAGCTTTTCAGTTTTACCGGAACTATTCCGGTGTCCTCTCCGGAACGTTTGCGTTTCGTCCGAAACTTTTTCGGTGTTTTTCTCTCAGACTCCCCATCTAGTATTCAGCAGATAGATGACCCTTAAGCGTGTGACCCTATAGGTTTGGTGAAGTATAGAAATGACCCGGAACACTTTCCGATCAATGATCAACATCGGAGCCGTGGACACCCATATTGACCCCTATACCCACACGAATGAATATTCGAGTGAACCTCCAGTTGTCGTGTGCTATTCCTGTTGCTTCGCGATATGTTACAAATACCCGAGGTGAGAAACATCGGCATCCCCATGGATCAACACTTGTCCACAATGCCAGTTACCTCGTTACCGGTTTTGTTCTCTTTTCTCGTTTCCGTGTTCCGGCATCCCTGTGATCAAATCACAATGTGTCTGGCCAGACGATGGTGGATACCGTAACACCGAGAGGGCCCAGAGATATCTCTCCATCGTCGGAGGAGCAAATCCCAATCTTGAGCTATCAAGTTACTTGACATACTTTTCCATGAACCCGTAAGCCGCCGTAATAGCCACCCATTTCCGGATGACGTTTAACAAACCCCAAAGTTCATGAAGCAAGCATGAAGAAACTCGACACTCTCATGGTCTAAGGTATTATGCAAACATTAACTTCTCTATGTTATTAACCATTAACTTGTGACGAATGAATCTCATAGCATAACATCAATCGGGTCGATTGAACACAAGTGTTCTCCTAACATTGTGCCCTCAAAGTTGCCGGCATAGACATGCCCATGATCAGGAAAACAGGACCATCATGCAACATTTGAGCCAGTCTTAGAGGCATGACTAGGAATACATTTTGCCGTCTATTATTCCACACGTGCATATGAGTCTTCCTTCGAGCCTCGTGGTTATTGCAGACTCGAGAACCATAGCAGTTATAGCATGGAACATAAACATAATTATGAACATGGAGATAAACAATAACATTTATTATTGCCTCTAGGGCATATCTCCTACACCCAATGTCATAGATTTGTCCTGTTTTGCATTCGAGGATCTTCTTTCTGCATAATATATATAGTGAGGATAATTATACATGCAATGAACGAGCTGAGCTAAATACTTAATTACAGAAATGATACTTACAAACAATAGCAACTGACGATAGATTTGTCGATGGCGTCTTGGTTGTAGAACTGAAATAATTCTTCAAATTCAATGAAAATCTCCTCGTCTCCATTGAAGTAATGCTCATCTTTAACTCCCGCAATGATATAGTTGATCCCTTGCTTTGAGGCTTCCAAGTACCAGTCATGCAATCTTCGCATCATCGTTGGTAGATGCGGTAGCTCCTCTGGTCTGACGAGAGGCTTCCCGTGCTCGAATTTAAAGGCTGACTCAGCCATTTCGAACTGTACCTCATCGCCTAAGTAATCACCAAGAGTGAAACCAGGATCAGCGGCCGCTACCCCCAGATCATTAGCGATATCGGTAAACACCTTTAGCGGGGGGCATGATTGGTTTTTCTGTTCGCCGAGCTGGGGAATTGTTTTCCCCCTTGCACTACTGCTACTTCCCGACCGCTGCTGTGGATCTCTATATGACTTTACAATAGAGCGGTCATAGTTTGATAGCAGCGGAGGCGGCGGTGATTTTGTATGGTTTTCCAGCAAGCGCCTCGCTTTTACCGGATCTATTTTCTCCGTTGGATCTGGACGGGTCGGTGCAAGCTGGCATTTCACGTCGGCAGCCACGATCTCCTTGGTTTCCTCCCCAGTCATGTCGTATGGTAACTTGGCAGGAGCCTTCTTGACGCTACCTGCTCTGGATTTCTTCGCTCTTGTACTACTAGCCGTCGAAGCGGTGGCGGATCTCTTCCGCCGTTGCTGAGGCGGCGGAGGAGGCGGAGTCAGCTGACGCGGCGGATTCTGCTGAGGGGTCTCCTCCGGCGGACTCCGCTGACGCGGCGGAGACAGCTGAGGCGACGGAGTGTGCTGACGCGGCGGAGATGGCTGAGGCAGCGGAGACAGCTGAGGCAGCGGAGATAGAGCTGGACTATGAGGAGTCTGCTGAGGGGCCTCCTCCGGCTGAGTCTGCTGACGCGGCGTCCAGTATGGAAGCACGATGTGTTCCTTTCTCCATAGAATGGTAGTCCTTATGGCATCTCCCAGATGAGTCTCCCCTTCACCTGTAGGGTACTCAAGCTCCAGCTGCTCAAATACGTTGGTAACTTCATCCACCCTGACAACAGCATAGCCATCTGGAATCGGAGAGCAATGGTAAGTTCCATCAGGTACACGAGGTAAGGCATAGCCGACCGCCACCTTCAAGGTTATGTCAATGCATTTCGCATGTAGATCACAATGTTCCCTCTCCGTGATATCATCCACGGGGTAGCGATCAGGAGCCGTGATATCATCTATGGGCGGCCGAACGAGCTCCGTGGAAGCCACGCTGCTTTTCCGCTGAGATGGTGGGGTAGCTCCATGGGCAGTATCGAATGAAGGATCTTCGTGCCGCTGAGATGATGGGCCGGTAGCTCGCTGGCTGGTAAGTGCCTCTATTTGCTTCTGCTGCAACGCTACTATTTCTTCGATCTTCTGCAGCTAGTCTGCATCCTGTTTCTTCTTTCTCCCTCGGCTTCTGTAAGTGTCACTGCTGTCGGGAAACCCAACCTTCCACGGAACGGAGCCTGATGTGCCTCGTGTTCGTCCAGGGTGTTCAGGATTCCCAAGGGCGCGTGCCAGCTCGTCCTTCTCTCTGTCGGGATGGAACTTCACCTCCTGCACATCCTTCATTGCAGCTTGAATGGCTTTGACGGGTGTTGCAAGTTGAGCTTTCGTATAAACACACTTCCCTGTTTCTGGGTGCAAAGTTCCCCCATGCCCGAAGAACCAAGTCCTTGCCCGTTCGGTCCAGTCCAATGTCTCTGGATGGATCCCTTTATCAAGCAGGTCGTTCTCAACTTTCTCCCACTTAGGCCAGGCAGCCTTGTAGCCACCTGACACCGTAACATGGTGATATTCCTTCTTTGTAGCATTTTGCTTATTTATATTTGACCTTTTCTTACCTGCCTCCGATGTCTTGTACTCCACAAATGCGGGCCAGTGATCTTTTAACTTCTCATCTGCTCCGGTGAATGTTTGAGTCTTCCCTTTCAGGACATACTTTTTGTGCAATCTTTTCTTCCAGTTGTTGAATTGTTGGGCCATCTTCTTAAGAGCCCACGCCTTGACTTTTTGCTCCACCTCTAGCGGTAGGGTGAAATTTGTCATGAGCGTATTCCAAAGCTCATCTTTGGATCTATCGTTGCCATAAGAAACTCCATCCGCCTTTGGCTTATTCCATTCTTGAATGATGATCGGGATGCTGTCCCTAACAACAACTCCGCACTGACTTATAAATCGGTCTGCGGTCCGCTTGGGAGCAGTCGGTTTGCCATCTGCAGCGACTTCTTCGATCGTGAACCTTTCATTCTCGCCCAACCTTTTCTTCGGGCCTCGTCTCTTTATAGAAGTTTGGCTCGATCCGGAGGGCTAAAAGAAGAAAGAAGCGTTAATATATGTACATACAAATCAATTAATGCATCTAGTCAGCAGAAGCTTAATTAATATACCTCGCCGGACTTTGCAACAGTTAAGGCTCCAACACCGCCGGAGCCGTCATCTTCTCCCTCCATTCGATCACCGGAGCCGTCATCTTCTCTTCCCTCACCATCGGAGTCGTCGTTGAGAAACTGTGAGGTGATATCATCATCTCCGTTGCGGATTATTTCCCCCAACATCTCTTCTTGTTCTAAGTCTCTATCGTGTTCCATAGTTTCTGCAAAGACTTGCAAGTTATTTCAATGCTATAAACAAATTATTAAAACAAATTCACATTTCCATGTCTATTTGCATCTCGATTAAAAAAATCACATTATTAAAACAAATTCACATAATATCACTAATACATATCGAATAATCCAGTTAATGCAATAATATTATCATATAATATCACTAATACATCTCGAATAATCCAGTTAATTCAACAATAATATCACATAATATCACTAAATATCTCGCCCAATCAAACTGGACGTCGACTCCCGGTTCCTGAGCCGCGGGCAGTGAACACCCAAAGAGAAGGAACCATCACAGGATCATAGCTCGGGTGAGATCCCTGAAGAAACTGCCAGGTATTGGAGAAGCTGTCGTCCAACGCAACCATGTAGCGACGGACGTGCTCGTCCTCCTCCCTGACACGGCGACGTACCACCCTCTCGGGGGCCGGTTCCCTCTGCACCGATAGTGGCCCACGCGACCACCACCAAAGAAGCTCCGGGTCGACGACGAGACCCCGATTCCTCACCAAGCTGCGCTCCCCGGAAGGTAGCACCTCCCAGTGCCAGCCCGGCGGAGCCCAGTCCCGGACATGGCGCCTCTCAAACTGGTTGTCGCCGCTGAGTCGATGACGAGGATGTGGGCCGGGCATCGTCGCCGAGAACAAATTCCTATGAAAACAAATCAGGTCTATTTCTCGGTCATTCTGAGACGTTGCTCCGGCTCGCCTTTATTTCATTGTTTGCATCGGATTTCTTTGATTTTTCTTTTTTTCTCTCACCACATGTCTATATTTTTTATACACCTATCAAATACATGATTCATATTTTTTATAATATATGTTTTAATACCAATTTTTATTCATACACATTGTACATTTTTGTATACATCTAAAACATTTTATACACATCTAAGTGATTAACTTTTTTCAAATAAATATCATTGAATTTTTTTTGAATGCTTGTTAGACATTTTTCAAATACACGTTAAATGTTTTATTCAAAAGATATAAAATATATCAACTTCTACAGTCTCAAATTTGCTTCTTGATAAAATATATCAACTTCATTATAACTTGATCAACTTTAAAAGAATTTGACTTAGGACAATCCTAAAACTTTAATTATTTTGGAACGGGCAAATATCAATAAATCAAAACGACGACCGGAACAGAGCAAATAGGGGAGGGTCGGGGAGGAGATGACAGTAGTGCTCACCACTAGACCGTGTAGGGGAGGTAGTCGAACGGCAACGGGACCGACGGTGCTCGTGGAGGTGAAGAGAAGATCCCCTGCACATGAAAAGCACCGGCACAACACCAACATAAGCACCGCAGAATAATCTAATCAACAACATCTAACCTAACGAAAAAAAAGAAAGACACTTTTTTAAAATGAAAATCCATACATAAATCCACACATACATCTATATAGCATTCATCCATCTTTCCATCCATACATCTACACAACATACAACCATAGCAATCCATAGAACATCATCAAATTGTTCAAAATCACACATACATTCATCTATACATGGATCAATACATCCATCATGAAAAAAAAATCACACTTACATCAATCTATCCATCCATCCACAGATCCATTAATTCCTAAATCTATACATGAAAAAAAAAGAACAGAGAGGGGGGCCGGTGCTCACCGTGGGGTGGTGGGCAGAGGGGGCCGAGGGCGAGGTGGAGCTGGAGAGGGGGCGGCGTTGCCGGGGAGCGGGGGCGGCGAGGCTCAGGGAGGAGGGCGATCGAGGAGGTCCGGCGAGCGGGGGCGGTGACGACGAGGACGGGCTCGGGGGCGGCGACGAGGAGCGGGCTCGGGGGCGGCGATGCTCGGGGAGGAGGGCGAGGAGGTCCGGCGACGGTCAGCGGGCTCGGGGACGGCGATCTCCGGCTGCCTGACGGCGTCGTGGTGTGGTTCGGCGTCGGGGGTTGGAGTGGAGAGGAAGGAGAAGGCGCGGTTTATATAGCCCGATCATTAGTCCCGGTTGGTGGCTCCAACCGGGACTAAAGGCCTACCTTTAGTCCCGGTCCGAGCCACCAACCGGGACAAAAGCTAAATTTCAGCAGCCCAAAGGGCGCGAAACCCAGGCCTTTAGTCCCGGTTGGTGGCTCGGACCGGGACTAAAGGCCTACCTTTAGTCCCGGTTTGGGGCACCAACCGGGACTAAATCTGTTTTTTTTTGGTTTTAGACCTTTTTAGGATATTTTAGTTTTAGTTTTCTTTTAAACATATTCAAAAACAGTAGCATACATGCCTAGTTTTGATTTAATTCTTTTTGCTATTAAAGTTTTTAACAAAAAATACTTTATGAAAATTTTAGTTGCATAAATTTTATATAATTTTAAGTTAATATTATTTTGATCATAACTAGAGTTTTATAAAAGCTTTTTAGTTGATTCTTTTTGCTATTGAAGAATATTATAGTTTTGTTTTAGTTGATCATAACTAGAATTTTATATAACTTTATTTGATGATATATATTTTCATCAGATAGTGACAAATAGTTCTATCAAGTTATTTTTCATAGGTACCATTGCCGCAACATTTCGCATTGAAGGGCCAGCAGCAGGTTTGTCAATATGTTTTTGAAAATATGACACGAGGCGATCAATGCTGTCAAAATCTTTCTTCCGGAACCTAAAGCCCTTTGAGTATAACCCAACATACTCATGATGTGGGTTTGTACTCCTGATGTAAGATAATATAAAGGTGCCTGGATACTTCATGAGATATGCCAAAACAATAGACTATTCTTGAGAATGGCCATCTGATATGTTGTCCTCAGTTTCACCAGAAAGCAACCAGAGAACTCCTCATCTGGACCTCCAACTTTATGTCATACAACGTTTCTCTCTTATCATCTCCGATGCTTCTGCTGTATTCATCTATGTCAAGACGTTTAAGCCATGTCTATATTAACCTTGTTATTTTATATGGAGCCACCAACCGGGACTAACCGCGTATGATCAACCTTGCAAAACTTGGGACTGAAATCACTACAACTGGTGAGGGTGTGTATGGCCTATGCCTGTCAACCTCAAGCGACTTATCTGGAATGCTCAGAAGACATTCATATTTTGTTTGGACATAATTGCATTGATTAACTCCTCTGTATAATTAAAATACTAAAAGGATAGGAATAATTGAAATTTCATAACTTAATAAATAATTATTCTAAAATCATGTTTCAAATGCCAAAATGCCCTAGCTAGCTCTTACAAAGATTCCCTCCGGTTTGTCCGAAGTGGCACTTTCCAGCTAAAACTTTTTCTTCGCGTGTGTCCCTTGCTTATTGCGTCGTAACCATGGATAATCTTCATCATTTAACATGATGCTTCGGTCAGTCTTCACTGTGAAGGGAGGAATTTCATGAAACTTTTCATAATCTTCTGACATGTCTATCTTGTCCTCCACTCCCATGACGTTTCTTTTCCCTGAAAGAACTATGTGGCGCTTTGGCTCATCGTATGATGTATTCGCTTCCTTATCTTTTCTTTTTCTCTGTTTGGTAGACATGTCCTTCACATAGAAAACCTGCGCCACATCATTGGCTAGGACGAATGGTTCGTCTGTGTACCCAAGATTGTTGAGATCCACTGTTGTCATTCTGTACTGCGGGTCTACCTGTACCCCGCCTCCTGTCAGATTGACCCATTTGCACCGAAACAAAGGGACCTTAAAATCACGTCCATAGTCAAGTTCCCATATCTCCTCTATGCAACCATAATATGTGTCCTTTGCCCTATTGGTGTTTGCTGCATCAAAGCGGACACCACTGTTTTGGTTGGTGCTCTTTTTATCTTGGGCGATCGTGTAAAATGTATTCCCATTTATCTCGTACCCTTGAAAAGTCAATACAGTCGAAGATGGTGTCCTGGCCAACAAGTACAGCTCATCTCCAACGGTGTTGTTACTCATGAGATGTGTTTGCAACCAACCGCCGAAAGTCGACATGTGTGCACATGTAATCCAGTCGTCAGACTGCCCCGGGTGTTGGGAGCGTACAATATTCTTGTGTTCATTGATATACGGGGCCACCAAGGTAGAATTTTGTAGAACTGTGTAGTGTGCTCCCGCACAAGAATGCCCGTCCCTACATATTATTGCTTTCGGTGCTAGCGTGCCTTTTCCACCCAGTCTCCCCTCATGCTGCGATTGAGGAACACCAATCGGCTTAAGGTCAGGA
Source organism: Elymus sibiricus (assembly GCA_039707655.1). Taxonomy (NCBI): domain Eukaryota; kingdom Viridiplantae; phylum Streptophyta; class Magnoliopsida; order Poales; family Poaceae; genus Elymus; species Elymus sibiricus. The sequence continues at coordinate 404,298,275 of CM077674.1, read as the reverse complement.
ATAAAGTCAACACAAAACTCAATAACCTCCTCTGTTTCATGGCCCTTGGAGATGCTTCCTTCTGGCCTGGCATGGTTATGATCATATTTCTTTAAGACTCCCATGAACCTCTCAAAGGGGAACATATTGTGTAGAAATACAGGACCCAGAATGGCAATCTCGTCGACTAGGTGAACTAGGACGTGCGTCATAATATTGAAGAAGGATGGTGGGAACACCAACTCGAAACTGACAAGACATTGGACCAAATCATTCTGTAACCTTGGTAGGATTTCTGGATCGATTACCTTCTGAGAAAATGCATTGAGGAATGCACATAGCTTAACAATGGCTAATCAAACATTTTCTGGTAGAAGCCCCCTCAATGCAACCGGAAGCAATTATGTCATAATCACGTGGCAGTCATGAGACTTTAGGTTCTGGAATTTTTTCTCTGCCATATTTATTATTCCCTTTATATTCGACGAGAAGCCAGACGGGACCTTGATACTGAGCAGGCATTCAAAAAAGATTTCCTTCTCTGCTTTGGTAAGTGCGTAGCTGGCAGGACCTTGATACTGCTTTGGAGGCATGCCGTCTTTTTCGTTCATACGTTGCTGGTCCTCCCGTGCCTCCGGGTTAATCTTTTGTCTTCCCATACACGCCCAAAAAGCCTAGCAGGTTCACGCAAAGATTCTTCGTCACGTGCATCACGTCGATTGCAGAGCGGACCTCTAGGACTTTCCAATAGGGTAGCTCCCAAAATATAGATTTCTTCTTCCACATGGGTGCGTGTCCGTCAGCGTCATTCGGAACAGATTGTCTGCCAGGACCCTTTCCAAAGATTGCTTTTAAATCCTTGACCATATCAAATATATCATCACCAGTACGGGGGACAGGCTTCTTCCGGTGATCTGCCTCACCTTTGAAATGCTTGCCTTTCTTTCTTAAGGCATGCTCGGTCGGAAGAAATCGACGATGTCCCAGGTTCACATTCTTCTTACATTTGTCCAAATATATACTTTTAGTCTCATCTAAATAGTGCGTGCATGCATTGTATCCCTTGTTTGTCTGTCCTGAAAGGTTACTAAGAGCAGGCCAATCATTGATGGTTACAAACAGCAACGCTCGTAGGTCAAATTCCTGCTGTTTGTGCTCATCCCACACACGTACACCTTTGATATCCCACAGCTGTAAACGTTCTTCAACTAATGGCCTTAGGTACACATCAATGTCGTTGCCGGGTTGCTTAGGGCCTTGGATGAGCACTGGCATCATAATGAACTTCCGCTTCATGCACAACCAAGGAGGAAGGTTATACATACATAGAGTCACAGGCCAGGTGCTATGATTGCTGCTCTGCTCCCCAAAAGGATTAATGCCATCTGCACTTATACCAAACCATAAGTTTCTTGCGTCATCTGCAAACTCCGGCCACTTTCTCTCGATTTTTCTCCACTGCGACCCATCAGCGGGTACTCTCAACATCCCGTCTTTCTTACGGTCTTCTTTGTGCCATCGCAACAACTTGGCATGCTCTTTGTTTCTGAACAGATGTTTCAACCGTGGTATTATAGGAGCATACCACATCACCTTGGCAGGAACCCTCTTCCTGGGGTGCACGCCCTCAACTTCACCAGGGTCATCTCGTCTGATCTTATACCGCAATGCACCGCATACCGGGCATGCATTCAAATTCTCGTACTCCTCACCGCGATAGAGGATGCAGTCATTAGGGCATGCATGTATCTTCTGCACCTGTAATCCTAGAGGGCAGAGAACCTTCTTTGCTTCGTACGTACTGTCAGGCAATTCGTTATCCTTTGGAAGCTTCTTCTTCATTATTTTCAGTAACTTCTCAAATCCCTTGTCAGATAAACCATTCTCTGCCTTCCATTGCAGCAATTCTAGTGTGGTACCGAGCTTTGTGTTGCCATCTTCGCAATTTGGGTACAACCGTTTTTGGTGATCCTCTAACATGCGATCGAACCTCAACTTCTCCATTTCACTTTCACATGCTCTCTGTGCATCAACAATGACCCGACGAAGATCATCAGCGGGCACATCTGGTGCCTCTTGATCTTCACACTAGTAGAAAATGGGCCATCAGTCCCGGTTCGGGAGGGCCTTTAGTCCCGGTTGCCCAACCGGGACTGCGCAATCGGGACTAAAGGCCCACCCCTTTAGTCCCGGTTGTGTGGCGAACCGGGACTAAAGGCCCTCCACGTGGCCGTTGTCTGGAGCGGGGCTGGAGGACCTTTAGTCCCCGTTGGTGTTACCAACCGGGACTAAAGGAATTTTTTTTGAAATTTTTTTTGAATTGTTTTTTGAATTTTTTTTAAGTTTTTTCCGATTTTCAAATCTTTGAATTATTTGACAATTTAATATCTAATCACCCCTCCTCACTGCTCCAGCGTGGAGCACTCATTCCAAATCGTCTAACTTCCCGGCCGGTCACCCATCCTCTCACTACTCCAGCCCCAGCACGCTTAACTTCCCAGTTCTATTTCCCCTAGTTTCCAAGTCTGCACTTGTTGTTTTCCTGACAATAGTTAGCTATCAATCCTATTAACCCTTAGGTCTTTTTGTCACATGATTTAATTTTTTGAATTCCAAACAATTATTAAAATAAAAGAAGTAAAAATAATATTGAATTTCAATGAAAATAAAATAAGTAATAATATTATTTTATTCATTTTTTTGCCATTTATTCATTTAATATGGCATAATTAATATCTTTAAATCTGTAAATAGAAATTTGACAAATAATATATCCATTATTATCAGAGAAATGCGAGGAATCCAAATATGACATCATTTATTTATTTTTTATATAAAATTAATTTTTAAAATTATTTCTCATATGCTGGAATCAATTGCTTCTTGGTGATGTGATTAGGATGAGAACTAATGAGCTTTCTATGTTTGGCTAAGCACAAGTGCTTGATCTGGATTCATTGATAAAATGGTTATAATTTTTTGATCTGGTACTAGCTCAGGTATAAAATGGTGAATCCCTGAATCACTATATACAATGTCTGTCCAGTTGCAGCAACTGCTGTTATTTGATTTTAGGAGTTGAACTTGAGCATGATGTCACACGTTTCACCGTTTGAGTTTGAAACTATTATTCTAAAAAACAATAATTATTTAGTGAATAAGTAGTTTGACCATAGTTTGACCACAGTTTGACTAGAGTTTGACCAAAAATTCGAAAAAACTTAAATTTGAGGATAGCTTTTTTTCCTTTCGGAATTCGAGGATTCTTAAAATTTGCAAAACGGCCTACGGCCGTTGAAATCGGAACCGGCTTCTCGTGCTGAACATTTTGATATATTATACGTTTTTTTTTGACATCGTATGCAAAAGTTATAGCCGTTTTACTTTTTCATAACACTTTTTTGCAAAACATGTCGAAATTTATGTTTTTTAATTTTCCTAACTAGTAGATGTAGTAACATAACTACATCTCGAAGGATTTTAATTTTTGAAGTTTTTATCATTTTCTTTTGTTTTTTTTAAAACTGAAATGGCGATACGGGGGGGGGGGGGGGGGTAGAGTTTGAAAATTTCAGAACCCCTTTAGTCCGGGTTGGTGTCCATCCAATCCTACCGTCGACTACATCTGCTAGCACCGTCCCAGCCAGAGTCACAACTAAGGTTAACCAAGCCAGAATCACGTTCCCGGGCTTAGTAACATGGGTGTGGGTTCCTACCTCATGCTTCTACTCAACTACAAGATTCAATATACTACTGGAGGAAAGTTGAAAAGGTGTCACTAAATGCAATAAAAACATAGGTATGAAAAGTATGGTCAAAGTGAACTTGCCTGGTATAGTTAATGAAGATAATATCGCTCTCAGAAATAACTTGATAGAACTATTCGTCACTCTCCGATGAAATCTATATTAATCAAACATTGCATTCACATAAGCATTTACTCTAGCAAGCAATTCTAACAATCATGTTAACAACCAACAAATAAAAAGCAATAAAGAAAACAATAAGAAAAACCAAATAGAAAGCAAAAGAAAACTTCAAGGAAATCCAAAGAAAAACTCCTAAGGAAACTACACACAAAAAAGAAAATAGTTTTTGTCCTAATTGAAACATACCAGCAAGGAAAATACTAAACTCATAAATAAACAGAAAGTATTTCACTACTTTAATAACTAGCAAAAAGAACTAATTAAAAACTATTATAACAATCTAGTTATAATCATAAGAAATTAAAAACAACTAACATAGCAATAAAGCAATATTAACTAATTACAAAAACCAAATTATTGTCAAACAACAAAAACTAAAGTTAATTATATTAAAGTGGCAAAAAGAATTACTTTTTGTGGCACCCCGGCTCAGAGAGACCGGAACACCCCGTATTCCAGCCCAGAGATCAAGTCTTCTGGAATACGGCACTGCTTGGCATAGAACAAATCAGCTCTTTATTACGGGGTAGAAGCATGTCTACCACCGAAACGATAGGTGGCTGGCGGAAAGATATTGGTGTGATACCTGTGCATCAATCCTGCAAGTGATCGACACCACTAGGTACCTCGGCATCACTCCGCTGGGACAGAGATGACACCAAACACCAACGAGCAAGAATGCAAAACAGGAGGGTGCAGGTAGTGGATCGAAACCGATGCCACCTACACTCACAAGATCAGATCGTTAGTGACAATATAATAATTCTATATGCATGCTATGCGGCAAACAAATGCAACAACCAAGTGCAGCAAACCGACTAGACTCTGAACTACCGGTTTCTAACGCTCGCGCAGACTAGGGCATCCTACAGCCAGACCTGCTCTGATACCAAGTCTTGTGGCACCCCGGCTCAGAGAGACCGGAACACCCCGTATTCCAGCCCAGAGATCAAGTCTTCTGGAATACGGCACTGCTTGGCATAGAACAAATCAGCTCTTTATTATGAATAACACGGGTACAAGGGTCTGATATAACAAAGGTTACAGGGGCACGGCGACACTTCGCCTGCTAAGGTAGTTCTATGCTAGCAGCGGAACAACTCGAAGCGGAATAAATCCTAGCAGCGGAACAACGGCGACGGTGATGAACTCCACTCCGCAGGGACTCTGGCTGGGACGTATCCTAGAGCGCAACCTCGGGATCCTCGACAAACAAGCAATCACGGCATCACCTGCAATCTGGCATGACACGCCAGGTGAGTACTTTGAATGTACTCGCAAGCTCACATCAACCAAAGCAATCAAGACATACAACAACATGGCATTTATAGGTTAATCATCAAAGATGAACACGATACTACTAGATCAACATGAGCATGGCAACAACAGGAGCATGGCAACAACATGAGCATGGCAACAACATGAGCATGGCATGTACATATAATTCATGATATGAACAGGATGATACTAGCACTAACATGCACGGGGGTTGACGTTTAAGGTCTCATGGACCAACTTACTCTGCTCGAAGGTTATCTCGTAACCACAAACTTACCATCGTGACCATCACATGACCACCCAGAGCTTGATCTCTACCTGTGATCATCGCATGACCACATAAAGATCAACCAACTTCTTTTCTCATCGAACCGGGGTTGTTATTATTCAGGTTATTATTTCTGTTGACCCATAGTGTGACCTACTACGAACTGTGTCCATGACCGAGGACGCGGCTATCGATAGATTATACACTCTGTAGAGGTTAGTACACTGTACCCACACCACGGAACTCATGGCCTCGTGCTCCCATTCGGGTGTACCAACGACGTTCCGACAAAACCAGTCTATTGCATGACACTCTCCCGGCCACTCCCGACAAACTCCCCTTTGGGCTATGTCCTGGGTCGCCCTGATGTCAACTCGTGACATCCGCCACCTTTGTGGCTGCCACCGTCGTGGCCAAAACAAACTCGTCCCACACGGGGACACCCGGGTACAACACAACTTGGGCACAAGGCTTATGGCCACCTACCTGATCAGGGTAGCGCGCGCACATAACCTTCCCTAGTTGGAGGCACCGGTGAGAGGCATGACAATAGACCGCATTAGGGCCTCCCCATCCAGGCAAGTGTGGTTGCACTGGTGAGCTCGATTCGGTGGCACCATGACTCAGCCAACAGATTTGTTCAAGTTCGATTAATGTCAGGTTCAACTTGAATAGTGATGAGCTGAGTCACAGTAAAATACATAATGAAATAACAATGCAGATGAGCATGACATCAGTGTAACCATGGATGAGCAACATAACCATTTAACATCATAATGATAAATCATATATGCTATGGGATGCAAATGAGCATGGCATAGCGATGGTCATAACTATCACAAGTATTTTCATATCAAACCGTAACTACTCAAGGGAGCATAGCATTATCACTAGCATCGAAAATAATTACAAGAATAAAACATGATAAGAATATCCTTAGCAATTAATCATATCACTTACTAGATGAAAATGAACATGGCATAAGCATAGACATGGATTCATAAGCATATTCGAAGTATTCACAAAATAATTAAATGCGCAAACAATTATTAAATATTCAAGTGGAAACCATGGCTACTGCAATGCCATCATGCAAGTGGCTGTCGTGGCTTGCCTGGGGATGAAGGATACACCGGGGAGAAGTGCGGGGAACTGGCGGAAAGAATCGCCGGAAAAGTTTCCCTCTTGGCGGAGCTGTTTTAAGGGCAAGGGCAAAATGGTCATTTTCATAGTGTGACAACCTCATGAAAATGGTACCATCGGAACGGGCTCGATGAACTGAGATTGTGGGCTTTGGAATCACCTGATTCGGAGTTGCGGGTGAAAAGTTACGGCCGTTCGTTCGATAGACAGAGAAACAAATAAAAATTGAGTTTTTCTGCTGCTAACGGACGAACGTCCGCTAATTAACAGTTTCGGCCGGTGGTTAAAACAGAAGGCGTACTTCACTGAATACGCTTTCTGAAAGTGAAAGTGTACTTTCATCCGAAGAAGCACTGGATTACGTTTCCAAAAAGGGAAAACGTATTTCCTGAAATCTGTCTCCACATAACTTACGGGCCCGGGCACTATGTGGATGACGGGTGGGGTCGCTGGGGCCCACACCGGCCAGCTGGGCAGGGCGCCGTCCTCCTCCTCCTGTCTGCCCGCGCAACCGAGAGAGGACCGGAGTCCGGCGAGGATTGCCGGCGACTCCGGCCACCATCCGCGGCGCCCGGACTACCGGAGTGCTCGGGGAGACGAGCCGCACCCGCCTGGACTGTTCTCGCTGGTCGGGGAGGTCGGTGATGAGCAGAAGGCCGGCCGCGGCGGAGGGCAGCTTCGGCCGGAATCGGGCATGGCGTTACGACCACGGAGAGGAGGCGTCGGGCTACGGGAAAGGGTCTAGGGTGGTCGTGGAGTGCTCTGGTGGTGGTAGGAGGAGGGGAGGGTCTCAGACTCGCTCAAATTTGAGCCGATGCCGGCGATGGCCGTGGCGGCCGTGGGAGGGAATCGAGACTCTTCGAGCTCAAATGCGGGACTGGGGAGGATGCTAGGGAAGTGGTGAGTAGCTTGGTGAGGAGAGGAGGGGCTCAGGTGGCTTAAATAGGTGGGGGAGGAGGGGCTCGGGCCAGTTGCCGCCTCCACCGAATGGATGAGCTCCGGCGAGGCTTGGGTGCGCTGCGGGGCCCGTGAATCGACGGGAGAGAACAGAGGGGATGCTCACGCGGCGCTAGGGACGCGCGGGTGCGGACGGGGTGAGCACAGGGGAAGGAGCACGCGCGGGCGGCCACATTGCATGCGTGTCCATGCATTTGGCTCGGTCCAGCGAGCAACCAGCGGGGGAGGGCGGTCTGGGGAGACGAGGGGAGTAGGGGAGGGCGCTGCAGCGAGGCGAGGTGTCGTGAGGACGTCGTTTGGGCGGCGGCCGAGGGCCCCGAAGCTCAGAGCACACGTTCTGCCTGCAGTGCACGCGCTCTCTGCGTGGTCACCGCGTGAACAGACGCACGCGGGACTTTAGGGCCAGCAACAGGATGTCTACCGTGTTGTCTCTCCTAATTGGGTCCTACCTGAGGTGATAGATCGAAGAAATACACTGTGGGTGGATGGGAGAGGTCGACTGAACTTTACTGTTGCCAACTTAGGCATGATGCTGTGGTGAAATGGGGTGAGATAAGAGATAACCAGAATGTCTCAGAGGTTTAGGGTAGGAAGGACTATGATACTGTGAATTTTGAGGTCATTAGGACACATATTTAGCATAGTTGCTTTGCAACTACAAAATCTGGTTCAGAAATAAGATCAGGAAGTAGCACTCACATGGATGCTTGTATTGGGCTGAAAATTGTTGGAGTGTGGTCATTTCGGCATATGAAAGTACCATAAAAATTTCATCCCATTTGGACAAGTAAAAATGGTACTTCCTTCACAATGATCCACACTGGACAGAAACTTGGGGGAATTTTCCAGAGAAAATGGATTGGGAAAATAATGTGAGTTTTGGTATGCTCACATTGTTTAGGTATATTTAGGTCCTGGATTAATTTCAGAATTTTTGAAGCAATAGAAAATATAGTTGCTTCACAAACTGAAATTGTGACCAGAAAACAAGATTGGATGTTGTGCTCACATAGATTATTGGATGGAGATGAAATTTGGTGGAGAGTCATTATTTGATCATATAAATGATCTCCAAAAACTTCAACTCATTTGGATAAGCCTAGCTAGTACTTCCTTCACAAAGCTTCTCTCTGATCACAAACTTTGGAAATTTGCTGAGGAAGATTTACTTGGCAAATGAAGTTGAATTTTGGCATGTGGCAATTATTTGGATATGAGAGAGTGCCCAAAAATTTTGAGGGCAATCAGGAAAAGATAAATAGCACTTCCTTCACAAAGTGCCTTGCTGGACAGAATAAGAAATGAATATTCCTGAATTATTTTTCAACTAGGCAAGGATGGATTTTGACATATTGGTGGAGAATATATGATCCAAAGGATTTATGAGAATTTTGTGGGAATTTTGTGGAGGACAGAAATATAGGTTGCTTCACAACCTAGGGCAAACAGGGTTATTCTTTTAATAGAAAAAGGAATATTCCCAAGAAATAAAAATTGGGGTTGGGCTAAGATGGAAATGACATGGCCTTGGGATAGATTTGAGAAGGACAAGCCACTAGGAAGTGGCAAGAGAGAAGATCTTCCCAGGTTTCAAGACCACATAGCCACGGAAAAAGAAATTCCAAATAAAAAATTCGAATAAATCCAAAAGAAAAAGAAAGGGCCAAAAATCGGGGTGTTACACTTTTTAATATAGCAAAACTAATTCTATGAACTATAATTAAAGGCTAAACAACTATTAATACAAAACAGTAGCAAAATTAATATTAATTAATTATAAAATTTTATCTACTGTTGTCTAACAGAAGCATACTACAACATGTTAAAATCTACAGAAAGAACTAACTAAAAATAATTAAAAACAACAATTAAATGACTAAAACAACTATATAAGCAAAACAGTACTGTTTTAATTAAAATCCTAATTTAAATTATTCTAAAAATAACCAAATAAATCTTACTGTGACAACAATCTAACATGTGACTAGGAGCAAAAAGAATTAAATTAAAAACTATTTTGAAACTCAAGTTATTCACAATCTAGGGTTTGAAGCAAATTTGAACAAATTCAAATTTAAACCATTCAAATTTGAAAACTAATGGCACAAACAGAAACTAGACAAAATTTTGAATATAATGCAAAAAGAAGCACTCAAAACATCAAATTCCTAAAAGATATAAGCAATTTAAAACAGAAAACAAATGGAAAAACAGAAAAGAAACTTTCAAAACCCCTTTAGTCCGGGTTGGTATCTCCAACCGGGACTAACCTTTAGTCCCGGTTGGAGACACCAACCGGGACTAAAGCCGCAGCCCCTTTAGTCCCGGTTGGTATCTCCAACCGGGACTAAAGGTTGCGTTTGACCCGGGACTAAAGCTAGCCGAGCCCCGTCCGGCGTCCTAACCGCTCGAACCGGGACTAACCGTAACGCGACCGGGACTATTGATCCTTTCCGGCTAGAACGAAAGCCCTGTTTTCTACTAGTGTCAGCTTCCCCCGTTGCAGTATCACCGTATTCAGGGAACATAGGATAGTTGTCATCATCCTCTTCTTCTTCATTGTCTTCCATCATAACCCCTCTTTCTCCGTGCTTGGTCCAACAATTATAGTGGGGCATGAAACCCTTTTTAAGCAGGTGGAAGTGAAGGGTTTTCGAGGAAGAGTAATCTTTCGTATTCTCACAGACAACACATGGACAATACATAAAACCATTCTGACTGTTTGCCTCAGCCACATCGATAAAATTATGCAGGCCCGTAATGTACTCGGAAGTGCGTCGGTCACCGTACATCCATTGCCGGTTCATCTGCATTATATAATTAAGTATATCAAAAACCATTACAGAACATCATAAATAGAGAAATGACCAAATTAATACATGTTCATCATCACATTAAAACCAAAGTACAATAGTGATCAAATGTTATTACTGCAAAAATAAATACATAAAGTTCATACATAGTTCTCATAAAACAACATACAACTATGTAAAACATTTAAATGCAACAACAAATGCGATCAAAATCGCAACTAAGGTAAAAATTGATCCAACAGCATAATGATACCAAGCCTCTTTATCAATGGCATATTTTCTAATCTTTCTAATCTTCAAGCGCATTGCATCCATCTGGATCTTGTGTAGATCGACGACATCGGCAACATGCAACTCCAATTTCATCTTCTCTTATTCAATTCTTTTCAATTTTTCTTTTAAATAATTGTTTTCTTTTTCAACTAAATTTAACCTCTCGACAAGAGGGTCGGTTGGAATTTCCGGTTCACATACCTCGTAGATAAAAACATCTATGTCAAGTTAGTCGGCATAATTGCCATAAACACTAAATGAAACAAATAGTTATAAAAGATAATATACCACATCCGAATCATAGACCGGACGAGAGCCGACGGGGGCGGATATCAAAACCATGGCACTATATAATAACAAACAATAATACAAGTAACGAAATTATACAAGTAGCTATCTAAATCATACAAGTAAGAATTTTTTCTTTTTAAAAAAAGATAAGAACAAGAGGCACACCACGGTGGTGCCGGCGACGAGATCGGCGCGGGCGATCGACGGCGGTGAGGACGGGGACGGGGATGGGCTTGGAGGAAGAACGGAGGAGAAGAAAGAGGAGAAAGCTTAAGTGTGGCTCGGGCACCTCATATCATGTTTGTTTTGTGTGAACTCAAGTGGCATCATGCTCTCAGGCATTTCATCGAACACCTCATGTGCATAGGAAGGGAGAGCAAAGTAGCACACACCTCCCACCTTCTATGAGCCAAAAACAGATGAGAGGGCGGGCAGGGGCGAGGATATATATAGGCATTTTTTTAGTCCCGGTTGGTGTCTAGAACCGGGACTGAAGACGGACCTTTTAGTCCCGGTTGGATACACGAACCGGGACTAAAGGGTGGTCAACCCCTTTAGTCCCGGTTGGTGACACCAACCGGGACTAAAGGTCCCATTCGAACCGGGACTGATGCATGCCGAGCCCCGGCCGGCTTCCTAGCCGCTCGAACCGGGACTGATGCTCACATTAGTCCCGGTTCGTAATGCGACCGGGACTATTGTTCCCATCCGGCTAAAACCAAAGCCCTGTTTTCTACTAGCGATCATCCTTCTCTATCCCTTCTAACAACAGGTACTCCCTCTGTCCCATAATATAAGAGCATTTTTGACACTAGTGTAGTGTTAAAAACGCTCTTATATTATGGGACAGAGGGAATAGAACCTAATTTGTGAGAAAATGACAAGACTTCATGAGCTATTCAATTCAAGAAAAAGTGATTACGAGTACAAGTGTAATACACCAGAACGAACTAATAAGCCATATATAAATAATTAATCTATAGAAGGTAACTTACATTATCATATGCCGTTGCTTGAACCAAACAACGAGAAGTGTCGAAGATTAGAGTAAGGTAGTTGTTGGGATGTTTGCGGACTGCTCTCTTCAGGGAAGCCATTATGGCGTCAAGAATGCACTTCCTTGTGACACCCGAGCAACGTAACTCATATCTGAAAGTAACGAGGCTGGAGAGCTTTTTAACTCCAAAATACCAAGAACGTGCACCGCTGAAAGACATCTTTTATGCTTGCGTGCAAACTTTCGTGATGAAATCACATTTGTGGAGGCCTGGACAAAAATAATAAAATCAGCACTCTAAAATGCTTTCATAAATAGTCATTTTGACCATCAAATTTGTTTTTTTTCACCCAGAGTATTAATTTGGAATGTTTTTTATTTGCAGAAACTCACGTATGTAGAAATTCAACAATGTTTGTTGCCCAAAAAAATTTGATTTTTTTATTTTGTTTACTAATTTTTTTCTGATTTTACTGTTCACGAGGGTGCATTTGAGCCCGGTTGTAGAAACTCCATATCCATATACAAATACCTCTTCTCCTCAAGAGGTCGAGAGCTGGCGCTACATTTGTCCCTTCCCGGCATATGTGTACTCTACCTTGCACTGGGAACATTGAAAAGACAAACAAGATGAATATATGAGACAACGAGATTAAGATCATATATAATCCTGGGAATTAGTGGGAAGAAAGAAATAGTACGTACCTCAAGTGGCAGTGGATCCTCCTCCTCCTATATGGCAACCAGTCACCATACATTATCATCTATACATGTTTAAAGAGTAGAGCAGGGCGGTTGGGATGTGCGCTGGCTATTTTCTCCATAGCAGCCCTTACCGCCGCAGCATCCTTGGAGTTGTGGCTACCTACTATACATTTGATAGCAGTGAGGCGTGAGAGGTTTTCCATTCCGACATCATAAGCACCACTGCTAGAGATATCTTTAGATTTATTCGCGTCAACAAAAATCGTGAACTTTTCTAGCTTGGGCATGCCTCCTGCTTCAAACATCAGATCCATCAGTCGATGTACAAAATAGAAGTGCATCAGGCATGGGAACCCAACTTCACCACTGATTGTGAGTCTATCTTGAGAAGGTCTTGTTGGACGTCCTATTAGATCCAGAGTGAGCAGTGCGGGTAAGCCTCCAAGGATGCACAAATCTTCCTGCCATACTTCATCTGCTTCAAGGTACAAATGCTGGAGGTTAATGAGGGAGCACATCCATTTCGGAACCTTTGAGAAAGTTGATTCATAAGCCATAAGTTTCTGGAGAGTAAGCGGTATAGGACACAAAGGACCATGTTGTAAGAAGCTGCTCCCATTCCAAATAGTTAGAGAGTGAAGGTTCTGAGTGCCTAGGTCATGAAAAGAGGAGGCAATAGCTTTATAGCAGTCCTCCCGAACTACATCTCCAACGGCAAGACCATTTTCAAAATCAAGGACCAGCCTCATCAGATTTTTCGGCTGACCAAGTTCTTTCAGGAAGTTACATGTCTGACAGACCACGCCGACATATTTCAACATCTCGAGTGCTTGCATCTTATCAATTCCATTAGGAAATTTAACAAATTTGTCAACAAGTAGATGTGACAATTTCCCAAGATTAACAATAGATGCTGGTAATTCATGTACTCTTGTGTCTCTTAGGTTCAACATCTCTAGACACCCAAGATCCCCTATCTGTTCAGGGAGGTCCTTTACTCTTGTCTCTCTAAGGTTCAAGTACCTCAAATGAAGCAATTTCCCTATGTGTGCAAGATGGTGGTCATTCAATTGGCCACAACCGCCAAAGTCCAGAACACGCAAATGCCTAAACTCATCCAGACAAGGAAATTCCACGGAATCCCTGAACACATTAAGTACCAGACCTGCATTCGGTATGATCATATTTCTTTCCTTGCTGACCTGTATAGAGAGCCGGCGGATTCTGTTTTGTGTCCTAATGGTTAGATTGGGAATACCAATCAAAGTGACAAAATTCTCTTCAATGGACTTGGATAAGAGGAAATCTAGAATTGTGTCATGGACTCGACAAGTAATCACCTTATCATAATAATCTGTCTTCACGGGTTGGATCAAACTCCTATTGACGAGCTCATTGAAGCACCTTTCTCCTAACTCATATGATGTGTATCTGCCTTCTTTATGAATGAATCCTTCAGCAATCCATCTTCTTATCAGGACCTTCTTCTCAATAACAAAATCTTCTGGAAATGTACTAAGATATAAAAGACAAGATTTCATATGAGGAGGCAGATCAAAGTAACTAAGTGACAATATCTTCATCATCATTTCGACTGTAGCATTCCTTTCAAGTGCACGACCGATCGAATCTTTCACTTGTTCCCAAATATTATTTGTTCTATCCGTGTTAGCTAACAAACCAGATACAGCAATGATCGCCAAAGGTAACCCATCACACTTTTCCAAGATCTGCTCAGAAACCTGTTTAAGGTATGAAGGGCAATCATCTTCGGACTTGAATAATCTTCTGTGAAATTACTGTCTTGAGTGAACAATATCAAGAGCTTTTATATTATAAATATGGCCACCAAATGGCGACCGACATGAATTAGCGACATCCTTCATACGAGTGGTGGTGATTATTATGCCGCTACTGGTCATGGGGAATACACATTTGATGACATCCCATGTTTCATTCTTCCATATGTCGTCTACAACAATACAATACCTACACATGGATTTAGAAGTTTGTCTTTAATATAAAGAGCATACAATATGAAGCTTTTCCTTACTGAAAATGTGAAATAAGGATATATAAGCAGCAATTTAAATAGGAGGAATGGGCATAGAAAATAGGAACATATCTGCCCAGTTTTGTTGAGAAGCATGCAACAATTCAAGCAAGAGATATATTGATTCATACCCAATGATTGGATAATCATAGCGATGCAACTAATTATGGGTGGGTGTGGGCAACAAACCAAGAATCTAGGCATGGTTCCAAACAGCTGGTGATTCTAGATGAAGATGGGGTAAATCCATGGTTCCAAATTTTTGTTTCAAAAATATTTTGGTCACTAAAAAAATTATCGATTCTTTAAAAAATAATTATTTTGGTTTTTGACTCACCAAATTAACGACTATAACTTCCATTTGAATTGTTTTAATTACATGTGTTCGAATTATGTTAGAAAATCTCCGTAAAAAAAGAATTATGTTAGAAATTGGATAAAATTCATGTGCCATCGAAATACTTTGACCGCAATGCAAATATTTTGGTACTCCCTCTGATCCATAATTAGTGTCGCCGTTTTGAACTAACCTTAGTTCAAAACTGCGACACTTATTTTGGATCGGAGGGAGTAGTTACTAAGTAAAGGTAGACTTGCAAACACTAAGGGATGGCGGTTGGAATTATTACTTAGTCTTTGTGTGAAGTCAATCAACTGAGCTATGTACTGGAGATCATAATATGTCAGAATTCAGAAGAAAGAAAAACACATGGTCATGGTCTCTTAGGTTAGTTTGTTGATTTGTGTCCACAAGGTCTCTGTTCTATTTCACCTATTGTTTTGGGCATCAACATGGTCATCTGGCCATTACACTTTCTAATATTATATTAGAAAATATATATATTAAAATGTACGCATACAACTATAACTATTTTTGCTGGCAAGCTACTAGTATGATTTTCATGTGAAATATGACAAGTAAAAGAATAAGTAGAAATTGTACCTTTTCTCCGCTAGGTGAATACGAATCTTCTCGATGACTTGTTGTATGCTCCCTACTTCTGTGGCAGCATAACTTTGACCACTAACTTCACTAAGAATAGTTCTCAGGGTATTCATCATGTCTGGATTTCGCGACACTGATACAAATGCTTTACAGTTGAATTCCTCTTTGAGATCTTCATACACTTGGTTTGCGAGAGTTGTCTTGCCCATTCCTCCAGATCCAACAATGGAGACCATCTTGACTTGTTGTGATTGTTGCATTGATGCAACTCCATCTTCGCTAATCAACAATTTGATTAGCTCGGCCTTTGGTTCATCAATCCCTACGAGGCTTGAGGCATGCTCAAAGATAGCAAGAGCTCTAGGGTCAACGGTTGCATTTTTCGTGTTGGAGAATGCCTGACCTGTCTTGTACCTTGCATTCCTCTCGCCTGCCTCAATGACTTGTTTCTTCAAATCTTGGAATATCTTATGGTCGTCCTTCCTCTTCCCCAACTTCCCCAGAATGCGCTTGATCTTACTTATGAAGCCATCTGGCTTTGCTTCATTGTTGGCTTCGTCTTGCATGAAGTCATCGATGGAGTCCTGTATATCATAGGAGAGCTCCCGCACTATGGTCATCCATACCTTATCTTGCACGTCAGGATCCTACTCCGACATCTTCAGGAGAAAGGCGTGCATGGCGGTAAGCTCATCAGTCAGAGACTTGATCTCGCCGCGCACCCCCTTGTGCAAGTTGTACTCGTTCACCAGCAGAGTACCCAACTTCTCCAGGACAGAGTTCAGGGCCCCCGCCGCTGCACTCACAAGAACCCCCTCCATGGTAGGATAGCGCGGTTCAGTTATGTTTTCCTGGACAAGCGCGGTAGCAGGTCAAATGCACCAACAACAATAAGCGGCTAGATTTGCGTCGTCAATCTAGACCCTGAAAATAGAATTAATCAAAGTAAGCCACTAAGCCCACGCACTCAACAGGCTGCGGACGGATCACGTGCCGGCGGAAGACAATGCTAGGTACCCGCAAAAAAAGAGAAGAAGACAATGATTGGCGGCGACGAGGAGGAAGGCTTGACGAGATGGAAGCATGACAAACAAGGGGTGATGGGGTCGTACCTACTGGTATCGACCCAGCTGTGGAGGATAGCCGGCTCAGAACTTGACTTTGGCGGCGGCAGAACCTATTAGCTCGAACGCCGACGGTGCAGATAGAGGAGGGGAGGAGTGAGTGACAGGGTGAGGATTTCCTAGTGGTATGAGAGTGGAGAGATGTAAGGGAGAAAGGGGTCGTCGCTCGCCGTTTGCCGTTTGCCGTGTAGACACTCCAGCAAATATGCTGCTATTAAATTAGCAACAACAATTTCCAAGAACCACCATGCATGTTCGTCGCAGTTGCTCAAGCAAAAGTTGTGTCGTCCAGAGATTGTTGATTAATTAACCTCGAATGAAGGGGAAAAGGACACTCCGCGTGCGTTGATCCAAGCCCAATTGCATGTTCGTCCCACGTGATCCCACGTTTCTCAACCAAAAGTTGTCTCGACCCGACATTGCTAACAATTAATTAGTCTTCAATGCTAATCAACTAACCTCGAAGAAGGGGGGAAAGGATGCCGAGTTGCATGCGCTGTCTCCATGTGGTCCTTCATATAATTAAGTTCAGAAGGCATCGAAGTGCATCCACGCATACAAACACAGACCCAACTTTCAACAAAGCTTCATTTTTACAGCCAAGTCAAGGTCCTTGTCTCAACGTTAACTCCTCTAGATCTGTGCATGCTTAAGTGCTTAACACTCCCATGACTGTTATTTTTCTATTGATATAAGCATGGCATGGTACTCCATTGAGATAGAGCGGGCTATCACTACAAATTGTACCCTTGTTGACAAAAGGAAGAAGCCACCAACCATCCAGGTAGTTGCTTGGTTATTTCTCAGTACCCTATTAAGCTTTGTATATGTATAAAGCTGGGCCAAACGCCTTCTCCCTAAGGAAGAGGAAGAAGCCGAGTAGTAGTTGAAGCCAATGGAGTTAGCTGTTGGGTGTTGGCGTACGGCGTACACACTGGATCAGTGCTTACTTATAACCAAGTTGTATAACAACGATCCACAATAGAAAACCAAAACATGTATTTGAATAAAAAAGACACTATGGCAATTATTGCTCTTATTAGGTAGAAGTTCTATGTTTTTTTTTTTGCGGGTAGAATAATTTTTTCTGCGGTAACCGAAGAATAAAATGATATCCTTGGATAGTGCATCTACAATTCAACATCAGCTATGCTAAAATTTTCTCCTTGTATTCCCTTTTTTTAGGAAATTTTCTTTTTGTATTTTAGATAGGCAAGTAGGCGGTAGTTTCGTGGGAAAACTCTATGCACTACTAGAATCGCCCCCTACGCCGACGGCCAGACCCCGTCGGCGTAGGCCAGAATACCGTCGCCGTAGGGCTACGCCGACGGCCCCCGTCGGCGTAGGTTCGTCGGGATCGCGAGCGTCGGCGTACCCGGACGTTTTCGTCGGCGTAGGAAAACCGTCGGCGTAGGTCCCTTATGCCGACCTCCGGCCGTACGACTGTCGGCGTAGATGGGCCGTCGGCATCCTTTCTCACGTGACGGCGGTTGACGGCGACGGCGGAGTTCGACCACCAAACGGAATCTGCCACGTGGCAGGGTCTACGCCGACGGTTACACCGTCGGGATAGGCCAGGACCTATGCCGACGGTGTAACCGTCGGCGTAGACCTGCCACGTGGCAGATTCTGGTGCACCGAAGTCAGGGTCTACGCCGACGGTTACACCGTCGGCATAGGTGCTGTTTTTGTTTTTGTTTTATTTCTCGATAATATACAGCACAAATATATCACAAACAGTACACAGCATATATATATCACAGATCCACATCATTATCACCACAATATAAGTATTACCATCACAATATAAGTATTACCATCACAACATACGTGAAATCAATAAAACATACGTCGAAACAACACAACATATGTCTGAACAACATAATATGAATGCATGAAAGATAAGTCATGACCACCACCACCAAGAGGCTTAAGCGTCAGGAGGTCCACCACCAAGTTCGGTACCGCCAAGACCGCCAAAGCCAAGGTCGTCACTACTACCAGCAGCGCTACCGGCAAGACTGTGACCGCCACCTCCTCGGTGGATTGGAGTGACCGGGCTCCGTGACTCGGGAGTGTTGCCATAACTGGCACCACCACCAACGGAGGATCGATCAGTTCCCTGCATGTTTGAAAAGAGATGTTAAAGAGATATATGATAGTGTTGAATGCACGATAAGTAGTTGGATAGTTTGGGGATGTACTAACCGCAGTCGGACAGCGTTGTGCCACAAAGTCTTCAAACGTAAGCAGAATTGGTTGTTCTCCAGCAGGTGGTGGTGGTGGTTCCATTACAGGAACCGTTCCGGCCGCCATGGACTCAAAAACGAGCTGCATGTTAGTTGACCAAGCACACACGAAGGTTAGAAGAAATGAGAATGAAAATGTGAAAGTCAAATGAAAGGGGCTAAACTAACCTTCATCATGCGACTGGCGTGGTCCGAGACTGCTGCAAGTCTCGCGTTCCACGCCATGGTCTCCTGACGTTGGTACTCCATGTAGGCCTTCAATATAACATGATGAAACTCATAAGAACATCTTGGTGTGGAAAATAAAATGAGAAAAAGGAAGATAAGAGGGAAAATTCTTACAGAGTGTTGCTGGGCTAGGAGGGACATTGAGTGTGCACTTGTCGTCCTCGGCTGCGGGCTCAGGGCCGAGTTGGTAACTCGGAGCTGTGTGTAGGAGACAGAAGGAGTGACAACGGCATCCAGAACT
Source organism: Elymus sibiricus (assembly GCA_039707655.1). NCBI lineage: Eukaryota > Viridiplantae > Streptophyta > Magnoliopsida > Poales > Poaceae > Elymus > Elymus sibiricus. The sequence goes on along the minus strand of CM077674.1, from coordinate 404,278,801 downwards.
CGCTGTCGACCATGAAGCTTCGGCCCTATGCCGACCACCGCCCTGTCATCCGTAGCCTCTTTTATGGGGTCAGGTGTGTCAGGATTGTACCCCAGATACAACTCCTTGTAGCTCTCAAGGTGCTCTTCGGACTTGCCGTATTACTTGCCCTTGCCTTCCCTGGGCTTAGTCCGCACATGGGCTAGCTCCCACGCCTCCATGTCTGAGAGCGGCCGCTTCAATTTCTCCTCCTGCACCACCAAACACCACCAAACAGAGGTTAGTCGTCCGTAGCCTCTTTTTATTTTCTACCGCGTTGACGGCATTGAATCCACCTACATCTCTAATGGAAAACGCTGGACAATCCGAAAAAGTTGCGGTGATAAATATGCAATTGAATGCATATTTATCGATGCAACCATTTCGGACGGGAGACGCCTAGGTTACGCGACTTGATAATGAAATCTAGTGACAGAAAAAAAGAGGTGAAGGAGATTTGTAGCTCACCCTCGGCTGTAGAGGAAGTAGTTGATCAGCGGAGGGACAATCGGGGACCAATGGCTCGGACGTCGAGAATCACTCCTCGGAGATGCAACATCACAAATCTGTAAATTGCACCGACCGAAAAATTTAGACCATCACATATCATATAGCTTTAAACAACATCTCAAATAGCACCACCCCGAATATGAAATGCATTCATAAATCATTTATACAGAATCTCACCATCATCATCTAGGCAACATACATTCATATATTCGAGCATCATCTAGCCAAAACAAACTGACAATGTTGACATCTATTCATCATCATCATATATTCAGCATCATCATAATCATCTAGACAAAAAATCTAACAACACTAACCTATCTAACTACAACATATATAATTACCGAACATGAATATCATCATACATTCATCATATATACCATCATTTTCATCTAACAGAACAAATTGATTAAAACAAATTTGCATTTTGCTCACCTCCCGCCGGAGCAGCAGCAGAGGCGTGGAAGAGGCAGGGCGGGGACGCGGGGAGGCCGGGGCGGGGGCGCAGGGAGGCCGGGCGGTGGCGCGGCCGGGGCGGGGACGAGGCCGGCCAGCGGGGACGAGGCTGGCCGGGGCGGGGACGAGGCCGGCAGGGCGGGGACGAGGCCGGCCGGGACGGGGACGAGGCCGGCCGGCGGGGACGAGCCTGGCCGGGGCGGGGACAAGGCCAGCCGGGGCGGGGACGTGGCGGAGCGGGCGTGGCGGAGCGGGGGTGGCGCGGGCAGACGGCGGTGGAGCGGGGGTGGCGGAGGCCGAGGCGAGGACGGGGCTTGGCGAGGCGAGGGCGGGGCGGGGCGACGGCGTGGCGAGGGTGGGGCGAGGGCGGGGGAGAGTCGGGGCGACGGCGGGACGGCGACGGCGACGCGCGCGGATCGGCGGCCGGCGGCGCGTTGGATCGGGTCGGGCGGGGGGAGGGGGATGAGTGGAGGAGGAGGGCCGGCCCCGCGATTGGATAAGGCAGAGAGCTATAGCCGTCGGCACAGATACATGCCACGCCATCGATCCGAGCACAGCACATAGGTACACATCGGATCAAGGTCCGGGCACAGCCCACCGCAAGATTCCCTCCGTTACTGCCCGACGTGGCCGTTCCCCCCCTCCGTGCGACGGCGGCGGCGACGTCGGTGAGGGGGGTCACACCACGGAGCCCCGTGCCGGGTGCTTGCACCCGCCACCGCACTTCCGGACGTGTAGGAGGGCCCAGCGAAAGACCTGGCGGCATAGCTACCCCCTCCAAACTACACCCGTCTCGTCTAACCCTGCGAGAGTTGACCGGGCGGTCTATGCCTTTGACTTTCGCCGGACGGGGTTTGACCGATGGACATTTTCACCTGGGTGTTATAGCCCAGCACATAGGTACACATCGGATCAAGGTCCGGGCACAGCTCACCGCAAGATTCCCTCCGTTAATTATTTTGAGCTAAATGACCCCGAAATTGTAAAGCACTACAAATGAACTCTGAAAAGGTTGAAACTTGGCATGGTATCATCATTTCATCCACATAGCATGTGCTAAAAAGTTGAGAGGGTTACGACAAAAGCTGGATGCACTTTGTGTACAAACTGGACAATCTCTTTCGAAGTATCAGGGTTTCGGACGAAAACTCATCTGTTACAAAGGCATTTCATTTTTTTAAACTTATTTCAACTCTAGACTTTTTGTGTGTTCAACATGCACCATCTAACATGTGCCTACGAGCAGAAAAAATTAAATTAAAAACAATTTTTAAACTCAAGTTATTCACAATCTAGGGTTTGAAGGAAATTTGAAAAAATTCAAATTTAAACCATTCAAATTTGAAAACTAATTACACAAACACAAACTAGACAAAATTTTGAATTTAATGCAAAAAGAATCACTCAAAAACATCAAATATCCTAAAAGATATAAGCAATTCAAAACAGAAAACACAAAATTGCACCTATGCCGACGGTTACACCGTCGGCGTAGGTGAAATAAAAAAAAATTGTGCCTACGCCGACGGTTAAACCGTCGGCGTAGCCCGAAAGGTATGCCGACGGCATAACCGTCGGCGTAGTTACGCCCCCGGATCCGCACCTCCCTCGGATCGATGACGTGGCACCTGCCGCGGATCGATGATGTGGACCATCGAAGCTATGCCGACGGTGTCCGTCAGGGCCGTCGGCATATCTTTGACGGTGTCCGTCAGGGCCGTCGGCATATCTTTGACGGCGTCAAACGGGCGTTACTCATCGAGTGGCCGGGCCCGCTGATACGCCGACGGGGTGTCTACGCCGACGGCCACCGTAGGCATAGGTGAATCTACGCCGACGGTGGCCGTCGGCATAGGTTGATCTACGCCGACGGTTTTTAGTACGCCGACGGTGAGGCACTGGTGGTCGGCGTAGGGTGACGTATGCCGACGGGGGCGTCGGCATAGTTTAGGCCGTCGGCAACGACCTGATTCCGGTAGTGATGGATGTGTAGACTTGATGGCTTTAGTCAATAACAAAAGGTGTTTAATCACTCAAACAATTGTGCGAAATGTCTTTGGATTTCCCCATCATGATTCGAACGAGATTAGCTGAAGATCAATTTTCTTTTGGATCAACAGGGACCTGCTCCCGCAACTCCATTCATTAGTTCATAATACTTCGGCAATTACTTCTGCCACTTCAATTTGCACATCAGCCTTATATTTTAATTTGACGTGATTCCTTTCGTTGAGTGAAATGTTTCAGCAGGACTATATTTTCCTATCTATGAGCCACATGCATGTGTACGTACGTAAAACACAGGTACATGTTTTTCTTGGAAAAGGAGGCTTAATCCCGACTCTCTACGTTTACATCATTGCGATGAACACAGGCATATTTATCTATCTTCTATCTATTATATACCAAAAGCACAATACAGAGGTTTTTTATTTCAAGACACAGCCCAAAATCCACGGCTATGCTGGTGCAGCCGTCGTCAACCACGGCTAATTCCTGCTCCTCTGACCTGACCAGCCCCCCCCCCCCCCCCCCCCCCCCCCCCTCCCCCCCCTCGTGTACCCTTGATTTGCAGGTCAGCACGTGCACAGGACTGCAGTGGCCACCAGTGGCTATCCTCAGATGGGCTATCGGAATAGGTTGGATTGGCACCAGGTAACGTCGATCCAAGAGGAAGGAACGAGATTGATAGAGTTTTCATCTCACCGTCGCCCTGTCTGGTCCCAGCACCTCGTTACTTCTCCTTTGCGAGATGGCATCGTACACCTCCTTTTCTGTAAAAGGCACAGTCAAAACAACATTTTCTTCACTCAAAAGTTGTTTGATATAATGTGTAGTGTCTTCATCCACCAATATGAAATTGGACACAAATGAACCATGATTGTTTATAATAATTAGAGATATACAATTTAAGATTTTCCTACCCCACAATCATCCCCTCGTCTTGCTCTAACTGGACTGTTTTCTTTTTCCCAGTGTTTCTTGTTTGCGATCAAATGGAAACTTATAATATTATTGTCACCATCCCTAACATACCTCACTTCGCATAAGTTTGGCTAGGTTCTCCTCGGCCTCACTTTTAGTGGCACATTCTGCCGGCATAAGGGGGCCTGATTCAGCCTTAATGTCAAGTACAGCAATAAGCTGAAGTAACCTTTCTTTTTCTTTATTATAATCACCACTGCAATTCTTAGCTCATCCTTGCAAGAATTTTCTAACATGCCAGGTTTGGCGGCAGTCGGTCGTGCTGTCACAAGGACAAATCACCCACTTATCATGTTACAACACATTTATTTATTATTCATGCCGATGTCAGTTTCAATTTATGATCCCAAACATGAAACCTCTGCTCTGGCCTATTTCTCCTATTATTTACAATCGCGGTATTTTTTTTGTTCGTGTTTGGTCCAGGGACAAATACGTGCCGCGATAACAAAGCTCGGCTTGCTAGAAGTCACCCTACCTAGCATAATCACTTCTTGGATTCGATAATTTCTAGATCTCTAGTCAGGAAGGGTATTACTACAATCCAAACAAGATCGAAGGTAATCAACAAGCTCTCAGCCGCCTGAACTGGTTAGCAGAGCAGCACACTACGGTGCCACTTTGTTCCATTGCTCTTGTACAGACGCATCGGAGAGCGCGGCCACCCTCTGAATTCCTTCAACATATCTTGTTGCACTAGATCTGCCGACATGGCTTCTGCCATTGTCGAAAACAGGACTCGATCAGAAGCATGACGTCTTGCCTGATCATCCTCACGCACTCCAGGTGATTGACCTTCACGCATACATCCATGGCCATGTTAAGCCACTTCAACTCGCTCCTGAACCGGACTCTCCATCACTTCTCTTGATACAGCTGCCCACGTGTGGTGTGTGGAGCTCGGTTCCCTGGATTCTATCCGCCTCCGCCCAAAGCACCTCCTGATTAGTCGTCGGGGATGAGAGAGGCGAGGGAGTGGGAGGGAATCGGTGGTGCGGCGAGGGATTGTTAGGCAGTAATGGAGGAAGCCGGAGGTAGGTGGAGTGCTGGTCATCCTGTACTACTGTATCTCCATCTACGTCCCCCAAGATATATATGGTACTTTTTTTTTGTAATTGATATATATGGTACTCACAACCATTTTGTACAACTACTTACCATGCAGCATCGATATTTTGTGCAAAAAGACTACCTTAGGCAGGTTGGTTTGTGTCTGGCCTGCTCTCTCCATTTTGTTAGCCTTTTTAATCTTGATTATGTATCTGCATATTTGTTTTGAGTCCTGCATGTAACTTAGATGCTCTAGGGAGTAGCAAGTCGTGCCAAGCTTCAGCGAAGGTGTGCGGAGGAGGCGAGATGCTGGGCTGCTGTGCGATGCGGCGAGTATGGTGAGATGCCGAGGCGGCGTGAAGCCGTGGTGCTGCGTGAAGCGGCAAGTCACGCAAGAGGCTCGAGTGTGACAGGTTGAGCCGGGTGATGCGGTAAGCTCTGGTCAGGTTGTTAGATGCATGTGTACATGTGCTGGTCAGGTTGTGCGGCTGTTGAGAAGAAGCTGCCCAAGTAGTGGTGTACGTGGGCATGCATAGTAGTAGTAGTAATTAGTTAGTGCATGCATTAGTTGGTTAGTTGGTTAGTGGCCGGGTCATGTGGTAGTGGCCGGAGTGGTGTGTGCGTGAGTTAGTGGCCGAATGTGTTGCCGTCTGGCCGTGTGTGCGTGTGTGCTACTGCTATTTAAGCTGTGTAAAACATGTTATTTCAGTTGTGGCCAAGAGAAATAAAGTAGAAAGAGAAAAGGCCGGTGGTGTGAGGCTACGGCCACCAAATTTCATGTGCCTCCATTGTCCCGTGTGTGTTGTGAGAAGCAACGTGAAGAAGAAGAGGTGCTGCGAGGAGCAGCGCCAGCACATTTCTCATCAGTGGCCCGGAAGCAAGTTGCTTGACATAAAACATAGACATGGCAAGGGAGGTTTTGATTCCCATGTCATGTCAGAAGCTCAGTGAGGGATTCGGTTTCCCATGTGTTAGAAAAACCTTGGCCATGGATCTATCAGATACCAGAAAAGTGCCTTAAGCATGGTAACTCAACTTTCACCACTTACTATGAGCCTTCTAGCTGTAGATGAGTTTATTGTTCATCATAGAGCAAGAGTCGGCCAACATCGGCGTGGGAGCGATTAGTGGCAGCATTATATCAAACACTTGCCACAACCTAAAACAAATTTCTGTATTTGATCCACGTCCAAATGGGGTATATGATGAGAACACCTAGAACCGCCAAAGCGGCGACCGGATCACCGGAGATACCAAAGGCGAAGGTACACGCCACAGAGATGGCAAGATCCCTCACCATGCATGTTATGCGTCTCATGTCACTCCTAGACGGCTCCTTCTTCATCAGCAGCAGCGTCACCAGCAGCACCAGCCCTATCCCGAAGGTAACCGTGTTCAACGCCATGAACAGAGGCACCGTGAGACCTCCATCCCGGATCCTGAAGACGAACAGGGCGTCGTGCTTGGTGCTTGAGTCGGCATCAGGCGCACTGCGTCCGGTGATCCACTGTGCGAAGTAGTCCCTGGGCATCCAGAGAGGCGGGTGCATCGCCGCCTGGAACGCCATGCCGACGAAGAGCGTGGCCACCGTCATCAGCCACCCGCGCATCTTGTCCAGGAACTCGGCGTCATCGGCAGCTTGCTTAGCCGCCACCTGCTTGTCCTGTGTGCGTGCAGCATCAGTGGCGGCTTGCTTACCCGCCACCTGCTTGTCCTGTGTGTGTACAGCATCACCGGCGCCGGCGCCAACAGCAGCAGCAGCCCAAGGAGTCACAACATCTACGATGTCAAGCTGATGATCCATCTATGATCTATGCGAAGTGTTTGCCCTTCTTGGAAAGATGTAAGCAAAGCCGCGTTTATATAGGCATACAGATCCACATATGGTCGCTTCCTCTGCAGGTTCTTCACCAAACAGTTGCATGTTCTTCACCTAATAACACTGTAATAATAATACTTCTTCTGTGGGTTGAGTTGGAATCAATGATATCGAGAAGACGGACCAGCTAGCTGCTAGGCGTCAAAAATTCTGGTCTGCGAATAAGAACAGGTCTGCTTTCGTCCAATGTTGATAGCTATGGCAGAGAAATATATTGTTAACTATGCTAACCTTATATATGATGGATGCTTGAGTTGCATGAGCTGTACGCTCAAGTCTTTCTACTAAGTTGGTCCTAGTCAATAGTTCACACACTAGATCTATCCAAACGCACGTGGCTGAGGACAAGCTCTCTTGACCCGAAAGAGACGCGGCTCCTTATTCTGTAAAAACCACAGACCACTTATCATGCCGCACCATTAGATGCCAATCCAGTTGCTAGACTGGATTTTTGCTTGCTAGACTGGATGTTGCATCTTAATTGGCCCTTATTAATCCTACATATCTAAGTGAGTGATTCTCACTACTTACAATCATCTCAACCTCTGTGCTTTCACATCATTAAAATTATTAAAGCCGTTAGATCCAGCTTGATCCACTAGCATCCGTCTGATCTACACATGAGAATCTTCTATCATGAAACATGTATTAGTATATTTTTAGTGGGTCGCAAATCACATTGCATTTAATTGTGACGTGCGCAACTTCATGTTAAGATTTTTTTTTTGTATGGACTAAATTAGTATTCAACACAGTATTTAGAAACTATATATCCAATTCCGCAGCAACACGCAGGGTATCACCTAGTTATTATTATTATTTGTGAAGTCTAGAAGGCATATGTTAAACAAGTTCGAGCCTAACAAGAACACCCTCAACAAAAGTAAAAAATGACAAATATGCTCAACGTGGATTGCGTCTCCGGCCTGCACAAACCGAAGGCATATATTTGTTGTGTTTTACTTCTTGTTTCAGATACCAATATTGATCATTTGACACCACAGAGAAAGAACTACAAATACAAGGAACTTGTATTGAAATTTTTACTAGTTTAATTTTCATGTGACATGCCTAAATTAATAAGTTTATTATGCACGCTAACATAAGTAAACATGAATAGATACTAAAGTACCTTTTGTCTTGTAGAAATTCAGTGACGTTGATAATCAGTTGTTGCAAGCTTCCTTCTTTGGTGTCAGCAAAACGTTGATCGCTAACTTGACTGCGAATAGTTCTCATAATATTCATCATGTCTGGATTTCATGACATTGATAGGAAGGTCCGACACTCGAATTTCATTTTAAGATCCTGATACACTTGGTTTGCAAGAGTTGTCTTTCCCATAGCTCCAGGTCCAACAATTGAGACTATCTTCACTTGTTGTGTTGAGGACCATCGGTCGTGTTCGGTCAATAGTTTGATTATCTCAGCCTTTGGTTCATCAATTCCAATGAGTTTTGACGCATGTTCGAAGATAACAAGAGCTCTCGTGTCAATAATTGCCTTGATGGGCCCGGAGAAGGCATGTGGAGTCTTGTACCTTTCATTCCTCTCGCCCACCTCAATAATTTGTTTCTTCAAACCTTTTTTTTCGATAAAGGGTGGATTTTATTGACTCAAAATGAAGCATCAAGAAGATACAAAACACGATGAGCCTACGCCCGGCCTCTGCATAGCTAAGATGCACACAGCCAACACTAACACACACAAAACGCCGGCAATTAGCAAAGTCATAAGATCAAAGCTATGCATAGGCGAGGAAAAAAGAAAAAAGTCCCAAAGCAATCAGATCCGCGATCGTCAAAACTATAACAATAATCATATCTGCACCAACCATATCATGACACTACATGGACGATGAGGCCTTCAACAGCAACGCCTTCAGGAAGGGAGTGACGCTCAAGCGTCGTTGTCACCGGATGCAGCCACAAAGGCCAGAATCTAGATTTTCACCCTGCAGAATCAGTCCGGAGCATGTCCGAGCAATGCCTTCAACAAGGTAACGATGTAAAAAACATCGCCATTGCCAGGTATGACCAACTCGTGTCGAACCTAGGCTTTCACCCTGGAGCTCTAGACTGGGTGCTCGAATAGCACCACCATCAAAGTCACTCGCGTGTTGTCGCCACCATTTTTCCGCGATCCAAGCAGTACATGCGATGTGCCGTCGCCCCTACACAACTATCCCTCTGCATCAAGCCATCGTCCGTAGTTTTGCATCTCACCGCCGCATTCAGCCGCCGGATCTCGAGAGATGAAACCTCCCTAAGACCTTCGGATGACCACTGCCGTCGTGGAGCCGTAGAAGGTCAGTCACCACCAAACAGGCCGACGGGATCTGGATCACCATCACCAAGCCTTCCAGATCTGAATCAAGGCAACCACGTCGGGCATACCAAGCTACGGCCGTCTGGCTACAGATCCGACCGTCTGCCATGCCATACGGCAGACAGTCGCCGGTTCCAAGACTCTGGCCGCCCGCACACTGGCACCAGGCCACCGCTGAGCAGAATCGCGTAGAGGCCGGCGTCCGCGCGTGCGCTACAGATCCGCTCTGGGAGACACGTGCGCCCGATGCCTCGGACAGCCGGCTGCCACCACGCCGCGGCCCTCGCACGCTAGCTGCATCAGCTCGGGACAAGTCCGGCCGCGAGCCCGCGAAGCTGGGATCCATCAGGAGCTGACCCAGCTCACAGGTAACGCGTGTTGTGCGTGCCGCACCAGCCAGTGCACTCCGCCGAGCCGCGTGGCCTCGTGCCGCTGACAGGATGAGCGGCCCCCCGCGGCCACCACCCAAGGAGAGAGGAGTAGGTCCCGCTGCCACAGACGCCGAGCGGGCTTTGCCCGGCGGCGCTCGCCGGCGGCGGCGAGGAGAGAGACGGCGGGTCGCAGCGGCTCGCGCGGCGGCTAGTTGCACGCCCAAATCGCCCGCGGGGGAGCGACCGGGGCGTCAGTTACGGGATTCAGTTTCTTCAAACCTTGAATCTCGCTTCCAATCCGACCACAAGCTTTCATCTTCCCTAGTGAGCTCTTGATCTTCTCCATAAAGCCATCTGGCTTAGTATCTTTGTCGCCAACATGCTGTATGAAGTCGTTGATGGAATCCTCCATGTCATAGGAGAGCTCCCGCGCTTCATTCATCCACACCTTATCCTGCACACCAGGATCCTCTTCCCCTGACATCTTCAGTTGAAAATCATCCATGGCAGCGAATTCATGTGTGAGGGACTTTATCTCCTTGCACACACCCTTGAAACGCTTGTACTCATTGCCTAAAAGAGCAGCCATCTTCTCTAGGACGGGTTTCAAGGCCCCCGTTAGGCCTCGTTTGGTAGAAGCGGATCGGGGGGTTTTCAGGGGATTTTCCTCGCGTGGTCCAGGACCCTCGCAAATCCCCGTTGGCCCAATTGGTACGCAGGGTTTTCACGGCCCAATCCCTCCGAACCCCTCCTTTCCACGCGACTCTCAGCCCTCGAGGGGGGACTCGAGGATTTGGAGGAAACGACGCTGCCGCCGCCCGACTCCTCCTCAAGACGCCGCCGCCCGACGCCTCGACGCCGGCGTATCTCCTTCGGCATACTGGACTTCTCCCCGGCGGTAAGTCCTCGCCTCCCCTTGCCTCACCTCCCCTCCTTTCCCCTCGTCCATGGCTGCCGCCCGGCCATGGCTACCGCCCAGCCATGGCTGCCGCCTCGTCCTCCCCGGCGAGCTCGCCAAGCACGCCGTCTCCGAGGGCACCAAGGCCGTCACCAAGTTCACCTCCTCCTAGACTGATGATGCGTCCCTTGTTGTCACAAATGTAGTTGGCTGTTGTTGTCACCTGTTGGTGGTCGCTGACTCTGCTTATCTATCTCGAAGTAGTTGTAGTACTCGTTGTCCGTGTGCTGGCTGATTGCCAACGCTTGGTTGGCTAGTTAGTTGTGAGAACTGAAGTTGCTGAACAAAAATGAATCGTTATTTCTGAATCTCCGTCTGTGCCACAGAATTCAGAAATGCAAGTTAATTTTGCAGATTCCTGTCGCACAAAAATCTCTGCCATGGCAAAATTAACAATTCATTTTGGCAGACATGAAATCGCAAACTAATGTCTGCCATGTTTGTGTTTTCATAGCGTAGCAACACAAGATTGCAGATTCTTGTTCCTCCATCAGTAGGTTCCGTTTCTCCATTAGGTGCAGAACCCAGTGTTGTTCAATCGACCAGGCTTAATTTCTTGCTACCACTGAGTGTGATGATTATTTCCCGCAAAAAAAAAGGGTGAGGATTATTTGCGGGGCAAAATAAGAACCCAACGGTTTGCTGTTCTTGTTTTGGCTCAGTGGTATTAGAGTACTTATCATATCAGCAACATGTTGGTGTTATACATGAGAGTGTTACTCTGAAAATAGCAAATGTGAGTTGTTTTGTAGAAAAATGAAATGCAAGTTGCCGTCCATTTCTTGTACATACTAAACAAGATGGGGCTCGAGAGCGATGCTTCTTTGTTTTATACTTTTATTGCCTCGCTGCCCACTGAAGAAACCTTACATGCCTCTGCGCACATTTGGTGTACCATGGAGCAGAAGCTATCATCTTGTCATGTGGCTGTAGTAGTAGCGTCAGACCTGGCTGCGGTACAATATGTGGTATATCATCTTGTCCTGGGTGATCGCCAATGCTTCGTTGTCTAATTGCTTGTAAGAACTGAAGTTGTTGCATTTGGCCGAACTGAAGTGGTGGTACTCTAGCAACAATAAACAAGCTGGATGGATAAATTTCTATCAGGTTCTCAAAGCTAGATGATCATGACACCAAAAGATGGATATATTTGTCTGCAAAAATATAACTAATCTTGAGCTATTTCAGAAGTACTCTTGTTGCATTATCTTTGTTGCAAAATTATGTTGTGTCTTGTTGCTGTGAAAGATCATGGCATTATGATAACTTATGATTGCTGGGATTTGGGATTCGAAGTCATGCTGTTATGATAAATTATGTTGTTGCTGTGATGAGATATTGATTTCAAGTCATGCAAAATTATGTTGCTGCTGGGAAAAACTGCTACTAAATTATTCCCCTATAGCAACATTGTATCATTTTTATTAGGTGACCTCTTCAATTCTGTAGCAAGGATATAAGGGAAGATAGTTACATTGTAAAGATTGGATTTTTAAATGTTCTACACCATATTATGTCAATATGACAAACCCTGCCTACCAAACAGAAATTTAAACAAAGAGGATTATGGATGGAGGGGTTGTGAGGATTCAAGGGGTTTTGAGGGGATTGGGTGGAAGGAAGGGATTCACCCAATCCCCTGAAATCCCCCCCCCCCCCTCCCCCCCTCCACAAACCTCCCCAATCCACTTCTACCAAACGAAGCCTTACTGCACTCACCAGAGCCACCTTGGGCAAGCAGCGACAATCAGCTGCTGAAACAGTTCGGGAACATTATTTTGTTCTGAAGCTTCGTAGCTTTTCCTAATCACAGCTGCACGTTTTGAGTAAATAACTTGTATTTTGACAGATCTTTTGACATCTGTCTTGTATTTTGACAGTTTTTTAGGTAGTATTTTGACAGATTTTTGACATGTATATGAGTGAATAACTAGTATTTTGTTCGGCATTTTTTTTATTATGTGTTAAAAATACAACGACTAGTGACAATTATGCATATATGTAACATTATTCTTATGGAATAGGTGAGATGAATCAAATGCCTTCCATTACGTATCTCCAACCAAACACTGAAATGGAGCCCTTCCATTACACCTACTTGCCCCAACCAAACATAGGAATTGAATCAATTCATTCCAGTGGAACGGAATGTCACGGAACCATGGCCTTCCATTCCACTAAGTTCCCCAACCAAACACACCCTAAGATCTTGTTACATCCAATATACTCACATATTAGATGTAATAAGATCTTATATTATGGGATGGAGGGAGTAGAATAAAGAAGGCAAGGCAAGGGCAGTTATTGCTCGTATTATGTAGAGCTTCTCTAGCCTAATTTGCTTACTCACCTGCCACTTGACCTCGAACGAACTTGCCATATTTACCTTTGTGAAACTTGACTGATCAGCGTGCTTCGTTGTGTACAGATGATGAAACTTTTAAGAGACAAGACATTTTTAAAGAAGATTATTGATTAAGACTGTGCATCGCAATGATGCTGAGGCCAGGGGTCAAGCCTCATTTTTGAAACCTGACTGATCCGCGCGCTGCCATTAACTATATGTATGAATCAGCAGTATGTCCTTGGCTAAGAATAAAATGATATCCACTTCTTCCTGGAAAAACTCCACGTGCAACTCCACGACTGTGAAGACTTGATTGCATGAGTCAGTAGAACTTCAGTCACACAACCATGTAAAATAGCTTCAGTCACACAACTATATATACATACTTCGAACCCAGGCCACAAATTGGATCAGCTGTCTTTAGTATTACAGGATCAAGACAATCATAAATCAAAACAAAAAGCCACATATATGGCAGCCCATAATGTTCAAGCAGGTACTCAGGTGCATATATATAGGTCTTCTCAATTTAAGAGAAGTTCACACTTCACAACGTAAATGTATCAGGGAAAGGATCCAAATAAGGAGCAACATCTGAAAGAATTGCCCAACAAGAAACTGCGGCGTAAGCTAGAATTGCCATTACATTATTCATCTCAAAGAGGAGGCAAGAGTACAATGTAGCAGCGAAGGGAGTAGCAGCAGCAGCAGTAACATCAATTCTCCTGTTGCCTGCTGGCAATCGAGGCATTTCGTACCAGTTCTTGTAGTTCCAAATTCCACTGCTACTAAGTACAGTAGTGCTTGCTGTCAAACTGAATCAGATGACAGAACTTGTGTGCAAATGCATTGTCTCCTCAAAGAGATGGAAAGTTGACAGTGCATTAATCCCTTCCTCGCATCGCATAGATGATCTTTCTACCCTGAGCTTGTGCAGGGAAGGAAACATGAACAGATGAGTCAACGAAATTAAGTGGAAAAAAGATCATAATGTTTATACAATCTTGGGAATACAGTAGTACGTCAAGGCTGCTAGTGGCCGGTTTTCTGAAAGATTAGAGTAGGGCGGTTGGGATGTCTACCAGCTGCTCTCTCCATAGCAGCCTGTGCAGCTTCAAGACTGCTATCATGCCAGCCATATATTGCAAATTTGAGACTAAGGAGGCAGGGGAGGTTTCCCATTCGGAATTTCCAGTAACCACCCCTAGCAGTGTTAGAACCGGACCACCTGACGAACCAAATTCCAATTTCGAGTTTTTCTAGCTTAGGCATGGATCCTGCTTCAAACACCATCCATTTACATGCTCCCAAAGTGAACTTCCTCAAGCATCGGAACCCTACTTTATGGCTAACCGTGAACATTGTATCGCTATACTTTCCCATTCCGATCACTTCCAGAATGAGCAACTCCGGTAAGCTTCCAAGAACGCACAAATCCTCCTGCCTGAATTTGTTCACTTCTAGGCGCAACAACTGGAGGTTTACAAGGGAACTCACCCATTCCGGCACCTGCTTCACATGCGAGCCCTTGGTCATGATGAATTCCTGGAGGCTAAGAGGAACAGGGCACAGAGGTTCCTGTCGTAAGAAGCGCCCCCCACAAATAGTAGTTAGAGAGAGAATGTTATGAGTGCCTAGTTTCCGAAGAGCAGAAGCAACATCTTTGTTGCTCTTTCCCTCTTCCTCTTCCTCTTCCTCTTCCTCATTCACTCTATTTACAGAGATGGAATCACCTTCAAAATTGAGGACCAGCTTCCTTAGATTCTGTAGCTGCCCAAGTTCTTGCGGGAAGTTAAATGGCTGCCTATATACATTGACCTCTTCCAACATCTCCAATGCTTGCATCTTCTCAATTCCATCTGGAAACTTAACACTACTCTCATGAAGCAGATCCACCAATCTTCTGAGATTCACAATGGTTGATGGTAATTCTTGTATTTGGGTACCTCTTATATCCAGCATCTTTAAGCAACGTAGATGGCCAATTTCTTTTGGGAGCTCACTTACTTCTGTCCATCTGAGGTTGAGGCGCCTCAACTGAAACAACCTCCCAATATTTGCTAGATGGTGGTTTACCACTTGGTTGCAAAGCTCAAGGTCCAAAACACGCAAATGCCCAAACTCACGGAGAGGAGGGATTTCCAAGGAATATCCAAACACACTGAGTGATCGAACGTGAGACAATACCATGCCAGTCTTTCTTATAGGATTTCCTTCCTCATCAACTTGGAGAGAGAGACGACGAACTTTGCTTTGTGTCCCACCAGCTATATACGGAACACCAATTAATGTGACAAAGTTCTCTTCAATGAACTTCGATATGATGAAATCAAGAATTATGTCATGAACTCGACAACTCTCCACCTTACCGTATTCATTTGTCCATGCAACTTGGATCAAACTCCTATTGAGGAGCTCATTAAAACACCTTTCTCCTAACTCGTATGCCGTGTATCTGCCATCTTTATGAATGAATCCCTCAGCAATCCATCTCCATATTAGGGCTCTCTTCTTAATAACAGAATCTTCCGGGAATATACTCAAATACAAGAGACACGTTTTTAGATGGGGAGGAACATCAAAGTAGCTAAGTGACAATATCTTTATCATTGCTTCGACACTAGGATTCCTTTCAAGTGCACGACCAATTGAATCTTTAACCTGATTCCACATATGTTCTGTTCTTTCTGTGATAGCCAACAAACCAGATATGGCAATGATCACCAAAGGTAAGCCACCGCATTTTTTCAAAATTTCATCAAGAACTTTTTGAAGGTTCGAAGGGCAATCTTCATTGGAATCGAACAGTCTTCTGTGAAATAGTTGCCTTGAATGCACCACATCAAGCGGCCTCATATTATAGATACAACCACTACATGATGACCGACATAAATCTGCGACATCATTTATACGAGTAGTGGTGATTATTATACTCCCAAAACATGTTATGGGGAATGCACACTTATTAACATCCCATGTATCCACATCCCATATATCATCAACAACAACAAAATACCTGCACATGGATTTATCAGCGTTGCTTTAATGTGAAGATCATACATTAAGAAGTTTTTCTTACTGAAAGCATGCATATAAAAATATAAAGTAATAACATATAAAATTCAAGCATGAACATGTGTGGATTTTTGCTCTCGGCCTCGCTTTATGCTGATGTTTGATGCTCAGCTCATGATTTTAGTTTGGCGAAAAACAAATGATGTTTTATAATGTATATTTAATAGATCATATTTTTTGTTTGCTTGTGTAGTTACATATCTAAGTAGAAATTAGCTACCCTTTTTCTACCCTACATTTTCGAATGTATTTGTGTGTTGGCAAATGATGAAAAGACCCACAATAAAATGTAAAAAGGTTTAAGGTTAGGATGAAGGCCTTGTTTATAGTTGCATTAAAAACTAAGCCCTAAAACTTCAACAATCGAACCCTTTCATTATAAATTGGGTAAATACTAAGGCCTACAGAGTGATCTGAACGAAACTATTGTGCTTACATTAAGTAAATAAAACTACAGTTTAACTTGCAACTCATTTTATGTCAAATAGCTTGTAATTCTTCTGAAAGTGCTCCACTCATCCCAAGCTCAAATGTATCCACAAAATGAAAATAGGAAAACTAAATAAAATCAGAAAATTCTTAAAAGTTTGGCAACAAACTTCGTTGAATGTGGATGTGTGCATCCCTGTGATGCAAAGGCCGGAGTAACCCCCTTTCAAAAAAAAAAAAAACTTCATTGAATGTTATACAAACATGCTAATTTTCGTCAAGAAAAAATATTTCTAATGCTCTGGACAAAAAAGCGAAAACAATGCTCGAAGATGATTTTAAAAAAGTATTTTCCGAGCATCAATTGTTTTTCCTCCAAGAGCATTAGGAATGTTTTTTATTCACGATGTACGCATGTAAAAGATTCCACAATGTGCGTTGACAAAAGATGTCAGAGTTTTTTTTTACTATTTTTTGATTTTACTATTTATGAGGGTGCATTTGAGCCCAGGAGCAAACTCCATGTCCTTCTTCTTCCTTCTACCAGTCATGGATAAGCACGAAGCAAAGATGCCCTGTTTTTTTAATTCCACAACTAAATGCACACTTAATTATGGAGCACTCGGTGTACAGCCCCAGAGGAATGTTTAAAAGGCACTTTAGTTTCTGTTATTATTCTTTTAAATGTATGATGAAGAATAATATACATAGGAATTTTATTTTAAGATGAATGTATAATTCATTCTTCTACATCTATGGCATTTTGTGTAGTGAAATATGTTGCATGCTCGGCACTAAAGTTCCTAACCTATGGGCATCTCTAGCCTTTCCACTAAGTTTTCACTCGTCAAACAACTTCTCAAAACTTAACTCGTCAAATTTTAGAATTTTGTGCATCTACCACCCTTAGGCTGGTCATATATAGTGGGGAGTAACTTATACTAGTGTCATGCATATGACACTAGTCTAAGTTCCTACCTCCATAGTGTAAAGTATCATAGTAGTAGTGTCATAGATGGCTTCATTTATTAGCTTAGACTCATTTTGCTTTGGGGAGCGCTATGTTTTTTTGGGAAGCGCTATGTTATTGTAACATACTATATTACCACAAACACCTCTCTCCTCATTAACCATTTGCCACATAAGCAATTTTGCCTTGGGGTGTGTTATGTTACTCCCACTATGTCGCCTTACCCTAAACTTAACACCCCATCCTCATCGACCCAGACACCGCCTAGAAGTATCCCTCTCTCTCTTTGTCCTTAACCGCCGCCTCCACCTTTTCATTTGCTAATGTTTATTGTGTCTTCTCATCGACGAAGGCATCCCTAGCTAGCCCCAGCCCTCTTTTTTTTTCCCAATAGCACCCGCCGCGAGGAATTGTGCCCTCTTCCTTTGCCGGTGAGATCGTCGTTGTTCGACACCTTGAACATACGGCATGCCTAGTTGCTCCGTTTCCCCAGCTCGAGTTCCCTCAACCGTAGCCACCCGAGATCCCTAGAAAGATTCCCACCTCGTCAGTTTAGCTGGAGGAGCAATGCCCGCATGACTCCATTGAAGCTATGACGCAGACGCGCCTGTGGACAATGTGGCCTCAACGTTGGCCCTCCCTAGCAGCCACCGACCTCTCCATCCTCCTCCTTGTATCACTCCTGGCACGACACTCCTCGGTGAACACTCCCATGTTTTTATTTGCCGGAGATGACAAACACCCGAGGGGCTCGACCCACTTTATCCGTTGGGAGAGCATGGGCTGCCGATCCAGCCACCACCACCAACCGAGCTCAGCTCCCCAAGGTGTGTGACAAGTCTTGGACCTCATGCCACAGGCCGACCACTGACGTCGCATCGTCCCTCGCCGTTCCCAACGTCATCGGAGTCAGTCGTAGTGTCGTCTCAAGCCTTGTTGGTGTCAGGCATTGTGTCATCGCAAGTAGACGAGAGACATTGGGAGGCCATCGCGGCAACGGGTAGCCCGGGCGTGCTGCGATGGAGGGGGTGGATGGCGGCGGGCGGTGGCTGAAATTTGAGGAGGCTACTCAAACTGCTCAAATTTGAGTAGGAGGGACAAATTTAAGGAGTAACTCCTAAATTTTTTTAGGAGTTGATGATTTTCAAGGAAGTTCTAGATGGAGTTAATTCCTCAAATATGAAAAAACTGAGGAGTTAAAAGTTTTTAGGGGAAGGGCTAGAGATGCTCTAAGCGACATTCATTGCATAAGGTATTCCGCGCATCCATATAACAGATCGGCATCGACAAAACTTCCTTTTTTTGACAAAGGGGGATTTTATTGGCTCAAAGTGAAGCATCAACTGGATAAAAACACCATGAGCACACACCCGACCTCTGTATGGCTAGGATGCACACAACACCAACGCGCACACACAAATAAACACGCTAGCAAATAGCAAAGTCATCCAACACCAAAACTATGCGTAAGCTATGAAAAAAACTCAAGAGATCAAAACAGCGATCGTCAAACTACATCAATGACCATATCCACACCAACGGTCTCTTGACACCACAAGGACAACAAAGTTTTTCAATAGCAACAACTTCAATAAGGGAACGACACTCAAGTGCCGCCGTCACTAGATCCAACTTCCAAAGGCCAGATTCTAAGTTTTCACTTTGAAGAATAAGTCCGACCATATCCGAGCAATGCCCTCAACCAGGTAAAAACACAAAAAAATTGCCATTGCCAGGTATAACCATATTAGGTTAAACCTAGGTGTCGGTCTCTGATCGGTGGTAACAGAGACAAGGGAGACGATGTTTACCCAGCTTCGGGCCCTCTTGATGGAGGTAAAACCCTACGTCCTGCTTTTGTTTATATTGATGGAGATGTATCGAATACAGAGTTGATCTACCTCGAGATCGTAATGTGTGTCTAACTCTAGGGCTAGGTGAATGATATTGCGTTGATGTCCCTTCTATGGGCTAAACCCTATGGCTTATATACACGCCAGGGAGGGTATCTAAGGTTACAAGGTCGGTATCTAGTAGCAGGGCGGCAGGAAAGATCTTGGAGTATACGTCAAGTTTTTGGTGGAGGCAGTCTTGATCACGCTTCCTATGTACGGCCTCCGGAGTCCACCTTGATCACGTACGAGGGCCCATCGGCCCAACCGAAGAGACGGGCTGGCTAGGTTAGCACCCCCTAATCCAGGACACCGTCAGTAGCCCCTGAACTGGTCTTCGATGCCGAAGTCGACGTCTTTCGATCTTTAGTTCCGGAGTCTTGGCTCGATAGACAAGTTCCCGTGCTTTATTCTCCGACCAGACTTAAAGTCCTCGGCCAACCTTTAAAATTCCGTTGAGGCCCAATTTCAGACTTTGAGAATCGTGTCATTTAGGGAATCGGGCCCCTTTATGGAAAAAAACGTCGAAGCGTCAGTCCCTTCCGTCTTTATTTAATAGACGCGCGGCTTTGGCCAGCGGCAATACGCATCGACCGCAACTGCAGCAAAAAATCCCTTCCCATCCAAGCCCAAGCACAAGAGCCCAAATAATGGCGAGTGGTGAAGGATCGTCAAGGCGTCCTCATGGCCCTGATAGAGGGGACTGGGGGAGTTGCTCCGTCGCGCGCCTTCAATTAAAGCGCCTGGCGACGCAAGGTTACCTGCCGGATGCAGATCTGGCCCCCACCCATCCCGGACTAACGTCCATCGACGGTCAAGCCTACGCCGAGAATTACCCTTCGCCACGAGGAGACGAGCAGGTATGCTTCGTGCCTTTCCTCCTCCGCGGCCTAGCTAGGGTTTCCAATCCACCCTTTCCCCTGCGGCTTGCTGGAGTTTTATGGGCTGCAGCTACACCATCTTTCCCCGAATTCGATATTACACATCACGGGGTTCGTCGCGCTCTGTGAGCTACACCTCGGCTGTCAGGCGCACTTCGGATTATGGCGGAAGTATTTCTGCATCGTGCCCCGCTCCTCGACTGACAAGCTATTCGAGGTTGGAGGAGCCGAAGTCTGCCGAATGACAAGACTGGTTATCCAGCGGGAACACCTCAGGAGGATGCCGATTACTGGCCTTCCGAGTGGTTCTACATTAACGACGTCCTGCTATACGAGCCAGCCTGGGCAGGACTCCCGTCCTTCTCCTCGGATCCACCGAGGAAACGTTACAGTTGGAGGCCACAAAGCTCGGCGCAAGAGGAAGACGAAGCCGTGACCCGTCTAGCGGCCAAGGTGAAGCTACTTTCAAGCGCTAGCCTCACCGTCATTGATGTGATGGCAATGGCCCTAGACCGAAGAGTCCAACCCCTCCGGCAGCACCAGCACTTATTGTGCGAGTATAATGGGTCCAGCGATGCCTCCCGATCCATCAAGGGAGCTTTTATGGACCAGATGACCCTCGGAGCCGTGCTAGCCAGCATATACCAAGGGTCCGCGGAGGAATTCGCCAAGCGCCAGTTCCAGGACGGGCTGTCGTACAACAACCCTGCTGACATAGTAAGTTTTCCTTCCGAGCTTTCCTGCTAACCTCGGGATCTTTAACACTAATCCGTTACACATCGGCCCTTGAACAGAGGTGGAGGCACTGGCTTGAGGGCGTGAGCAGTCCGGCTCCTGAGCCAGAGCTGCACTGCCGTGCGGAAGACCCCCTTTACAACGAGGATGAAGACCTGGCCCTTATTTACGAAGGGAGGAAGTTTTTCCTAGAGAGCCTTGACGGCTCAAAGGTAGCTATTATCCCTGACACGCCGTGGACGAGGCCAGCCTCATCGGTAACATTCCCTTCCCTTAAACGAAAGAGAGCCCCTCGTCCTCCAGTCCCCAGTCATCTGACTTCTCCTCCAAAGGGGCGGCGCTCCCAACGCCTACGCAGAGAAACGGCTTCACTGGGAAGGTCTCCGCCAGAAGTACAAGAAGCTCAAGCCGAGGTCACGGGGGCAGGCGAAAGTGCCCCCTCAATTACCAGGTAATACTTTGGTCTATGCTGCTTGCAAAGACACTTCGGATTTTAACCTTCCCGATCATTTGCAGGCAGCCTTTATCCACCACAACAAATGTGGGAGCCGAGGGAGCCACGGCCCTGCCCAAGGAAACAGATGCCCGTAATCCCGCGGGAATTGCCCCCGGAGCCCCTCAGCCCGAGGACTCGGCGACATCGGCCACTCCGTCCGAGATTCAATGCGCCATGAATTATCGTCGGTGAAAAGCTTCTCTAAATAATCTGGCTTTCTCGGACAAGGAGTTCAGTGCCCTCAGCGCGGTGGATGCATACCTCGGGGCAACCCGAGGTGCCTTTGATGAATCGCTGGACGTCTTGTCACGGGGGTTGCTGGTAAGATTTTTTTTGCGTATGTGTTTTAAGACAAATATGACTACCAAGTATGGCAGTAGCCCCTAAGGCTTGGTACGAGCCCCTGGGGTCGAATCAAGACTTGAATACTGACCAGCAGCCACTTCCATGAACAGGAGGCTCGCTTGAAGAACGAGCAATTGACCTCGGCGTTATCTGAAACAAAGGTGCAGCTTGACGCGGCCTTGTCTGAGGTTGAACAGGTGAAGAAATTCACCAAAGAGGCGCATGGTAAGTGCTTTGTGCTTGGATTGGTTAATGCCAATGAAAATAGAGTTGATGCCAGAATCTCTTGTAGCAGCAGAAGCCCTAGGCCATCTTGAAAGAGACCTGAAGCAGGCCCGCGAGGATCTGGCGTATGCAGAATCACAGCGTCAGGCAAATCAACACGTGGTTACTCAAAGAGTGGACAGCGTGAATGTGCTTAGGGCTGAGAACGCCCGCCAGGCCCAGGAGATTGAGAGCTTAAAAGCTCGTCTCGCTGTTGCGGAAGCAAAGAATCGGCGAACGGACGACATGATTTATGGTAAGTTATAAATCTCGAGGGATACTTGTCATGTAATTTGTCCGAGGTGATTTGGCATGCGAATGTTGTTTTGTTTGGCAGCTTCTTTGTCTGGCCTTCCTCCAGAGTCTCGGGGTCCAATGTCCGAAGACATGGCCGTTCGTCTGTCCGAGGTGCATGAAAAGGCACGGAAATCGATGAAGGATGTGCACCAGGCTTTATGGCCTGAGGTGGTGCCGGTCCCCGAGCACATGGCCGTGCTAGCCAAAGAGCTTAAGAGAGCTCGGCGCCGGATCCAGGCTTGGAAAGTATCAGTTTGCCGAGAAGGTGCGAGGGAGGCCTGGGCCATGGTGAAGACCCACTACACCGGTCTAAAGACGACGGAATTAGCAGAGGTGGGACCCATGGGGTCTGATGGGAAGGAAATCCCCGCTAGCCAGGCATATGATAGTGTAATGCCTGCGGCGCGATTCTCGCAGAAGGATTGCGCATTGGACACCCTAATAGACGGGCTAGACCGCGCGTGAAAACTTTGTATGACTTTATGTACCGAAGTATTTTATGTCAGTTTTCAATCCGTTTATCCAAACTCTGTCAGCCAGCCTTTGGCTTCCGCCTCCTCGGATAAACTCCGAGGAGTGTCCCGTACTACTGGCCAAAGTTATTGGACCAGGTGCTTCAGGCAACAAGGCAATCGAGCTACGTGGCTCGAAAGACAAGAGGGTAACGGAAAGTTATGTTATATTACTATTTAACGTAAGAAACATCTTCCGAGGAAAATAGTTCTTCCAACAGTTCCTTTCCTCAGGTCATGGTGTCGAACACATATGTCCGAAGACGGATGACCTCGGGGGTAAAGCCCCTGGTCGGGGTTTGAAAAGACCCTTGCCACGTTAGTCCTATGTCATGGCCGACCGATTCGCATTGTAAGAACGCTAGCTTTCGGCTTTGTCCGTCTGAGGTACTACACCGGCTGACCCGGGAGTAACGATCGCAGCGGTGCTCCCTTTGCCCCCTAGCCGAAATATCGGGAACATAAGGGGCAAGCACAGGAGCCGGACAACCCAGCTTGGCAAAATCTTAAGCGAATCGATGCATATGGTGGCTCAAAAGACGATAGTACATAAGAGGTGCAATAGCTCATGTTTTGAAAAGAACATGCTATATTGTCCCCGGGATTATTGAATAACGTTCCGAGGTGAAAAAATAAAAGATTAAGACAAAGAAAAATGTACAAGTTATTTACACGGACCGTGTACGAGGTGTCAAGCGTAGAAGCGTCGGAGTAGCGCCGCGTTCCAGGGATGGGTCTCTAATCGGCCGTCCTCCGGATCTCGGATTCGATAGGCTCCTCCGATGAGTACCTGGTCAATGATGAACGGCCCGTCCCATCTAGGGGAGAGTTTGTGCTTTTGTTTTTCGGGGTGTAGCCTCATTACGAGATCCCCGACGTTGAATTCTTTGGCACGGACCTCTCTGCCATGGTAGCGCCAGGCCTGCTGCTGATAAATAGTTGACCTCGCCTGTGCGACGTTGCGCTCTTCTTCGAGAGCGTCTATGGCATCTTGCCGATCAAGCTCGGCCTCTAGCTCCTCATACATGCATACCCGAGGTGCGTCGTGTATGATATCGTAGGGGAGGACCGCCTCGGTGCCGTACACCATAAAAAACGGGGTGTATCCCGTGGACCTGTTTGGTGTTGTGCGCAAACCCCATAGTACGGAATCAAGTTCTTCGACCCACTTACAGTCGGCTTTTTTAAGGGAGTGAACTAACCTTGCTTAATTCCGCTAAGGATTAGTCCATTGGCTCGCTCCACCTGCCCATTAGACTGTGGGTGGTAGACGGACGCGTAGTCGAGCTTAATGCCCATTTTTTTACACCATGCCGTAATCTCTTTGGCCGTGAAGTTGGTTCCGTTGTCTGTAATCAGACTGTGGGGGACACCGTAACGATGTACTACCCCCGAGATAAATCCGATTACCTGGACGGCCTCTGCCGAGGTGACCGGCTTTGCTTCGATCCACTTGGTAAATTTGTCTACCATGACGGGGAGGTATTTATTTTTGTTCGATCCACCCTTGAGTGGCCCGACCATATCGAGCCCCCAGACCGCGAAAGGCCAAGTGATGGGGATGGTGCGAAGGGCCGTGGGGGGGCATGTGGCTCTGCTTGGCGAATACCTGACAGCCTGGGCAATGTTGTACTAATGCCGAGGCATCGGAACCTGTAGTTGGCCAATAGAAACCGGCTCGGAAAGCCTTGCTGACCAAAGTCCGAGCAGCGGCATGGTGTCCGCTCATGCCGGAGTGTATCTCCTGAAGTAGGAGTTTTCCTTCTTCCTCGGATATGCATCTCTGGAGGACGCCCGTTGTGCTCATTTTATAAAGTTCCCCTTCGTGATCCTTGTAGGCTTTAGATTGCCTTACAATCCGGCGGGAGTTGGTTTGGTTGTCGGGGTGCTATTTTCGGAGCAGGTACGCGAGGAGCGGCTCGGTCCATGGTGCGATGACTGCCATGACTTCATGCGCTGAAGCAGTCTCCCAGACCATTGAGCCGCCTATGATGCCTTCGTCGTCTTCGGGCAGGGCCTGTTGCCCGACGTCGGTTGAATCCGACGTTCCTTTGCTATCTTGCCAGACTACGGATGGCTTAAAAAGCTATTCGAGGAAGGTATTTTCTGGGATCTTATCCCGTTTTGCGCCCAATTGGGCGAGTACATCTGCGGCCTGGTTGCTATCTCAGGGTATATGGTGAAACTCCAACCCCACGAACCTGGCCGAGATCTTTATGACGGTGTTTCGGTAAGCTGTCATCTTCGGGTCTTTGGTGTCGAACTCGCCGTTGATTTGTGAGATGGCGAGGTTGGAATCACCTCGGACCTCCAGGCGTTTGACACCCATGGAGACTGCTATCCGGAGTCCGTGTAGGAGGGCTTCGTATTCAGCCGCATTCTTAGAGTCCGTGTACATGATTTGTAGCACGTATCTAATGTTATCTCCCGTAGGCGACGTGAGCACCACGCCAGCCCCTAGGCCGGCGAGCATTTTGGAGCCATCGAAATACATTGTCCAATGCGAGTAAGTACTATACTCATGGGGGAGTTCGGCTTCGGTCCATTCGGCTACGAAGTCCGCCAACACCTGGGATTTAATGGCCCGGCATGGTTTGTAGATGATTTCAAAAGGTAGGAGCTCTATGGTCCATTTGGCGATGCGCCCCGTTGCATCCCTATTATTGATTATGTCATTTAATGGGACGTCGGATGCCACGGTCACCGAACACTCTTGAAAGTAGTGCCGAAGTTTTCGTGATGCCATGAAGACTGCGTAGGCTATCTTTTGATAGTGAGGGTATCATGACTTGCATGGAGTTAAGACTTCGGATACGTAATATACGGGCCTCTGGACCTGGAATTGGTGACCTTTCATGTCTCGTTCGACCACGAGGACTGCGCTAACCACCTGGTTTGTGGCCAAGATGTACAATATCATTGGTTCACAGACACCTGGCGCTGCCAGGATGGGTTTGGTGGTGAGGAGAGCCTTGATGTCTTGCAGGGCCGCCGCGGCCTCCTTGGTCCATTTGAATGTTTTGGTCTGCTTTAACAGCTTGTATAAGGGCAGGGCTTTTTCTCCGAGCCGTGATATGAAGCGGCTCAAGGCTGCTAGACAGCCTGCCAGTTTTTGTACGTGCTTGAGCTCTGTTGGAATCTCCAAACGATCCAAGGCTCGAATTTTAGCCAGATTGGCTTCAATTCCTCGGCTGGATACGATGAAGCCGAGGAGTTTGCCAGCTGGGACTCCGAAGACGCATTTCTCCGGATTAAGTTTTATTTGATATTCCCGCAGGCTGGCAAATGCATCGCGGAGGTTGTCTACCAACTGGTCGACGTGTTTGGTTTTGACAACTACATCGTCCACGTAGGCCTCAACGGTCTTTCTGATGTGTTTTTCCAGGCATGTTTGAATCATGCGCTGGTACGTGGCGCCAGCATTCTTTAGTCCGAAAGGCATCGTGTTGAAGCAAAACGGCCCATAGGGCGTGATGAATGCCGTTGCTGCCTGGTTAGATTCCTTCATCTTTATTTGATGATATCCTGAGTAGGCGTCCAGGAAGCACAGCGCATCATGGCCCGCAGTGGCGTCCACAATTTGGTCAATATGGGGTAAGGGGAAGGGGTCTTTGGGGCAAGCTTTGTTGAGGTCTTTGAAATCGACACATAAGCGCCACGACCTGTCCTTCTTTGGTACCATGACCAAATTGGCTAGCCAGTCAGGGTGTTTTATATCTCTGATGAATCCTTCCTCCAACAGCTTTGCCAGCTCCTCGCTCATTGCTTGACGCTTGGGCTCGGAGAAACGCCGAAGTGTTTGCTTGATAGGCTTATAGCCTTTTAATATGTTCAAGCTATGCTCTGCAAGTCTACGGGGTATCCCGGGCATATCGGAGGGGTGGCAGGCGAATATATCCCAATTTCCCTTGAGGAAGGCGCGTAGGGCTTCAGCAACCTCTAAGTCGAGGTTAGCCCCTATGGACGCCGTTTTGGCAGGGTCCGTTGCGTGAACCTGGAATTTGACTATTTCGTCGGCCGGTTTGAAAGAAGTAGACTTTGATCTTTTGTCGAGAACGACATCGTCCTGGTCGACTTCGGCGCATAGCGTGGTCAGCTCCTCGGCTGCGAAGGCTTCGGCCAGAGTCTCGAGGGCAAAGGACGCCGTTTTATTCTCGGCTTTGAGTGCCCTGTCGGGATCGCTTGAGATGGTGATGATCCCTTTCGGGCCTGGCATCTTGAGCTTCATGTATCCATAGTGCGGTACTGCTTGAAATCTTGAAAAGGCGTACCGTCCGAGAAGGGCGTCGTATCCGCTCTTGAAAGGCACGATGTGGAACGTAATCTCCTCGGAGCGATAATTATCAGGAGTTCCAAATACTACGTCCAGTGTTATTTTTCCGCTGCAGCGTGCCTCCCGTCTAGGGACTATACCATTGAAGCTGGTGGTACTCTGTTCTATGCCTGATTTATCGATGTGCATCTTGTCCGGAGTGTCTGCATATATTAGATTCAAACTGCTGCCTCCATCCATAAGGACCTTATGGAGGCGGCAGTGGTCCACGATGGGGTCGAGGACTAGCGCGGCGGGACACCTGTCTAGGGCCGACTTCGGCTGATCGTCATGGTTAAAGGTGATCGGCGTGTCTATCCACACACCCCGAGATGGTACTCGCCGGACGGAATTAATTTCCCATAGGGCCCGTTTACGCTGGTTTGTGGACGTAAAGGTCTCATAAATCATGAGGACCTCGTCTTCTTCCGAGGTCTGTTCAAGGTGGTGGGAGGTGCCTGCCAAGAAGGCGGGTCCCCCTTTAGCCACCTGTCTCAACACCCAACAGTCACGAAGGCTATGAGTCGGGCAGGAGTTAATCAACACGGCGTGGATCAGGCATGGTTTATCCAGAGACCGAGGAGCATCATCACCGGCCGGAGGCTGGTGTCGATCAGTACGTCGGGTGACCGAACGGCCCACGTCACCGTATGTGGCAACGTGGCTCTTAGACTGGGCGCACATATTCTGCTGGTTCACCGCCGTGTTCAACTGCTCCATAGCCGCCTCCCGCCGCTTCCTGTCCGGGTGTCCACATGGAAATTTATGAGGACGAGCTAGGTTCCACAGTGTTCTCTGTGGCTTGCTTCATCCGCCTGCCCTTTTTGGCGAGGTCGGCCTTGGTTGCCATCGGGATAGCCCTTAGGTCCTGCTCGTAAGCATGGAGCTGTTCCCAGGCATTATCGAGCTCGTAAGCTCTCTCGGCTAGGCGACGTTCGTCCCTAGCAACCTTGGCCACTGACTTCAATATCCTATGCCGAGCCTGATCGTGATGCGGGCTGCCCAGAGTTACATCGAGTTCTCGGATATCGTGATCGCCGAACTCACTGGGTGACGGAGGAATAGGCTCTTCCTCGCGATGCTCCGGACTCTCATCTCCAGGCCTGTACTTGGGATTGTCTGTGTCGGTATTCTGGCTTGCGTTTGGCGTGTCCACCATGTAAAACTCCTG
This sequence comes from Elymus sibiricus, assembly GCA_039707655.1. Taxonomy (NCBI): domain Eukaryota; kingdom Viridiplantae; phylum Streptophyta; class Magnoliopsida; order Poales; family Poaceae; genus Elymus; species Elymus sibiricus. The sequence goes on along the minus strand of CM077674.1, from coordinate 404,250,520 downwards.
GACCGAGGTCGCTTGCCACGGGCGCAATGGCACTGCGGCCGGCGGCAGACTGTATGCTGACTCACCGATTTCTTCCTCCAGGTATTCCATCTCTTCAGTTGCGCCAGCAAGCACTTCCGGTGGCCTTCGACATGAGCAATCAGGTTGGTGGTGGGCGGGCCAAAAATTCGACCTCTTCCGCTGGCTCCTAGATCTGGTTTGACACCAAATCCAACAGAATCAGCTCCTGCAGCTCCTGGATCCGGCGTGACACCAAACCCTGGAGAATCAACTCACTGCGGGAATCCGTGACGTACCCTAGGTTGCCGAATCTGACGATCCGTGAAGTTCTCGGCCTGGCCGAGGTGGCCAGTCGAGTCAGCGACGAACATGGCGGCGCTGAACACGAAGAGTTGACTCGATGCGAAGATTATGACGGTGTCAGATCGAGAACCCATCACACCTCTGAGATTGCTACGCTGGACCTGCATGGGCCACCCCTGTCGGAGACGATTTCGGCAGATCCCTCGGTAGGGTATCCCGGCGTAGCGATTAGGTCTGAGGGGAAACAGGCGCAGAGTTTACCCAGGTTCGGGCCCTCACGATCGAGGTAATACCCTACTCCTGCTCGTGTATATTGCGATTGGGGTGTACAAAGTACATGTATAAACCAAGGGATTCTAGATGATCTAAGATGTTTTTCTATCGACTAGCCCAGACCCCGGCTTACATAGCATACCAGGTACCCTAGGGTTATAGATCCTAGTCGACTACGTCGGTGGAGGTAGAGTCCTCCACGGATCCGGTATCCTTGTCTTGTACAACAAGTCTTCCAGAGTCTTCCGTATGGAGCGTCATGGGCCGCCCAACTTGGCCTAGGATGGAACTGACCAAGGGAACCCCGGGCCGGCCCACCAGGGCGGCAACCGACATGATGAGGTACCCCTAGGCCGTGACACCGTCACCGGATATCCCGGTGTCCTTTGAACCAGGTGCAGCCAACATATATTGCATTTCTACACTTAACTGCATATTTCCTTCTATTCATCCTCTCCTCTCATTTTTCTAGATATGGTATTTATTTTCCGGTCCCCACCCACGTGCATGAGGAACCGGTGCAAGGTTTCTTCTCTCCTCCTTTTCCTCTCCCATCTCCTTGGTATAAACAGTGAGGTGGCTGACCATGGTATACTAGACTCAACTCTACATTTTTCAAGACAAGAGATAACCCAAATTATTCCATGCAATTTTAAAAAATATACTATATGTAGTGTTTTATTTGGATTTTAGTTCAATTTTTTAAATGAAATACTTTATCAAATGTGTGTTTGTATATATGTACATTAGGTTTTTAGTGAGGTTTCAAATGGTTTGACCGAAGTTTCATTTGTGTTTCAGTTTAATTATCATTCACAGCTTTAATATCGATTTCAAAGAGATTTCAAAATTTTGATTAGGGTTTGATTGCAGTTTTATTTGGGTTTCAATTATGTTTCAATAGATTTAACTGGAGATTCATTTGGCTTTCGGTTTATTTATCTTTCACGGATTTAATCTCGGTTTGAAAGGGGTTTCATCATTTTTATTGGGGTTTTATTGCTGTTTCGTTGGGTTTGGTTAGGTTTCAACAGGTATAACTGAAGTTTCATTCGGCTTTTAGTTTGGTTATCTTTTTCGGATTTAATACCAGTTTCAAACAAGTTTTCACAATTTTGACCTAGTTTTCATTTGTGTTGCATTGCTGTTTCATTTGGGTTCCAGATAGGTTCGAAAAGTTTTAACTGAAACTATATAGAAACATGTGTGAAACATCGTGAATCTCTATGAAATCGCATTGAAACATTACCGGAACTCTTTAGACATGTGGATCTCCATGAAACATGGCAAACATGATATATTAGTTTCATAGAGGTTTTAGTATAATTTCAAGATTTGCGTTTTAAACTTTATTATCCAAGATTGATCTTGTTTTAAAGATCTCGTCACCAGGAATAGAAATATTCAAGCAGATCATAAATCCGATCGACCTTCGATTCAAAATATAAAGACAGTTCAAATTAATTTGGGAATCAAAATAAAATGCATGGGTGGGTGGAAGGAGAGGGAAGGTGGGGGAGTTGTGGTGCAAGAATAAAGAAATACTAGACCATAGTACAAGTAGGATGGTATAGTGTACCAGACCATTGAATACACAATAGATAATACGTACATGATTATATTTGATATAGGAGTGTAATTCTAGCAATAATTAAATACATACCGACTGACTGTTGCGTTGTGGATAAGAAAAGGACGTACGCGGACTCTTTGCGCCGAAAGCCGACGATGGACGAAAGACCAAGCGAAATGTACGAGGGCACATGGACGCTTTGCCTTTAGCTCCGACGTGTGTGACTAAAGATTTTCTAGACTAGTACTCCGACGTGTGTGATTAGAGGCAACACGTGTGTGGTGCCTATCTCGATCAGGTCAGGTCAGGTCGATCGCGCGCCATCGCCATCCTCCTATCATCTTCTCACATGTGCGCACCCAGGCCGTCTATATCCATCCATCGCCGGTCTCCTCCATTTTCAATTCCTTCCGTCATTTTATCAGTTTCAGATCGAGCTTCTATTGTACGTACTTCTATATCTCCTCGATCGATCGCTCCTCCTCCAACATTTCCCAGTTCGTTCTCATTAATTATTGCAGAGTAAGCTAGCTAGAGTTACCTTCCTTGTAGTAGGTACGTGCATGCTTTGATCGTGCCAGAGCTTGCTAGAGGATTTCGAGGATATCTATGGGCATCATCGACACGGTCTCGGACATGTGCGCGTGCCCGACGGTGCGCACGCGGCGGCACATCAAGAAGCGGAAGCAGTTCCAGACGGTGGAGATGAAGGTCCGGATCGACTGCGAGGGCTGCGAGCGCAAGATCCGCAGGGCCTTTGACGGCATGGAGGGCGTCACCGGCGTCGAGGTCGTCCCCAAGCAGAAGAAGGTCGCCGTCACTGGCTACGTCGATCCCGCCAAGGTCATGCGCCGCCTGGTGCGCAAGACCGGCAAGCTCGTCGAGCCATGGCCGTATGTGCCCTACGACGTGGTGCCGCACCCCTACGCCCCCGGCGCCTACGACAAGAAAGCTCCCCCTGGCTATGTGCGCAACGTCGTCGCCGACCGCCCGACCCCAACGCCGCGCCGCTTGCCAGGGCCTCCTCGACCGAGCTCAAGTACACCTCCGCCTTCTCCGACGAAAACCCCAACGCCGCATGCACCGTCATGTAGATAGCCATGCGTCTTCCCTAGCTTGCTTGGATCAGTTCGTATTACTGTACTGATTTTTGTTTTAGTTTCTGTATCGCCTGTATAATTATTTTGTACTTGAATCCGGCCACAGAGTGCAAGTCTAAATTACTTACTTATATATACTCCCTCCTTTATAGTTTATTAGGCTCTTCTCAAAAATCACTCTAAGCAAGAAGGATCTAATTAAGTATTGGATTACGTATTAATGTATAGCAATCATGATCACTCCTCTCCTTCATGCATTGGTTGATCAAACATTGAAAACCTAAATTAGATATAAATTAATGTGACTGATTAATATTTGCCCATTCACAAAGCAAGAGGCCTGGCAAACTGAAAATTCAGATTTTTTGAGAGGGCGAGTAGGTAAGTAGTAGTTTGATTTTGACGAGAAGACCGGTTTTCCTCGTGTACTATACTAGGATACGAGTATGTTGGTGTGTTGGTGCTCATTGGAATTGGATTGATCAAGAGAAGATTGAGATCAAGTGGTTGGTGAAGGCAGGTCTGATGCGTACGCCCGAGACCACCCTGTCCATCCTTCCGTCAACTTACGGGGACATTATTATTTTTAATTCTTTTTATTTTTTAATTTTCTGCCGGGACATTCTGAATATGTCTTAATCAGATATCATGCACTAATTAAGCCTGATCAGCAGCTGCAAACTATTAATCAATGGACGGGTTAAGATTGGGATCGATTGGTTTGTGAAAGAAAGTACCCGGCCGAGAGCACCCTGACCATCCGATCCATCTGTCCACTTAATTAATTACGGGGCCATCCTGAATGTCTTAATCAGACTAGTAATGTTGCACCAAGGCAGATCGATCAGCTCCCTACAATTAGTTCATGAAGACATGCATTAAGTACTAGTAGTAGTAGAGCATATAGCTTGAGGGCGCTGGTCCTTAGGGCACGTGCACGAAGACTTCCCGGCTGTCATCGAGAAGGTCAAGCTGGCTTCGGCAGGGGAGCGGTGACAGCGGCACGTCAGCGGTCTGTGATTTCGGAATCTGGATGTAATTTTTATTATTTTTAAGGTACTTTGTACTTCAAGTAAACTTTAATAATATATCTGGATCATTTTCACACACAAAAAACCAATTAGCAAGGGTCATGCATGTTCACATGGCTACTCCAACTAAGACAGAGACGAAGCTGAGACGTGTGCCAAATTTCGTTACCCTCTCCCCACAGGGCGCTTCTATATAGCGCTTAGTGCGAGCGGAAGCATGGCATGGCCTGAAAAATTCTTACATGGGCCGGTGCTTTGTGCGGCCCATTACCAGGTTTTCTTTCTTATTTAAATCTCGAAACAATATTTATTTTTACTTATTTATATAATCTATTTTAATGATAAGAAAAAGGTTCATATGTTGCAAATTAAAAATGTTCATGTATCCAAAAATAATGTTTGTGTATATAAAAAAATATTCATGTACTTTTTAAAATGTATTGGTACGTGAAAAAATATTCACGTGTTGCAAAAAAAATCACAAAGATCAAAGTAAAAACATGTTCATGTAGTTCAAAAAAATGTTCATGTAAAATATATTCTTTTTTGTGAAAAAAATTCATATATCCTAAAGAGATGTTCATGCTTTAAAAAAACACTCATGTGTTCCAAAAAATAGTTCATTTATCTCGTATACTTTCATGTATTTACCACAAAAAATATTTTATATATAAATAAACTAGTAATAAAAAATAGTTATCAAATTTTTAAATAAAAAGTTCATAATAAAAAAGAAACATGAAAAGAAAAAAAGGAAAAAAGAGAAAGAAACAAAAAAATGAAAATGAAACAAAAAAAAATACATCGACATGCGTTATTATGCCACGGTCCATGCGGGAGCTCTGTAGCGAGCGCTCCCCTATACCTCGTAATAAGCGAGATATAGGGTTTGCGCTCCCCACACGCGCTTGCATAGACGACAGGCCACACATACGCAAAGTCATATGCAGGCCAACCAATTTAGTTGCCAAGAATTAGCCAGAAAATGTATGTGTTTTTCTACTTCCTGGTGGAACTTGTGGGATAGAGAAACTAGCTACCAATATGAGTACTACAAACTAGTCTGAACTATATAAATCAATCTAAAGCACCTATTAATTCCAAGTGATCAGGGTTATCTGTCTGTACTTACAAACAAGACGGAGAATACTTGCCAACCAAGTTTTCTATGATGTACAGCTAGCAAAACACTGGGTAAAGGAAGTAAAGAACACATCCAGCTAGTTGTGCTTTACAAATAAAATGGAAGGTAAACAAGACCATGATCATAATTGAATATATGGGCTTGTTAGACAAGGTTGAAGTGTTCCTAGCCATTTTAAGTTAAACCCTGTCTTTTCTGGTCGATATTACCAATACAACTCCCTTGTATACAACCTAACCCAATAACAAGTGACTGTCCTGGAATGTTGTTTGATATTACCCCCCTTAGCCAGAGAAGGGAATAAAATGGTAATAGTGACACGAAGGTAAAGAAATGCGACAACAGAAATTGAAGAAACAAATTCATCCGAGAAATATCGTGAGAATGTCACATTTGTAAAAACAACTTGTGTAAAAAGCAACGGGCTACCATTCTAACAAATGGAATTCCAAGAAGACCTATGAGCCATGACAGCACGTGCAAGCACCCACACACCATGGATGTATCAAACATGAGTTCTTCGACAGAAGCTGGTATATAAGTAAACTGTACGGCAGGGGCAAGTAACTTCCAATAGAAACCTACCTTTCCCCGCTCAGACGGTCAGACCCTATGCCACTGCATCTCATTTTAAGGTGAATCATTTTTGTCCCCAACTCAGTCTCCACCTTTTTCTGTAGATGGTGCTCTTCAGGACCAAAAGATTCCAGATACCTCACCTGTCAGACCACAAAGATCATCGAGAGCTATTCATAGGGTGATTAAAACTCCACTAAATTCTTCACATGCTTCAGCTGCACGAAATGCATTTTCCAAAGCTTCTTGACCAGCGTTATCATCAGTAGCTTTAGATACTGTTTTCTTTGCTTCCTGAACAAGAGAACCTGGAAGCTCATTAAGGCTAGCAGCCAGCAAATCCTTATATGTAGACTCAATTTCCGGGTCAGATATTGCAGGCAGATGTATTTCTTTTGAGCTGAACATGCGCCTGGAGTTCCATGAGAAAGCATTGTTGCCATCTGAGTTTCCAACATGCAGAAGTTAAACAGCGAGCACAGAGAAAAAAGAGAGACATGAATAATGCATAAAGTTTGAACGAAGGTACAATATTAGATATAGACCTTCTCAGACAAATCATCTTGAGAGCTTGAGAGGGAGATATGGTAATCATTACAACAGTACGAGTGACCAATAGCATACTGCATGCAATTCAAGATCTCAGGACATTTAGCAAAATATTTTTTTTACAGAAACTTTTAGCAAGATGTTAGGGCAATAGAATTGAAGAAGTTTAAACACTGAGTGATAAATAACAACATGTAGCTAGACCAGCTGCCTAATTTCTATCAGGTGGAAAATGTACAACTCCCTAACAGTATATGTTCAGAAAATGTATTTTACTAAGGTACCTCAAGGGTTGAAAAACTACAGGAAGGTGAATCACAAGTGTTGTCAACCCAGGGCTATAGTGATAACTGACAAAGTAAACTTGAATGCTAACGTAACTACGACTATACAGATACAGTAGCTATTGTCTGCTAGATATGGCATTTGATCTGCTTTCCTGAACTAGTTGAGATATGGGCATACAGTAACTATTGTCTGCTAGGTACTACAACTACGACTATAGAAAGTTCATACATGTTTTGGTTCCTTTATCATAAGCAACACACCATTCTGTCTTAGTGATTAAGTATTCTCTGTTAGAAATCTAAGTGTATATTCTAAAAAAAACAGCATAACGGTGATTCACAAGTGTTGCATTTTGATGCAAAATAAAAAGAATAATAGCAGTCAACTTAAGAGATCCAAGTGCAACCTAGGATGCCCACTTTTGACACCATGGATGCTATGACAAAAAGATGCATATTTCGCCAAGTTGTACAGACACACACCATGCTGACACCAAGGTGCAGTGTACAAATTTCAAGCAAAATTATCACTAGCCATCATCAAGCATCAAACAATACGAGTCAAGCAGCAAAAATTATCACTAGTCACTACAGCATCATACATCAAACAATACAGATTTCGAGCAAAATATCAGTACACAGAAATCCATTTTGTAGCCTTGAGATAATTCAGTTGCAGAAAGCCGTATACCTCAGCTTTTAATTCTTTCATGACATTATTAGGATTCAAAGAGAACAGAGTGAGAAGGGAACGATATTCAAGTTAGTCAAATCAACTAACTTTGTGGCATGTTACTTTTTTGACTTTCGGTGAAAACTACAAAGCATTTCACAGTTTAGGTGGACAACATAGTAAGTGATTAACAGTAAGAGATTATGCTAGGAATATGATTGCATGCTTGAACCTTCTGTGGAAGCTTTGAACAACAATCGTTTTCATGCTTCGCTAATTCAGCGAATGATCAAGAATAGTCTGAAAAGAAATGCTTAAGTATATAATGGAATACAACGACATATGGAGTAACATCATGATTATGATAAAGAATACTTTAGACATTGTCTTCAGTAGGTCAGTCAATTGTCTCAAGAGAAGAGTTGAGATAATCGAGCTTCGATACCTCCCTGCAATTACCAACAATTGAAAAACTTACCACAAATCCTCTTGAAAGTCAAACTATAGTCTTTGAAGTTGCAACACTGTCAAAGGATCTCGAGTTCTAGTAAATGTTTACACACAAAAATTGAACAAATGATGATTTTTTTCAGCTTGAGAATCATAATCTTTAATCTCAAAGATGTCACCCAGGCAGGTTACGAGCCGTCTAAGGCAAGTAGGCAACCTTTAATTCACTTACTGTGAAGGCACTTGTTCAAAGTAGTTACATCAGAAAATGAGCAAGCTATATCTACCAACTAATATGTTTGCTGGCTACTGAACAGAAATCCATGGTCCGTATATTTTTCCTTAACCCTGCAAAAATCATTATCCAATTCAGTCTGCTACAGTGTTTTGGTTACCGGATGGGCCATTTTTACCGACGGGGACCGGTAAACGTGGTTACCACGGTTAGCACAAAATTTCGAAAGAAATTTTAATTAAAATTTTGAATTCAAAATTTTAATGACCAAAAACTGAAAATTTTAAAATTTTGACAGCATGCCTCCTATATTTACAGCATTATAAGCAGTTTACACAGCACATATTGCAACAAAAATTGGACTTTAAGAGACCAACAGAACATATAGCAACAGAATGACCAAGCGAAACATAGGGTACTCATAAATCCATCATCCACAACATAGCATGTTTTCTATATGTAACAGGCTCTCCGTCTATAAACTAGTTTGATTCATTTCAAAGCAGAATGAAAGAAGACTCACTTGACAGGAAATTAGAGATATGAACGCAGATCTACCAGGACAGGGCCATAGCTTTATTTGGTTCTTTAACCGGCAATGGAACCTCTGGGCCTATGCTTATGCCACCCTGACGAGCCACGCCGGTGGCAAATCCGCTTCGGCTGATGTCATCCAGAAAGTCCGCTGCTTGTGCTCCTGATGAACGGCCGATGGGGATCATCGCACTGCCGCTGCCGTGACTTCTGCCCTGACCAACGGTAATGGCCTCTTGACCTGCGCCATGGACGCCGGCGACGACCCCCACACCCACTGTTCGCAGCTTGTCATTGCCCCGCCCCGCCCCCTCCCCCTTCCAGCACCGACCATGCCGGAGGGCGCCCCAGGTGGCAATCTGTCTCAAAAACAGCACGTCCCATCCCATGTTGCTCCACCAGCCGGATTATATGCAGGTGCCTAGGCTTCAGCTTGAAGTGCTGAACCTTGGTTGTGCGACGCCCCTGCTGCCGCCAGTGCTACATCACCATCAGTATCCCTAACAATAACTCCCCAGCCATCATCACCCAAAGTTGCATAGAAGGAGGCATCGAAATTGAGTTTGATGAAATCCCTAGGAGGAAGTGACCACTTCTGTTCCGCCATTGGCTTCCCACCTTGCTAGCTCCCCAAGAACTCACGCCATTCAGCAGTGATGTATCCGACCTTAGCTTCAAAGGCATCCACCGACAAGCGCTGCTGCTTGTGGTTTGATTTATTTTGTTTGGTCCACCACGCCCAGAGAAGGCAGATCGTGCGCAGTTTCACTTCCTCGGGCAGCCTTAGTACAGCAGTCAACAGTTCAATCGCAGATTGGCAGCCCAAAAGATTCAGCCGAGTACCTTCCAGGGAACAGCTCCTCCAAACTTTCTTTACCTCTTTACAGCGTAGGAAGAGATGGCCACCGTCCTCAGGTAGGCGGTGACAGATCACGCATTTGTTGCCAATCTCCACACCGATCCGCTCAACATTCCTGAGGAGAGGGTGACTATTATGGGCCAGCCACCACAAGAAATGATGTACTCTAGGAGGACACTTGATCTTATAGAGCTCCTTCCAAAAGTTCTGCCTCTCCGGCGGGACTATAGAACTCTCCCCCCGCTGCCTTGTGCACTGCTGAGACAATGTGTTAACATAGACCCTGTAGGCCGACCTCACAGAAACCTGCCCTTGCTATCAAAATGCCACACCACAAAGTCTTCATATTGCTCGCAAATGGGGATCGCCAAGATAGTAGCGGCATACAGGGGTGAGAAGGTCTGATTAACAAGCTGGGCATCCCACATGTTATTCACTGGATCAATGAGCTCGCTCACGGTGGTCCGTAGATGGCCTCCTTGAAGCATACTCGGGCGACGGGTATCATCTGACGGGATCCAGGGGTCATCCCAAATTTTAATGTTATTACCCGATCCTACACGCCAAATCATGCCAGCTTTTACCACCTCCACACCTTGAAGAATGCTACGCCAAACATAACTCATCCCCGGCTGCGCTGTGGCCATCAAGACATCTCCACCAGGATAATATTTTGCCTGCAGAACACGAGCACAGAAGGACTCCGGTGCTTGCACCAGCCGCCACACCTGCGGCGGTGTGCATCTACAGCAAATAGCAATGTTATCTTTTGGGGTGTGGGGTTTGGGACGAAGGAAACTAAAACGAGGGAGCCTTTCACGGGTCGGGCCAAATGTTGGCGCCCCAAAATCCGTAACCCGTGCGTATTCCTGGTCAGCCCATTAAGGACCACCAGTTGCTCGGCATTGGTTGCCGACCGACCGTTCGATGTGGATAAGCGCATCGTCAACCAACAGTTCCACACTAAATATTCTTGTATTCCCGACCGACGGTCAGTCGATGTACATATGTTTTCCCAACCAATAGTTCGTTAGAAGCTTTTCCGACCAACAGCAGGTCGGTAAAAGTGATTTTTGCCAACACACGTTGGTAGGGAATTCTGATACGTGGTGTAGTGTATCCACTAACAAAGCCTTTAGATCCCTCCTAGTTAGTAGGTCAAGCTATCCATCCTGTCCACCACCCCTTGTAATGGAACCAGGGGTGAACTTTTCATTTAAATTTTCTTAACTGAAAGACAAAGGAATCTATCCGAGATTTGGTGAGAAAAAGAAAGAACTGATCTTCAAGTGATGGAAAGAGATCGAACTTGGGGTTAGGTCCGGTTTGGGCAAGGAGTTGCCTTCAAGGCTTTGTAACCCTGTGTTATAATATCTTTAGGATGGGAACTTTTGTTGTTCAATCTTGTGCGCTCTAGAGGGTTCTGGACTGGCCAACCCACCAGCACCAGGCATGTTTCATTGCGTTTTCATCCTACATGCCACCAAGCAACTCTGGCCTAGCCTAACAATTCCAATGTCTTCAAGAAAACATGATCGAAGAATGCCTTTTTTTCTTTGGCCAAGTACTAACCATTAACAAAACTAGTGGAGAGAAGTCCACGTTTCAACTCTGAACTAATCACTCGGTTTAATTTACAACCTAGAACTTCGAAATCGGTCGAAATACACCCCGAATTAACCATGAGGTCCAAACTCAACCCTGGTCTCGGTTTTGGTCGGTCAAGCAGTTTTGACCGCAGTCAATGCTGATGGTGCCGCGCCACATCAGCAGTCAATGCCGGCTGGGAGGCGTAAAAGAAAGTGGCTCGATCTCTCTATCCCTCACTCGCCCAACCCCGACCCCCTCACGCGACAGCAACCGGCGCCGCTACCTTGGCCAGCCCCGCCGCCTCTGCCTCCGTCCGCCGCACGCACACACGCTGCTCACCGGGAGCACGCAAGCAAGCTGCTGGCCCGAAGTGCGCACACATGTTGCTGGTCAGGAGCGTGCATGCACGAGACGCAGCACCGCGGCGCTCTTGGATCATGGCAGTAGCGAGCGAGCACGACGGCAGCATGCCACAACACACAAACACACGTGTGCGCGCACACCACGCCCTCTCCGAGCTCGCCTCCGTGCGCCTCGACGGCACGCGCACGCACACCTCTCCGAACAGTATCATGAATGAGCGATCAGATCAGGTCGTCATATAGTAGAACGTGTTAGACATAGCTCTTCTGGATTAGCGTAAACAGGATCTTGATCTCTTAATTAGAACACCTCTTAAGTAGAAGCCATTACGGGAAGATCCATGGCCGTAGGCGTGAAGGCTGGGCAGCTGGTCGGAGTAGACGTAGAGGGTGCCGCTGGCACTGTCCTCGCTGTGTCCGGCGGTGGTAGACATTGTCACGTGGGAGATGGGCAGCAGGAGCGCCATAGTTGTGCAGGACGCCACCAGCACTGCCCTAGGGTGGCCGGCGATGGAATGCCTTCAGCACCTCTTTAGGATGGGTACTTAGGATAAGAGGTATGTGTGTGCCGTGTGTTGATATAAAAACAAACAACCCAAAATCCACATATGTGGGAGGTTTTAGCTCCTTTTTTTCTCTCGGTTTCTTATAACCGGAGATCAATTCCAACATAACGTTAGAATAGGCGTCCATCGATCGATCGGATGAAGTTAGGCTGACTGGCTAGCCGTGCCCATAGCTCACTTCTAGAGGATCGATGGACGCGTCAACCTCAACCAACGTACAGATCGTATCAAACGCCTGTATACTATAGCTTGTTTTCTGTGTGGCTGTGCCCGTCTTAATCCAACTTATAAAATTTTGCAGATTGAATTATCTCTATCCGGGTCACTGTACATGCAATAATACTGGCACATGCTGCTATTATATAGTAGTGATGCCTCCACCACAAGGTAGGATGTGTTTGTCATGCTCCAAGCTAAATTTCGACCCACTTTAAATTATAGTTAATTAGTCATTCAATTCATTAATGCAACCGTAGCATTAAAACAAAACCAAAAAGAAACCAATTTTGTCCCTCCGAGATTCACTACTGGAATCGGCGTCTTTGCCGAGTGTCACATACACTCGGTAAAGGCCAAAATACACTTGGCAAAAAGTTTACCGAGTGTCACACTCTCAGTAAACCGCACTCGGTAAATGTACAGTCGGTAAAGACAGCTTTGTCGAGTGTTTTTCCACGGAGACTCGGCAAAGTGATATTTTACCGTGTGCTTCGAAAAAACTTAACAAAAAAAAAGTTAACGGGAGACGGAATTGGCACTTTATTCAGTGCGCGGAACACTCGGTAAAGTGTAGCCACCTGTCCTCGCTTTAACCAGTGTCCAGCTCCTTCGGTAAACCGTGGATCGGCCCAGCATCGCCATGTGTCTTCACTTTACCGAGTGTCCAACGGTAGACACTCGGTAAAGATTGAGCAGCTTTACCGAGTGTCCAGCGGTCGACATTCGGTAAACACTGAACAGTGGACAGTGGGGGAGTTACCAGTCGCCTCCATGTGTCCACCCTTTACCGAGTGTGCGCCGTTCGACACTCAGCAAAGCTTGCCGGAACAACCCAGATGCCACCACGTGCCACCTTTATCGAGTGTCCCCGTGTTGACACTAGGTAAAGCGTGCCAGAACGTACCAGATTTTGCCACATGTTCATTTTGCCGATTATTTTTGGTAAAAAAAAAGCACTTAGTAAAGCTGTACAACAGATTTTTGTTTGTTTGCATCCTGCTAATATCACATCAATTCAAATATACATATCAGCACATATAACAGGATTCATCAGACATCAATGAAACAAACAATATTCAACATTCAAAAGTTCACATACATACTATTAGTTCATCATGGACAACATACAAGTCACATATCAAAGCCCATCAAGGACAAGTCACATACTCAAACTCCATCATGGACAACATGTTTAGAAGTTTACATGTGCAATTTTAGGAAGTTCACAAGTACACACAAGCATAGATACATATCGAGCACCGCCAAAACATGTACGTCCACTGTCGACAGGATCTGCGATTCAAACCTATAAAATGAAATAGCATTAATACCATATTACTTAAATGTTTTAATAACTTCAAAATAATGGCATCCATCTTGTATAGAATCTTAGTTTGGTACAAGATATCAAGTTGGAGAAGGCACATATATAGAATCTGAGTTTCATGTCTACACTTTAGCAACAAGAATTGAAGAGAACTAACCGAAGTCATTGTCGTGACGTTGGAGTACCACCATGAGGAGTGACTGGGCTTTGTAGATCCTATGAAGAATTGAACATAACTAACCGGAGTAAAGCAATAATATAGATGCAACAACACAGTTTAAATAAAGAAGCATACTCAAATAAACTATGCAATGATAAAGATGGGATACATACAATATAAAATTGTTATAAATAATCATCATCATTGGGATCAGCTTGAACAAAAGTGTCATCATCACTACCACGCGTGTACAAATATTCACCCTCGAGGCCGTCGGGTGGAATGTCATCATCACTGCCATGTCATTCTCATTCACAACCACTTCTCCTTCATTTTTTGCATTGTCTACGTGGCCCTCAACTTCCCCCAAGAAAATCTGAAAACGCTCTTTGAGCCCATCTTCTTGAACGAACTCTCCATCATATATGTTGGGGTCTATGTTGTAATCTTCATTGCTTAGGACAGGTAGTTTACCATGTGGCGCTACCTTGTACACAATATCCTAGCCCAGTAGCGCCTCTGAAGTTTTGCACAGGTATGGGTGATAATAAACTTGTGTGGCCTGTTGAGCCACAATAAAGACCTCGTTTCCTGATAAGACGGTTGATTGTTCAACTTCGACTCGCCCAGTGGAAGGGGTCCATCTCACCCCGTCGGTTGGATGGAACCAATGGCGTTTGAATACAACGGGTTTGAGAGGTTTGCTCCCATGAAAATACAATTCATATTTTTTTCAATACTTCCATAGTACTCAACTCCATGTACCCCTACAGTCAACACTCCGGTATTTGTTGTTCTTCGATTAGGCTGAGTCTTCTCTTGCGTTTCTGTATGGAAGTGATACCCATTCACATCATAAGAATTATACGACTTGACCCGATAGTAAAAACCATCAGCAACTCTCAATTCGGCACTCATACCAACTTGAAATGTTAAACTAGGAGCCAAGTTAGAAGTTACTATTTGGCCTCCCACGTCCACCACCATTTCTAAGAAGGTCCGTGACTTCCTGGAGGGAAGGATTCCTTCGTTGCTTCCACTCTTGACTAGTGAATGCCCTATAGCAATTAGAAGAAGCGATGTTGCACACAAACTTGTGACTTGTTGTGAAATAATTTATTGACCACTTACCTTATGTATTTCTCCACTTTGTATAGGTTGGTTAAGATATAGAACATAACCGTTAGCCACGCTTCATGTTGCTAGGTTTCGGGACTCCCACCACTTGAAGTGCCACCTTGCCCTCTGAAGAGGCTAAGCTAGGATTCATCTTCGGGGTTGCTAGTATTGTAACGAGAGACTGGATAATGCACAGTGGGAACATTGTCACTATAGTATAATGTCGTGAAGTTTGACACCTCCTCGAGGATGTATGCCTTAGCTATGGATGCTTTAGTATGATATTTATTTTTACATTTGGATCAAAGAATCTTTTATTCTCGCTCAATTGGAAACATCCAACTGTTCTGCACATGGCCCCCCATTCATGCCTGATACGGGAGATGCAAAATTAGATGTTGCATCGGAATAAAGAACCCTAGTGGAAAGATGTTCTCTAACTTCCAAAGTAACATGGGTGCTTTTAAGTTCCATGTCGAACATCACCGTAGAAGATATTTCTTTAGCACAAAGCTGACAGAAGAAATGGCTCAACTTTGCCATCACTAGCCAAACACCCTCGGGGACATAGCCTCGAATCATCACCAGCAATAGCCTCTGAAGCCATATGTGATAGTCATGACTCTTGAGCCCATTGATTCACATGGTAGCAAAATTCAACCCCCCCCCCCCCTCTTTAGATTCACTGCATACCCATCAAATAACATCATGGATAGGAACCACTCAAGTATTTTCCACTTTTGGGCCCTTGTAAGCTAGAACTCGGCCTTTAGCTTCGACCACGATTTTCCGCCTTTGAGAGGGACCATGTTTACCCTTGGTCTATTGCGTAGCTTCTGTTGATTGACTCTAGCCTTAATGTTATCATTCGACTTGTCAGAAATGTTGAAGATTGTGCTAAAAATGGCCTCCGCGACATTCTTTTCATTGTGCATTACATCAATGTTATGAGGAAGAAGGAGATCACCGAAGTAGGGGAGCCGCCACTAGCTTGGAACGTGAGTTCAGTTGTGTAACTCGGAATAACCCTCAAAACTATCTCCTATGCCCTTGATATGTCTCAAACATATCTTTAATTTTTGATTGTTTCATGCTATATTTATATCATTTTGGCATATTTTTGGTATCAATTTTTATGATTTTTCTGTACTAACCTATTAATTCAGTGCGTAGTGCCAGTTGTTGTTTTCTGCATGTTTTTGGATTTTCAGGAAAATCAATTTTACGGAGCATAAAAAAATCCAGAAAAAATACGAGACGAAGTTTTGCATCGCGAAGCTTCCAGAGGGGAGAAGAAGCAGCAGAGGGGGGACCTACAGCCCCCACGTTCCCCTGCCACGCGGCCAGGGGGGCTCATGGTGGGGCCGCGTGGGCCCCCTGGACCTCCTTTCCATCGCCTCTCAATGCCTCCGCCTCTACATATACCTAAAAAACCCGGCCGTATTTTAACCCTAATATTTCTGCCGCCGCACCTCTCTATTCCGCGATGATCCAATCTGGAGGCCTTTTTTGGGTACTCGGCCGAAGGGGGAATTTTTCACGGTGGCCATCTCCATCAACTTGAAGGCCGCCATGATCGCCTGTGAGTAGTTTCCTTTGGACTATGGATCCATAGTAGTAGCTAGATGGTTTTCTCTCCCATGTTTCTCAATTCAAAGATCACATCAGCTACCTTACCTGATTGTGATCCATCTGATGTAATCTGTTGGAGTGTTTGTTGCGGTGTGATGAATTGTCACTTTATGATCAGGTTTATCCATGGATATTTTCAAGATCTATTTGGTTTCTTTGCTGCATAATTCTTATTCATATATGCTCTCCGATCTATCTTCTTTCTTTGGCCTAGTTTGAGGGATGATCTCCAAGAGGGAGTTGTGTTTGATAGTTGGGTTCAACCTTGCAAGTAATCTACCACAGTGATAGAAAGAGGAAAAGGCTTGTATTGTGTTGTTGCCACTAGGTATAAAAGATGATTGCGTAGTTGTCCTTTGAACGTAGGGTGAAAACAATATATCATCTACTTCATGTCATCGTACTTATTGCAATACTCTATTTTTGCTTAATACTTTAAGATGCATGCTGGATACCGGTCTTGGGTGGAGTAGTAGCTATAGATGCAGTTGTATAATGGTCTATAGATATTGGGACGTTGTCGCTGCTAAAACCGGCGGATCTCGGGTAGGGGGTCCCGAGCTGGTGGTCTCGGCTAGATGGTAATAGGAAGTAGAAAAAGACATGGTATTACCCAGGTTCAGGCCCTCTCGAAGAGGTAAAACCCTACGTCCTTCTCTTGTTAAATTGATTGTGATGGGGTACAGAGTACAAGATGATCTACCTCGAGATCGTATGAATGAGTTCTCACCCCGCTCTACAGACCAAACCCCTCGGCTTTTACAGGGACCGAGGGGTACCTAGGGTTACACAAGGTCGGTTACACCTAGAGATAAACATGTCGAACATTTGAATGTGCCTTGAAGTATACGCCAAGTCTTCGGAGGATTCCATCTTGGGTACGCCGAAGGCCACAACTTGAGTGGCCCATTCTTCGGTTGTCGGTGGGTCCTCGGCCCGGCCCATGAATGGCAGGCCGGCGTGGTGAGCACTGCCTAATCCAGGACACTGTCACTAGCACCTGAACTATTCTTCAAGCTGAGGACATTGGGCACTTCCTCAGAATAGTTTCATCTTCTGGTTTTTGGCTTCGTAGGCGAGTTCCATCTTCCATGTCGGCACATAGATCCGAGGACTCGTTGGGATCCAAAGTCTTTTTATGTTTCATCATCGGCTTCTCTTTTTATCGCTGGCACGTGCGAGCTCACGTGATGATTTATTCCGGGTGATAAGGGGCATTTTTTTAACAAGGCCCTCTTCTACACAGTTTATTTTTACTGGGTCCGAAGACTCCCTTAGCTTAACCGTGAAGGCTTGCCACGTGGGGGGTAATAGACCGATTGGGTCGTGCCCTGACAACTTTCGGCCGAAGACCAAACCGCCATCACTTACTGATAACCCACAAGTATAGGGGATCGCAACAGTTTTCGAGGGTAGAGTATTCAACCCAAATTTATTGATTCGATACAAGGGAAGCCAAAGAATATTTGCAAGTATTAGCAGTTGAGTTGTCAATTCAACCACACCTGGAGACTAAATATCTGTAGCAGAGTGATCAGTAGCAAAGTAGTATGAGAGTTTGATAGCAGTAGCAATAATAGTAACAGTAGCAG
Source organism: Elymus sibiricus (assembly GCA_039707655.1). NCBI lineage: Eukaryota > Viridiplantae > Streptophyta > Magnoliopsida > Poales > Poaceae > Elymus > Elymus sibiricus. The sequence continues at coordinate 404,232,366 of CM077674.1, read as the reverse complement.
TAACGGTAACAGTAGTAGTAGTAGCAATTGTAGCAGCAGTAGCAACAGTAGTAACTTAGCAAGAACAATATGTGAAAAGCTCGTAGGCATTGGATCGGTGACTTATGTTGGATAACATTCATCATGTAACAATCATAACCTAGGGCGACACAGAACTAGCTCCAATTCGTCAATGTAATGTAGGCATGTATTCCGTATATAGTCATACGTGCTTGCGATAAGAACTTGCATGACATCTTTTGTCCTACCCTCCCGTGACAGCAGGGTCCATAAGGAAACTAAGGGATATTAAGGCCTCCTTTTAATAGAGAACCGGAACAAAGCATTAACACTTAGTGAATACATGAACTCCTCAAACTACGGCAATCACCGGAAAGAATCCCAATTATTGTCACCTTGGGGTATGCGGATCATAACACGTAGCAGGTGCATATAACTTGCAAGATCGGATCAAGAACACAAATATATTGATGAAAACATAAAGGGTTCAGATCTGAAATCATGGCACTCGGGCCCTAGTGACAAGCATTAAGCATAGCAAAGTCATAGCAACATCAATCTCAGAACATAGTGGATACTAGGGATCAAGTCCTAACAAAACTAACTCGATTACATGATAAATCTCATCCAACTCATCACCGTGCAGCAAGCCTACGAAGGAATTACTCACTCCCGGCAGTGAGCATCATGAAATTGGTGATGAAGGATGGTTGATGATGACGATGCCGGAAGATCCCCCTCTCCGGAGCCCTGAACGGACTCCAGATCTGGCCTCCCGATGAAGAACATGAGGTGGCAGCAGCTCCGTATCGTGAAACGCAATAAAATTTCCTCTCTTATTTTTTTCTTCGGGAAAGTGAATTTATAGCATTGGAATTAGGTCAGACGGAGCCATGTGGGCCCCACGAGGTACCAGGGCGCGCCTGGGGGGGTGGCGCGCCCTGGTACCTTGTGGGCACTGGGTGGCCCCCCTTCTGTTGATTCTTGCACCAATATTTTTAATATATTCCATAAAAATTCTCCAAAAAGTTTCATCCAATTCCAAGAACTTTGATTTCTGCACAAAAATAACACCATGGCAATTCTGCTGAAAACAGCGTCAGTCCGGGTTAGTTTCATTCAAATCATGCAAATTAGGGGCCAAAACAAGAGCAAAAGTGTTTGGAAAAGTAGATACGATGGAGACGTATCAACTCCCCCAAGCTTAACTCATTGCTTGTCCTCAAGCAATTCAGTTGACAAACTGAAAGTGATAAAGAAAAACTTTTACAAACTCTTTTGTTCTTGTATCTATATATATGCTTAAGTAGTGCCCAAGTTTTCAGCAAAGATTATAACTAACCATGCAAATGATAACTCTTAGAAATTATATTCACTCATATCAATGGCATAATCAACTAGCGGGCAATAATAAGATATTTCAAATGCCAACACTTTGTCAAAACGATCATGATATAATATGACAGCATGGTATCTCGCTAGCCCTTTCTGAGACAGCAAAACATAAATGCAGAGCACCTCCAAAGTTCAAGTAGCGACTAAACATTGTAATTCATGGTAGAAGAGATCCAGTCATGATGCACACAACATTAACTATACACAATGCATGAGAATGACAATAGTGCTCTCAGGTCTGGTGCTTGTTTGAGAAGGTGGTGACTCAACAATAAAAGTAAAATAACAGAAAAGTAAATATATGGGCCCTTCGCAGAGGGAAGCATGGATTTGCAGAGGTGCCAGAGCTTGAAGCTTAAATCAGAGATAAATAAAATTTTGGGAGGTATGCCTTTCCTGTTAACGTCACGACCGAGAGTTTTCAATATCTTCCATGCTAAACACATTAGCGGCGGTTTCCAAGCGGTAAAGTAAAGTTTACTCCCCCTCCACCAACAATCACAAGCCATGGCTAGCCGAATCCTCGAGTGCCCTCCGTACCAACAACTTTCCGGGGGAGTTTGTTTTATTATTTTGCAATTTAAATGATGGGACTGGGCATCCCAATTACCAGCCCCTCTCGTGCAAGGACAAGTGAATAAACACTCATCATGAGAATAACCCACTTAGCATGGAAGATACTGACCGCCCCCTGTCGCTCCATGAGTGGTACGGGCACACAAAATAGATGTTCATTTGAATTATTTAGAGGTGGCACATGCAAATTTACTTAGAACGGCAGAGTAATACCGCATATAGGTAGATATAGTGGACTCATCTAGAATAACTTTGGTTTAAGGGTTTTGATGCACAAGCAGTATTCCCGCTTAGTACAGGTGAAGGCTAGCAAATAGATTGAGAAGCAACCAGCTAGAGAGCGAAAACGGTCATAATCATCCATTATGAATAATCAACATTGAATACTAGCATGAGTAGGATATAAGCACCATGAACATAAATATCGTGGAGGCTATGTTGGTTTTGAATCAACTACATGCGTGAACATGTGCCAAGTCAAGCCACTTGAAACATTCAGAGGAGGATACCATATCATCATGCTACATCATGAACATTTTAATGCATGTTGAGACTCAAGATAAATCATTATCCACTCCTAGCTACTTAAGCATGGCATGAGCAACTATAATCTCTAATTGTCATCATAAACATGTTTAATCACAATATATTGAATCATGGATACTGAGTTAAACATATTTACAAAAACAAAGAACAAATTGAGTTCATACCCGCTTTTCCTTGCCACAGTCACTTCATCAAATCATCGTCATTATTGCCTTTCACTTGCACGACCGAATGATATGAAAATAAAAATAGTGCAAGTGTGCCGTGGACTAAGCTGGAATCTGCAGGCATTTTATTCAAAGGAGAAGACAAGGTAATATGGGCTCTTTGTTAGATCGACAATAATGCATATGGGAGCCACTCATCATTTTCATCGTGGTCTTCTCCTTACAATGACTCAACAAAAGAAAAGAATTTCAGAGAAACACACTGAAATATTTTTGGAGTTTTTTTAGTTTTCTGAAGAAAGCAAAAAGAAGAAAACGAAAAACGAGAAGAGAAAACTATTTACACGGGAGAGCTCCCAACAAACAAAAGAAGAAATGGGAAATCTTTTTAGGTTTTCTTTTAATACTACTACTGACTAAGCTAGAAAGAAAAACCGAAAAGAAACGAGAAATATTTTTAGATTTTCTCAAAGTTTTTCAAACACACAAGAAGAAAGCGAGAAAATAAAACTAACATGGATTATACAATGAAAAAGTATAAACACCGACAACTGGAATGAAATGTGTGGACATGAATGTAATGTCGGTGAGAAATACATACTCCCCCAAGCTTAGGCTTTTGGCCTAGCTTGGTCATCGCCATCCCTGGCCTGGGTAATAATCGAAGTGGTAGCTCGTAGAGGTGTTCTGAGCCGCCTCCTCAGCCAGACGGGCAGCCTCGACCGCCGCCTTGTACTCGAGCACCTCGCTCTCCAATAGATAGTATCTCTGTCTGCTCTGAAAATCAAAGAGGGCAGGAGCAGGCAAAACAACATACACAGATCGAGATTTATTAAAAACTAGGTTATATTCATATCCCTGTGCATAGCGTTTCAAAAACTTGTGTTCTCGCATTGCTTCAAAATTTAAATATTTATAAGGCAAGAGGGGATCATCGGACTTGGGCGAGACCCCTAACCTTGCAGCTACGCGGGAGGCATAAACTCCTCCATACAAATCACCATTACCCGCGTTACGCTGCAGCCTACGTGCGACAATAGCCCCAAGATTATAATGCTTGATACCGGTCAAAGCCTTATGAATAAGACTCAGGTCAGGGGCGCAAAGCGTACTGTAGTCTTGCTTACCAACAATGCATTTACCATTAAAGAGTGCAAAATACCGAATAGCAGGAAAGTGGATACTAACTATTCTAGCCTGTGTGACTCCCCTATCCTCACCATTGCAAAGGCTATTAAGAAATGGCTCATAATCAGATTTTTGTGGTTCATCTAATGAGCCCCAATATGGAATTTTGCATGCATCACAGAATTCTACTAGAGACATTCTATAGGATCTGTCATAGAGGTGAAATAAAACTCTAGAAGTGCGCGGATGATACTCAAAGTGTTGAGTGAATGAATGGGTGAGGTAGCAGTGCTGTGGTGGCTTATCTGCGATGAAGGCGGAGAGCTCGGCGTTGTGAATATATTGGTCAAATTCTTCCTTGATGCCCACACCTAGCATGAACTCGTTGCACGGCCATCTACATGATTTTGCTTCGGCACCTCGCACCGAACTTGCCCTTGGTTCAACGTAAGATTGGCCTGCGGGGTCTGCACTAGATGATGCCTCGGTGGACCTCCTCCTCGAAGAACTCCTCCAGAAGATGTTCATTTTTCTAAGAACAAATTTCTGAAAAATTTTGGGTCACAAAATGATATCAATAAAACTTCACAAGCATGATAGCAACTACTCATATGGATGTCTAGAGGCTATATCAAGCATTCAAACTACTTGGAACTCAAAGAATTCAACATGCAAGCTCATTTTCAGTAGCACCAAGAGTAACTAGTTATGCAAAATATAATTCACAAAAACAAAAACTAATTGGAGCAATGGAGGAGTCACATACCAAGGAGCAATCCCCCAAAACAGTTTCGGAAACGGAGCTCCGAGCAAAGAGATCGAAAATTTCAATTTTGTGAGCAAGAACACGAGAGAGAGAGCTATCAGGAATTTTTGCTAAAGGTAAGAGACGAAGTGGGCTGAAAGGATAAGTGAGGGGGTCCCTGTGGGGCCCACGAGGTACCTGGGCGCGCCAGGGGGGGTGGCGCGCCCTGGTGCCTCGTGGGCACCTGGGGCACCCCCCCTGGTATGATTTTAGTGCCAAAAATTCTTAAATATTGTATAAAAATTCGTATCAAAACTTTATTGCATTCTGAGCACTTTTATTTCTGGGCACTTTTTTATTGCACGGATAATTCAGAAAACAGGGTAATCATGGCATTTTATTGCATTTAACTAAAAATAACAGAAAACAAAAGGTTGGTACAGAAGGTTGTGCTTACTAAATTCATCAACCACATGCCTCTAAAAAAGAATCCATTAATAAGGTTGATCAAGTCTTATTAACAAACCATTTCCGAGTGATATGAAACCGAAGAATTTTCGTATAACACTAGGTTACCTCAACGGGGATATGCATCTCCCCAATAGTAAGAGTTTCATATTTCTTTTTAACAGTAGGAAGAGGAAGTTGAAAACTTCCTATAGTAATTGTCGGAGCCTTCTCAATAATATGAATACCATTCACTTGAAATTGCTTCTTCGAAAAGTGCACCGTATGTTCATTACCATTGATATGAAAAGTGACATTGCTTTTGTTGCAATCAATAACAGCCCCTGCAGTATTCAGAAAGGGTCTACCAAGGATAATCGACATGTTGTCATCCTCGGGCATATCAAGTATACCAAAGTCTGTTAGAATAGTAACATTTGCAACTACAACGGGCACATCCTCACAAACACCGATAGGAATGGCTGTTGATTTGTCAGCCATTTACAATGATATTTCAGTGGGAGTGAGTTTATTCAAATCAAGTCTTTTATATAAGGAGAAAGGCATAACACTAACACCGGCTCCTAAATCACACAAGGCAGTTTTGACATAATTTCTTTTAATGGAGCATGGTATAGCTGGTATTCCTGGATCTCCTAGTTTCTTAGGTACTGCATCCTTAAAAGAATAATTTGCAAGCATGGTAGAAATTTCAGCTTCAGGTATCTTTCTTTTATTTGTGACAATGTCTTTCATATATTTAGCATAAGGGGCCATCTTTAAAATATCAGTCAAACGAGTACGCAAAAAGAGCATTTCAGCAAAGCGTTCAAATTCTTCCTCATCTTTTTTTTAGATGGTTTGGGAGGAAAGGGCATGGGTTTTTGAACCCATGGTTCTCTTTCTTTACCATGTTTTCTAGCTACGAAATCTCTATTATCATAGCGTTTAGTCTTAGAAGGTGGGTTATCAAGATCAACAGCAGGTTCTATTTCAACATCATTATCAGGTTCTTTATCATTATCTGGTTGGGTATTGCTACTTGTAGCTTGCGTTGGTATTATCCCCAAAGAGGAAAGGATGATGCAGCACAGTAGAGATAAGTATTTTCCTCGGTTATGAAGCCAAGGTTATCGAACCAGTAGGAGAATCACACAACACCTCGTTAGCAGTACCTGCACACAAACAACAAACCCTTGCACCCAACGCAAACGAGGGGTTGTCAATCCCTCGGCGGTAATTGCAAGATTAAATTGTATGTGATAGATTGATAGATTGAAACAAAAATACAAAAAAAAATTGCAGCAAGTATTTTTAGGGTTTTAGTAAATGATAAAGTAGACCCGGGGGCCATAGTTTTCAGTAGAGGCTTCTCTCAAGAAAATAGCATACGGTGGGTAGACACATTACTGTTGGGCAATTGATAGAAAAGCAAATAATCATGACGATATCCAAGGCAATGATCATGTATATAGGCATCGCATCCGAGACAAGTAGACCGACTCCTGCCTGCATCTACTACTATTACTCCACACATCGACCGCTATCCAGCATGCATCTAGTGTATTAAGTCCATAAAAGAATGGAGTAACGCCTTAAGAACGATGACATGATGTAGACAAGATAAACTCACGTATGAATAAACCCCATCTTTTTATCCTTAATGGCAACGATACATACGTGTCATGTCTCTTTCTGTCACTGGGATTGAGCACCACAAGATCGAACCCATTACAAAGCACCTTTTCCCATGGCAAGATAAATCAACTCAGTTGGCCAAACCAAATCAATAGATCGGAGAAGAAATACGAGGCTATAATAATCATGCATAAAAGAGTGCAGCAAAGACTCAAATAATATTCATGGATAATCTGATCATAAACTCATAATTCATCGGATCCCAACAAACACACCGCAAAAAGTGATTACATCGGATAGAACTCCAAGAACATCGAGGAGAACATTGTATTGAAGATCAAAAAGAGAGAAGAAGTCATCTAGCTACTAACTATGGACCCGTAGGTCTGTGGTAAACTACTCACACATTATCGGAAGGGCAGCAAGGATGATGTAGAGCCCCTCCGTGATCGATTCCCCCTCCGACAGATTACCGGAGAAGGCCTCCAGATGGGATCTCTCAAGAACAGAGGCTTGCGGCGGCAGAAAAAGTATTTCGTGGACTTTCCTAAGGGTTTCTGATTTTTTGGGAATTTATAGTGCTGGAATTAGGTCAAACGGAGCTGGGGTGGGCCCACGAGGCACCAGGGCGCGCCTGCCCCCCCAGGCGCGCCCTGGAGGCTCGTGGCCACCTCCTCTGGCGTCTGGTCTTCTCCCGAAGCTTCTAGTGTTTATCTTGCCCAATAAAAAAAATTCAAAAAGTTTTGTGGCATTTGGACTTCGTTTGGTATTGATTTTCTGTAAAACAAAACAGGGCAGAAAACAACAACTGGCACTGGGCACTAAGTTAATAGGTTAGTCTCCAAAAATGATATATAATTGATGTAAATGCTTATAAAAACATCCAAGATTGATAATATAACAACATGGAATAATAAAAAATTATAGATACGTTGGAGACATATCAGCATCCCCAAGCTTAATTCCTGCTTGTCCTCGAATAGGTAAATGATAAAAAACAGAATTTTTGATGTGGAATGCTGCCTATCATATTCATCACATATTCTTTTCTTTAATAGCATGGACATTGGACTTGAATGCGGCACCCTTGTATCTTGCCTTGGGTGTGTGTGTTGTGTGTGTCGGTGTTGTGTGTTAGGTGGTTGGTTGTATGCATGGTTGTTACTTTATTTATAAAGCAGAGCGAAAGCCTTTTTTGGTTAAGCTAGTTTTGAATGATTATAACTTAGCATCGTAGAGGCTATCGTCTAGTAGAGGTCGCGGTGTAGGAAGGAGAGGGTGAAAAAATCATTCCCGTCTCACGTTAGACCCTCCCCGCTCTCCATTCAACTTTTCAAGTTCATCGTTGGTGCAGCAAGCGGTGACGGAAGCCCATTGTACTGACTCCATCCGGAACTCTTGAAATATAACCAACGAACTTTTTCTGCTGTGTAGCTGAAATAAAACGCCTTTGTGGTACACATAGATTGTACTAAATTCAAATGTAATGTTTTTGTTTCCTCTACATGTATGTTTTCTTTTCACAGTTTTTGGAGAACTTATGATATGTTGCTAATAACCTAATTTCCTATGACCTCTCTCTTGTCTCGATAAATTCTGTTGGGTAGCTGTCTCTTTGGTACATTTTTCTCTCCCAGCCCGAGGTTCTGTTCGTTGTACTTTTCCCTTTTTTTGGGGCTTATCTTCTGTAGATATTTATACTATTGCCATAAATATCTGTGTTAGGGCATGAGCTATGGAGGCATCACCATAAGCTAGCCTCATGCTTCCAGCAATGCACGAGACGGTGAGGCTACTGTCACAATTGCCCTCTACTTTTTCTCTCAAACTTTACCCTTCTTCTATGTGAGAACCAGACCATGGTGACTTGCGCTCCTGCACAACGAGCATGAAGATACCTGTCTTTTTTTCCTCTCTCTCTCATGCTTTTGTCAGGGAAGAGGCCGCCTCTTCTGCAGGCAGTCGTTTTGGCCTGCAAGCAGTAGGTTTGGCTTAGCTGGACAGAGCATGTCGACGTGGAGAGCTAGGGCAGTTGTCCATCCTGGAGCGATGGCTATGCCCTTACTACCCATCTCCTAGTCTAGACAGATCATGGGTCAAGGCAAGTACGCTCCGGCAGCCAGGATCTGGGTCGACGTGCAGGGAGGTTTGCTCAGCGCGGATCTTGTCCCGATCAGATCCGTCATCGGCGTGCTCTGTCGTGCGATGGCACAGGTTTTGGGGCCGTGGCGGTGGGCGCTTCGGCGGTCGGCGTGCGCTTTCAGCCGGAGTCGCCACGGTGGTGCTCTGGTTGTGGCGGGGCTGATCTGGGTGCGAGTTGGCTGCGTCCGGGCTAAGCGCTGGCGCAGATGCGCTTCTGAGTTGGCGGTGGATGCGTGACTACGGCTGTGACGGTGGCGGCATCGAGGGCGCAGTGGTTGGTGGTGCTACGCGTCGCCGAGGTCTTGTCTCCATGGTGCTGTGTAGCTCGATCGGCGGGCTTTCGGTCCGGCGACCATGGTTTGCCACTGTCGGTGCGGTGGGGCTGCGGCTCACTTTCCGTTGGTGGTGGCTGCGGCTTGGTTGTTGTTTTTCTTTTCTCTTTTATGTTCGTAGTTGTGGTTTTTGCTTGATTGTCCCTTAATCAATCAAGCCATTGTTGCTGTTTTCGGCCTAGTTTTCCGTATAAAATGGGACAACTTTATTCTTCTCTATGAAATCACAAAAGCATCCTGCCCTCTTGACGAGGTTCCGTAAAAAAAGAAAAGGAAATACACTGATGTGATGGACGCAGTTGCAAAGTTTCGGCTATCAGACGACCACCTCAGGTTATGAGAAAGTATTATTGGTCCCATCTTTTTAGGTTCTGCGGTGCTACTGGTTCAAAGTTTAGCAACAATAAAGTCACAAGATGTTTTGAAACATTTTGACAACATTCCTACAAGATTTATCTACTCACTAGTAGAAAACAGGGCATCTGTCCCGGTTCCAGAGGGCCTTTAGTCCCGGTTCTGTTACCGGGACAAAACGATCGGGACTAATGCCCATCACTTTTAGTCCCGGTTGGCTTACGAACCGGGACTAAAGGTGCTCCACGTGGACGCTGTGGGGCGCCCAGGCAGGAGGACCTTTAGTCCCGGTTGATAATACCAACCGGGACCAAAGGAGCTCCACGTGGCCGCTGTGGGGTGCCCAGGCAGGAGGACCTTTAGTCCCGGTTGGTAACACCAACCGGGACTAAAAGGCAGCCACGCGTCAGCAGCTCGCAGGCGCTGGGGGTTTTGTTTTTTTTAAAGGGGGGTTTAGGGGTTTTGGAGGGTTTAGGGGTTTCATATTGTGTTAGCTAGCTAATAGAGAGAAGTGACCTCTCTTTCTCCGTGCTTGGTCGACGCTAGCTACTACATATAGAGAGAACTCGACGCTAGCTAGTAAGCAAATGAAGGAAACCATTAATTACACAAGATCATCATGAACATATATAGAGAGAAGTGACCTCTCTTTCTCCGTGCTTCGTCGAACAACAAGTTTTCGTATATCTATCCGACGCTACTACATATATACAATATAACATCCCTGACATCATCAAGTGCCAAACTCCCATCGAATTTCCGTATGGTATTCTCCCTTTTCATGTATGACGTGGTCAAGAAAGAATCCCGCCAATTCCTCTTGAATTGCTTGTATGCGATCATGTGGTAGGAGTTCATCCCGCATCTGCCAGATCTAATTTAAAGAAGGGGGTCAATACATATATATGAATGAAACTCAACACAATTGATGGTAATAAAATAAAGTTGTAAATATTGTTTACGTACTTCAAATTGTTCTAAAGTTCTGCCCCGCTCAGAGATCTTGTGGCGAATGTACTCGCAAACGTAGTATCCACATAAATTATTCCCGGGTTCCTGCCACAAGAACTTTACGAGAATAGAGTTCAATCAAAATGATAATCAAGCATGATAATGGTATTGATGAAACTAGAATCAATGAGAGATCGCAGCCCGTTCTTCAGACCCGGAATCTTTCCGGTGAACTGTTTCCAAACCCTGCCAGGCAAAGAAAAATGATTACTTGATATCAGGAAATGAACGAAAGTTGCCGATATGGTCCCGGTATTGATTGAACTTACTTCTGGAGCATTGCTGTCATGTCCGCATAATCCTTGGGATCTTTACGTCTCGAGTCTAAGACAGTTACTACTCCCCCGTCAAGCTGAATGGATAGTAGAATATAGTGGAACCTGCGCACGCATAACTCATCAATTACAGTACTTAATCTCGAGTAAGCGAAACCGAATATGCACAAGACAGTAACACTCCCTTGAAGTTGTAAGGAAAGAGTATTTCCCTTTTGTTTTGATGTCGAAGGAACGCTTTTAGCAAGTTTTCCTTGGTATCTTTAACTCTGTTTTGTACCGCCCATTCATTTACGGTATTTGGGCTAATGAATCCAATGTCATAGATTTGTTTTTTTGCATTCGACGATCTTCAATCCGCATAATATAGTGAGGATAATTATATATACATGCAATGAATGAGCTGAGCTAGAGACTTAATTACAGAAGTAATACTTACAGACAGTAGCAAGTCATGAGTTGTTTGTCGAGGGCCTCTTGATTGAATAACTGAAATAACTCCACAAATTCAACAGGCATCAGGTCGACTCCAATGAGGTCGTGCTCATCTTTAATTCTCACCATCAAACTATCGGACCCATTCTTTCTGCAGCTTTCCAAGTACCACTCATGCAATCTTCGCATCATCGTTGTTAGAGGAGGATGATCAGGTTTGACGAGAGGCTTCCCGTGCTCGTATCTAAAGATCTCTACTACCTCAGCCGTTTCAAACTATACATCATCGCCCACGTAATCACCAAGAGTGGTACCGGGCAGTAGCCCCGGATGATTAGCGATATCGCTAGACACCTTGAGCGGGGGGCACGATTGCTTCTCCTGTTCGCCGAGCTGGGGAATTATTTTCCCACTTCTTCGTCTTGAAGCACTGGCAGTACTTCCCGACCGCCGCGCTTCATCATATGTCTTTTCAATACAGCGGTCATAGTTGGATTGCGGCGGAGGCGGTGGTGGTCTCTTAAGGGCATCCAGAGTGCGCTTCGCTTTCACCGGATCTATTGTTTCCTTCGGAGGTGGACGTTTCGGTTCAAAATGGGCCTGCAATTCGGCTTTCACGATGTCATCGGTTTCCTTGTCAGTCCTCTCATATGGTAACTTTGGAGGAACCCTGAGGCTTGGACCAAATTTGAATTTCTTCCCGCCTTTTGTACTGCTAGCCGCCGGAGTGGCGGCGGCTCTCTTCCGCTGTTGCTGAGGCGGCGGAGTCCGCTGACGCGCCGGAGGAGGCGGAGGAGGAGGCAGAGTCCGCTGACGCGCCGGAGACAGCTGAGGCGGAAGAGGACTCTGCTGAGGGGCGTCATCCGGCTGAGCTGGACTGTGAGGAGTCTGCTGAGGGGCCTCATCCGGCTGCGTCTGCTGAGGCGGCGTCCAGTTTGGAAGCTTGATGTTCTCCTTTCTCCATTGACAGGTACTCCTTAAGGCATTTTCCAGAAGATTATCCCCTTCACCTGTAGGGTAGTCAAGCTCCAGCCCCTCAAATCCCTCCATTATTTCATCCACCGTGACAATAGCATAGCCTTGTGGAATCAAACGGCAATGGAAAGTTCCCTCAGCTCGAGGAGGTAAAACAGAGCCGACCGCCGCCTTCAAGGTCAGGTTCTGGCATTTCGCCATTAGCACACAATGTTCAGCCTCCGTGATACTATCCACGGGGTAGCGAGGAGCCGTGAAATCAGGCTGAACGAGCTCTGTGGAAGCCACACTGCTTCTCCGCTGAGATGGTGGGGTAGCTTCTGGGGCAGTGTCGAAGGAAGGATCTTCATGCCGCTGTGATGGTTGGCCAGTAGCTCGCTGGCTCTCAAGTTCCTCTAGTTTCGCTAATCTTGCACTGAGCTTCTGCATTTCGCTTGCTTCCTCTTTCTTCTTTCTCTCTCGGCTTCTATAACCACCGCTGTCGAGAAACCCATGCACCCACGGAACGGAGCCTGATGTGCCTCGTGTTCGTCCAGGGTGTTCAGGATTCCCGAGGGCCTGTGTCAGCTCGTCATTCTCTCTGTCGGGATGTAACCTCCCTTCCTGCGCTACCTGGATTGTTTCCTCAAGCTTCTTGACGGGTATTGCAAGTTGAGCTTTCGTCCAAACACACTTCCCTGTGTCTGGGTCCAAAGTTCTCCCAACCCCGAAGAACCAAGTCCTTGACCGATCTGGCCAGTGCAATGTCGCTGGTTTGACCCCTTTAGCAAGCAGGTCTTGCTCAGCTTTGTCCCACATAGGCTGGGCTTTGTTGTAGCCACCTGACCCCGTAACATGGTGATACTTCTTCTTTGCAGCATTTAGCTTATTTGTCGCTGACCTTTGCTTGCCCTTGTCCGATTTCTTGTAGGCCACAAATGCGGGCCAGTGATCTTTTATCTTCTCCTATGGACCGGTGAATTCTGGAGTCTTGTCTTTCTCGACAAACTTTTTGTTCAAATCTTTCTTCCAGTTCTTGAATAGTTCTGCCATCTTCTTAAGAGCAAACGCCTTGACCTTATTTGGATCCACCTCTGGCGGTAGGCTGAAATTTGTCATCAGCGAGGTCCAAAGATCATCTTTCTGTCTATCCTGGACATAAGAAACTTCAGGGTCCTTCTTCTTATTCCATTCTTGGATGCTGATCGGGACGCTGTCCCTAACAATAACTCCGCACTGATGTATAAATGTGTCCCTGCTCCGCTTGGGAGCAGTCGGTTGGCCATCTCGACCGACTTCTTCGATCGTGAACCTTTCATCCTGGCACAACCTTTTCTTCGGGCCTCGTCTCCTTATGGAAGTTTGGCTCGATCCGGAGGGCTAATTAAAAGAAGAAAGAAGCGTTAATATATGTACATACAAAACAATTAATGCATCAAGTCAGCAGAGGCTTAATTAATATATGTATATATACCTCGCCGGACTTGGCAACAGTTAAGGCTCCCTCCTCCGTTCGGTCACCGGAGCCGTCATGATCTCCTTCCTCCTCCATTCGGTCATCAGAGCCGTCATGATCTCCTTCCTCCTCCATTGGATCACCGGAGCCGTCATCCTCTCTTTCCTGACCATCGGTGTCGTTGAGAAACGACAAGGTGATATCACCTCCGTCGCGGATTATATCCCCCAACAACTCTTCTTTTTCTAAGTCTCTGTCCATAGTTTCTGCAAATATTACAACATGGCAATATACAACCATGAGAGATGGATTAGTGGCAAACATAGACCTAGCTAATCACAACAAGGAATCATATGCATATATGAGCAATGGATTAGTCGCAAACATCATGCAAAGTTATCAGGGGTTATACTTTCGAGAGAGGATACTTTGCGGACCGCCTCTCTCATGCATGTCCGACGTCCCCCCTCATGTCGAAGTTATCGGGGTTATACTTTCAGGAGAGGACACTTTACAAAAAAATATCGCTATGCAGGAGATCGAACTATCCATTCTACCACATTGACCTATGCCGGCCGCCTACCGAATAAATAAAGTCCCTTCGGTTCACTGAGGTAAGACCGGTGAATTAGATGCCAATATATAGTATTATACATAACAATTACGGGTAGGGGCGGGAGGGGGTAGATCGACAACGCTCTTTCTTCTAGGGTTTGGGTGGCCTCGAGAGTTGGTCGGGCGAGCGGACCGGGAGCAAATTTTGAATATATGAGTCTTTTAACTCATTTTGAATATGAGTTTTAACAGAAAACATTCATCGAAGAAACTTAATATGAGTTTTAATAGAAAACATTCATCGAACAAACTTAATATGAGTTTTAGCAAGATCATCATGAACAAAAAATTCACACTAATTTCTATGAACAAAAAAAAATTCCACATGACAACATCTCATCTCATCTCCACAAAACATCTCATACATCTCATCTCATCTCATCTCCACATGAACATTATCTAAAAAAACAGAGCACCATACATCTCATCTCATCTCTACATGAACATTATCTATCTATCTATTCATCTAAAAAAACACATTTTTAGCAACGGGGCCGGTGGCGACCATGGAGCAGTCGCAGAGCAAGGGGCTCGGGGGCACGCGGTGACGGGGAGCAGGGGACCATGGGAAAGGGGGGGCTCACTGGGGGGCGCGGCGATGGCTGGAGGCCGGCGGCTCGAGGGGGCATGCGGCGACGGGGAGGAGGGCGCGCGAGGAGGTCCGGCGCGTCGGCGAGGGCGTCGGGGCAGGGGGTCGGCGAGGGCGTCGGGGCAGGGCTCGGGGAGGCGACGGCGCGGTCCGGCAGCCTGGCGGCGTCGAGGTGGTCATCGGCGCCGTCGGGGGAGAGGAGGAGATCGAAGAAAACTGAATGGAAAACTTGTAAGTGTTGCGTATATACCCAGAGCATTGGTCCCGGTTGGTGGCACGAACCGGGACGAAGGCCTTTCGTCCCGGTTCGTGCCACCAACCGGGACCAAAGGTGTATTTCTCCAGGCGAAAGGGCGGGAAGCCCAGACCGTTGGTCCCGGTTGGTGGCTCGAACAGGGACGAAAGGGGGGCCTTTCGTCCCGGTTTGTGCCACCAACCGGGACGAAAGCGCTGTGCTGCCGCAGCCAAAAGTTTAGTCCCACCTCGCTAATTGAGAGGGGCTCGGAGTGGTTTATAAGCGCTGCTGCCGCTGCCCTCTCGAGCTCCTCTCTAATGTGGGCATTACATGCCTATCTCACGCCCTGTTGGGCCTGCTAGCACTGCGGGCCTGCATCCTGGGCCATTTGTAAGGTTTCTAGTCGTATGCAGGCCGTGGTCGCTAGTAGGTGGGCCTTTTTTTTTTTGCATATGTTATGTTTTTAAATTTTTAATGTTATTTTTTGCATATGTTATTTTTAGTTATATAATTTTAGTTGCATAAATTTTATATAATTTTAGTTGCATAAGTTTTATTTTTTTATTGATTCTTTTTAGTTGATTCCTTTTGCTATTAGAGTTTTATAAAAGATTTTTAGTTTTCTATTAAAGTTTGTAACAAAAAATACTTTATGAAAATTCTTTTTACTATTAAAGTTTTTAATAAATAAATACTTTGATCATTTTAGTTAATATTATTTTGATTATTTCTAGTTGATTCTTTTTGCTATTGAAAAATATTATATTTAATTGATTCTTTTTAGTTCATTCTTTTTGCTATGTTATGTTTTTAAATTTTTAATGTTATTTTTTGCATATGTTATTTTTAGTTATATAATTTTAGTTGCATAAATTTTATATAATTTTAGTTGCATAAATTTTATATAATTTTAGTTGCATAAGTTTTATTTTTTATTGATTCTTTTTAGTTGATTACTTTTGCTATTAGAGTTTTATAAAAGCTTTTTAGTTTTCTATTAAAGTTTGTAACAAAAAATACTTTATGAAAATTCTTTTTACTATTAAAGTTTTTAATAAATAAATACTTTGATAATTTTAGTTAATATTATTTTGATTATTTTTAGTTGATTCTTTTTGCTATTGAAAAATATTATATTTAATTGATTCTTTTTAGTTCAGTCTTTATGCCATTAGAATTTTATGAAAGCTTTTTTGTTCATTCTTTTTGCACGGTATCATCATTTCACCCACATAGCATGTGCTAAAAAGTTGAGAGGGTTACGACAAAAACTAGATGCACTTCGTGTACAAAATGGACAATCTCTTTCGAAGTATCAGGGTTTCGGACGAAAACTCATATGTTACAAACGCATTCTATTTTTTTAACTTATTTCAACTCCAGACTTTTTGTGCGTTCAACATGCACCATTCAAAGCCACATCATCAATTTTCAACCCTTTCTGACTTCATTTGCTATTTTTCATGCATTTACTGATTTTTTTTAGCTAAATGACCCTGAAATTGAAAAGCAGTACAAATGAACTCTGAAAAGGTTGAAAGTTGGCAGGGTATCATCATTTCACCCACATAGCCATCATCAGAATAGTTGTGGAGAGAAAGTCTTCACTTTTTCTTCGCGTGTGTCCCTTGCTTATTGCGCCGTAACCATGGATAATCTTCATTGTTTAACAGGGTGCTTGGGTCAGCCTTCACTTTGAAGGGAGGAATTTCATGAAACTTTTCATAATCTTCAGACATGTCTATCTTGCCCTCCACTCCCACGATGTCTCTTTTCCCTGAAAGAACTATGTGGCGCTTTGGCTCATCGTATGATGTATTCGCTTTCTTATCTTTTCTTTTTCTCGGATTGGTAGACATGTCCTTCACATAGAAAACCTGCGCCACATCATTGGCTAGGACGAATGGTTCGTCTGTGTACCCAAGATTGTTGAGATCCATTGTTGTTATTCCGTACTGCGTGTCTACCTGTACCCCGCCTCCTGACAGATTGACCCATTTGTACCGAAACAAAGGGACCTTAAAATCATGTCCATAGTCAAGTTTCCATATGTCCACTATGTAACCATAATATGTGTCCTTTCCCCTGTTGGTTGCTGCATCAAAGCGGACACCACTGTTTTGGTTGGTGCTCTTTTGATCTTGGGCGATCGTGTAAAATGTATTCCCATTTATCTCGTACCCTTGGTAAGTCAATACAGTCGAAGATGGTCCCCTGGCCAACGAGTACAGCTCATCTCCAACAATGTTGTTACCCATGAGATGCGTTTGCAACCAACTGCCGAAAGTCTTGATGTGTTCACATGTAATCCAGTCGTCAGACTGCTCCGGGTGTTTGGAGCGCAGAAAATTGTTGTGTTCATTGACATACGGGGTCACCAAGGTAGAATTCTGTAGAACTGTGTAGTGTGCTTGAGCCCAAGAATGCCCGTCCCTACATATTATTGCATCCGCTCCTAGCGTGCCTTTTCCAGTCAGTCTTCCCTCATACCGCGATTGAGGAAGACCAATCGGCTTAAGGTCAGGAATAAAGTCAACACAAAACCCAGTGACCTCCTCTGTTTGATGGCCCATGGAGATGCTTCCTTCTGGCCTAGCACGGTTAGGAACATATTTCTTTAAGACTCCCATGAACCTCTCAAAGGGAACATATTGTGTAGAAATACAGGATCCAGAATGGCAATCTCGTCGAATAGATGAACTAGGACGTGCGTCGTGATATTGAAGAAGGATGGTGGGAACACCAGCTCGAAACTGACAAGACATTGCACCAAATCATTCTTTAACCTTGGTAGGATATCTGGATCGAATACCTTCTGAGAGATTGCATTGAGGAATGCACATAGCTTCACAATGGCTAATCGAACGTTTTCCGGTAGAAGCCCCCTCAATGCAACCGGAAGCAGTTGCGTCATAATCACGTGGCAGTCATGAGACTTTAGGTTCTGTAACTTTTTCTCTGCCATATTTATTATTCCCTTTATATTCGACGAGAAGCCAGACGGGACCTTCATACTGAGGAGGCATTCAAAGAAGATTTCCTTCTCTTCTTTGGTAAGAGCGTAGCTGGCAGGACCTTCATACTGCTTTGGATGCATGCCGTCTTTTTCGTGCACACGTTGCTGGTCCTCCCGTGCCTCCGGTGTATCTTTTGTCTTCCCATACACGCCCAAGAAGCCTAGCAGGTTCACGCAAAGATTCTTTGTCACGTGCATCACGTCGATTGCAAAGCGGACCTCTAGGTCTTTCCAATAGGGTAGGTCCCAAAATATAGATTTCTTCTTCCACATGGGTGCGCGTCCCTCAGCGTCATTCGGAACAGATTGTCCGCCAGGACCCTTTCCTTAGATTACTTGTCAATCCTTGACCATATCAAGTATGGCATCACCAGTACGGAGGGCGAGCTTCTTCCGGTGATCTGCCTCACCTTTGAAATGCTTGCCTTTCTTTCTTAAGAGATGGTTGGTCGAAAGAAATCGACGATGTCCCAGGTACACATTCTTCCTGCATTTGTCCAAATATATACTTTCGGTATCATCTAAACAGTGCGTGCATGCGTGGTATCCCTTGTTTGTCTGTCCTGAAAGGTTACTAAGAGCAGGCCAATCATTGATGGTTACGCGTGGGGTCCCAAACTTCCGCTTCATGCACAACCAAGGAGGAAAGTTATAGATACATAGAGTCACGGGCCAGGTGCTATGATTGCTGCTCTGCTCCCCAAAAGAATTAATGCCATCTGCACTTAAACCAAACCATATGTTCCTTGCATCACCTGCAAAGTACCCCCACCTTCTCTCGATTTTTCTCCACTGCGACCCGTCAGCGGGTGCTCTCAACTTCCCGTCTTTCTTACGGTCTTCTTTGTGCCATCGCATCAACTTGGCATGCTCTTTGTTTCTGAACAGACGTTTCAGCCGTGGTATTATAGGAGCATACCACATCACCTTGGCAGGAACCCTCTTCCTGGGGCGCTCGCCCTCAACATCACCAGGGTCATCTCGTCTGATCTTATACCGCAATGCACCGCATACCGGGCATGCATTCAAATTCTCGTACTCCTCACCGCGGTAGAGGATGCAGTCATTAGGGCATGCATGTATCTTCTGCACCTCTAATCCTAGAGGGCAGAGAACCTTCTTTGCTCCGTACGTACTGTCAGGCAATTCGTTATCCTTTGGAAGCTTCTTCTTCATTATTTTCAGTAACTTCTCAAATCCCTTGTCAGATACACCATTCTCTGCCTTCCATTCCAGCAATTCCAGTGTGGTACCGAGCTTTGTGTTGCCATCTTCGCAATTTGGGTACAACCGTTTTTTGTGATCCTCTAACATGCGATCGAACTTCAACTTCTCCTTTTCACTCTCGCATTCTCTCTGTGCGTCAACAATGACCCGGCGAAGATCATCATCGGGCACATTGTCTGGTTCATCTTGATCTTCAGCTTCCCCCATTGTAGTATCACCGTATTCAGGGGGATAGTTGTCATCATCCTCTTCTTCTTCGTTGTCTTCCATCATAATCCCTATTTCTCCGTGCTTGGTCCAAACATTATAGTGTGGCATGAAACCCTTCTCAAGCAGGTGCAAGTGAAGGGTTTTCGAGTCAGAGTAATCCTTCGTATTCCCACAGACAGTACATGGACAATACATAAAACCATTCTGCTTGTTTGCCTCAGCCACTTCGAGAAAATTATGCATGCCATCAATGTACTCGGAGGTGCGTCGGTCACCGTACATCCATTGCCGGTTCATCTGCGTGCATTATATAATTAAGTGTATCAAAAACCATTACAAAACATCATGAATAGAAAAGTGACCAAATTAATACAAATTCATCATCACATTAAAACCAAAGTGCTGTAGTGATCAAATGTTATTACTGAAAAAATAAATACATAAAGTTCATACATAGTTCTCATTATCAACTATGTAAAACATTTAAATGCAACAACAAATGCGATCATAATCGCAACGAAGGTAACAATTGATCCAACAGCATAATGATACCAAGCCTCATTATCAATGGCATATTTTCTAATCTTTCTAATCTTCAAGCGCATTGCATCCATCTGCATCTTGTGATCATCGACGACATCGGCAACATGCAACTCCAATTTCATCTTCTCCTCTTCAATTCTTTTCAATTTTTCTTTCAAATAATTGTTTTCTTTTTCAACTAAATTTAACCTCTCGACAAGAGGGTCGGTTGGAATTTCCGGTGCACATACCTCCTAGATAAAAACATCTATGTCACGTTGGTCGGCATAATTCTCATAAACAGCAAATGAAACAAATAGTTATAAAAGATAATATACCACATCCGAATCATAGACCGGACGAGAGCCGACGGGGGTCCGGCCGGCGCCCTGGCCTCACGAACCGGGACTGATGCACCCATTGGTCCCGGTTCGTAACAGAACAGGGATTGATGCTCTTATCTGGCCTGGACCAAAGCCCTGTTTTCTACTAGTGACTATGGCACAAAATTCAAATCCAAATTTGATCTACACATCGAGAAACAAAAAAAAGATAAATTCTACTTTCAATAATAACGAGAAAATCCCCACCGGGTAGGCCCAAGGCGACACTTGGCCCAGCTAATCGGTACGCTCTACGCCCTCTCATACACACACCTATACGTACTGTCAGTAAGATAACCCCGGCAGCGAGATCTCATCTCATCGCTCCACGGACTCGAACCTCGTCATGTCGACACCACGCTGACTCTCCACGGTCGAGTCCGACTCCTCACCACATCTGGCTCAGGGGTACATACCTCATCGCCTCAATGACTCGGACCGCGTCATCGACATCTGAAGCATAAAACAGCTGAGTCACCTTCATGCTTAAGCTTCATATTTTCACTCTATCACGAGTTTATTATTTTCTGATTCTTCCGAGCAATGCTCGATGGCTACTCAGTACCCACACCTATCAGGGGAACTGCGCACTGGCGCACTAACTTGATCTTCTTGAGGACAGACGAGGAGGCTGTATCCAATCGATCTCTCGTAGGCCAGACCAGAGGCTGCATCAGAGTGATCTCCCAGAGGCAACGCCCGGGGGCTGCATCCAACCGATCTCTCTGAAGTCAGACCGGAGGATGCATCGAAGTGATCTCTCTGAGTCCAGAGCTAGAGGCTGCATCATCTCCGATCTTTCTGAGGCAACGTCCGGGGGGCTGCATAGAAATAACTTAAACAATTAATTAATCATGCACATGAATGTCCAGTTGGTATCCCAGTGTTTGCCAAAATGCAGTTGCGAGTTCACTCCTTTTTTTGACCTTACAGATACCGACATGCCGCTTGGGGAACTCGACAGTCTCCTCGCCAGGGGTTCCAGGTCCGCGACCCGCCGACCTTCTCTTCCGCGATCTCCAGGCTCCAGGTCCGCGACCTGCCGACCTCCTCGTCCACGATCCGCGAGCTCCAAGCCCGCGACCCACCGACTTTCTCAGGCGACCTCGGGGGCTCCGCCGCGCTACATCGACCGGCTCCGGGAGCTCTGCATCGGCACACCGCTTCCGGCTCCGATAGCTACCATCATCACAAGACCCTCCATCCGACTCCGCGAGTGACCGGAGGCTCAGGGGCTACACCCATCGGGTGTGCTATCGTGCCCCCAATGTTTATAGAAGACGAAGATATCGTGACGCTTCGCAGGCATCACTAGAATCGGCTCTCTGGAAGCTGGCCATCTCCAATGACAAGAAAAGACGAAGAGGTCGGATGCCCCGCACGCCTTGCGTGGCTGGCTCCATCATCGTGGCACCGGTTCCCCATACAAGCGCTCAGTTGGTCGCAGATCAACTGTCACCTATCAAGCATGGGAATCGAGGGGATGGCGCACCTGACCTATCAATTCTGAGCATTCAGTGCGGGAGCCGATGTGATGATTCGCAAAAGATTCACTTTGATGTTATCCACAGTCGTGACGCTTTCCATCTTTTTCAGACGGCTTTGACTGGGTTTGGCTCGACCAGATGGCATCACTAGTGGTCAGTGGGTCTGTCCCGGGCGAACCTTTTGCCGTCCCGACTGCACGAAGATATTCTGAGTGGCACAAGCTGCATTACTCGGAGCAGATCCGTTCTGCGCATGGGTGCTGTTGGTCCGCCTCAATGAGGTTGTCAGAGTACTCAGCGACACCCAGAACAAGGGACACACTCGGCATCCCCCGTGGCATTGGTTGGTTTCTCGCGTAGAACCAAATACCGAAGTTCGTGGACTTGGTTCCAAGCTTAAAAGTTGAAAGGTGTTCCCCTTAAGGTGACTGGCACCGTTCGCTGCGGATAAGCCCAAGCGCTTTCGATCTTCTCTCGGAATTTATGATATGCTCTCATACGGGCCACTAGCCATCCTCTTCTGAAGAGATCGTTGGATATCACCATGTCCATCCATTACTTGATCATAATGACCTTTCAGGTATGCTCTTTGGAGTCCATCGGGGACTCATTGCGGGCAATCCAATGATGCTTCTGGTCTGGTCGTCAGTCGGAATCAATTCCATGGAGGGACGCAGGCGATCTTCGCATTGACCACCCGACGGACTTGGGGGGGGGGGGGGGGGGGCTACTGACGAGGGAATCCCCACCGGGTAGGCCCTAGGCGATACTCAGCCCAGCTAAATTCCCAGGCCCAATAATATCAGGCACCACAAGGTCATGGTCCAGTCGGTGGTGCATGACTCAGTCGGATTATCTGGCAGCTCCATCAGTCGCGGGGGGGGGGGGGGGGGGGGGGGGGGGTGTAATAGACATGCTCATCAGTCGGATCAGGAGAAGCCAGTCAGACTAGGGTCTTCCGACAGGTCAAGGGACGCGCAATAAATGCAGGCGTTACCATGGTCTCCACTACGCATTAATTCTAGCGTTACCCCATATAATAAGAAGCTGTAGAAACGTCAATAAGCCGTTACACGTAGCAGTAACACAGTCGGTTAGTGTGCCACTAGGCATGCCTTTGGCATGCCTAGTGCACCGTACCGAGGGTTGACACATTGTAATCCATATACGCAAGAGCAAAAGCACACAGCAGGAGTAGGGTATTACCTCCTCCGTGAGGGCCTGAACCTGGTTAATTCCTTATGTGTACACCCATCTGTCCTTCTGGTATGCTGTACGCCCTCTCATACACACCTCTATACGTATTGTCAGCGAGATAACCATGACAAATAATAACCCAGTTTACTATTCACATTAAAGTCATTTTGAATTAGTTACTATTCGAGGGTGGATTTGCCTTTTTTTTTTCTTGATGAATGTATTGAATTTAGATTTAAACCTCCGTGGCATGGTAGATGTATATTATGTTGACGTTGTGAATATTTTTACAGATTTTTTAGTGACCTTTTGTCAATCCAATTACGCAATGGTAGCACCTAAAGAGTTGGGTAGACCTCCATCAATATGTTTTCCAAAAAATACTAACCTATACATATCTACAATCAAATGAATTGTCAAATAGTTGGCGAAGTTGGTGTGATGATATGCCACCTGTACACGTATTCAATAGTGGATATGCTATACTAGAAATGCTGTAACGAATGAATTCCTCCGGCCGATTCAGCGATAGGAAACTAATGTATTAGTCAGGAGCCCTTTCCACTATATAAACCTCAGCCAGAATTCCCCACTTGAGCTTACAGGAAGAATACTACTCATGGATCTTGGACGTCCTGCTAGCTGTGAGGATGAAAGCTTGTTCATGTGCTGTAGGCTTTACATGGCAGCATTCAAGGGGCACACCGAGGTGGTCACTGGGCTCCTGACGGGATGCAGCGCCCATGCACCGGCGGCAGCCAATCACCGTGGACCTTGCACGGTGCAGGAGGTGACTGCAGAGGGAAACATGCTTCTCCACATCGCTGCCGGGCAGGGCCATGGAGGCCTCATCGCCGAGCTCTGCTACCGGGACAGCTTCCTCCTCTCCTCCGTGAACAAGGCACTGGACACGCCGCTGCACAGTGCGGCGAGGGCAGGCAGCGCCCACGCCGTTCAAGCCATCGTCTGGTTGGCTCGAGCTGACGTGGAAGCGGACAGGCTCTGGGGGGTTATCCACGGGAAGAACATGGCTGGAGACACGGCCCTGCACCTGGCCGCGAGGCACGGCCACTGCGCAGCGGTGGAGAAGCTTATGAACCTGGCGCCAGAGATGGCGTCAGAGCTGAACGGCGCCGGCATGTCGCCTCTGTACCTGGCAGTGACGAGCGGGTGGATGGATGCCGTCAGAGCTATAGTCTCGCACGGTGACGCTGACGCGTCGGCTGCCGGACCGAATATGCAGAATGCTTTGCACGCCGCTGTTCTCCATAGTTCAGGTTAGCTTAGTTATCCTTTATCGACTCTACCTCTATGGGAATTTGTTGTGATATATTAATTAGTATGGCATGCATTGTGTGTTATCTTTCACAAAATTAAGTGTAAGTGTGGTAGACAACCATGTTTTGCTCAATTTACTCTTATGCGAATCCAAGTAGATGATCATGATTTGTCCTAAACAGATTTAACTGAATAATTCCTGTTGCCATCGCATTTTTTATGGTCCGTCTACCCCAAATTGACTGAGATTTTCTAATATATAAGTTGATATCTAACCCTTGTATATTTCAAAGCAGAGACATGATACGGCTTGGAATGTCAATTTAGACATAGCAAAGTCTCGTGCGATTTAGATTTAGCAAAACCGTTTAAAAAATATTACTGAGGTAATTACACTGTGCAACATCAACTTGCCATGCATGTGCATTCTTGCACAGAACCCCTCCCGAATCGGCCGAAGCCCTAAAGAAAATTCCCCAATTCGATTTCAAATCCCTAGCTCGGCAGCGCGTTCATGCCCCATCTCACGTGCGTCGCGCGACTTAGTGACGTGGCATGCCCCGTATGCAGGAAAATCTTTCTGTTGCAGCATTTGGACTAATTTGCACCCGCAGGACAAGTTCATGGATCGATTATTTCGTTTCTGAGAGATGTTGTACTAAAATACACATGCGTGGCCAGTTGATGTATGCACAGTGTGATTACCTCAATAATATTTATATGCAAACTGCCGCTGCTTATTTGTCGTGGCCTGGCGTTGACCATCGCTAATTATACTCTTTTTAGTTGCGCCCAAAAATTGACTCCAAACCAGCAATGATCTGGTCAAACTAGAGGAACGAAGTCATGTGGACATGTACACATGTTGATGAATGAGCAATTAGGAGATAATTAATTGCGAGAAGTTGACCATTTTTGTGTATGACGCATGTGGAGTTGTGGACACGAGCACACCTACACGGGTGATAGAAAGTTCAAATTAAATTAAAAGTTTCGTAGAGATAAGTACCTAACAGATCATTCAGTTATTAAAATATGGTCAGAGGCAAATCATGCAAAGGAAGCTGCGCCATTCGTCACATTTGTATAGTTCAAGATAACACAACACGTCTGCGCATGCCTAAAGTAACTAATTCAGGCCGTGTAGTATATATGATGAGTTGATCAATCTGATATGGACATGTATGTAAGTATTGATGAATACACAACTAGGGTAAATTTCAATGAAATGCTGGACTTTTTTTTTGACATGGAAACGCATATACAAAGATCAGAACGAATTAAAATAAGATGTAAGAGCTAAGTACACTCAAATCACTAAATCAGCTTAGGGTATTTTAGAGAAAAGGCACGATGCCCTGCTTTTCATTACAAAAATCAAAGTTTGAGTTTTGTTCATACAAACTTTGGGAACCACCAGCTCACAATGCATGCTTAATACCTGTCAACGCCGTGGCCTACAAAAGCGTTAAAAGTAAGCTCCCAAAACAAAGAAACAATTCCCTTCGAGAACTCAGACCCTAAACCAAAAGCAAAACAAACGACCAAGGCAAGAATCACAAAGCATCATCAGTGTCTCTGATGAAGATGATGGGTGGCCATTTGCAAGCTTGAATCGCCCAGTCAACTGCCTCATGTGCAGGGACGGACCCAGGAATACAACATAAGGGGGGCCAATTGCACACAAAATATCTTGGAGGGGGCCATATAGGTAATTTTGAGTAAATTTGGGGTCAAATTCATAAATTAGCAAGGGATGTTTTAAAAAAAATTCCACCATGGGGGGGGCCATGGCCCCAGCGCGCCCCCCCTGGGTCCGTCCCTGCTCATGTGTTCGCCGATTCCACAAAGGTCATCATTGATGTAGGAAGAAGATCATTCGGAAAACAGCACAGAGGGATGTCACTGCACTTGGCATTCAAATATTAGTTTATTGCAAATCACCCATAAGGTCCACCATATAGAAACCACGCCAATCCATAAGACATTGAAATGTTCCCTACTCCCATGCCCTGACCATGAAATCAGATCAAGGACAGAATTGCGGTAGGTAGGCCAATCTAGAGTCTCACGTATTATTGCACACATGGACAACGCCATGGGACAATGAAAACATGCGGTGATCACGGCATTCCATCAGATTGCAGAAAGTGCACCAGCCATCAGTGGGACCCTGTCTAGTTAGAATGTGCTCCCTGGTTGGAAGCCTATCATGCATAGCTCGCCGGAGAAACATCCTGATCTTTAAGGGAATTTTAAGCTTCTAGATTCTCTGCAGTTGAGGTTGAGAGCCCCCCTTATAAGAAAGCCATTTGAACACAGATTTAGCAGTGTACTCCCTATTTCTCTCAAAGGTCATTTAATCCTCTCTGGTTGATCAGAAAGGAAGATGGGTAGCAGCAACTCAAGCAAATGATTCCACATCTGCATCTCTTCCACCCCAGAAGCCCTTTTGAAAAGGATGTCCTAGGAATGGGAATCCACATTGTAGTTTTAACTAATCATAGCTTCATGTTTTGTAGCAGCTCACAATAGAATTGAAAGGTGGATCTTTTGAGGAACATTGATCACCCACACATCAAGACAGAATTGTGTTCTGAGACCATCATCCACAAAATGAATTGCTCGCCATTTGAACCATTGGTTGACACTTTATAAACCATTCCAGGACCGTGATCCCCTAGACTCACTTATAACAGAAAGTCCATGTCCAAGATATTAATGTCGGTCTTCTCCAAGAGAAGCACAGTCCTGTCTGCATACTGGAACATGCTCAACCTCTGTTGAATCAAGTAAGGCACTAAACTAGCATTATGTCGAGCAGATTTTTTTTTGTGTGCATTGGGGGGGAGGGGGGGGGGGGTAGTTTAAAAAAGGGCCATGTTCACCATTGATATTAACTGCTAGATGTCCTTGTCTAATTATCCGCATCACCCAACTGATTAACATCAAAACCTTTTCTGGTCATTACTTCCTCAAGAAACTCCCAATCAACCCTATCATAGGCCTTCCAGAGTCAAGTTTGTGAAGGATCCCAGATAGTTCCATCACTCTTAGTTCATGCAAAACCTCATGAATTACAACAATCCCATGTAATATGTACCTCCCTTTAATAAAACCAGTCTGACAAGGATGGATGGTAGCATGAGAACAAGAGCCAACCTTGCAACAAACACTTTAGTGACTGCTCTGAAAATAACATTTATAACTTTAGTTGGTCTGAACTGTTTGATATTTGTAGCTCCCTTTACTTTAGGAATTAAACTAAGAATCCCGAATTTAATTCTGCTAATATGAGATCAGCTTAGGGTATTAAAATGGTAACCATGCAATTCCAATTTGCAAATGGAAATGCACCGTCTATACACATGAAGTTCTAACCATTATCCTATAAAAGGGGAAATTCTAACAATTTGACCGGCGTCGTTAGCTTATCCTAACAATTCAAACTCCGAGATGAATTTGCAATGAGGGATTAATCCTCATGTTAGAGTTTATGCAAAACGTGTCGAAATTTTTGTATCCTACCTAATGTCTTTGAAATGCTCATATAGTTTATAACACCACTCGTGCATATGAATTTCTTTGGATTTGTTGCTTGAATTCCTTTGATCTATTTATTATTTTGCAGAAATGGTTGTTTTGCTTTTGCAATGGAGGCCAGCACTTGCCAGCAACCTTGACATAAACCATAGCAGCCCACTGCATTTTGCTTCATCTGATGGAGATTGTTCTATCATCAAAGAGATCCTAACTCATTCACCACCAAGCGCAACATACCTGCAGGACAGCGAAGGTCTCTCCGCTTTGAGTGCCGCTGTAGTGATGGGCCATGTAGATGCCGTCCGCTTGTTGCTACAATTTTACCCTGCTTGCGCAGACATTCGTGATAACCAGGGCAGAAGCTTTCTCCATGCGGCAGCTATGAAAGGCGAGAAGCCAGACGGGACCTTCATACTGACCAGGCATTCAAAGAAGATTTCCTTCTCTTCTTTGGTAAGAGCGTAGCGGGTAGGACCTTCATACTGCTTTGGATGCATGCCGTCTTTTTCGTGCACACGTTGCTGGTCCTCCCGTGCCTCCGGTGTATCTTTTGTCTTCCCATACACGCCCAAGAAGCCTAGCAGGTTCACGCAAAGATTCTTCGTCACGTGCATCACGTCGATTGCAAAGCGGACCTCTAGGTCTTTCCAATAGGGTAGGTCCCAAAATATAGATTTCTTCTTCCACATGGGTGCGCGTCCCTCAGCGTCATTCGGAACAGATTGTCCGCCAGGACCCTTTCCATAGATTACTTGTAAATCCTTGACCATATCAAGTATGGCATCACCAGTACGGAGGGCGAGCTTCTTCCGGTGATCTGCCTCACCTTTGAAATGCTTGCCTTTCTTTCTTAAGAGATGGTTGGTCGAAAGAAATCGACGATGTCCCAGGTACACATTCTTCCTGCATTTGTCCAAATATATACTTTCGGTATCATCTAAACAGTGCGTGCATGCGTGGTATCCCTTGTTTGTCTGTCCTGAAAGGTTACTAAGAGCAGGCCAATCATTGATGGTTACAAACAGCAACGCATGTAGGTCAAATTCCTCCTGTTTGTGCTCATCCCACACACGTACACCTTCTCCATTCCACAGCTGTAAAAGTTCTTCAACTAATGGCCTTAGGTACACATCAATGTCGTTGCCGGGTTGCTTAGGGCCTTGGATGAGCACTGGCATCATAATGAACTTCCGCTTCATGCACAACCAAGGAGGAAAGTTATAGATACATAGAGTCACGGGCCAGGTGCTATGATTGCTGCTCTGCTCCCCAAAAGAATTAATGCCATCTGCACTTAAACCAAACCATACGTTCCTTGCGTCACCTGCAAAGTACCCCCACCTTCTCTCGATTTTTCTCCACTGCGACCCGTCAGCGGGTGCTCTCAACTTCCCGTCTTTCTTACGGTCTTCTTTGTGCCATCGCATCAACTTGGCATGCTCTTTGTTTCTGAACAGACGTTTCAGCCGTGGTATTATAGGAGCATACCACATCACCTTGGCAGGAACCCTCTTCCTGGGGCGCTCGCCCTCAACATCACCAGGGTCATCTCGTCTGATCTTATACCGCAATGCACCGCATACCGGGCATGCATTCAAATTCTCGTACTCCTCACCGCGGTAGAGGATGCAGTCATTAGGGCATGCATGTATCTTCTGCACCTCTAATCCTAGAGGGCAGAGAACCTTCTTTGCTCCGTACGTACTGTCAGGCAATTCGTTATCCTTTGAAAGCTTCTTCTTCATTATTTTCAGTAACTTCTCAAATCCCTTGTCAGATACACCATTCTCTGCCTTCCATTCCAGCAATTCCAGTGTGGTACCGAGCTTTGTGTTGCCATCTTCGCAATTTGGGTACAACCGTTTTTTGTGATCCTCTAACATGCGATCGAACTTCAACTTCTCCTTTTCACTCTCGCATTCTCTCTGTGCGTCAACAATGACCCGGCGAAGATCATCATCGGGCACATTGTCTGGTTCATCTTGATCTTCAGCTTCCCCCATTGTAGTATCACCGTATTCAGGGGGATAGTTGTCATCATCCTCTTCTTCTTCGTTGTCTTCCATCATAATCCCTATTTCTCCGTGCTTGGTCCAAACATTATAGTGTGGCATGAAACCCTTCTCAAGCAGGTGCAAGTGAAGGGTTTTCGAGTCAGAGTAATCCTTCGTATTCCCACAGACAGTACATGGACAATACATAAAACCATTCTGCTTGTTTGCCTCAGCCACTTCGAGAAAATTATGCATGCCATCAATGTACTCGGAGGTGCGTCGGTCACCGTACATCCATTGCCGGTTCATCTGCGTGCATTATATAATTAAGTGTATCAAAAACCATTACAAAACATCATGAATAGAGAAGTGACCAAATTAATACAAATTCATCATCACATTAAAACCAAAGTGCTGTAGTGATCAAATGTTATTACTGAAAAAATAAATACATAAAGTTCATACATAGTTCTCATTATCAATTATGTAAAACATTTAAATGCAACAACAAATGCGATCATAATCGCAACGAAGGTAACAATTGATCCAACAGCATAATGATACCAAGCCTCATTATCAATGGCATATTTTCTAATCTTTCTAATCTTCAAGCGCATTGCATCCATCTGCATCTTGTGATCATCGACGACATCGGCAACATGCAACTCCAATTTCATCTTCTCCTCTTCAATTCTTTTCAATTTTTCTTTCAAATAATTGTTTTCTTTTTCAACTAAATTTAACCTCTCGACAAGAGGGTCGGTTGGAATTTCCGGTGCACATACCTCCTAGATAAAAACATCTATGTCACGTTGGTCGGCATAATTCTCATAAACAGCAAATGAAACAAATAGTTATAAAAGATAATATACCACATCCGAATCATAGACCGGACGAGAGCCGACGGGGGTGGATACCAAAACCATGGCACTATATAATAACAAACAATAATAAAAGTAAGAAAATTATACAAGTAGCTATATAACTCATACAACAAGTAAGAATTTTTTTCTTTTAAAAAGAAGATAAGAACAAGAGGCTCACCACGGTGGTGCCGGCGACGAGATCGGCACGGGCGATCGATGGCGGTGAGGACGGGGACGGGGACAATGGTGCACCGCCAACCCTAGACAAATCTTGGGGAAAATTGAGCTTGGAGGTCGTGCTTGGAGAGGAGAAAGCTTAAGTGTGACTCGGGCATTTCATCGAACACCTCATGTGCATAGGAGGTGAGAGCAGAGCAGCACACACCTCCCACACCGGCCGGCCAAAAAACAGAGGAGTGAGCGGGCAGGGGAGAGCATATATATAGGCATCTCTTTAGTCCCGGTTCGTGGCTAGAACCGGGACAGAAGAGACACATTTAGTCCCGGTTCCAGCCACCAACCGGGGCTAAAGGGGCTGCGCCAGGAGCGAGGCCCTTTAGTCCCGGTTCGTGTCTGGAACCGGGACCAAAGGGGTCAGACGAACCGGGACTGGTGCCTGCCGTGGCCCGGCCGGCGCCCTGGCCTCACGAACCGGGACTGATGCACCCATTGGTCCCGGTTCGTAACAGAACAGGGATTGATGCTCTTATCTGGCCTGGACCAAAGCCCTGTTTTCTACTAGTGACTATGGCACAAAATTCAAATCCAAATTTGATCTACACATCGAGAAACAAAAAAAAGATAAATTCTACTTTCAATAATAACGAGAAAATCCCCACCGGGTAGGCCCAAGGCGACACTTGGCCCAGCTAATCGGTACGCTCTACGCCCTCTCATACACACACCTATACGTACTGTCAGTAAGATAACCCCGGCAGCGAGATCTCATCTCATCGCTCCACGGACTCGAACCTCGTCATGTCGACACCACGCTGACTCTCCACGGTCGAGTCCGACTCCTCACCACATCTGGCTCAGGGGTACATACCTCATCGCCTCAATGACTCGGACCGCGTCATCGACATCTGAAGCATAAAACAGCTGAGTCACCTTCATGCTTAAGCTTCATATTTTCACTCTATCACGAGTTTATTATTTTCTGATTCTTCCGAGCAATGCTCGATGGCTACTCAGTACCCACACCTATCAGGGGAACTGCGCACTGGCGCACTAACTTGATCTTCTTGAGGACAGACGAGGAGGCTGTATCCAATCGATCTCTCGTAGGCCAGACCAGAGGCTGCATCAGAGTGATCTCCCAGAGGCAACGCCCGGGGGCTGCATCCAACCGATCTCTCTGAAGTCAGACCGGAGGATGCATCGAAGTGATCTCTCTGAGTCCAGAGCTAGAGGCTGCATCATCTCCGATCTTTCTGAGGCAACGTCCGGGGGGCTGCATAGAAATAACTTAAACAATTAATTAATCATGCACATGAATGTCCAGTTGGTATCCCAGTGTTTGCCAAAATGCAGTTGCGAGTTCACTCCTTTTTTTGACCTTACAGATACCGACATGCCGCTTGGGGAACTCGACAGTCTCCTCGCCAGGGGTTCCAGGTCCGCGACCCGCCGACCTTCTCTTCCGCGATCTCCAGGCTCCAGGTCCGCGACCTGCCGACCTCCTCGTCCACGATCCGCGAGCTCCAAGCCCGCGACCCACCGACTTTCTCAGGCGACCTCGGGGGCTCCGCCGCGCTACATCGACCGGCTCCGGGAGCTCTGCATTGGCACACCGCTTCCGGCTCCGATAGCTACCATCATCACAAGACCCTCCATCCGACTCCGCGAGTGACCGGAGGCTCAGGGGCTACACCCATCGGGTGTGCTATCGTGCCCCCAATGTTTATAGAAGACGAAGATATCGTGACGCTTCGCAGGCATCACTAGAATCGGCTCTCTGGAAGCTGGCCATCTCCAATGACAAGAAAAGACGAAGAGGTCGGATGCCCCGCACGCCTTGCGTGGCTGGCTCCATCATCGTGGCACCGGTTCCCCATACAAGCGCTCAGTTGGTCGCAGATCAACTGTCACCTATCAAGCATGGGAATCGAGGGGATGGCGCACCTGACCTATCAATTCTGAGCATTCAGTGCGGGAGCCGATGTGATGATTCGCAAAAGATTCACTTTGATGTTATCCACAGTCGTGACGCTTTCCATCTTTTTCAGACGGCTTTGACTGGGTTTGGCTCGACCAGATGGCATCACTAGTGGTCAGTGGGTCTGTCCCGGGCGAACCTTTTGCCGTCCCGACTGCACGAAGATATTCTGAGTGGCACAAGCTGCATTACTCGGAGCAGATCCGTTCTGCGCATGGGTGCTGTTGGTCCGCCTCAATGAGGTTGTCAGAGTACTCAGCGACACCCAGAACAAGGGACACACTCGGCATCCCCCGTGGCATTGGTTGGTTTCTCGCGTAGAACCAAATACCGAAGTTCGTGGACTTGGTTCCAAGCTTAAAAGTTGAAAGGTGTTCCCCTTAAGGTGACTGGCACCGTTCGCTGCGGATAAGCCCAAGCGCTTTCGATCTTCTCTCGGAATTTATGATATGCTCTCATACGGGCCACTAGCCATCCTCTTCTGAAGAGATCGTTGGATATCACCATGTCCATCCATTACTTGATCATAATGACCTTTCAGGTATGCTCTTTGGAGTCCATCGGGGACTCATTGCGGGCAATCCAATGATGCTTCTGGTCTGGTCGTCAGTCGGAATCAATTCCATGGAGGGACGCAGGCGATCTTCGCATTGACCACCCGACGGACTTGGGGGGGGGGGGGGGGGGGGGCTACTGACGAGGGAATCCCCACCGGGTAGGCCCTAGGCGATACTCAGCCCAGCTAAATTCCCAGGCCCAATAATATCAGGCACCACAAGGTCATGGTCCAGTCGGTGGTGCATGACTCAGTCGGATTATCTGGCAGCTCCATCAGTCGCGGGGGGGGGGGGGGGTGTAATAGACATGCTCATCAGTCGGATCAGGAGAAGCCAGTCAGACTAGGGTCTTCCGACAGGTCAAGGGACGCGCAATAAATGCAGGCGTTACCATGGTCTCCACTACGCATTAATTCTAGCGTTACCCCATATAATAAGAAGCTGTAGAAACGTCAATAAGCCGTTACACGTAGCAGTAACACAGTCGGTTAGTGTGCCACTAGGCATGCCTTTGGCATGCCTAGTGCACCGTACCGAGGGTTGACACATTGTAATCCATATACGCAAGAGCAAAAGCACACAGCAGGAGTAGGGTATTACCTCCTCCGTGAGGGCCTGAACCTGGTTAATTCCTTATGTGTACACCCATCTGTCCTTCTGGTATGCTGTACGCCCTCTCATACACACCTCTATACGTATTGTCAGCGAGATAACCACGACAAATAATAACCCAGTTTACTATTCACATTAAAGTCATTTTGAATTAGTTACTATTCGAGGGTGGATTTGCCTTTTTTTTTTCTTGATGAATGTATTGAATTTAGATTTAAACCTCCGTGGCATGGTAGATGTATATTATGTTGACGTTGTGAATATTTTTACAGATTTTTTAGTGACCTTTTGTCAATCCAATTACGCAATGGTAGCACCTAAAGAGTTGGGTAGACCTCCATCAATATGTTTTCCAAAAAATACTAACCTATACATATCTACAATCAAATGAATTGTCAAATAGTTGGCGAAGTTGGTGTGATGATATGCCACCTGTACACGTATTCAATAGTGGATATGCTATACTAGAAATGCTGTAACGAATGAATTCCTCCGGCCGATTCAGCGATAGGAAACTAATGTATTAGTCAGGAGCCCTTTCCACTATATAAACCTCAGCCAGAATTCCCCACTTGAGCTTACAGGAAGAATACTACTCATGGATCTTGGACGTCCTGCTAGCTGTGAGGATGAAAGCTTGTTCATGTGCTGTAGGCTTTACATGGCAGCATTCAAGGGGCACACCGAGGTGGTCACTGGGCTCCTGACGGGATGCAGCGCCCATGCACCGGCGGCAGCCAATCACCGTGGACCTTGCACGGTGCAGGAGGTGACTGCAGAGGGAAACATGCTTCTCCACATCGCTGCCGGGCAGGGCCATGGAGGCCTCATCGCCGAGCTCTGCTACCGGGACAGCTTCCTCCTCTCCTCCGTGAACAAGGCACTGGACACGCCGCTGCACAGTGCGGCGAGGGCAGGCAGCGCCCACGCCGTTCAAGCCATCGTCTGGTTGGCTCGAGCTGACGTGGAAGCGGACAGGCTCTGGGGGGTTATCCACGGGAAGAACATGGCTGGAGACACGGCCCTGCACCTGGCCGCGAGGCACGGCCACTGCGCAGCGGTGGAGAAGCTTATGAACCTGGCGCCAGAGATGGCGTCAGAGCTGAATGGCGCCGGCATGTCGCCTCTGTACCTGGCAGTGACGAGCGGGTGGATGGATGCCGTCAGAGCTATAGTCTCGCACGGTGACGCTGACGCGTCGGCTGCCGGACCGAATTTGCAGAATGCTTTGCACGCCGCTGTTCTCCATAGTTCAGGTTAGCTTAGTTATCCTTTATCGACTCTACCTCTATGGGAATTTGTTGTGATATATTAATTAGTATGGCATGCATTGTGTGTTATCTTTCACAAAATTAAGTGTAAGTGTGGTAGACAACCATGTTTTGCTCAATTTACTCTTATGCGAATCCAAGTAGATGATCATGATTTGTCCTAAACAGATTTAACTGAATAATTCCTGTTGCCATCGCATTTTTTATGGTCCGTCTACCCCAAATTGACTGAGATTTTCTAATATATAAGTTGATATCTAACCCTTGTATATTTCAAAGCAGAGACATGATACGGCTTGGAATGTCAATTTAGACATAGCAAAGTCTCGTGCGATTTAGATTTAGCAAAACCGTTTAAAAAATATTACTGAGGTAATTACACTGTGCAACATCAACTTGCCATGCATGTGCATTCTTGCACAGAACCCCTCCCGAATCGGCCGAAGCCCTAAAGAAAATTCCCCAATTCGATTTCAAATCCCTAGCTCGGCAGCGCGTTCATGCCCCATCTCACGTGCGTCGCGCGACTTAGTGACGTGGCATGCCCCGTATGCAGGAAAATCTTTCTGTTGCAGCATTTGGACTAATTTGCACCCGCAGGACAAGTTCATGGATCGATTATTTCGTTTCTGAGAGATGTTGTACTAAAATACACATGCGTGGCCAGTTGATGTATGCACAGTGTGATTACCTCAATAATATTTATATGCAAACTGCCGCTGCTTATTTGTCGTGGCCTGGCGTTGACCATCGCTAATTATACTCTTTTTAGTTGCGCCCAAAAATTGACTCCAAACCAGCAATGATCTGGTCAAACTAGAGGAACGAAGTCATGTGGACATGTACACAAGTTGATGAATGAGCAATTAGGAGATAATTAATTGCGAGAAGTTGACCATTTTTGTGTATGACGCATGTGGAGTTGTGGACACGAGCACACCTACACGGGTGATAGAAAGTTCAAATCTATATCTATACCTACTAATAAAGCAAGGTGATATTCTTGGTTTCGTCCCGCTTAGATGATTTTATTTTTTTATTAACTCACGAGGTGGTACTATTCACCTGAAATTTCTGGCCATGTTTTCGTGCGTTGGGAAACATCATCGGAAGACGTTGCGCCCGAACCGGCTGGGCCTCAGCCTTTCTCTGACGGGCCTGCTCCTGCCACCTTATGTAAAAAGAGACAAAATATGTTTGTGTGGGTGTCGAACTCCGAACCTCTTGGTTGGTCCAAGAAGACCACAGCCAATCGGCCTATAATCAGATTGTATTAGTCCCACCTCGCTCATTTAAATCAAATTCCACCAACTTATATACACACGTGTGTTGTAGTAGAATCAACAAGCCAAAGGAGACCCATTGAGTCCAACTCAAAAAGAAAGAAAAGACCACATGAGGCTGGGTGTGGGAGGAGGGACATGCACGGATGGTTGGCTGGCCTTAATTTAAAGTACTCGTCGGATGGATTAGAGTAGAGCTAGCTTCAGGATTTCAAGTGATGGCTGGCCAGCATTGCGAATGCACGCCCGTATGAACGCATGACATCAATGGCCTTAGATACAACTTCTAATCATCTGGCATCGATTGCTCCAATTAGTTATCTCCGCCGCTGAGATGCCCTTTTAGTTCACATAAAATATCTTTAATTTTAATATTTTTCATGTCAGATTTTCATGAGTTATATGCAATAACACTTCATGTTTGGCTAGACAATTAGCTGCGTAGGATCATCTTATGTGCACGTATCGGCCATGCCATCATAAACATCTGTTTATCCAAAAATCCAAAATTACCAATGTGTTCTTTGTAAATAATTTTTACATCGGCTACGTAGGATCATCTTATGTGCATGTATCGGCCGTGCCATCATAAGCATCTATTTATCCAAAAATCCAAAAGTACCTATATGCATTCTTTGTAAAGAATTTTTACATCGCTCTTTTCACATATAAAAGACGTAGCTATTTATGTTTTGGAGATTGTGTTATCGCACAGAAAATTTGAGCTATTATGCATAATTTGTCAGTAGAACTAATAATCTAAAGTTAATGGTGTCCAGTCAATTAGTTTATATGGAATCATACCGCCGTCTCGAGCTCATGCCACACGACCCTCAAATGATCCATCCTTTTTTGTCGGTAGCGACCATTATTCCACTACATAGTTCTTCGACCCCACCAACTTTGATTAACAGAAATCATTGTTGTTTCCCGTTGCAACGCACGGGCATTTGTGCTAGTTAAATTAAAAGTTTCGTAGAGATAAGTACCTAACAGATCATTCAGTTATTAAAATATGGTCAGAGGCAAATCATGCAAAGGAAGCTGCGCCATTCGTCACATTTGTATAGTTCAAGATAACACAACACGTCTGCGCATGCCTAAAGTAACTAATTCAGGCCGTGTAGTATATATGATGAGTTGATCAATCTGATATGGACATGTATGTAAGTATTGATGAATACACAACTAGGGTAAATTTCAATGAAATGCTGGACTTTTTTTTTGACATGGAAACGCATATACAAAGATCAGAACGAATTAAAATAAGATGTAAGAGCTAAGTACACTCAAATCACTAAATCAGCTTAGGGTATTTTAGAGAAAAGGCACGATGCCCTGCTTTTCATTACAAAAATCAAAGTTTGAGTTTTGTTCATACAAACTTTGGGAACCACCAGCTCACAATGCATGCTTAATACCTGTCAACGCCGTGGCCTACAAAAGCGTTAAAAGTAAGCTCCCAAAACAAAGAAACAATTCCCTTCGAGAACTCAGACCCTAAACCACAAGCAAAACAAACGACCAAGGCAAGAATCACAAAGCATCATCAGTGTCTCTGATGAAGATGATGGGTGGCCATTTGCAAGCTTGAATCGCCCAGTCAAACTCCGAACCTCTTGGTTGGTCCAAGAAGACCACAGCCAATCGGCCTATAATCAGATTGTATTAGTCCCACCTCGCTCATTTAAATCAAATTCCACCAACTTATATACACACGTGTGTTGTAGTAGAATCAACAAGCCAAAGGAGACCCATTGAGTCCAACTCAAAAAGAAAGAAAAGACCACATGAGGCTGGGTGTGGGAGGAGGGACATGCACGGATGGTTGGCTGGCCTTAATTTAAAGTACTCGTCGGATGGATTAGAGTAGAGCTAGCTTCAGGATTTCAAGTGATGGCTGGCCAGCATTGCGAATGCACGCCCGTATGAACGCATGACATCAATGGCCTTAGATACAACTTCTAATCATCTGGCATCGATTGCTCCAATTAGTTATCTCCGCCGCTGAGATGCCCTTTTAGTTCACATAAAATATCTTTAATTTTAATATTTTTCATGTCAGATTTTCATGAGTTATATGCAATAACACTTCATGTTTGGCTAGACAATTAGCTGCGTAGGATCATCTTATGTGCACGTATCGGCCATGCCATCATAAACATCTGTTTATCCAAAAATCCAAAATTACCAATGTGTTCTTTGTAAATAATTTTTACATCGGCTACGTAGGATCATCTTATGTGCATGTATCGGCCGTGCCATCATAAGCATCTATTTATCCAAAAATCCAAAAGTACCTATATGCATTCTTTGTAAAGAATTTTTACATCGCTCTTTTCACATATAAAAGACGTAGCTATTTATGTTTTGGAGATTGTGTTATCGCACAGAAAATTTGAGCTATTATGCATAATTTGTCAGTAGAACTAATAATCTAAAGTTAATGGTGTCCAGTCAATTAGTTTATATGGAATCATACCGCCGTCTCGAGCTCATGCCACACGACCCTCAAATGATCCATCCTTTTTTGTCGGTAGCGACCATTATTCCACTACATAGTTCTTCGACCCCACCAACTTTGATTAACAGAAATCATTGTTGTTTCCCGTTGCAACGCACGGGCATTTGTGCTAGTTAAATTAAAAGTTTCGTAGAGATAAGTACCTAACAGATCATTCAGTTATTAAAATATGGTCAGAGGCAAATCATGCAAAGGAAGCTGCGCCATTCGTCACATTTGTATAGTTCAAGATAACACAACACGTCTGCGCATGCGTAAAGTAACTAATTCAGGCCGTGTAGTATATATGATGAGTTGATCAATCTGATATGGACATGTATGTAAGTATTGATGAATACACAACTAGGGTAAATTTCAGTGAAATGCTGGACTTTTTTTTTGACATGGAAACGCATATACAAAGATCAGAACGAATTAAAATAAGATGTAAGAGCTAAGTACACTCAAATCACTAAATCAGCTTAGGGTATTTTAGAGAAAAGGCACGATGCCCTGCTTTTCATTACAAAAATCAAAGTTTGAGTTTTGTTCATACAAACTTTGGGAACCACCAGCTCACAATGCATGCTTAATACCTGTCAACGCCGTGGCCTACAAAAGCGTTAAAAGTAAGCTCCCAAAACAAAGAAACAATTCCCTTCGAGAACTCAGACCCTAAACCACAAGCAAAACAAACGACCAAGGCAAGAATCACAAAGCATCATCAGTGTCTCTGATGAAGATGATGGGTGGCCATTTGCAAGCTTGAATCGCCCAGTCAACTGCCTCATGTGCAGGGACGGACCCAGGAATACAACATAAGGGGGGCCAATTGCACACAAAATATCTTGGAGGGGGCCATATAGGTAATTTTGAGTAAATTTGGGGTCAAATTCATAAATTAGCAAGGGATGTTTTAAAAAAAATTCCACCATGGGGGGGGGGGGGGGGGGGGGCCATGGCCCCAGCGCGCCCCCCCTGGGTCCGTCCCTGCTCATGTGTTCGCCGATTCCACAAAGGTCATCATTGATGTAGGAAGAAGATCATTCGGAAAACAGCACAGAGGGATGTCACTGCACTTGGCATTCAAATATTAGCTTATTGCAAATCACCCATAAGGTCCACCATATAGCAACCACGCCAATCCATAAGACATTGAAATGTTCCCTACTCCCATGCCCTGACCATGAAATCAGATCAAGGACAGAATTGCGGTAGGTAGGCCAATCTAGAGTCTCACGTATTATTGCCCACATGGACAACGCCATGGGACAATGAAAACATGCGGTGATCACGGCATTCCATCAGATTGCAGAAAGTGCACCAGCCATCAGTGGGACCCTATCTAGTTAGAATGTGCTCCCTGGTTGGAAGCCTATCATGCATAGCTCGCCGGAGAAACATCCTGATCTTTAAGGGAATTTTAAGCTTCTAGATTCTCTGCAGTTGAGGTTGAGAGCCCCCCTCATAAGAAAGCCATTTGAACACAGATTTAGCAGTGTACTCCCTATTTCTCTCAAAGGTCATTTAATCCTCTATGGTTGATCAGAAAGGAAGATGGGTAGCAGCAACTCAAGCAAATGCTCCCACATCTGCATCTCTTCCACCCCAGAAGCCCTTTTGAAAAGGATGTCCTAGGAATGGGAATCCACATTGTAGTTTTAACTAATCATAGCTTCATGTTTTGTAGCAGCTCACAATAGAATTGAAAAGTGGATCTTTTGAGGAACATTGATCACCCACACATCAAGACAGAATTGTGTTCTGAGACCATCATCCACAAAATGAATTGCTCGCCATTTGAACCATTGGTTGACACTTTATAAACCATTCCAGGACCGTGATCCCCTAGACTCACTTATAACAGAAAGTCCATGTCCAAGATATTAATGTCGGTCTTCTCCAAGAGAAGCACAGTCCTGTCTGCATACTGGAACATGCTCAACCTCTGTTGAATCAAGTAAGGCACTAAACTAGCATTATGTCGAGCAGATTTTTTTTTTGTGTGCATTGGGGGGGAGGGGGGGGGGAGTTTAAAAAAGGGCCATGTTCACCATTGATATTAACTGCTAGATGTCCTTGTCTAATTATCCGCATCACCCAACTGATTAACATCAAAACCTTTTCTGGTCATTACTTCCTCAAGAAACTCCCAATCAACCCTATCATAGGCCTTCCAGAGTCAAGTTTGTGAAGGATCCCAGATAGTTCCATCACTCTTAGTTCATGCAAAACCTCATGAATTACAACAATCCCATGTAATATGTACCTCCCTTTAATAAAACCAGTCTGACAAGGATGGATGGTAGCATGAGAACAAGAGCCAACCTTGCAACAAACACTTTAGTGACTGCTCTGAAAATAACATTTATAACTTTAGTTGGTCTGAACTGTTTGATATTTGTAGCTCCCTTTACTTTAGGAATTAAACTAAGAATCCCGAATTTAATTCTGCTAATATGAGATCAGCTTAGGGTATTAAAATGGTAACCAGGCAATTCCAATTTGCAAATGGAAATGCACCGTCTGTACACATG
This sequence comes from Elymus sibiricus, assembly GCA_039707655.1. NCBI lineage: Eukaryota > Viridiplantae > Streptophyta > Magnoliopsida > Poales > Poaceae > Elymus > Elymus sibiricus. Next base: position 404,190,682 of record CM077674.1, on the reverse strand, counting down.
AAGTTCTAACCATTATCCTATAAAAGGGGAAATTCTAACAATTTGACCGGCGTCGTTAGCTTATCCTAACAATTCAAACTCCCAGATGAATTTGCAATGAGGGATTAATCCTCATGTTAGAGTTTATGCAAAACGTGTCGAAATTTTTGTATCCTACCTAATGTCTTTGAAATGCTCATATAGTTTATAACACCACTCATGCATATGAATTTCTTTGGATTTGTTTCTTGAATTCCTTTGATCTATTTATTATTTTTCAGAAATGATTGTTTTGCTTTTGCAATGGAGGCCAGCACTTGCCAGCAACCTTGACATAAACCATAGCAGTCCACTGCATTTTGCTTCATCTGATGGAGATTGTTCTATCATCAAAGAGATCCTAACTCATTCACCACCAAGCGCAACATACCTGCAGGACAGCGAAGGTCTCTCCGCTTTGAGTGCCGCTGCAGTGATGGGCCATGTAGATGCCGTCCGCTTGTTGCTACAATTTTACCCTGCTTGCGCTGACATTCGTGATAACCAGGGCAGAAGCTTTCTGCATGCGGCAGCTATGAAAGGCCGCTCTTCAGTCGTGTTATATGTTATAAAGGACAGGGTGCTGGAACATCTTTTGAACACACAAGATAGGGAAGGGAATACGCCGCTCCATTTGGCTGTGGTTGCAGGGGAGCGCAAAGTTATCTCCAAGCTGTTATCTAGTGGTAAAGTGCATTCCCACATCATGAACGATGCCGAACGTACCCCCTTTGATCTCATCGAAAATTCGATGGGTTTCTACTCAATGGTAAGCACCAATATGTCTTTGTAAGCATTTTAAGATATGTATCTAGGGCTTATAGTTTAAAAAAATCTTCTATAAGTTCTGACTTAATTAATTGTACTGTGGAAAAAGGCAAATGCATATGGTCCATAGATATTGATGATGTGTCTACCAATATATGCAGGTGAGTCTAGTGGTGGTATTGTATGTCTCTGGAGCGCACTTCATGCCACAGAGGCAAGACCATATAGAGAAGTGGAATGGTCTGGACATAATGAAATGGAGAGAGACTACATCTAAAAATCTCTCAGTTGTTTCCACACTCGTGGCGACAGTCGCTTTCTCGGCTGCGTTCAATGTGCCCGGATCGTATGGATCAGATGGAAAGGTAAATCTAAGTGGGGACCGTTTGTACAACGCCTTCCTGGTCCTAGACACCATTGCCGTGACCACTTCTGTGATTGCAACGATGCTGCTGATATATGGAAGAGCTTCGCGGTCTCACGGCTCATGGCTTGGCTTTATGGTTTCACTGCACTTTCTTTGGCTGTCACTTAACAGCATGATGATAGGCTTCTTCACGGCCATGGTCGCGGTGATGACAGAGAAGAACCCAATGAGGATTGCATTAACTCAGGTGATGTACAATGGGTTGGACATCTTGATGTTGCTGCTTGCCAGCCTTGCAACACCTGGATCGCTTATAGGTGTCATGCGGTTTCTGGTTGGCAATTGCTTTGAAAGGCGGCGGCGTGCCAAGAGGCGTATAAGTCGGCAGTTTCCCTTCGTCGTCTTTTATGCACTAAATGTGGTTATGTTCATAGTCATAAATATGTTAACACTTACCGCATTTCAAACCACTAGCAGTCTGCCATAATAGGTTGAAAGATTATAAAAACGTTATGGGCATGATTGTACGCAACTGCTTACGTTTTAGTAATTACGAGAAAACATTTGTTTCTGTAGTAAACAAGCAATTTGTTCTTTTGACAGTAGAATTGCTACATATCCGTGTGGCATGTATGTATTATCTGAATTGAAGGTATTGCTTAACAAAGGACGTGGTTTTGGGCTTTGCTATGGTTCTCTTTCAGAGGGAGCTATATCTCTGTTTTGGTTGCCTGCACCACATGATATTTTTCAAGACCAGGATGTTTGTATGAAGCCAGATAATGCATTGAGCCAAACAGGTCCTCCGTTACAAATGTTCCATTGAGTGTTTGACATGCCTGAGTTTGGTACTGATGAGCAGGTCAAACATATAAACTCCGGACTGAACACGACTAGCGTTCGACAGGTCATATAGACAGCTTGCTACAGAAAAAATTATTGGCTGTTCAGTGTTCACATATATTGAAGTTGAAATATCAACAGTTCAGATCTGATGCCACTGGCATAGTTAACTGGATATAACAATCCAAGTCTAGCCGACAGACACAAACCACCACACACATCATTGGAAATCCAATAGCTTTTGATACCATAGATAGTTCAACACAGCATACATTAATTATCCAGTTTGCAGTTTAATTACAAAGTTGCACGTCATTCTTTAAGCAGCAGATCGATTTGCTTGCTACATGAAATCAGCTGTGGTTGGCATGAACAGATCTGATTCCTACTAGGTTGACGTATCTGTGAGCTCCTGCGGGCTAGAATGGCGACGACGTGGGACATGCTCCTTATCTTTAAATCGTACGTTTAGCGAGAGAAATAACCAAAACAACAAAAACAGTTAATGGTGGTCACCACCGGTCAAAGAATATACATCTTCTAGAAAAAGAGGAGCGCTTCGGTACGACCCCCCCCCCCCCCCCCCCCCCCCCCCACAAAAAACGTATAAAGGGCAGGGGGGTCATTTCACAACGCGTATGCATACCGCCCGACGTACGCCCGCCCCGCCCGCGTCGACGTACGGGGTGCATACCCGCCCGACGTACGCCCGCCCGCAGCCGTAGCCCGTCCGCGTGCGCCCGCCCGCTGCTGTAGGCCCGCACGTTTGTAAAAAACAAAAAAAAGACGTACGGGTCGGCCCGACGCCGCCGGCAGTCCAAACCCTAGGGTACGCGACCATCTGCCGCCGCCGCTTTCACCGGCGGTATCTTGCCGAGGGGGAGCCCTGACTGCCCCGCCGCCGGCAACGACGAGTCTTGACGCCCTTTCTGCGGCGAGAAGAACGCAGGTTCGTCTTCCACAAATCGATGTGGTCGCCGACACGGCTTCGTCGTCGTCGGGAGGCTCGGTTTCTCGAGCCTCCCGCCATGGTTTCTCGAGCCTCCCTAGGGTTAGCACGCGCACACGATTGTAAATGCACATTGACGATCGATCGATCCATCGACCGCGTGGTGCATGTACATCTACAGCGCAGTTGGCTGTCGCCTCCCCAGCCCAGGAGATATATTCATATTATGATCAGTGAATTGTTCATAGATTCGCAGAAATCTAGCCTAAACATTGGTTGCCCCCCTAGCCCATTTGCCCCTCCTAAAATGTGTTCCAAGCTCCGACACTGCCCTCACGTAATGATTATATTTGCGATTATGTTACGTGATTTTTGAATTGATGAAAGACTATATTTGCACGTGTACAGATGGATCGGGATAACGATTACGACGGAGATGATGGCGATAGCGAGGATGGCTCATTGTCATTCAATGAGGACGGACATGACGCGGAGAACTATTTGAGTTTGGATGAATCCTACAGTGGCAATGTAAGTATTTTACACGTTGGAAAAAACATGAAACACAAACAACCGTGGTGACACTGAAATGTAATTCTTTGTCTTTGTACAGCAAGGTGAGGATGATGACAATGAGGATATGGATATAGATGATTCATATGCTGAAAGTGGTAGCCAGGTACATATAAAATGACGGTACAGAATAACATAACAACCGCATCACCTCTTACATGTCTTTTTCTAAATGTGCATAGATGGATGTGGAAGGGTTCTATGAGCTGGACATATTCGATAATAACATGGACGAAAGCGATGTATATGCATCAAATGATGAGAGCTCGAGCAAAGTAAGTTATGAAAAATGTTTTTATATGAGAGTCGCGCATACAACAACTTACTGGCATGGGAGGTTCTATATTAATTGTTTTGCAGGGACATGATGGTGGCCCAAGCGGGAACAATGAGGATGCCATTGGTGATGAGTGTAATTTTGACATTGGCTACGATGAATACCAGCAAGAGTCACTGGACAGGCATTGGAAGGTGATGACCATGACGTTCAGGTCAGAAGAGGAGGCATACGATTTCTATAACGAGTTCGCGAAAAAACGTGGATTCAGCATTAGGAGGGACCAGCTGAAATACGCGAAGGGTGTTGACGCTCCTATGCGCTTGAGGAGGTTTCTGTGTTCGAGGGCTGGGAAACGACAGGCCAAGTTTTGTACAATGGAAGGGAGGAAGCGTAGGCTGAGACCGGAGAGTCGATGCTATTGCGAAGCCCATTGTACAGTGAAGCTTGATAGAGAGCGCTCAATTTGGTATGTCAGCAGTTTCAGCGACGATCATAGTCATATTCTTGCTAGACCGGATGAAGTTACCTATCTCCGGTCTCATAATCAGATAAAGGAATATCAGAAGCTCGAGATCTTAGCTATGGCAGGTGCTGGGATCAGAAAACATATTATTTTTGACAACTTCGTCAGTAGGTATGGCTCATATGCGAAGGCTGGTTTCGGGAGGAGGAAGCTTTATAACATGTGCTATAGAGAAAAAATGAAGTTGCTAGCAAAGGGTGATGCTGACACTGCGATTGGGATCATGATGACCAGAAAGGCAAGGGATCCAGACTTTTTCTTTGAGCACACTGTTGACGAGGAAGGCAGGCTCAAAAACCTGTTCTGGTGTGATTCTCAGTCACGTCGGGATTACCTTGACTTCGGTGATGTAACCGTATTCGACAGCACATATAAGATGAATAGGTATGGAATGCCATTCATACCTTTTGTTGGTCTAAACAACCATCGTTGCACCACTGTCTTCGGTTGTGCTTTGGTATCCGATGAGACCGAAGATACATATGTTTGGGTGCTGCAGACCTTCTTGAGAGCTCACTGTCAGAAAAAGCCCAGGTCTGTAATTACTGATGGAGACGCAGCCATGATAAGGGCCATCAGGAAGGTCCTTGCGGACATGTGGCATCGACTTTGTTCGTGGCATATCGAGAAGAACATGCAGAAACACCTTCATCACAAGTCCCTTAAAGAGTTCAGGTCTCTTATTTACTATGCTACCACACATGAAGTCTTTGAGCAGAGATGGGCAGCGTTCACAAGTAAATGGCAGTCGGAGAAAACTGAAACATGGTTGCGTAGGATGTATAGGAAGAAAAGGCTTTGGGCTGCGTCTTATCTGTCCGGTGGGTTCTTCCTTGGTATGCGGAGTAACCAGAGGAGCAAGAGTCTGAACTCGTGCCTTCATATGCATCTGGACTCCGGCATGACCATTGTTGACATGGTTGTGCATTACGAGAACTGTATAGTTCGGCTGCGTGAAAACGAGTCATACGACGACTGCAGGTCCACACAGACACTCCCAGTACCAGTACTCGATGAGTTTACACACATTGAGAAAGCCACAGCTCGTGACTTCACTGCGGCAAACTTTTACATCTTGCAGCAGGATATGAAGAAGGCAGAGGAGCTTCGTATCGTTGAGAGACTCAGAGGAGCCAACAGTCAGAGATTCATAGTGGCGTGGAAAAATGATAGCGAGCTCAGATTCAAAGTGGACTATACACCTGGTAACTCTGAAGAAACAGTGAAGTGCAGTTGCGAAAGTATGAATCGCAAAGGTCTCCCTTGCAAGCATATTTTATACGTTTTGACCAGGCTGGACTTACGAGATATACCCAAGTGCTTAGTACTCCGAAGATTCACGAAAAATGCTAGGGGTGGACTGCCCGTGAAGCGCACTAGTGATCTTTTTGCCTGGGGTTGGGCAGGTACTGAGCAGAGGAATAAGTACAGTGAGTTGACTATCCTGTCTGCAGAAGCATCTCATGTCGCCAGTAATAAACCATTCTTATTTGACAAGTTGAAGGCTGCTCTGGAGGTTGTAATAGCGAACAAGGACACTGACGAGAATGATTATGTGAGTCAGAATAGGGTTAGTGCTAATGATGCATTTCAGCCGAATGGAGATCATGTGTTGGTAGGTGATCCATTGAAAGTTTCTACCAAAGGTGCACGCAAGCAGAATGCCCAGGGTAAGGATGGGCCAGACGTCAGTAAGAACGGTAGACCAAAAGCTTTCGACGAGAAAAATGTACGCTTATGCGGTATATGCAGGACAAAAGGTCATTTTAAAAACAATTGTCCTGAAAATCCTAAGTATGTGTTATCGTTTATTTAATTTCTTTCCTGAAAACAATTATACACTTAAGCGTTTATAGATGGTTAACATATATTAATGTCTTTGTATGCAGGAACAAGGCATGACGAGGAAAGCACGGACAATGCATGAACTTTATGGATGGTTCAGAGTGAATTATATTGTTTCTGTTGATGTCAAAAGTAGCTATAACTTTATTTCTCTTCTTGTCAGAAATTGATACTGGAGTCACAATGAATTGTTTTCTTTCTGTTGTTGTCAGACATTGCTACAACTTTATTTATGTTCTTGTCGGAAATTGGTACTGGAGACTTATTTTAATATGTGTTTTGTGTGTAATATTGATGGCACTATAGCTTCTGTTATTTACGCTGTTATAAGTTGGTTATTGTGTGCTGTTATAAGTTAAAAAAAAAGTTAAAAAAAGTGCCCTCTATAAGCTTAAAAAAAGTGCCCGCCCAGGCCGCCGGCCGAGCCTTACTTCGCCAGTCACTATCCAGCCAGTTCAGGTGACTGTAACGGCGTTTCAGGTCTCGGGCCGGCGGCAACCGGGCCCCACAGGGCGGTTGAGTGAGCAAGCGACGGCAGTGTTAACAGGAGTTCGAAGCACTCGGGGGATCCGGGTTTATAAACCGGTCGACGTCTCCCTCGCTCGGCGAGGTGGGACTAAAGACTGCTAGGCGTTGTGCGCCGCGAGTTGGCAGTCGAGGCGGCCGCCACGGGCCGGCCCACTAGTGCTGTGGGCTCGACTGCCCGGCCGGTAAGAGGGTCGGGGCGACGCGCGGCGCGCCGGCCCTAATATGTTTTTTTTTTAATTTTCGGCGACTGTATGCATTTTAATACAGAATATTTGGAACAAAAAGACTCAATAAAAAAAAGAATATTTGGAACAAATAATTCACTGTCCATATGATATTGAAAATAAGTACCGTATGCATTTTAATAGTACAAACGTCCGATGCGAATTATTTTAAATCCGTATGTAAATGGTAAATAAAAAGTGCCTACACAATCTTGAAGCACACATTGTAAAATATTTAACTAAAATGAAAGCACACCTAGCACTGCTGCGTGCGATAGTTATTTCTTCTTCTTTTCCTTAAGACGAATAACTTTGTTCATCACATCCGTTAGCTTGTTCTTGGATGAGAAAATAATTGAAGATACCATTCGTTCTCTCGAATCATCGATTGATTCCTGAAATAAATACACACGCTTGTAATATGTACAAGTGGATATATTAACAAAGATGATTTTTGCAAAATAAAATTTACCGACCTGCGAAAAAAGCCCTCTGAACTTGTCACCGTCCCAATATTGAAAGCATTGAAGGAGGAAAAGGCCACATGAATTCCTGTTTTTCATAAATGAAAGTGCATTTTTTAGATCATGTTTTTCGGACAACACGCAAGTATACAATGTTTACACAGTACATGTATCTAGGTACTCACCCATCTTCTTGTTGGGGCATTTTGTATGGAACAATAGGCCATGCCGACACGTCGGGGAACGAAATAATTAAACTAGCATTTGCATCTTCGATATCTCCTGATAGTTGTTCTCTCTGTAAAAATAATCGAAACGACGGACAAACATTCACTACAAAAGGTAAACAAATGTTAGGCTCAGCAAAACTTACATGATAATGAAACTTACAAAATCCTCAATGAGTTTCGTAGTACATTCAGAAAGTTGTTCTTGTTCTCCCATCAACGAGTCAAGAACCTGAAACTCTTTCTTACATGTGTGCATGACAACCGTAATCCAGTGGTTGTTATTCTTGTTAAGAGGGAAATAAGCCTGCATGATAATTGAAACATGTTCATCAACCTTGGACCATGCATACGTTTGGCACGTATAACATTTTGCAGCTTGGAAAACTTACCTTTGGTTTCACAAAATATTCGGTCATGCATCTGTTCAAAGGTTCATTCACACGTGATTCGTAGTCATTTTTGTCGACCGACTTCGCTGGTCTGCCTAGAGTGGGGCGAGTGTGCAGAAGCCAGTGAGCCCTATGTGTTGGCACTAGATAACGATCGGCCACATATTTATCCGAAATGTACGACGCATAAGCGTCGATAACCTGAAATAAATGAACAACTATGATAGCGATACCGGTGATAAGTTACTACGAAACACAAATGCTGGTAGGTAAATTGCATACATCACCGGATAACCATTCATGGTTAAGTATCTGGCAAGCTCTTGCCGCAGATAGTCCACCGCCCATACCACTGTTGAAAATTTCATGGTTCTTATGTTTTGGTGACTTCTCGTACGCTCGGACGTACTGCACGGCGGCACGGACCAAATCCTCCACACTATTATCATTCTCAGGGCTTTTTTCATTAAATAGTTCTGCAAACCAAGTCACATAAGTCAGCGGCACATTGTCAAAAAACATGTCAGCGGCATGTGTAAAACATAGTTAACTTACTCGCTTTGGTGGCACGTCTCACACGCTTTTTCGGTTTGCTCTGTATGTAGGGAGATTTCTGGTATTTTGACATAGTCCTCCTTCGCTTCCTGAGAGTCTCCTCCTTCTTCTCTTCTGTACCGCTACAATCGTCTGACATGCCCTGTGACACTTCTTGCTCGTTTGCCTTCGCTGTAATTCTCGTCGATGAAAGTATTTCATCTGTCCTTAAAGATGATGCCTCATTTTTTTCCGACTCTTCCGGTAAATGTATAGGATCATCCTTGTCACCCTTATAGCTATTTAACTGAGGGGAAGTGCAATTGTATGGTTTACCTCCAAGGGAATTGAAATCAGAGTTCTCACCGCCCTTTCGGCCATCAGGTGTGTGCCTGTCATCGTACGGGAATTCTTTTTGAGGAAACTTGTTTTCAAACCTGCTTCCACTGTTCTCTCCAAACAAATTTTCCTCCTCCCCTTCAATGTTGCCGGGTTTGTATCGCACACCAGTTTGATTCATTTTCTCTATCAATCTCTGCAACATAACAAAGTTATAATGTAAGTATTTTGGCAGTAACTTCGTGATTACTAAACTATCAAAATGCTACCTGTGTGCATAACTCAGGAAGACGAACAATTTCCTTGCGAATGTCCTTTATGTCTTTCATGATCCGGTCCATAAAAGGCTTGAGGTTCTCAGGAACCTCCAAGGAAGTATCCACTTTCCTCCGTCCCGTAACGGACGACTTTCTGCTACTAGGTTTTTTATTACTATCCGCATGCTGTTCCGCAACTTTTTTCATTCTATAGTCGTTCGTAATGCAGTCATCGATCTGCACCATGAATTTTTGATGCAATTATAAGTACTTCAGTAAATGAATGCATGATGCAATTACATATGAACTAAAAATAAATTAGTACCGTCCCATGACCACGACCATTGTCATCGTCGTACTTGTCTCTTCTCTCTGCACGCGATTCCGTCCAGTTTTTCATCAGGGGGCTCAACAGCGATAAAGGATCATATTTGGGTCCGGTGGTCGGCTCCACCTTCTCCCAGTATAAGTACTGCATACAAATGACACAATTTACGTAACTAACAAGAATTGACGAAGAGTACATATCATTAAATAGCACAATTAATAATATGAAAAGTACCTGTATTAGGGATAGATTGCCAGCTGGCCACTTCCTAACACGGCCGTCTTGCAGAGCCTTACCGATCTCCATCAAACACGTTCGCAACGTGAACGTGTTCCAGTTAAACTTGCTGATGAGCTTCACATCATGCACCAACGCGTAGTACTCCTTCGGGACATAAACATCGGACATAGGTGCAATAACAGTCCCAAGCAAAACTAGAACCGCCATCCGGAGAAACTCATCGTCCGCAGCTTTGTTCCTCACAATTTTTTGGATCAAATCGTCTATCATAATGTTACCGTTTTTTTTTTGTTCACATACTGAATTGGTATTTTCTTCACTGCTTTTTGTCCTTCCATACTAAGAACACCAAAACGTCAACACCTTCATTTTCTAATCCAAATATACTGTACACGTCATCGGGACGTAGTGAAATTAGACCTTTACTTCCGGCTGCTTCTTGTATCATAAATTTTTTACTATTCGGATTATAGCCTTTTATCATGAAATGCAGCAAGAAATCTCTCATTTTTATCGGCGGAATCAACAACATTTCTTGCAACGTTGTTTCGTAAAACCTAAATCGCTGAGAACTTGTAAATCTTTCTGCGAGGCTGACCCACTTCTCTATTGAACATGGGATCACACCGTTAATGTCCATACTGCATATAAATTTTTTATTGTCACGTTCAGTTGTACAATTAGGCTACATCTACCACAAAAAATACAAACATCCTTCGAGATGAAAATCACCTGGGCGATGCAGGGCGGCTACAGGTTGTGGGAGGACGCGACGGATCTCGGGGGACACGCGGCGTGGATGTGATGTGGGCGACAGACGGCGTGGCCGCGACTGCAGGGTCGTCGAGGGGCCGCGACCAACGGTCAACGTGGTCCGTCGCATGACCGGGCGGGTGGCGGCGTCGGCGGGGCGGGGGGGGGGGGTGTCGTGTTGCGCGAGCGACGGTCAACGGGGGGCGCCGCACGACGTGTGGGCGAGTGACGACGTAGGGTTCGTCCGACGCGTGTGCGGGCGGTACAGGCCGATCAACAAACAGACGGACGTGGCCCGTCGTGGCGTGCCGCGTCGGTCGGCCCACTAACCCGACGCAGTCAACCAATGCAGTCGACGCGATCGACGGGCGACGTCGGTTAGTCCCACCTCGCGACGCCAAGAGGTCGTTGACCATCTTAAATACCTTTATTACTCAAGTACGACAAGCATCGGTCTTCATTGAACTCTATGTGGAGGATCTCGAATGGCACTAGGAGTCTTCTCCTGTTCCGAACTAGCGAAGATTCCTACTGACATTTGAGATTCTACACAAAAAGATCATTGATGTCCGATGTCTTTTTATTTCTGTTTTTAACTTGCACACAGCTTTCTCACACAATATATAAAGTTCGGGTCCGCCAGAGTGGAGAGTCTGCACACGTTTTATTTCCGACTCCACGGTACGGGACCAAATTTTTTTCGCGCGTTCGACTGACCATTTGAAGCATGCACGCCAATGTTAAGTGATTATCAACACTTTATACGTTTCCTACGGTATGGGCGGAAGGGACCCTAAAACACTGCCCGGACGTGACGCAACGTGCGTTCGGTGTCGGATTTCGTTCATTTTTGGCATGGGGTACCGGGGTGGGTCCCCACACGCGCTGCCAAAAGTTGGGTACATTCCGTGATTGCGCTCAGGTACTTCATGTGGAACGCAGGGGTTTCGGTAAGGGCGGAACGGATCCCCGGATGCATGTCTCCTCTTCGCATCCGTCAAACGGGCTCAGATTTTTTTCACGGGCTACAATGACCATGGCAACCATGCATGCCAAATTTTGTCGCCTTTCGACACTGTATGCATTTTCTACGATTTTACGAGCCAAAAAGCCCTAAAATAGTCCCCGGACGTGACGCAACGTGCGTTCGGTGTCGGATTTCGTTCATTTTTGGCGTTGGGTACCGGGGTGGGTCCCCACATGCGCTGCCAAAAGTTGAGTACATTCCGTGATTGCGCTCAGGTACTTCATGTGGAACGCAGGGGTTTCGGTAAGGGCAGAACGGATCCCCGGATGCATGTCTCCTCTTCGCATCCGTCAAACGGGCTCAGATTTTTTTCACGGGCTACAATGACCATGGCAACCATGCATGCCAAATTTTGTCGCCTTTCGACACTGTATGCATTTTCTACGATTTTCCGAGCCAAAAAGCCCTAAACTAGACCCCGGACGTGATGCAACGTGCGTTCGGTGTCGGATTTCGTTCATTTTTGGCGTGGGGTACCGGGGTGGGGACCCACACGCGCTGGCAAAAGTTGGGTACATTCCGTGAATGCGCTCAGGTACTTCATGTGCAAGGCAGGGGTTTCGGTATGGGCGGAAGGGATCCTCGGATGCATGTCTCTTCTTCGCATCCGTCAAACGGGCTCAGATTTTTTTCACGGGCTAGAATGACCATGGCAAGCATGCATGCCAAAATTTGTCGCATTTCGACACTGTATGCATTTTCTACGATTTTCCGGGCCGAAAAACCCTAAAATAGTGCCCAGATGTGACGCAACGTGCGTTCGGTGTCAGATTTCGTTCATTTTTGGCGTGGGGTACCGGGGTGGGGTCCCACACGCGCTGGTAAAAGTTGGGTACATTCCGTGAATGCGCTCAGGTACTTCATGTGCAAGGCAGGGGTTTCGGTATGGGCGGAAGGGATCCTCGGATGCATGTCTCTTCTTCGCATCCGTCAAACAGGCTCAGATTTTTTCCATGGGCTAGAATGACCATGGCAAGCATGCATGCCAAAATTTGCCGCATTTCGACACTGTATGCATTTTCTACGATTTTCCGGGCCGAAAAACCCTAAAACACTGCCCGGACGTGACGCAACGTGCGTTCGGTGTCCGAAAGCGTTGAAACTTTGCGTGGGGCATCAGGATGGGCGTTCACACACGCATGCAAAAGTTGGGTACATTCCGTGAATGTGCTCAGGTACTTCATGTGGTAGGCACGGGTTTCGGTATGGACGCAACTGTGCCTGCGATGCAAGCCTCTTTCTCACTTTCATCGAAAGGGCCCAAATTTTTTTCACGCGTTAGAGTGACCATGGGAAGCATGCACGCCAATTTTCGGTGATTTTCGACACTGTATGCATTTCCTACGATTTTCCCGGCCGAAAAACCCTAAAACACTGCCCGGACGTGACGCAACGTGCGTTCGGTGTCCGAATGCGTTGAAACTTTGCGTGGGGCACTGGGATGGGCATGCCCACCTTCTGGCAAAATTTGGTGTTGATCTGAAGATGACCGAAATTTGACCTATTACCGCGGAGCCCGTTCGGGTAGGAGTAAAGGGTCCGTCCGGAAGGACTTTATTTCGACATCCTTCAAATGGACCCAAATTTTTTATATGACCTTGTATCCACATGAGAAGCATGCATGCCAATTTTCAATGTATTTTGAGACTGTATGCATTTTCTACGGTTTTCCCTGCCGAAAAACCCTAAAACACTGCTCGGACGTGACGCAACATGCGTTCGGTGTCCGAATGCGTTGAAACTTTGCGTGGGGCACTGGGATGGGCATGCCCACCTGCTGGCAAAATTTGGTGTTGATCTGAAGATGACCAAAATTTGACCTATTACAGCGGAGGCCGTTCGGGTAGGAGCAAAGGGTCCGTCGGAACGACGTTTTTTTCGACATTCTTCAAATGAGCCCAAATTTTTTATATCACCTTGTATCCACATGAGAAGCATTCAAACATAACGATATTTCATTCAACCTTACGACAAACGATTCATCTTACATTCGACAAACGATTCATCTTACATTCGAACATAACGAAATTTAATTAAATATAACCCTAATCTAAACCTAATCTACTCGTCGTCGGAGTCGGCGAGGTTGAGGACCTCGCCCGCACCGCCGTTGCCCGCGTCGCCGTCACCGCCGTCGTCGTCACTGCTCTGGACGGCGGCGTCCCAGTCGATGCCATCGTCTTCCTCCATCGCAGGCGCCTCCGCCGCCGCCATAGCCGCCGCGGCGTCCAACGCCGCCTGGAGATCGGCGGCCTCCCTCGCCGCCGCCGCCGCCTCCGCCCGCGACGCCCGCAAGGCGACGAGGTAGCCGGGGCTGTCGTCGGGGTCGCCGTCCTCGCGCAGCGCGGCTAGCTCCGCCGGGATCTCGACGGAGGGAGGGACGGGGGGTCCGGCGGGCGTGGGTGCCGGAGAGCGGGAGGGACGGGGGGCGGCGGGAAGGCCGGAGTGCGACGGCGGGAGGGGCGCGGGGCAGACGACGAGCCGCCCGTCGCCCGCCGGAGCTCGCCGATGACCGTCCAGTAGTCTTTGCCGTCCCAATAACGGTGACGGCCGGCGGCGTTCCAACGACCGCCGTGGTGGCGGCAGAGCTCCTCCGGCGTCGCGCCTCCCCCCTCGTCGGGTAGCCATCGGCGGTGATGTGGAACTCGTGCGGTAGACGGCAGCCCGGCGGCACCATTAGCCCGAAACGGAGGAGCTCCTCCGTCTCCGGCGTGCCGAGGCTCGACGGCAACGAGCCGCCCCTCGGAGGGCCGCCGCTTCCGCTGCTGCCGGACGCCATGGTCGCCGTCGAGAGAGAGAAGAGAAGGGCGTCGGGGTGGAGGAGGGCGTTGGGGGAGATCTCGGGTGGATGGAGACTGAGGGGGGCGGCCGACGGGGGACGTTTTTTTACAGGACGGAGGGCGGCGGGGTAGGTGGGCGGGTGACGCGCCGGAGTAACGACGGCCATTAATGCCGCATCGGGAGACGGCGGGCCTCGGGAGACGACGGCGGACGCCTCGGGAACCGTCGCCTTGACCGACGCCATGCGGGCCGCACGACGCGTCGCGTCTTTTTTTTTTTTTTTTTTTGACCGCGTATTTGACCGTCGGGCGCAGACGCGACGGGCCGTACGGCGTCGCGTGTACGGGCCCGTTGAACGTACAGCACCCCGGCGCGTGTACAGCCCCGTCGCGCGCGGGCGGCGGCTTTTCTGTGAGAGGACGATCCTGCCCTTTTTAATGAAGGGGTACGGAGTGATCTCAGCCGTTGATGTGTTTAGGGGGGTTGTACCGAAGAAGAAGTGCTAGAAAAATCCTCTAACCAGTATATACAATTGCTTGAAGGTCTGATCTGCGCATAGATACTTCATTTTGGAAATGTACCGCAGATGTACGCAATTTTTCCACCAGCCAATCTCATCATATATTGTACTTGTACTTGTACGTGTGCACATAACAAAATGAATACCCCTTTCAGTACCTCTCAATTTTACATGTATTTCCTTTTATTTGGAGATACCCCTTATTTATAGCATATACTTTTTCTTGTTTGAGATACTTCATATATTTTTTTTTTGATTTGAAGAAATATTCCTACTACATACTCCATTTTTTATGAAATACCATATACTTCATACTACTTGTTTTTTTCCTGAGATCATACTACCTTTTTTTTTTGACACTCGGAGATCATACTACTTGTTTTAATACTCCATACTACCTTTTTCATATATATACTCCGTACTACCTTTTTACATATATACTCCATACGACCTTTCTTTAAAACTTAACAACGTATCTGCAGTTCCACACTGTATTTTGGTTTATATAAAATATATAGATGGGCATTTCTTTTTCCAAAAAGTTGTATATACTACCAGAAAGTTGTAACATATATACTAACCGTCTAAAATAATACTGCACACTGCGACACTCCAGAATTTTTTTGTTTATATTGTACGGTACCACAGTCTATCATAGATACTACATACACCATTCTGCAATAAACAGTATATATACTTCATATTGCAAGATGTACATACTTCATACTCCAGTAAAAAGCATATATACTCCATATTCTTAGAACTACATATACTCCATACTCTAATTGATTCTTCATACTACAGTCAAAATTACATATGTACATACTCCATACTTTATACTGTAGTTAGTTCTCCATACTCCAATTAAGATTGAATATGTACACTAAGATATAGAGCGGTGCGTGGGCAGAGAGTTTGGGAAGAGCAAGTCGCCGGCCGGTGCATACAATTACTTAGCCAGCCTAGAAAGTAGCAGGTTGTTGCACCCGTACACATTATCTAGGTGATTAATCAATTAATTAAATAGCTAGTTAGTTACCCTATTGGATCTTCTCATCATATCCGCTAACCCGATTGTGTTGTTGCTACGGTGGTTGATGGGACACGTGGAAGACATACAATTAGGGGGTAACTACACCTCGTAGAAGATAAAATTTGTATATATATATTATAAAAAACACAAACCGTCGTCATAACGATCCTTTTCGTACATAAGGACACCTTCGAATTCTTATCTGCAAAACATCAAGCAGCTAATTGTTTAACATTACATTCACCTTTTGACCTTGCCACATTTTATAAAATATATATTTAATGACGATCAAGCTTTACCGCCAAACTTTCATCTTCTTTTTCTCACAAGAGAAGCCAGGTGCAATGCAATACAAATGGGAGTTTTACAAGTTGCCGTCCAAATTGAGCTCATCCGGAGGTAGCTAGCTAGCAAAGCAAGCAGAGCTGCAGATTGAGAGGAATCGGATAGCCTCCAGGACACAAGAAATATCGGATTTGACAATGAAAGCGACACATATATGCAGTACAAATCCAAAGTAGGAGGAGCTAGCCCCTGTCCTGTCCCTCTTTAAATAGGCAGTAAGTATCAAGCAAGCTAGCTGCCCACGAAAACAGTTGGATCAAAGGCCAACAAATATCTATCTTGTGATTCAGTTTAGGGAGTTTTGTGCAAGCAGCAAGCAGGAGGAAATTAAATTATACATTGCTTTATGATTACAAACAGTTTGCAGTACAGTCCAACCATATGAGCACTAGCTGCGAGTTTGCGACTGCAGTGTCATGTCAGCTTTTGTGAGGATTTATATGTAGTTGCCAAAACTGGCAAGTCTAGTTGGCAAATTAATGTCAGCTACCTTTGTCATCTTGCACTTCTAGCAACATCCAAACAAACAAAGCAAAATGGTAGTACATATCAGAAGTACACAACAAGGACAGGCGAGTGACAATGAAAGCAACTTCAATGTCATGTCAGGTTGAGGAGTTATATGTAGGTAGTTGCAAGAACTCGTAATTAATTAAATCTATTCGGCAAGGTGTTGAAGACTCTAATCTGAATTAAGGTAGGTGATAGTGACATTCCAAGCTCATCTAGCTCGCATGCACAACTTAAGGTGGTAGCAACATATACTAGTAGTAGTAGTTCCAAGGATTTATTTTTTAAGAAAAACCAAAACTATGATTTTAAAATAAACATTTGCACTTCTATTACCCTGTCGTTGACGACGGTAACGGAATGGGACTAATCGGTGCCAGCCGCAACAATCAGGGGTTGTCGTTACTGCTCGCAATGATAACCCCCTGTCGCTGCTACCGGCAGCGACTGGTCTCCGCTGGCCCACAATTTCACGTAAGAGCGCCCACGACGGTAGCATGCCGTTGCCGCTAACAACGACCGCGGCATGTCGTTGGCTCAGTAGCCGACAAGCTGTTCCCATCGTTTCTCTCCTAAATAACGTTTTCCCGCCAGTTCTCTAACGCCCTGTTGTCCCGCCATTTCTTTCCCGCCCTATTTTCCCGACACTTCTCTTCCGCCTATTTTTCTCGCCACTTTTCTCCTCCCATCCCCATCCTATAAAATCCTCCTCACACATTAGTTGTATTTCATTGATGTTTTATGTCTAAGCTTAGATATGTCTGCTGATGCTCCAGCTCGTGTTTTTAGTCCCATGATGAGCTAGAGGGTTTTGAAATGTGTGGTGCATATGGAAAGGGTTAGGATAGGCGGTGGTTCCTGGAGTTCCTTTCAATGAAATATTGAGGAAAGAGAGCCACCTAATCGAGTTGGGTAAGCTTTTAGTCCAATTTGGTCTCCCTGAAAGGAACTCGGAGGAAATACAGGTTGAACTTCTGACGTTTCGTGAAAGGTGGAACTGGGTGCTTGCACTGAAAGAACTTCCTGGGGCACAATTCTATCAGTTATCCTGGGAAATAAGGCTCCCACTGCAAGTACATGCCAAGCACATTAAGGTAATGGCTATGCCTAATTTCGTCCACTTAGTAGGGAGTATCATAGTCAGAGTTTTTCATCTTGTCAATAGTTGTTAAGTGTAGGAACACCCTAAGGATGTAGAGTTTCTGAACAAAGAAATCTATAACTATGTGTATATGCAGTCACTATGGGGAACAACTCTCGATTGACGATGTAAGGGTGTTGTATCATCTAAGGGTCCAATATCATTGAAGTGTGGTTCATCATCGAAGGGTGGTACATCAGGTATGAGTGATGCACCAAAATGGTACGACCGTGGGCGTGATCAATATGATTGTATGGATGACTACTTTGTGGAGGGGCAACTAGTGCATGTCACTGATACGTCTCAAACGTATCTATAATTTTTGTTTGATTCATGATACTATATTATCATTTACACATGCTTTGGGCTTATTTTTTTATCAGTTTTATTGGACTAACATATTAATCAAGTCTCCAGTGCCAGTTCCTGTTTTCTGCTGTTTTTGGAATTTCAGGAAATCATCATACAAAAAGTCTCCAAAAAAATAAAAGAAAAATCGGAGTGGTGTTTTCTCATCGAAAGAAGACCAGGGGACCAAGGCCCAACACCTGGAGAGGCCCACAGTGCTTAGACCCGCCACCCTTTAGGCACCCTCCTTACAGGGGCACCTGAGGCTCGGGTGCCTCCGATGCCCGATGGTATATAAATACTCCAAAACCCTACCCCAAATTATGACGGGTTTTTTACGCCACCGCCACTCCCTCTTCCTAGAAGATCTTCGTTTTTGCCCTGATCTGGCACTCTGCCGGAGGGGGGGACTTTCATCTTCAACCTCTACATCAACCCTTGTTGCTTCCATGGCGATCCAGGAGTAGTCCACCTTCGAGGCTGAGGCTTTGTGGTAGTAGCTATGTGTCATGTATCTCTCTTTCTTAATCTTATGAATTGCCACCATGATTATGATCTTGGGCATTGATGATTAGTTGAATTGTATGATGTACCTCTTGTGATGAGTACATTTATGGATCGAATCATGTTCATGCTATATTTTTGAACTTTGGGAGTCAATGAGCTGACATGATGCATATCTAGTATAATCCCTGGAGACACCCGAGGTGACATTGGGGTGACTCATTAGACAAAGATTAGAATGATAAAGATCATATGGTGTTGTCGTAGTATAATTTCTGGGGTTGCCTGAGGTGACATTAGGGTGGCTCAATAGATTAAGATTAGAAAGACAACTTTGAGGTGGTTGGCTATTTGTGCACCTACGAGATCTCTTCCGGAATTGATCCAATAAAAAGGAACTTTGTGAGGTTATATCATGTATTTTAATGAAGTTATCATGTTGGGAGTTGACACTAGTGAACCTACGCATCCTAGGCCTTGTTTCAAACCATTGCAGCCTCGTTTTCAGTCAAGTTTACATATTTTAACCTTGCTGTTTTTAATTATTCAAGAAATACAAAAATATTTGTACCATCTATATTATCTAGCTATCATCCAATTTATTAATCTCTTCGCCGAACTAGTGCACATATACAATTGAACTGTATTAGATGTGTTCGGAAGACAAGAGATTTCTTGTGTCTTATTGCAGGGTTACTTGAGAGGAGAATACATTTATCCTATACCTCCCACAGATTAATAAACCTTAGGCAATTCACTTGAGGGAAATTTGCTACTGTCTTACAAAACTCTGCGCTTAGAGGCCGAACAGAGTCTACAAGAGTAGAACTGTGTAGTAGACATTAGTCACATTCGGACCAAATCGTATAGATCTACTTGGGAATGATGTTGATGAGAATAATGATGATGACCTCATGTAGTGTTTCTTCGCCAATGCAGTAGCATTGTGTTGTATATTAATTTGAGCTGTAGTATTATAATTTCAGCATTCGGATGTATCTTAATTTCAGCTGTAGTATGTCGTAATGTATCTTATATTTTGGTAATCGTAATAAATTTTAGTTGAGTTATGGAAAATTTCAGAATAGTTAGGAAGTCATGAAATAAAAGTCAGATGCATAGATAAGAGTCTTGATAGAAAGATAGAAGTCTTCATACATAGACAAAAGTCTAATACTAACATAGATAGAAGTATGTCCCATACATAGATAAAAGTATCACTCTACTCTATGAAGACGGGTCCGTGGTCTCTGCCGATGACCGAAAGGTGAGAGGCGGTCCCGCGGATGCGGCTGACGGAGACCTTGATCGTACACGGGGTCATCAACCTCTGGCTGTGTCTCCTGCATGGGCGGCGGTGGCAGAGTCCGAAGTACGTGCAGAAACCCTGAACTTGTGATTTGAATTTTGAAAAAAATGGAATATTATTTGAATTTTGAGAAAAAATGGAATATGATTTTAATTTTGAGAATAACTGGAATATGATTAGCGAAGTCTTGTGATCGGCCATCCAGATGTACGTTCAACCATTTTGTTGATGATTAGCCGAGGACTTGTGCTTGGCCATTCGAGCCGTCCATCCTTTCGACCATTTTGTTGAGGATTAGCGAGTACTTGTTGATGTGACGGCGGCCCGATCTTTCGATGAGAGTGGGGATAACTATCGATTTGGTGGATTTTGACCTTGACGATCTGGCTATACCGTACCCGACAATACGCCTCGACAATCGCTAAACCAATCTCCAATGGTTATTGACCTTGCCGTAGGCACGATCAACCTGAACAACGAAGTTCGAGTTCCTGCAAGCAACCGAAGAACCGGCAAGAACTATGATCATGCAATCTGAATTGCGAATATATATTAAGCACGAGATAAAAATGGGGTTCCACTGTGAATCTCACAAGGCGGTAGTCCTACACGTCTCGTAGATGCAAATTGTAGCAATGGCTAGACAATACAATAAAACCCAAGTCTAAACCTAACATAAGCTAACTATTTATTACGTCTGTCCGCCGCCTATCTGTTTGTGCTGCGCGTCGATGAGTCCTGGTCCATGACGCCTACTCCTCCGTCTTTCCTTCTGCACTTGAGCACGTAGCATGCAACAAGGCTGGTTCGGCTGGGAACACACATGCAAGTGCTACTGCTTGTGGATTTGAACACGCATCTCCATCTTCCATCTCTAAATGAATCTCTCTCATTGAGTCTTTATTTATGATGGTTTAATTTTTGTGTATGCGTACACATATATTTTTGGTCTCCAGCTCGCATCTTGACACGTGGCTTGTATAGCTCGCTGTTAATTCTGCACAACATAAAAGGTTGTGTCGTATTTCTATTCGGAGCAATAAAATAACAATTCATATAATTATTAATAGAAACCACCTGATATTTGCATATGTGGACAATATTTTTGGTCGTATCTATAGATGCCATGTCCACATCATCCTCCCTTTCTTGAAAACAAAGCCGTCCTCGGCTTTGGATAATCTGAAAATGGACTAACCAAAAAGACAAGGTGTATAGGTGTATACGTGGTATATGTACAAGTCATCCATTGGAATTTCTCTCCATTGTTGCACTATTAATGTCTTGATACATGTGTAATTAGCATATCTCATGAGATGACAGTCCAAAGAATTATCACAACAAATATGCCAACGTGAAGTATTACAACTTAGTTTGCACATATAAGTGACACATAAATTTATGCCATCCAATTTGTATTTATCATCATTAAATCATCCCAACATAGGTATACAACTATTAGGAAGATCCAAATTAGCATGTGTAGATAAGCAATCATGCAACATGCTATTCGAAATGTAATCAACAACGATGTTGGAGGTCATATTAAAATGATCAAGCATTGGCATATTAATATTTTCTTTGAAGCTAGTAAGATCATCACATGTAATGCAAATTCTATGCACCAAAAATTCATTGTCTATGCAGTCCTCACCAATCAAGTTGAAAGTAAGATTAGGCGCATAAACACTTTTAAGAGAACGCAAACATGTGATTTCAGCTATTTTAGTTCTCGCATGTGACAAACGCATAGGTGGATCCATCAAAATAGAATACAAAGAATTAGCATGAGAAATTCTAGCTAATACTTCATCATGTTTAACCAATTGTATGTGATCCAAACCAGTTTGAACAATCAAGTCACATGGGTCAATTTTAGTTGCCTTTAACTCAGTCAGTGCACCCAAATCAATGAGGGAATCAGATTCAACAATAGGTGCACTCAAAACAGTAAATATTTTAGTCGTTGGATCACACGGTGAACTCAAATCAGCAAGATAATCATCTAAAACTGGTGGTGTGATCAAATCTTTGGCAATTGCACTTGTCTCAACACATGGTGTATCTAAACCAACAAGCCAATCATCAATTGTATGTGTAGTAAGAAAATCATTACCATTATTATTGCCTTCTACTTCTGGCTCGTTTGAAGTAAGGACGGTCGGTGGTGACACCTCATAAGCTCCAAGTGTCGCAATCATAGTTGGCGTAGCAACGGGAGAAGTAACCTTCTTTGATGGGGATTCCATCGCACACTTGTTCGTCGTGCATACATGTCTTCTTATTTTCTGTTCAGCTTTACAAGCAAGACAAAACAAATGGTCGACAGAATACAATTCTTCATGCATTATTATGTCTTGTATATCATGATTTAAACCTCTCCAAAATCTATTCAGAAGATCTTCTTCACATTCTTCTAAGCCACAACGAAACAAAGCAGTACACAAATTATCATAATATTCTTCAACAGTGTTATTGCCTTGTGCTAAACGTTGCAATTTTCTAAGTAAATCACTAGCATGGTATGAAGGAACAAATCGGTTTCGCATAACAAGTTTTAAAACTTTCCAAGTAGTAGGTCTATTATAAATATTTTCCCGGCAATAATTTCTCCACCAAACTGAAGCAAAACCGAAAAAACTTTTAGTGACATCATTTATTTTCCTATGCTCGGAAAAATCATGGCTACCAAAGATTTCTTCTACCTCCATCTCCCAATCAATATACGAATCGGGGTCATATTTACCCTCGAATTGTGGCAAAGAGATAACTTGATCATGTGCGCTTCTACCTTGATATACATCTTGTAGCGGTCGTCGTAGATTCTGTGGTGGGATGTAATGACTCGTATCAACATATGGCAAGTCTTCTCCCACAACAGACGTAGCCCAAGTATTGGTTACTCTAGAATCTTCCATGGTTAGTACCAAACAAGAACAAAATCACAAGTATAATGTTCCTATAGTACTACTCGGAGGTGGTGAAAAATGTCTCTCAACTCTCTAGCAATTATCAAGCTCTTACCAGTTCTTACCGCGCTGCAGTGGTTGTCGGCCTTTGGTGCGGTCAAAAGTTATAAAAAATTGGATATAGCGATTACCAAGTGACCGAACAAGGTACAATATAGGAAGGGGATCTTGGATAAGGTATCCTCAACTCACAATATCAGTGGCACAATTGAGCAAAAAATAATGCAAATTGAATAATTGCTCAAACTCCTAACTAGTGCTGGCAGTCGACTAGTAAGAGATAAAATAATCTAAGCCCAGATACTGAATCAAGTGAGGGAAACCGATGAAACTATAATATCTCTAAATAGCTAAATATAAGTGAGGTACACGTCTGTATAATAAAGCTCGAAAATAGATGATAAATGGTGCAGTGTCAAGCGCCGAGCAACAGAAGAATGTCCTGGATGGCAAACAGCCCAAAGCAGACGCTAGCCGGCCTGAATTTTGCAACTTTTTTTTCCCTTTTTTTTCTTGTCTTTTTTTTTTTTTTGCTTCACTTTTTTTTTAAACAGGCCGGTTACTAGCAGATGAAACGTACCAAAGCTAGAGCTAACAAAGATTTTTTTTTATCTTTCTTTCCAAGCCGGTTACTAGCAGGAGTCTCGTACACCAAGATAAAGCTAAGAGAAACTGATGGATAGTGTTGGAACTTGTGCTAATTGAGCTGAGCTGCATGCAAAAGCTAACAATGGCGCTGGATGACAAACACTGGTACGCTGGATGTGTGGTGTATAGCGTGCGGAGGCAGACACAAACGGGGAGATGTCTGGCCGAAACGCAAAGCCCGCTGGATGGGAAACACGCGCAGCGTCAGACACGGATGGCCGTGTGTCTGGTCGTTCGCGTAACCTGCCTGCGTGCGGTAATATGGAAAGCGATCTAATCAAGGCCTGATAAATAAGCAGAGAAACATAAAGGCGTCTAGAATCAACAAAAATTGGAAAGAACCAATCGCAATCCCTCTCTTTTTGGAATTTTCTTCAGATTGAGAACTAGCGTTGCGGTAGAGATTATGTGGGTGGACAAAAACAGGTTGATCTAGTAGATAATTTGTCGCCGACTAATCTAAACCAGCACTAAATATAGGATGAATGCAACCAAAAATTCAACTAAGCAAATACTAGATGCAAAAATTGCTAAAGGCTAAAAAGGTAGGCGTAATGGATGAACTAATCTACTTTTTTTTTTGGCTTTTCGTGGGTGGTATGAAAGAAAAATACTAATCTAATAAAACTGTAAATCTCTCACCGATGAACCTGAAAACTGATACCACTTGATGTGACGGCGGCCCGATCTTTCGATGAGAGTGGGGATAACTATCGATTTGGTGGATTTTGACCTTGACGATCCGGCTATACCGTACCCGACGATACGCCTCGACAATCGCTAAACCAATCTCCAATGGTTATTGACCTTGCCGTAGGCACGATCAACCTGAACAACGAGGTTCGAGTTCCTGCAAGCAACCGAAGAACCGGCAAGAACTATGATCATGCAATCTGAATTGCGAATATATATTAAGCACGAGATAAAAGTGGGGTTCTACTGTGGATCTGACAAGGCGGTAGTTCTACACGTCTCGTAGATGCAAATTGTAGCAATGGGACAATACAATAAAACCCAAGTCTAAACCTAACATAAGCTAACTATTTATTACGTCTGTCCGCCGCCTGTCTGTTGGTGCTGCGCGTCGATGAGTCCTGGACTGATACGAATTAAAGGAAATAATGATCATTGGGAGCCGGCCCACATGTAGATAATTCCTTCTTTAACTGATGTAGTGGGCTGGTGCGTACGTGGCCTTCTCTGGTCCATGAGGCCTACTCCTCCGTCTTTCCTTCTGCACTTGAGCACGTAGCATGCAACAAGGCTGGTCCGGCTGGGAACACACATGCAAGTGCTACTGCTTGTGGATTTGAACACGCATCTCCATCTTCCATCTCTAAATGAATCTCTCTCATTGAGTCTTTATTTATGATGGTTTAATTTTTGTGTATGGGTACACATATATTTTTGGTCTCCAGCTCGCATCTTGACACGTGGCTTGTATAGCTCTCTGTTAATTCTGCACAACATAAAAGGTTGTGTCGTATTTCTATTCGGAGCAATAAAATAACAATTCATATAATTATTAATAGAAATCACCTGATATTTGCATATGTGGACATTATTTTTGGTCGTATCTATAGATGCCATGTCCACATCACTTGTGATCGGCCATCGAGCCGTGCTTGTGGTACCGGTCATCGAGCCGAGGCAACATGTTTGTTGCTCTATCAATGTTTATTTTCTTCGACACTCGATCATAGATATTTTAGCAAAGGTCATGCCGGAATTTTCTCTTTTTATTATGATTTTAATTAATTTGGTTTAGTTCAAAAATGGCCATTATGCTTTATTAGGGTCCTTGTCATTTAATATGATTTTAGTTATTTTTATTTAGTTTAAAAATAGCTATTATGCTTTTCTTAGGGTTCTTGTGATTTATTATGATTTTAATTCTTTCGATTTTGTTAAAATAATGGCCGCAAGAACTCCCTCTTCGTCGCCGATCCAGGTAGATGACTCGACAGCTTCTCGAGATATGGAGGGGGCCGTTGGAAGCTGCCCGGGATCTGGCCCTCGAATTAATCTCTCGGGGGGCCGCCATCGTGGACAAGCCTACTGCCAGGGAGAGCAACGAGCACGACTCGTCCGACGATGAGTCCGATGAGGAGTCTCACTCTACAGGGTCCGGTCATGAAGAAGAGCAAGCGGTAGAGGCTGCACCTAAGACAAAAAAAGGCGCGCAAGCCTAGGAAACTAAACGAGTTGGCTAACGAGACGCTCATACTCACTCAAGTCGACGGCCGAGGTCTTCCTGCCAGTCCATTAAAGGCTTCAAAGGGGTATGGCATCGCCATGAAACTATGAAGATCACATGCAGGGACCTTAGGGGTGTAGACGAGAACCTTCGAAGACTCCTCTTCGAGAAGCTACTCAATAGATATGTGCTCCCGGAGGCTGACAAAGAAAGAGTCAAAACTATAGCCATGAGCATGATGACCAAAGCCTTGAACACGTGACGATACAAGGCCAATGCTAAGAAGTCTGAGGATTTTGAGACTGTGATAAAGAAGAATTGGCCTTCGATAGATGAGGAGGATTGGAATCAGTTCATTGAAACTCACACGGATGATGACTTCAAGGAGAAGAGTGATCGGGGGAAGCAGATGTAGAAGAAGAACACCTTGGACTACAAACTCAGCAGCTATGGTTACCTAGGGAAGAGGACAAAATGGGCCAAGGAGGACACAAAATTTATTGCAGCTCGAAAAAAACCCTTTCTCGGACATCTAGCTAGGGTGCAAAAGGGAAATTTTTAGGGCCCACACATCATATAACTGAGTGACGGGGAAACCGGTCTTCAAACACGACAAGCTCGTGATGGTGCACAGTGAGTAGGTAACCTCTCAAACTATTGTCTTTTCTTTGTCCTAATGAAATTACTTTCTCTTCATTCTAAATACGTATATTTCTAAGTGATTGATGTAACTTGCAGAAAAACCTAAGCCAGCAACCTCAAAGCTCCCATGACTCTGTCAAAAGCCAGAGGTGGGAAGACAATCTCTCCAAGTGTCTTGGCACGAAGGAGACCGTGGTCGTGCGATAGGCGTCGGGTATGGGGCTCGATGGCAGGATGTTTTTCTCCAAGCCCCGGAGGTTGCTCGCCAGAGGAGGAGAGCTAGGTATGAATCTCGTGCCGATTACAAAGATGCACAAATGGCGGTGATTGCCGAGGCAATGATGGGACATATAATCGCAGAAAGATAGGCACCGGGGCGTCCACCCTTGCATCCTGCTACCCAGCCACCGCACTTCCCTGCTGGATGGAGTAGCAGCGCCTCTGTATCGGTCATCGCCCCGGGTCGCCAATCCAGTCGACGATATCACTGTAAGTGTTGTCAGCTAAATGAATTGTGGTAATAATTCTTGGTTTCATTGTGCATACTCTAACATCAACGACACATCTATCATATATATGTTTCGCAGGTAGCCACTAGGTGCCAATTCACGGTCCCAATGCTCTCCTCGATGGTGATGGTTGCACTCGGGCAGGTCCACCGAATAACGGAGGAGAACAAAATGCACTGTGTGGATTTACCACCACACATGGCGAGGGTGGAGGTGGATAAGGTGTTTGACCCTTCATCATTCATCGAATTGAAGTTGTCTGAACCCCCTGAATCGGGAGTTGAGTTACTAGGAGCAATCGGTCAATGGCAGCAAAATTATGTCCGAGGTGACCACTTGGTACCGGAGGATGAGTTCGAGTACCTTCCTGTCGACATGAGGGTTCTACAGGCAGAATTAAGTCCTCTTGACATTGTCTCATATTATAAGGTCAAGGTGCTAGAGGATTACCATGTCACCACGCAGTAT
Organism: Elymus sibiricus; assembly: GCA_039707655.1. Taxonomy (NCBI): domain Eukaryota; kingdom Viridiplantae; phylum Streptophyta; class Magnoliopsida; order Poales; family Poaceae; genus Elymus; species Elymus sibiricus. The sequence continues at coordinate 404,163,279 of CM077674.1, read as the reverse complement.
CCCGCGGACAAATTCGATCTGAACTTCGTGGAGATCTTTAATATGTTCAACCTATATAGGCTCGACACCTCTATCATCAGGCAATGGGCACTGTACCAAGCCAAAGAGACCAGGCGCCTGCAAACCCCACGGGTTGCTATAGTCGATCCACAACACATGCACGACAACAACGTTTGCTCTGAAGAAGGTAGGGAAATTATGAAAAAATTATCTCGTGCATGCAATCCTCGCGCATAGGGAGAAGCAGTACCTACTCATGCCCTACATGCCCCCGTAAGTCCTTATCTACTTTGTGCTTTCATAAATTTCCCTTCGTTTGTGCACCTAGCTAGCTCCGTGGGTTAATTCATTGGTTTGTTCACATGTTTGCGCAGCGACCACTGGATCCTCATAATACTACTGCTGAAGGATCGCAAGGCTTATTACTTTGATACTCAGAAGTCAGTGAATCAGGACTACAGCCTTATCTCAAAGGTTGTGGATGATGCTTTCTTTGAATTTAACTACAAGTGCGGAAATGTGGCAAAACAAGGTCAACATCCATGCTTCATACACAAGTACAATTTTAGTTGCAGACAGCAGCCGAAGATGAGTGTTTTGTGTGGCTACTACGTCTACTCCCATATGAATGACTTTGTACGGGCGCATAACATGTCCTACAAAGATGAAGACATACAAAGGTTCAGTTATGAGCTGGCATTGCAAAAATATGACTGGAAGCAAGAGTTCGCACGCATCCAGAACTTCTGTGCACACGTCATCAACACGCAGGTTGTCTTGGATACCAGGCTTTTCTACGGCGGTCGACCGGTCGTCTACCACCGAATGAAGAAGCCACTCGTGCAGAGGCTGCTAGAAGCGAAATCCAACCCTTGTGCATCACCCGGGAAGACGCTCACTCAACTGCTGCTGAATTACGGCATCAAGGGCCTAGAGGAGAAAAATAGACTGTAAAAACTTGTGTATTGCCAAACTTGTCGTTCTCTACTTTCTACACTTGTGCACATACACGCCTTGTTACTTTCTACACTTGTGATTTTCATTGGTATGATACATTTGTATTGTGTTTGTGGTTTTCATGTTGCATGGATATAATGTGTTATATGTGTGATCATCTGCTATGAATTATTGTCAAGTTTGAATTATGAATACAAAATATACCGCCTGTGAGTCACCAGTGACAGGCACAAATAAGGGAGCCCATCACTGGTAAGGCCACTGGGCTAAGTCTGGATGAACAAACAGTGACGGGAGCCTTCATCACGCCCATCACTAGTATGGGGTTACTGGTGATGAGCGGCCCTCCCGTCACTGTTAGCCAAGAACCAGTGACGAGTGCCCCTGCTTGTCACTAATAGCCCTTTTGGGCCCGTCACTGGTAAGGGTTCCTGCAATAGTGTATGAATGTGTTCTCTACTATTCTGTCTTAGTTGCTGCTGTACTTCCATTCCTTGATATTTATATAGACGATTAAATGTTGAGGTCTTATTCGAACTAAAAGATCCTTGTTTGATTATGCTCACTTGTGTTGAGTTACTCCTATATATATATACATGGAGTCTATACTAAAACTAAAACTTAAATGTTATTTCTAGTTTTGCAATGAATATGACAACAAGGGATCGCATTAGAAAGATGAGGGAGGAGGAGGACGATGATACGATCCTGTTCACTTTGCCTACACGATATTTGTTGGGTTCTAGTGGAGGAATGGAAAAGAAGCAGCTGCATACATCAGTGCTAATAGGCGAGGAAAATGTTTTGGAGCTACTTGAAGGGCATGTCAAGAATAGATGGGTAGCATTTAGAATGGAACCTACAATCTCCAGATCATTGGGCAATTACCTTAGAAGGGAAAGGTTTGTCCATGACAGTACGATTAAGGTCGAGGAGAAGTTAGCTTTTTTCATGTATATGCTTAGTCATAATGCATCATTTGAGAATCACCAAGGACAATTTGGACACAGTAATGATAGCTATCATCACCATATGAAGCATGTTTTCGACAAGGTTGTCCCTGCCCTCTCCAGCAGATTTGTGAAGTTTCCCAATCCTAATGAAGTACATTGCAAAATTCAGGGTGATACTAGGTTTTATCCCTACTTCAAGGTGTTTACCTTAACACTTCTATCCTGATCAATACTTGCTTTTAATTTTTTTAGAAAATCACATGTAGGTTTCTTTTTGTGCAGAATTGCATTGGTGCAATAGATGGCACTCACGTACCCATATCCATATCACATGATAAAGCAACTCCATTCAGAAATAGGAAGGGTACGCTTACTTGGAACATAATAATAGCTTGTGATTTTGATCTGAATATCACTTTTGTATCTGCTGAATGGAAGGGATCAACCACGGACACTAGAGTCCTTAGATCTGCAATGAGCAGCGGTTTCCATGTATCTTCAGGGAAAGTCTATCTAGTGGATGGCGGGTATGACAACACCTTTTCTTTCCTTGCTCCATATCGTGGAGTAAGATACCAACTGAAGGAGTTCGGGGCAGGTCACCGTAGACCTCGGACTACAATGAGCTATTTAACCGTTGCCATGCAGTATTGAGGAATCATGTTGAAAGGGCATTGGGGGTTGTAAATAAATGCTTCCCCATCCTCAAGGTTGACACATTTCACAAAATAGAGAACCAAGTGAAGATACCCATGGCTGCTGCTCTGTTGTATTGGGAGAGCAGTATGATGGGTAGCCGCACAGTGGTTGGTTTCGTGGACTTAGAAGAGACCTTGGCTTACACTTTACAAGAAGATGGAGATGCAAGTGTTCACATAATTGAGGATGAAGATGAAAGTGTGGCAAGGAATGAACAGATGATGAATAAGAGGGCTGGTACTACAACAATAAACAAAGAACAGAAAGAGAGTAAGAGTCTGAAGAAGCAGAGTGGTAATGTTATCACAGGATATATGGAGAGATACATTGATATGACGGAAAAACAATTTGAGGTAGAATCTGTTCAGTTGGCAAGTGGAAAGGGGGCTGCTAAAGCTGGGGATTACTCAATCAAGAAATGCATTTCTGTCCTCAAGACAATGGTAGTGACAACAAATGAGAAGGCAACAACATTGATATATTCAAGGATCTTGATAACCGAGAAATATTTTTGAGCTCAAGTGAAGATGGTCCAGCAATGGCTCTGGTTTGGTTAAGGAAGGTGGTGGCTAAGCAGGTATTGTCTATTATTGCAAATTCTCTTTGTCAATAACAGCAAATTCTCCTTGCCAATTTTCTACATATTGTCTATAATAGCATATCCTGCTTCCACATACTAACAAATCAAGTGCGCTCACGTCGCCTCCAGGGGGTGGTTCGTGCGAACCCTAGCCGCCGCCGCCCCCGACCCTCCCTTCCTCCCTCCATCCCCGCCGCCGCCGGAGGAGGCCGGCGAGCGAAGCTCGCCCGGCGGACGGCGGACGGCGGGCTCTCCTCCTCTCTCCGTGAGGGTATCTCTGGCCGAGACGCAACGGCGACCCTGGGCGCCCGGCATGGAGGCGGAGTTGGCATGATTGGGCGGCGGCCCGATGGGATTCCGGCGGCGGCTGGGACACCACAGTTGCGGGGGCAGCGGGGGGCCAGCCATGGTGGCTGGCGGCGGCGGATCTGGAGTTTCGCACCCCAGATCGGTGCTCCTCCGTCATCACGCGGACGCCTGGGGCGGCGACCCTGGGCTTGGCGGAGGTGGTCATCTCCTTCGTCGGAGGTGGTCGGCCTGAAGGCTGGGTGGTCGGATCTCGAGATCCATCATCTAGTCCTAGCTGCGAGCCGGGGAGACATAGTTGCCGGTGAAAACCGAGCCGACGGCGGGCGATGGTGGCGTTCTGCGCCGTTACCTTAATGAAGGCATCGTCGTGTAACTACTGTCAACCCACTCGTGTTGCTCCGGGGGAAACCCTAGGATCTGGTCTTCCAAATCGGACGATGGCGGCACTGCGGTGTCGTTTCTCTCTTAGGAGCATCGTTTGTGGAGTAGCGCTGGACGATAGAGGCAGGAGGTGGAGCGGCTTCGTCTTGCACGGAGCTTCGGTGGAGATGTCAAGTCATGCCTGGCCGACAGGTGCTACGCTGTGTCATGCCTGTTCGGCAGGTGCTACGCACGACAGATCTTCTAGAGACTTCAAGCTGCGTCGGCTGGTGGTACTTGGCGGCATGGTGTTGCGGTGTACCGGCGGCGACCGCGACGTGCTCAGCAGTTTGCGCGCAGGGAGGTGGTGCCGTTGGGCGCCGTGGTGGTGTCAACGGATGGCCGGACTGGCAAGAATGATGCGGATCTCTTTCCTGAAGATGGGTCAGCGGTTCGATGAGGATGACGGCTTCTAAAACGTGTGCATGTGGTGTACGCTTTAGGTTTGCTGCACCGGCTGTAGGTTCCGATACGTTATATGGATGGATCGGCGACGACACCGGTTTTAGATATAGGGAGTGAGAGCTCTCCACATTATCGAGATTGTAGGTATGAGTGGTCACTTCAGGTAGCTTGATGTATGTTCTTGTCAGATCTTTGTTGAATAATTAATAAAGATGGCTGTATGCATCGATTGATGCAGAGGCCGGGGGTTTTAACCTCCTTTTCCAAAAAAAAACATACTAACAAACAATAATGATGTCGTAGCTGCTTAGCTGATTGATGTGGTTAATTTCATTTGCAGTTGTGGATGATTTTCAGAGTGAAGGTATTTTCTAGATATGAAAGGTGAGGTTCCTACTACGGTACTACCCAATTTTGTCAGTTATGTTTATCATTTTTGTGCCGATGCATATCATACACACACCTTAAAATCTTTATCAAGATCCTGTTGTATTGACATATCATCGGCACGCATGCATTTGTGCTGGTCACTCTCAGTGAAACAAGTTCGCTGCTGCTGTTGAAGATCTCCATCTTTTTCCTATGATGAGCCGTACCATTATCGACTGAATTTATGTACATGTAATGAATTTTATGGTCAAGGTCAACTAAAGTAGGCTGGCTGGGGCGCCTTCTTTATATTAGTATGTGAGAAAGATGGGCCTCTGTGTAAATACATGATGGTGCAGAGTAAATACACAATTTCAGGCAAGCTGTGTGCCCCTGCAGAATCTCTTGTATCACTGCAGTTGTGAAAAATGGGGAAACCACTAAATACTCATGTGCTTTTCTTTTGCTAAAAAGAAGAACAATCCAAACCTGCATTTAACCCAGTAGATTCTGAGTGTGTCATGGCCTCTCCTATTAGGCTAACACTCATTTTTCTTTTTATTACACTCTGTCATGTGGGCCAGCAACCATGGACGATGACAGCCATCCTTTCATATATAATGTGGCACGGCTGTATGCATAAGTGGCTTCTTTCGGAAACACATCTAAGTATCTAACTATCTGTTGAAAGTTGTAAGCAGCTTGCTGTAGCTGGCTTAGATATTCAGTGTCTTTGTGTTACTTTGCCATGCTTGAAGTGCATACTATTAGAATGTATTGAGTATGGACTTTTGGGGAGAGCAGTAGATCTTGTTCATAACATCATGATTTGTTATTGAGTATGATCTGTTCTGTCTTTGCATCATGATTTGTTCTTGTCAACACGCATATTCATATTCCATACCTGTCGCACGAAGAGCCAGCCTTTTGCCATAGGTCGCTTTTGTATAGTATTTCTGGTTCTTATTTGTATAGTTCTGATGATGATTTTATCTCAATGTACTAAATTCCATCGTTATCTGAAAACAGCAGACTTGTAAAAACTATGCATTTTGTGTGCAGTAGCTGTCTTTTTTTTATGGATAAGCTAGTTCGATTCAGATTTTGCTTGATCTACTGATGTATATGAAAAATGTGATGGGAAATTGATACTATATTTGAATCTGTATGCAGGCAAAGGAAAACCTAATACTATTCACTGCAAACTTGTTCTTCTGTACAAAAAAGAAAGATGACCTCAAAAAATCATTTGGTTCCATCGCTGTAGCAGAGTTGCTAATCGCCAGTAGAGTCAAGCGTCATTGTTGTAGCAAAGATGATAATGTTTTATTTCTTGCTACAATGCTCGAGTGAGAATCATTGAAACTTCTTTTAATACTGTCGTTCTTTTGGCTCCTGTGCAACTGCTAGGTGCCATTTGGTTCCATCGCTGTAGCAGAGTTGCTAATCGCCAGTAGAGTCAAGCGTCATTGTTGTAGCAAAGATGATAATGTTTTATTTCTTGCTACAATGCTCGAGTGAGAATCATTGAAACTTCTTTTAATACTGTCGTTCTTTTGGCTCCTGTGCAACTGCTAGGTGCCATTACTGATCGTTCTCCCGTGAAGGGTATCTTGCCAAAAGACTTGCTGTAGAGACTTTAAATTGTATTCCCTGTATAAATTTTGTTCAACACCTGCATTATTCCCTGACCAACCGAACAACATTCAACTGCAAAGGGATTAAGAGGGATAGGGAATCAAACCCGAACAGAGATCAAACTGACAGGCAGGGGTTCACTGGATCCCTGTGGAGTAATTCCCAAGAACCAAAGAAGGCCTCAAGCGATGGAGGAGAGTATTGACGACTGTGCAACGTACCAGCGTCATCCGTGTTTGGCTAAGCTAGTTTTGTTGTCACCGTCGTATATAGGAGTACTTTTTTTTCCATACAATCCCATAAAAGGATTGGGTTCCACCGTCAAAAGATAACGGAACAGAAAGATAAAAAAGCATCCTGGTTCAAAGCAACAGCAAAGCAAAACGTCTAACGAGTTCTTACACAGGACCGCTGTAGCAAAAAACTAACAGCAACAAGCACGAAGAACTAAACCGAGCCGTGACCAACTATATAGGAGTACTGGCTAGCTAGTTAGTAGCAGTAGATAGTGCGTACTTTTTTTTGCATGGTAATACTTGTCTCATTTATATCATAACGATCATAGTACAAGCCACGTACATATCGACCTGACAAAACTAAAAAGACAGCAGAACGCTACCATTTGCACACAGTAAAGAAGATTTTATTGATTTTTCGCAATGACAAGGCAACTCAACTCGGAGATCACGTAGGACACCTAACCGCCATAGCCGACTAAGATACTTCTAACCCTAGGCCTCGTCACCCTTTATAAGGCTAGGCTGGGTTACTTGATAGGCACCTTACAACTTCATAATTTTCACCACTCGATACACCTACGAGATCCTCGAGATCATCCCTGTACTCTATACACCCCTCCATCAATATAATCGAGCAGGAAGTATGGTTTTACCTCCACCGAGATGGCCTGAACCTGGGTAAACCTTGCCTTCTTGTTTCCCATCTAGATCATCCGGCTAGCTGCGACACCCTATCGAGGGATCTGCCGGAAATCGATCCGACAGATCCGCAATACCTTTCGACCCGCCACCAAACAATTCAAACCGGTGTTTTTTGTATGTGGTTGATTGGTTCATTGCATCATTTGATTTGGTGTGATTCTAGCTTAGTTTAACCAAGTGTCGGGTGCCACGTATGAAACATTTTTCTTATTTGCGAGGCTGGCGCATTCTAGAAGAAAGCTGAGACTTGCATGGCAAAAGATGTTCATGAAAATTCAAAATTGTTCGCGCATTTTAAATAAAATCTATGTGACATTTAAAAAATGTTCATACATTTTATAAAAATGTTCGTGGCATTTAAAAAAATGTTCCTACCATTTAACAAAAATGTTCACATGTTTAAAAATCGTTCATGGTACTTTTCAAAAATGTTCATGAAATGTACAAAAATATTCTTGAAATTTAAAAAAATATATTCGTATGATTCAAAAAATTGTTCATGACATTTAAAAAATGCTCGCACATTCAAAAATATGTTTATGACATTTTTTAAAAATGTTCATGAAATGTAAAAATTTGTTCACCCAACTTCAAAAAAATGTTCGTACCATTAAAAAATTCATAATATTTGAAAAATGTCACATGTTTAAATAAAGTTCATAACAATGTAAAAATTTGTTCGTAGAATTTTTGAAAAAGGTTCATAACATAGAAAAAGATGTATTTACTCTAAAACCGGGTGGATGAAAAAGTTGACGAATTTGCAAAAGAAAAAAAAAGATAAAATAAAAATTGAAAACCATAAAATGAAAAATAGAAAAAATGAAAAAAAAAAGAAAAGAAAAAACCGGCATGGAAATGCGACGAAGAAAAAAAGTAAAAAACCGACCGGAACCTTCCCCAAAACAGCCCAAAACCGGGTAGAACGTTTCTAAAATTGGAGCTAATTGGGTCGGCCCAGATAGGGGCGCCTTGTAGGTGAGCGCTTGGTCGGTCTTGCAGAAGGCCAGATATAGCATTTCCGTGATAGTGGCAGCTCGACGGTGGCTTTACTGGCAATCCTATTTGACGCCTGGGGGCCCCAAATAGACGACTTGACGCATAAGGCGCTTGCTCCCGAGCCGGGCCACATTATCGTTTCTGAGCGCTCGTTTGGTTTTTGCGATTTTTATTGCTTTCGAGTTTTTTTGTTTTTGGGGTTTTCTGGTTTTCATTTGGTTTTTTCTTTTCCTTTTTATTCTATTACGGTTGTTTCTTTTTTTGTTGGGTTTGTTTTTTATTTTTTTATTTTTTCCTTTTTGGTTTTCCTCCTTTTTTTTTATCATTTTTATTTTATTTTATAAATCTATTTTTATAGATGAACTTTTTATTGAGGGTCTTTTTATACATGAACATTTTTAAATATACGGTGGAAAATTTTCAAAACACGCTGAACATTTGTTAATAAACGACGAACAACTTTCAAACACATGATGAACATTTTTTAAATGTACGCGGAACATTTTTTCAATGCATGATGAACTTTTTTTTTTCAAAATGTTCATGTTTTTTCTAAATGTTCACACACTTTAAAAAAATCATATAACAAAACTTTTGTTCACATTTTAATAAAATAACTATTTACTCCTTTTAAGAAAACCGGACAAAGAATTCAAGCAACCTGAAAAAAAAATCAGTAAAGCCGATGCCGAATTACATCCCTCGTTCTGGGATAGACGCCCGCTCGCTCCGGATACAGCACTAGCTCGGCAAACAGCGCCAGCCCAAACTGGGCCGTTCGCCCCGTGACACCCTGTGCGTAGCCTCAACCTGTGACACCCTGTGCGTAGCCACAATTATATGATGCTAAAGGTGTCATGTAGGAGGACTCGGCTTTGCTGCCGCATCCTCTCGTGCCTCCCCGTTAGCGTGGTGGACCGTGCACAAACACAAACATGTGAACTATTAAATGAAGCTTTTTTTTAATCTCCTCAAAAAGGTGAAGCTATTGGTTTTGTTGTTGGACGCGGACGAATGGCTCATGGTCCATCGGGGAGGTTGCTATCTCTCTACTCTGCTCACGAGGCCCACGCGAAACAGAGCGAATTAAAGACTAACAAGGACCCTGTCTGGGCTAAGCTGTTGTTGGGTACGGGTTGTCGTCCTGGCATTGTCTTGGCCCGGGTTGGACTAAATGCGCTCTCTCTCGGAATATCCGAACCACTGCAAAACCGTGAACTTCCTCCGACTGCTACTTTGAACTAGTAAGTAATATTTTGTGATATTTACCATGTGTTCGGATCATGTTTGCATGTGTCGTCATGCGAACTAGTTGAACTCTTTTTGTCGTTGCGAAAAATCAATAAAATCTTCTTTCTTAATTATAAAGAAATTGTTGAATTGTTAAAGCAGGCCGGTATTTGGCTAATCGATGCCCTTCTTAATTATATCTGTCTACCCGCACGACCCATGCATCTGAGAGCCAACCATGTGATCTCTGATATTTGGTGTCTGACAATGCAGATTTGTTGGTCCAAGGTCTCGACCGATCGATCGATCTATGTACTCCCGTAGTTATTATTGGCTTATTTTCTTCGACAAAACACAACTTCTTTGGCAAACTTGGCATCAAGGGAGTTTCGTCCTGTTGATGAAGTGTAAAAAATTACTAAACTGTTGACAAGTTCTTCTCATTGTCTCCGACAATTTGGATGCTGCTAAGATTACATTTTTTACATATATAGGTTTGCAATGGTGACCCGAATTTTTGGATCATGGTTCCAGGCGAGAATTTTATCGAGGCCGTTGGTTCACACTTTGAGACTAAATGAGAAAAACTTATACGCAAAGTAAGAAAAAATCGGAGGGAGTACGAAATAGTTATGGGATGTACCGTAACTTATACAGCTGTGAATATAGGTGGGTATTGGAACAGGATCATGAAAGCTAGCATTTGTTACACACCCACTAACATTTAACTACATTAATTGTGCGATGCACCCATAAGGACAGGGGAAAAAAATCTTATACGACCCGGGTCGTACGTTCCCCACCGCTGGAAAAAAATCACCGATTTTGACACCTGGAAAACGGATCTCAAAGCAACTCCCCCTATCTTCCACCTCTTACCGCTCTCTCTCATCTCTCTTTCTCCTCTCGTCGCTGTCCTCTTCGACTTCTGCATGGGCTCGCCGCCACCCTCGGGGCTTCGATGACGTGCGGTGTCCTTGAACACGTCATCCGCCTACCTGTACCGCTCCTCATGAACTCCCCGGTGGGAGGATCTTGCGTCGCCTCGGCTGCTACTCCGGCGGTGGAGGCACCGGCACCGGCGGAGCAACTGGTGCTGATGGTGGCCAACTGTCCATGGAACCCGAGGACAGAAGCAACGTCATGCTGCGCCTGGTCCTAGAAGGGCGCGGAACGGAAGAAGACGCCGGGGCGAAGAGAGGCGGCAAGGGAGGAGAAATTGCTGCGGATGATGCCAGTGGTTCGCCCAGCTCTGGCTGCTGTTGGTGCTCGTGCTAGTGCTGCTCGACGGGAGGAGAAAGAGAGATGAAAGAGAGGGGTCAGAGGTGGAAGAAAGGGGGAGCTGCTTTGAAATCCGTTTTTCCAGGTGTCAACATTACGAGAGGGTCCAGCGATGGGAACGTACAACCTGGGTCGTATAAGATTTTTTTTCACAGGACAGACACCACACGGTGGTGCTAATTGCCTTCTTAAATTTTGTGCATGCGCTTGTACATATGAACACCTAATCTTGTTTGATTATAGAATCCATTTTTAAGTATAAACACCTAATCTTGTCTGTTCTTCTCAAAGCTTGCCCCGATGCCGACAGAAGATAGAAGAGAAGTTGGTCAAGGGAGAGGAGGGGCAACAAACTGAAGAACCAACATATGTGATGATCTAGAGAAAAAACGATGCTCTAAAAAATGGTTTTTAGAGCTTTTTTTTTAATCACTAACGGCATGTATGTCTTTTAGGGGTGAATGGTATTTGACACTATTCACAACCGATTTTCTCTTCTTTTTCTTCTCTAAGTGTAGGTCAAATTTGGTACTGCATCAGGAGGGGGAGCTCCCCCCCCCCCCCCCCCCCCCCCCATGCGGTGATTCTCAAAAAAGAAAAGAAAATATGGTACTGCAATTTTATCAATGTTTTAAATAGCCAGCTATAGCTCCACTATAGCCCCGCTATGGCCTTTGAGAGCTCTCCCGCTAAAGCTATGCACTTTTAACACTAAATTGAAAATGACGCTATTTCCCGCTATAGCGGTAAATTTGGAGTCATTTAGCCCGCTAAGCCGCTATACAAAACCAACCTTCTGCATTATTTTTTGTTCTTGTTTCTGATATATGTGATGCATTGATGCGAAGATTGGTTATTTAATTAGGACACCTGATTGGTGCTCGGGTTTTGATGTACGAACATATGTATATGTTAAGTATATGCGATATATCATATATGATTCCTTATTGTATACTTATTTTTTCAATTTTTCATGATTTATGGAAAACGCTAAATGGGGCTTAGCTTCGCTATAGCTCCGCTATAGCTTTTCATAGCTTCTGGCCGAGCCGCCGCTAAATGGCATAGCCCGCTATTTAAAACATTGAATTTTACATGGATGTGTCAATTCCTCGATAAATTTTAACATGTTTTGTTATTTCCAATAAGTGATCTCAAAGATCCTGCTAGGAGACCTACCCAAGTTCGTATGAGTAGGCTTCGGTTGTGGTTGTGGTTGTGCATGTCATGGCAGGAGGATCGGCGCACCATTACATGTGTGACCACGAATGATACAATCAATGCACATGTGGTTGTGGATCGGCACCTCCCATGTGTGACCATGAATGATACGATACGATAAACGGCACTGCTTACATGTATGATCATGAATGATTAAATCAATGCTTAAAAAGAGAAGAACATGTATATCATCACCATTTGGCTGCTGGGTTGCATGGCTTTATCTCAAGGATCACTAGTGATAACAACAACACAATTCACCTAAAGCAGCACTAGTGAAACCAAACTGCAAGGAAGAAGTGGAAATCCTGGGAATGAATATCGATGACTCCGCATAATGATGAGAACCGCAGACACCTGAAAAATGAACACAATTTTTTGAACAACGAAGGGGTCCCGATGGACCCAGTACCACACTAAATTAAAGCAGTAGGTCAATACATCTTACTTCAGGACTCAAAAGAAACATATGGTCAGGTTCCTTGTGGTGGAACTTGCCCAGCTGGGTACAAGTCATAGACTTGGCATGGGTGCTCGCACTTTCCTGGATTAATTCCAGAATTTAACGGCTTTATTCTTTCACTGGTAAGTGAGGTGCCCGTCGACAGCGAGGCGCCTGTGGTGACTTCGTCAATCACAAGAACTGCTGGTTCAGTCTCTCGGAGGTGCTCATAAGGGTAGGGTGTGCATGCGTGCGTTCATAGGGATGAGTGTATGTGTGTGTGTGACCATCTCTGTACTGTGTTTGACAAAAAAACAAAAGAAACAGAAAAAAAATACAAACTAATCACTGACTTTTACAAGGAAGACCCCAAACAGAGATAGAAAATTGTTATCAAGTCCAAACCCACTCCCGTTCGGATCCAATCGCGTCGTCGCCGGGGACGAAACCAATCCCGAATGGAGCAGCACGTGCACGCGCATGAAATATAATTTTTTTTACAAAGGAAATACTTGTGTTTTTTCCTGGGATTGTGTTTAACGTATGCTTAATGATTGGTTTCATGTACACACATCGTCTTAGGCCACGTGAGTTTGGGCCCACGGAACAGAGAGACTGACAGAGATAAGATAAGTTTGGGCGCACGGAACAGAGAAGCACAGCGTTTTGGTGACCAGACCGATCCCCTTCCCTTCTCTTCTCACACCACTCCACTGCCCACTGCTCGCCCTCGTCGCGCGGTGCACGCGTCGCCGGCATCCGAGCTTCTCCTCGCCGGGCTAGGTGCCAGGTTACTTCGCTGCCGCCACAGCCCCCATCCCCCACCCGCCATGCTACGATCTCTTCCTATATGCCGCCGGCAAGAGTCGCTCTGTACCCCCATCAATCCATCCACTTTGTTCCAGGGTTCAGATCGACGACGTGGAGAAGAGGAAATAATCCACTGTTTTTTTTTTTAGAGCGGAGGCGCTAGCCCGGCCTTAAAGATGAGGCCCTTACACAGTACCCAATAGCAACGGCAACAGGTTCAGAAGGATCAAGAGCAAAGAACAAAAGATACAGGGCACAAAGGCCCGATATAGCGACGCAGCGCCGGTCGCAGGCACGGAAGCACTACACTGTCCAGGCATCAGGATGCGGGCGGCACGCCTGCCGGTGTGGTCCCGCTATCCGGCGCGTCGGAGCTCAGCACACTTGCCCTTCAGTCTGGTGATGAGGTGATCCACGCAGGCACGGTCCTTCGGTCTCGTCAACCCCTTCCAAAGCTGCAAGAGAGTCACCAATTTATACACAACATCAGCCGGGTGTCGAAAGAAAGTTCCCTCAATGGTTGCTTTATTACGGGTAGTCCACAGGGACCACGCTAAGGCCCCAACCCCGATCTATGCAAGCTTGCGATCCCTCCCTCGGGTGCCAAGGGTGAGCCTATAAAGATTGGTAAAACCACTAGGGTTCCAGGAGCACCCGGACGCCTCATGGAGCGAACTCCAAACCATACGAGCCACAATGCATCGGAAGATAATGTGGTCTCACGTCTCCTCGTCTCCACACCAAACACACTTGCCATCTCCCGGGCCGTTTCTTCTTCGGACTTGGTCTCCGCTAGGAATTCTCTTCCGGGCAACTTGCCAAAGGAAGATTTTAATTTTGGCGGGAATCCTCGCCTTCCACAAAGCGCTCAAGTCATACGTTGGAGGGGATTTAAAAATCTCGCGGTAGAGTGATCCAGTAGAAAAACACCTAGACGGCTCTAAACGCCACTGAACCTCGTCTCTCACCGAGGTGGGGGTAAAAGCCACTAAGGACGCACTTAGCGCCTCCCACTCAGGGATCTCCCTAGGCCCGAGAGGCCGCCTAAATGAAGGCAAGATGCGCCCATTTACCCACACGTCCGCGACCCGAGCCTCTTGTTGGCACGCAATGCCGAAGAGGTTAGGGTATGTATGTTCCAGGGCCTGGTCTCCGCACCAGACGTCCTTCCAGAAAAGCGCCAGTCGTCCATTATGGACCACAAATCTCGTTCCTAAGCGCAGCAAGGGCTGCACCTTTCGGACATCTTTTGCAAACTGCGAAAGCTTGACCCGTGGCCGGAAGGACACTCCGTCACTGGAGAGGCACTTGGCTTTGAAAATGGACAGCCACAAGCTCCCTTGTCCAGTCAAGATTTTCTAGGCCCACTTGGTCATGAGACACCAATTCATAATCTTCGAATTGATGATCCCTAAGCCACCCACTTCCTTTGGAGAGGCAATACTTTCCCACTTAACCATATGGTATCTTTGCCTCCCGTTCTCCTTGGCCCAAAAGAAACAAGAGCGGATCCTATCTAATTTCTCATGTACTCCATCCTGGAGTAGGTAGAAACCCATGACGAACATGGGTATGTTAGTAAGGCAATCATTTATAAGAACTAGCCGTCCACCCGAGGCTAGTAGCTTCCCTTGCCAAGGCTCAACCCTCTTGGCTGTCTTCTCCACCACCGGCTCGAAGTCGGCCATAGACAAGGCACGGTCCGAGATAGGCATCCCAAGGTACTTGAGGGGGATGGATCCAAGCTCACAGTTCATCATGTGAGCCGCGCGGAGCTGAGATTCCAAGTCACCGCCCGTGACAATGGGCTCGCTCTTGTCGAAATTTATCTTAAGACCCGACATAGCCTCGAAACACTTCAAGAGGAACTTCAGGTTAACTATCTTCTGTTCGGAGTTTTTTTATTAATATAAGGGTGTCGTCGGCGTATTGCAGGTGGCAAAGCTCTCCCGGCACCACCCTAGCCGCGACACCCGAAATATGGCCAGCCGCATTCCCCTCCCAATCCTAAAGTACGGACCAATCTCCCCTTTGATGTTAATGGCAGTTTGCCCACCTCTCACAAGTTGGCGCATCCAACTCGCCCATTGCGGATCGAAGTTTTTCTTGTGCAAGACTTCTTCCAGGAAATCCCACCGCACCCTATCGTAAGCCTTCTCAAAGTCGATTTTGAGAATGAAAACCTCCTCCTTGGAGGTCCTAATCTCGTGAAGCACCACAATCCCGTCCAGAATGCTGCTCCCTCTAATGAAGGCCGATTGTAATGGATCAATGATCTTATTTGCCACCGGGGCAAGGTGGGATGCAAAACCCTTAGCAAGTAGCCTAAAGCTAACATTGATAAGGGTGATAGGCCAAAATTGCCGAATGTGATCGGCCCCTGGAACCTTTGGGATCAAAGCCAACACCCCATAGTTTAGCCTCTTCACGTCGATTCTCCCTCGCCTGAATTCATTAATTAGGTGGGAAAACTAGGGTCCCACAAGGTTCCAGAATCGCTTGTAGAAGATGACTGGAAAACCATCCGGACCGGGTGCCGTGTTCACTCTCATTAGATTAAGGGTCTCAGTCATTTCCTAGATCGTGAATGGTCTAGTGAGGGCCAGGTTATCCTCGATAGAGACCAATCTCTCATTTTCCCAGATTGAGCCTCAAAGCGATCCAGAACCAGTCCCCGGCGTGCCTAGTAGTTCACGGTAAAACGCGTAGATGTGAGATTTTAAGGCCTCCTCGGTGTTGATAACACTATCTCCGTCCCGAAGAACCCGTATCGCACACCTCCGGCGCCGGCCATTGGCCACCGCATGGAAGAATTGGGTGCTAGCATCACCCTTTAGCACCCAATTCTTCAGCCCTCTTTGCTTCCAATATATCTCCTCACACATCAAAATAAAGATCATCTCGTCCTCTATCGCGTATCTCCGGGCCCATTCATCATGGGATAGCCCGACCTGGTCCGCCTTGGCATCAAGGGACGAAACCTCCTTCAGCAACGCCTCTTTACGCGCCTTGAGCTGACTCCCCACGTTCGCACCCCACCCTTGCAAGTTCTGTCGCAGCAAGCGCACGCAGTGCTGCCATAAGTCCATGGCATCGCAGAGCGGACCGTACCGGTGTGGGGGGCGATCCCTAGCCGCAGCCCAAACCGAATTAACCTTGAGTATAAAACCAGGCTGAAGGAGCCATTGCTGTTCGAAGAAGAAGCATTTGGGTGCGCGACGCGGGGCCTCACCGGAGTTCAGGATAAGCGGGCAATGGTCAGACCCAAATAATCCACTGTTCATCGTCACCGTCAGTGCGCTCGACCCATACTGCTAATGTGGGCTTAAACCCTGTCTCTCAGAGCACAGGAGAATAATCCTGCCATGGTAGTGTTTCAGGCCAAAAACCGCTGCCATGGCAGCCCATTTCCACTGCCACGGCAGCCCTTCGTTTCAGTCAAATTCAGTTAGAGTTTTATCAGCTAGTTCGTTAGCTTAGGCCAGGAGGTTGCGTGAGACGTTTCTTTCCTCCTCCCCACGAAAAGACTCCCGAGCGATTAGGTTTCCTCCTCCTCCTATTGGCGCCGCCGCCAGTCCACCCCGCCTCCGATGGCCTTTGGGCCATGGAGGTGCGGAGGACCTCGGCCCCCCGCCGGCGGGAGGGACCCCACTCTCGTTCTTGTTAGGTTCAGCGTCTTGGTTGGGGCTGTGTGGCGGTGGCAATGTCTCTCAGTAGGAATAACGTATCCCACATCTGATCCCCATCCTGATGGTGTGTCTAGCATCGTCGGAGGGCATGTGGAGGTGTGTCTCCGTCGGATCTCGCGGGATTCGGTCGGTGCTGGTCTTCGGTGGATCTGTTTGGATCTAGTCATCGTTCATGTGTTTACATGTTTGATCCTTTCGATCTACGACTCTCTTCATCGGCGATGGTTCCTCCTCTGGTGCGCTGGTCCTATGGGGCCTTAGCACGATGACTTCCCGACTGTCTACTACAACATGGTTTGCCCGGTTCCGGTTAGGGAGGGGCGATGACAGCGATGTGCCTTCGGCTCGCTCCAGTGCTTGTAGTCGTCGCTAGGTGGTCCACGGACCTGGTTGTAATTTTTGTTACCTCTGGTGTTCTCTATACTACCATGATTGATTATGAATAGATCGGAAGTTTCTCCCGCAAAAAAAAACTTAGGCTAGGAAGTCGCGAGTTGTGCGCCACTGGCTAGTTTGTAGGACGCCTAGCACTAGCTCGGGACGTGGGATGGCACGTTCGGTAGTGGAGCAAGAGCTACAAATGCTTTTCCTTTGAGTAGAAATAAAAGGCGGAAGAAAGAGCAGAAAAGCTGCAACGTTTACGCAGCGCAAAATTCAGTGTCCCTCGTGTGTTTCCTCGCTCGTTCATAGCTCATAGTTCATGGTAACAATTGGCATTAGAGCCTCAATCCGGTGGCCATGTCAAGTGGTGGAGGGCAGCAGTGGTCTGTCTCGCACGACTCCAAGACATCGCCGCTGCAGCAGCAGCAGAGACAACGCTCGCCCAGCCGCGGGATTAGCAGGACGCGGGGCGACGGAGGCGGTGAGATCATGGTGCAGCAGGTGGTGCGCGAGATGGGCGGTGGTAGCGGCACCAACCTCTCCTTTCCGATGCTGACCCGCACGAACTACATCGACTGGGCACTAGTGATGGAGGTCAACCTGCAGGCGGCATGCCTGTGGGACGCCATCGAGGATGACACCGTCTCGTGGAAGGCGGATAGGCAGGCACTGGAGTCACTGCTCAGCTCCACCCTGGCGGAGATGCACAACATACTCGCGGGCAACACGAGTGCCTAGGATGCATGGGCGGCGATCAAGACCCAGCGCCTTGGCAGCGGCCGCATGCGTCAGGCAAACGCGCAGTGATTGCAGGCATAACTTGAGTCCATCGTCTTCAAGGACGGTGAGCGGATCGACGACTTCGCAATGCGCGCCACCGGCTTCACGACTTCCCTTCGTTCCCTCGGTGACACCGTCGACCACGCGAAGATCATCCAGAAGTTTCAGCGCGTCATCCCCTCCCGTTTTGTGCAGGTAGCGATCTCCATTGAGACTCTGCTTGATCTACACACGCTCTCCATCGAGAAGCTCACGGGCCGGCTGCGGGTGGTCGAGGACCGCCTGAACGATGGTCGGGAGAGCGTCGGCGGCGGTCAGCTTCTCCTCACTGAAGAGAAGTGGGAGGCGAGGAAGAAGCATCCGTGTGGTGGTGGCGCCTCGGGCAGTGGCAGTGGTCATGGCCGTGGGCACTGCAGCAACCGCGGGCGCAAGCCAGGGCAGCCCCATCAGCAGGGCCCGCCACACGCAGTCCCAACAATGACGATGACCGGGACAAGTGCCAGTATTGCAGCAAGAAGGGCCACTAGACCCGCGAGTGCCACAAGAAGCAGTGCGATGAGGCGGCGGCGGCAAACCTCATCCAGGCCGAGGAAGATGAGGGACCGGGGCTCATGATGGCGTACGTTGAGGACATGCACGAGCGCGTGGTGTCTCTGGAAGCTCACAGCCCGGTCATGGCATTGGTGGAGATCGACCCACCGGCACGCACGGGCGGCCATGTCTTCCTCAACGAGGAGAGGGCCGTGATCACGCCCACGCATGACGACGACAAGTGCGGAGAGGTATGGTTCCTCGACACCGGCGCGACGAACCACATGACCAGATCAGTTGACATGTTTGTGGAACTCAATCGCTCGATCACCGGCAAGGTCAAGTTTGCAGACAGATCGGTGGTCGACATCCATGGCTGCGAGACCATCATGTTTGTCGTTGATGGGGGAGACCACCAGGCGTTCATGGACGTCTTCATCATCCCGGCGCTCAAAAGCAGCATCGTCAACCTCGGCTACCTTGACGAGAACTGCTACGACATCGCCATTCGTCATGGGGTCCTCACTGTGTGCGATCAGCGCAGCCATCTCCTCATCAAGGTAACGCGTGCACCGAATCACATGTACAAGCTCTCTTTCCGTCTTGTTCTACCAGTGTGCCTTGCCGTGGGCCGTATATCCGATGCTTGGCATTGGCATGCACGGCTCGGGCACCTGCTCTTCAATGGCATGCAGATGATGGCCCACGGTGGCTTCATGCATGGACTACCGCACATCGAGCACACTGACGAGCTGTGCGAGGCATGCCTCGTGGGAAGCAGCGCCGTCTGTCGTTCCCGCAAAAGGCACGGTATAGGGCAGAGAAGCCCCTCGAGCTTGTCAACGGCGACCTCTGCGACCCGATCACACTGGCGACATCGGGTGGACGGCGCTACATTCTGCTGCTCGTCGATGACCGTAGTAGGTTCATGTGGGCGATGCTGCTCGCCTGAAAGGACGAGGCAGAGCGATCCATCGTCAAGTTCCAGGCAGCGGCATAGGTAAAGTGCGGCCACAAGCTATGGGTGCTGTGCACTAATCACGGTGGTGAATTCACCTCGGTGACATTCTACGAGCACTGCGTTGAGCAGGGGGTGTAGGTGTCACCTCACCTCCCCATACACACCACAGCATAACGGCGTCATTGAGAGGAGGAACCAGACGGTGCTTGGCATGGCGCATAGTATGCTCAAAGGCAAGCAGGTGCTGAACATGCTTTGGGGGGAGGCGGTGCTCACGGCCGTCTTCATCCTCAACCATTCCTTCAGGCGGAGCATCGACGGCATGACACCATATGAGGCGTGGTGTAGGGTGAAGCCCGATGTACGCTTCCTCTGTGTCTTTGGCTGCGTCGGGCACATCAAGACGGCGATGCCACAACTGAAGAAGCTCGATGACTGGAGCACCTCGATGGTGTTCATGGGCTATGATACGGGCTGTAAGGCGTACATGATGTACTGCCCCACCTCGAAGTGCGTGCACATCTCCCACAACATCGTCTTCGATGAGGAGGCATGCTAGAGCTGGGAGACACAAAGGGAGCTGCTAGCGAGCAGCTCCTTCACAATGGAGTACCCGGTGTACACCAGAATCGCTGCCATGGCAGCGGAGTCGGGGACCCCAAGCACCATCTCCCTGGGCACCAGCACCCCGGGCACCATCTCCTCGAGGACCAGCACCTCGAGCGCCAGCATCCCGAGCGCCTGCGCCCTGAGCACCTCGAGCACAGCCTCCCCGGGCACCACGAGCGAAGTCGTGCCAACTTAGTTTGCGACTCCGCCAACAACGCGTTTAGACTTGCTTGCGGACCCTCACTTGTACCGTCGTGTCGATGACCTTCTCGGCGTGCCTGCCGGACCGCCAAAGCTGGCGGAGCACCTCTTCGATGACGAGGTGCTGCATTTATTGGCCGGGGAGGAGCCAACCATGTTTGCTGAGGCGAAGCTCGAAGACTGCTGGTGCCGCGTGATGCTGGACGAGCTGCAGTCGATCGACGACAACAACATTTGGACGCTCACCTTTCTCCCTGCAGGTCATCGTGCCATTGGCCTCAAGTGGGTGTACAAGGTAAAAAAGGACGAGCATGGTGCCATCGTCAAGCACAAGGCCTGACTCATCGCAAAAGGCTATGTGCAGCGTGTAAGGGTGGACTTTGAGGAAGTTTTCGCGCCGATGGCAAGACTCGAGTCTGTGTGCTGATCCTCGCCCTGGCTGCGCACCATGGTTGGGAGGTCCACCATGTGGATGTCAAGTCGGCGTTCCTCAATGGCGACCTCGAGGAGGAGATCTGCGCACCATGGTTTATTTAATGCACTTATTGATTTTAGTTACTTGTGAGACTTGGCTCAAAATTATAATTCAATGACATGATGCTACATACAAAGTTCCAAAATATGTTGAAGAGTTTGAATTTTGGTTTTTAATTCAAATAGGTTTAATAAATGCTGCTAGTTCTGTTTTAATGATGCTAGGGTCACATATGGATTTTTGGTGATGTTGTTTTCCTTAACACAATTACATATGGATTATTTACAAAATCATGAACTATTTATTTTTTATTTTTGAAGAGGTAATAATTTGACTTGTATTTCAGATTGGAATTTGAATTTGATTTCAGGACAAGTGGCAACGGTGCTTTGCATAACATGCTGACTTGGCATTAATTAGTAGAATAACAGTGGCACCAGTACATGGAGGTGTTACAACTCTCCTCCTCTCAAAGAAATTCTTGTCCCGAGAATTTAGGTGGTAGAATGAAAGAAAGCGGGGTATTCCTCATGAAGACGATCCTCGCATTCCCAAGTGGCTTCATCTTCAGAATGATTGGACCATTGAACCTTAAGGAACTTGATTGCCTTCTGACAGGTTCGATGTTCAGCTTGATCAAGAATGCGGACCGGATGCTCTTTATAAGTGAGGTCATCTTTCAATTCAAGCACTTCAAATCCACTGCTCGGATAGGATCCTTGAAGCAATGGCGGAGTTGTGACACATGGAAAACATCGTGAACTTGAGAAAGATTCGACGGTAGTTCCAACTGATATGCCACTTCTCCATGTCCGGCGAGAATACGGAATGGACCGATGTAGTGAGGAGCTAGCTTGCCCTTGATTCCGAAACGGTGAGTGCCCTTCATTGGAGTGACATGAAGGTAAGCTTGTTCGCCAGGTTGATGGACCATTTCTTTGTGTTTACGGTCATAATTGCTCTTCTAACGAGACTGAGCTGTCTTTAGATGTCCGTGAACAATACGAACTTGTTCTTCGGCATGTTGGATAATATCCGGACCAAAGAGTGGCCGTTCCCCAGTTTCTGACCAATTCAGAGGAGTTCGGCACTTGCGTCCGTATAACACTTCGAAGGGTGCCATCTTCAAACTAGCTTGATAGCTATTGTTGTATGAGAATTCAGCATAGGGGAGAGATTCCTCCCATTTCTTGCCAAATGAGATGACACAGGCTCGAAGCATATCTTCAAGCACTTGGTTGACTCGTTCAACTTGACCCTGGTTCTGGGGGTGAAAAGCTGTGCTAAAGGACAGATGAGTTCCCATAGCTTCTTGGAAACTTTCCCAGAACCTTGAGGTGAAAAGGCTACCACAGTCTGAGCTGATCTCCAACGGAACACCATGGAGTAATACAATTCTGGAAACATACAAGTCTGCTAACTGACTAGTAGTGATTGTCTCCTTGACAGGCAGAAAATGAGCAACCTTGGAGAATTGGTCAATGACAACAAGAATAGCATCATGACCCTTCTGCGATCTGGGAAAACCAGTAATGAAGTCCATTTCAACTTTATCCCATTTCCATTCAGGAATAGACAGTGGTTGTAGAGTTCCAGCAGGCCTTTGATGTTCTGCTTTGATGCGACGGCAAACGTCACATTCAGCAACGTATCGAGCAATGTCTCGTTTCATGTTAGGCCACCAGTATCTCTGACGAATGTCTTGGTACATCTTGGTACTACCCGGATGGATAGACTGACGTGTGTCATGAGCTTCTTTCATGACATCCGGGGTTGAGTCCAGGTTCTTCTTCCTAGGAACCACTAGGCGGCCTTTAAATAACAGGGCACCATCATCATCAACAGTGAAGAATGAGGAATTCCCTTTGGAAAGATAATGCTTAATCTTCTCGACTTCAGAGTCATAATTATGCCTTGTCTTGATATTGCGCTCGAGATCCGGTTCAACAACCAGGGTATTGAGAGATCCCTGGGTAACAATATGGAGGTTCAACTTGCGGAGTTCTTCATAAAGAATGGGCTGGGCTTGCTGAACCATGAGGGTGTTGCAATAAGACTTGCGACTCAAAGCATCAGCCATGACATTAGCCTTGCCAGGGGTATATGAAATATCCATGTTGTAGTCGGCTATTGTTTCCAACCATCTTTGCTGACGAAGATTCAAATCCGGCTGGGTAAACAGATACTTCAGACTTTGATGGTCTGTGTAGATCTCGCAACGATTACCGAGAAGGTAATGTCGCCACAGTTTCAGAGCATAGATTACTGCTGCTAGCTCGAGATCATGCGTTGGATAATTCTCTTCGTGAGGACGCAACTGTCGAGAGCCATAAGCAATCACCTTGCATTCTTGCATTAGGACACAGCCTAATCCTTGACGATATGCATCGCAATAGATTACAAAGTCCTTGCGAGAATCTGGGGGAGCAAGCACTGGGACAGTAGTCAACTTGTCCTTGAGCGTTTGGAAACTTTCCTGGCATTTTGCTATCCACTCAAGCTTCTTGCCCTTGTGGAGTAGATCAGTTAATGGCTTTGCAATCTTGGAGAAGTTCTTGACGAAATGGCGGCAATAGCTGGCGAGTCCGAGAAAACTTCTGACTTGCTTGACATTCTTCGGAGGCGTCTAGTCAACAATAGCCTGAACTCGTTCTGGGTTAACAGCAATACCATCCTTGGAAATCACATGACCAAGACAGGTCACCTCGGATAACCAGAATTCACACTTGGAATATTTGGCATATAGCTGATGTTCTCGAAGTTTCTCCAGTACAAGACGAAGATGTTTGGCATGTTCTTCTTCATTCTTGGAATATACAAGGATATCATCCAGATAAACCACGACGAATTTGTCGAGGTATTCCTTGAAGATGTAGTTCATCAAGCGTGAAAAGGTTGCTGGAGCATTAGTTAAGCCGGAGGACATGACGGTGTACTCGTATGAACCATAGCGAGTAACGAAAGCTGTCTTTGGAATATTCTCTTTACGAACTCGGATCTGCTGGTATCTTAACCTCAAATCGAGTTTAGAGAACACAGAGCAACCAGCAAGTTGATCATAAAGATTGTTGATCCTAGGAAGTGGATACTTGTTTTGAATTGTCGCCTAATTAATAGGTCGATAATTTTGAACCAATCGATTTGTTCCATCCTTCTTCTTAACAAAGAGAGAAGGGGCTCCCCAAGCGGAAGAACTTGGGCGAATGAAACCCTTGCGAAGTGATTTGTCGATTTCCTCCTTAAGCTCAAGGAGTTCATGCGGCGGCATCTTGTATGGACGCTTAGCAATAGGAGTAGTGCCTGGTTTCAAGTCGATGACGAATTCGACAGCTCTAACAGGGGGTACTCCTGGAAGTTCTTCTGGAAAGACATCTTGGAAGTCGTGAACGACTGGCACGTTCTCTATTCCCTCAAGAGGTGAAGCATTCAATGCATTCAGAGCATATATCTGGGTTTCTGCATTTTGGATTATCTGGGCTGAGTAGTTGATAATCTGCCCGGAAGGGTGTGTGAGCTGGACTGTCTTGGCGGCACAGTCAATCAAAGCATTATGGGCTGTCAACCAATCCATACCGAGAATGATGTCTATGTTGGAAGGTCCGAGCACAATGAGAGATGCAGGAAAAACTAGACCTCCAATTTCGATTTGGTTGTGGGGGCTTACCATGGTGGTTTACCACTTGGATCCCAGAGATTGAACTGCTAAAGGAGTGGGCAATTCTTCCATATCTAACCCGTGCAACTGAGCAAATTGATGGGACACAAAGGCATGCGATGCTCCTGAATCAAAGAGAATAGAAGCTGGCACTGAATTAATGGGAAGGGTTCCCATCACGATTTTTGGGGCCTCACGAGCTTCTTCAATCTTGACATGGGTGACTTGGCCACAACCCATAGCAGGCGGCCTGGCAGTACTGTTTCTGGAAGGATGGTTCCGACGGCCCTTCCTGCGATCAACAGGAGGACGTGGTGCATTCTGAGGCTGATCCTGGCGACAGTTGATAGCAAGGTGCCCTGGCTGTCCACACTTGTGGCATATACCATCATTTTGGGGAGGAGCCACCACAGTGGGTTGTCCACCCTGAATTCTGAGCTGTCTCAGCGGCGCAGGCAGACGAGGTGCAACATAAGAGGGCCTCGGTGCAGGGGCAGGTCGGTGATAGACATTATGAGGAATCCAGACTCGTCGTTTCGGAGCAGGCTGACCCGAGGATGAGCCAACATCTCGAGTTCGCTTGAGCGACTCCTGGTACTCAGCCTGACCAGTTTCAGCCCAGAAAGCTTGATTGACAAGCATTGCAAAGTCTGTGAATTCATGGAGAGTAAGAGCAAGTTTCAGATCATGGTGCAGCCCTTCACGGAACTTCTCCTGCTTGAGTGCGTTAGTGCGGACGTCATCTTCAGCATAGCGAGACAAATCGAGAAATTTCCTCTGATATTCATCCACTGTCATTTTACCCTGGGAGAGTTTGCGAAATTCCTTCTTCTTCTGGTCCATCAGACCTTGAGGAATGTGGCGTGCATGAAAAGCTGTCTGAAATTCTATCCATGTGGTGACTGTTCCAGTAGGCAGCATACGCCTATGGCTTTCCCACCATTGGGCAGCTGAACCCCTCAGGTGATACGTCACAAAGGTGACGTAACTGGCAGGGGCAGCATTAGCCGACTCCATCTGAAAGGTGATGTCACGGAGCCAATCATCAGCATCCAAAGGATCAGATGAGTTACGGAAAGTCGATGGGTTAAGGCGCATAAATTCTTGCAATGTTATTGGGGCAGGCTGTTGATGAGCATTCTGGGTTGGAAACTGGGCCATTACCCCGGTCATAAATTGATGGTTCAGTTCAAACTGTTGCATCATTGCGGCAATATAGGGTGGAGGCGGAGGATCGTCAGCCATCCTGCTAAAAACAACAGGGGCAGTTTAGCAAGAATAATTGCAAGTGTAAGAAGCCATTCTTGATGTAACATGAACAATGAGCAAGGGGCACAGTAGGTTCATAAGAGTAGTCATTTGTGACATTCAGATCCATACACGGAGTCGATTACACGCTGTTAGCATGAGTCTGGAAAACACATAGCTAGACATACTAGGCGGCACGCAGGCACGCGGTGGAGGGATACAACAACGGGACATAGCAAAGGCTACATCAACGTCGGGGAAAACTGCAGATAGTTAGATCTCCGGATGGATGTGATCACGAGAACCTAGAGTTAGAGTTAGTAAAATTTTCAACCCGAAAAGAAGAGAGATCAAAATCCCAGAGTAAAGGAGCGGAATAAAAGATCCTAATCCCATCCATTTGCAATGTGGGCCCGTAAGCCACACAACACTGTTAGTAGTTCGAAAATAGTTTTTTAAAGACTAGACTCAACTTCGACCAAGGAATTAGAAGGGGCTCCTATAGGCAGTCGGCTCTGATACCAGCTTGTGACGCCGCAGACTCAATCATGCACTAATCATACACGCAACATGCACGATCAAGATCAGAGACTCACAGGAAGATATCACAACACAACTCTAGACACAAATTTAAACATAAGTCATTATATTACAAACCAGGGTCACGAGGACCCAAATACATAAGTCAACAAAGCAAATATTATCTGAGTACAAACATAGTTAGACAAGTTTGCCTTAAGAAGGCTGACCAAAACAACGGCAGCTGATCGAAAAGGCACAGGCCTCCTGCCTGGGACCTCCGAACTACTCCGGGTCGTCGGTCTCCACGTAGTAGGCATCGTCGGGGATCTCCGGCTCCTGGGCTCCGTCGTCTGAATGCGGCAACCGGGTAGGGGGAAAAAGGTAGCAAAGCAACTGTGAGTACTCATCCAAAGTACTCGCAAGACTTACATCAGATCTATGCTAAATATGCACCAGTATCAAGGGAAGGGTATGACTGTGGACTAGTCTGCAGAATGCCAGAGTAGAGGGGGGAAAAGCCTATCCTAACGAAGACTAGCTTCTTGCAGCATCAGAAGAGAGTAGCGTATAAGAGTATATAGTTGCATGTAAACATATCAACAATACTCTGAGATCCTTCCTCGACTCCCTGCGAGAAAAGATCCACGGGCATTCCATATTCATTGAGTAATGTATTTCATCAAGTATCCGGTTCAAGTTATATAAGATCAGGATACTCTCATATATCCAAGCGTCCTGTTATCGTGGACACGGCTATTCGAATAGATTACTTCCCTGCAGGAGTGCACTACTGTAACCCAACACGCTCGATTACATCTGGCCGGACACACTTTCCTGGGTAATGCCCGGCCACGGGTAATCGACACGCCGTAGTCCTACCTAGGCTCTCTAGAGAGGTCCCCGCCGGTCTGCATCCTAAGCGCAAAGGGGTCATGGACCGATCGCCCTTAGCACTCCGGGTCGTTGTGAGCAGGGTTAGATCTAGGCACCACCACTGTCCTGGATGGCGCCGGCCCGGCCGTGCCACAATGCTGAACTGGACATCTGACAGAGCTTTCGGGAGAATGTACATCACAGAGGGTACCATATACCATTATCCCGCCTGGTGATAGTGCGTATGGGCCAGTGGCCAACTCAGAACGAATACCCAATCCGTTAGTGTATTATTAGTAGCTCGCGGACACGAACAGGGCTCCTGTCGCTCCGACTTGGTCACCCGCGGACCACGACCAGGGACCAGGCCCACCTCTCTCCTAGGTGGTCTCCGCCTGCCCTGTCGCTCCGACCCGGTGAACGTTTTCGTGTCGGCTGTCGGGACAGATCCCGAGCTACCACCACATCCTAGGTGATACCGCTAACAGCCAGCCGCCACGGGAATCTCTCGCGGGTGCGTCATCGAGCCGACCCGACTTCAACGTACCATCTCTCGCGGGTACCCTTGGGGCCGACCCGTTTTTAACATAGGGGGGTTGTTGTGAGTCAGGTCCATACCATCAAGGTGAAATCTGAGGAATCACCCTTGATGAGTTCATGCTTGATATACCGCACGATAGAGACATCATTGAGAGTGAACTGTGAGGAATCACCCTCAGTAAGATCATACTAGATGTGCTACACTGCAGAGTCATCGTCGAGAGTGGTATACGAGGAATCACCCTCAGTAATATCACGCTTGGTGCGGCTCTGTAGAGTCGTACATTTGCATGGATCCAAGGGGGTCTCAGGTCTCGGTACAACATCCATCATGTTCGGATAATCCAGATAATATCACGGCAACACGGATAAGGGTGAAGGGCCACTGATGGGATACTAGCATTCCTATACTAAGCCTTTAGGATAACAGGTAAAGTATCAACAGCAGGTTACAAAAACAGGCTATGCATCAGAATAGGAGCTAACGGAATAATAACAGTAGCAAAATCTAATGCAAGAATAAGAGAGATAGAATGGGCGGTATTGGAATGATCAAGGGGGTTTGCTTGCCTGGTTGCTCTGCTGAGAGGGGCTGATCGCTAGGAGCGTAGTCCTATCCGGTGTCGTCGGCAGTCTCGGGGTCTACCGGAGAAGAAGGAGGGGTGGCAAACAATAAATAAATGACAAACAAATGCATCACAATGCATGGCATGGCAAAATGAGGTGATAATATTTTCCCAGCTCCAAGCCTTTTCTTCTGTATTGATCTGGACGGAAAGGTTAGTTGTTCATTATGCTAGAGGGGTGTGGCAGGTAAGTGGATGTCATATTTGGATTCGTTATATTTTTCTGATCATTTTTCATATATAAATTATTTTCATCTGAGCTACGGTTTATTTTGTATGATTTTTCAAAGTTAAAATGATTTTCTGAAATTATTTTAATTATTTAATTCGAATTTAAACAGTGCATTTACTTTTTATACCCATCCAGAGCTAGCCCTAGTCACTGACGTGTGGGGCCAGTCAAAGCTGACGCGTGCCAGGTCAAAGCTGACACGTGGGGCCACTGGGTTTAGTTTATTTTCTAACCAGATAATTAACCTGACTAATTAAGCAGGCGGGACCTACTGTCATATTCACAGGGGTTAATTAAGCGAGTGACTAGCGACTAACTTAATCCGGCCATGTCAGCCAAATCGGGATTAGTCGCCGGCGATATCCAGGCGCGGCAGAAGTTTGCCGGAGCGGCGCTACGGGCGGCTATGGGTCAAACCGAGGGCACCAGTGGGTTCCCTCAGCTCGCGCACATCTAGAGGAGCTCGCGGAAGGCCGTGGGGTGGCCGGAGTCGACGGCGAGGTCGACCTCCGCGGCGGCGCATGCACGGGAAGGTTGGGGACATCGCTATGTTGCGCAAGCGAGCTAGCTAAGCGTCACAAATGATTCACGCGAACTCCAGGAGCTCACACGCATCACGGTTTGGCCCGGGGAAGCACGACATGGTCGCCGTTTCCGATCATGGTGGCGGTGAGAGCACGGTGTTCGATAGGGGCAGCTAGGAGACAGGATTGACCAGGGAGGGAGAGGGGAAAAGTTCAGCAGCTCATAGCGGAGCTCGACGATGGCTTGGGGAAGCCAGGGGAGGTCGAAGCACTGCAAATCAACAGCTGTGGCCTCGGCGGCCGTAGGCGAAGAGGATGAAGCGTGCGGTGACTATGAAGCTCCCCGACTCCAATCAAGTGGCAGGGGAGACGAAGACGAAGGCCGCAGTGCTCCCAGACATCGTAGAACGGCGAACGGTGGCCGGTGGCCACGACAACGAGAATGGCGCGGCGGCGGCTTTCCTCGGGTTCGCCTGGTGCGCAGGGTTCGAGCGAGGGGAAGGGAGAAAGAAGGTTAGGGTTCGCCAGGGGGGTGCGTGGGGCCTCCTTATCCGCTCCAGAGGTCCTGTAGCGCCTCGTTGTCAGCATCCGCGCGGCGGGCGAGCGTGGGCGGCGATGCCATGCTCTGCTTCGAGCAGCGTCGCGAGGAGGATGAAAGGCCAAGCCAGATGGGCTGGGCCGCACTGTACTGACTTAGGTCCAACCTGAACAGGTAAGCTCCTGTCTCTCTCTCTCTCTTTTATATTTTCTGTTTTATTTTCACAACATTGTTTTGTATTTATTTAATGCACTTATTGATTTTAGTTACTTGTGAGACTTGGCTCAAAATTATAATGCAATGACATGATGCTACATACAAAGTTCCAAAATATTTTGAAGAGGTTGAATTTTGTTTTTTAATTGAAATAGAGTTAATAAATGCTGCTGGTTCTGTTTTAATGATGCTAGGGTCACTTATGGATTTTTGGTGATGTTGTTTTCCTTAACACAATTACATATGGATTATTTACAAAATCATGAACTATTTATTTTTTATTTTTGAAGAGGTAATAATTTGACTTGTATTTCAGATTGAAATTTGAATTTGATTTCAGGACAGGTGGCAATGGTGCTTTGCAAAACATGCTGACTTGACATTAATTAGTAGAATAACAGTGGCATCAGTACTTGGGGGTGTTACACGTTGCCGGCTCAGCAAGGTGACACCGGTGGATGCAACCCTCTACCGCAGCGTCATCGGCAGCCTCAGGTTCCTGAGCCAATTCATGGAGGCACCGCCCAGCGATCATCTTGTGGCTGTCAAGCACCTACTATGTTACATCGCCGGCACGTTCACGCACAGATGCGTGTATCGCCGTCGCGACGGCGAGATATTGGTCGGCTACAGTGACTCGAACCATGCCGGCAACATGGACTCCAGGAAAAGGACCTTCGGCGTGCTTTTCTTCGTAGTCAACAGTCCAATAAGCTGGCAATCGCAGAAGCAGAAGGTCATTGCCACCTCTTCGTGCGAGGCCAAGTACATTGCAGTTGCTACGACGGCGTGTCAGGGGATCTGGCTAGCTCACCTTCTCGGTGAGCTGCTGAATCGAGACGCCACCCCTGCGATCCTCCACATCAACAAGAAGTCTGCCATATCGCTCTGCAAAAATCCGTTCCTTCACGGCTGCAACAAGCACATCGATCTGCGCTACCACTTCATATGGGACTGCGTCGAGAAGGGCACGGTGGCCATGGAGTTCATCGGAACCGGCGAGCAGAGGGCGGACATTCTGACCAAGCCCCTTGGTCGTGTTCGCTTCCAGGAGCTGCGAGGCAAGGTGGGGATCATCGACATCAAGCCTCTTTGATAGGATTGAGGGGGAGATTGTGGGCTTAAACCCTGTCTCTCGGAGTGCAGGAGAATAAGCCTGCCATGGCAGTGTTTCAGGCCGAAAACTGCTGCCATGGCAGCCCGTTTCCGCTGCCACAGCAGCCCTTCATTTCAGTCAAATTCCGTTAGAGTTTTTTCAGCTAGTTCGGTAGCTTAGGCCAGGAGGTCACGAGTTGTGCGCCATTGGCGAGTTTGTAGGACGCATGGCACTAGCTCGGGATGTGGGATGGTGATGGCTCGATATTTTGTCACTTTTATAAAAGGGAAAATTAATTTTATACCCTTAGTTGTGTCACACTCAGCAGTTTTGCCCCTAGTTTTCGAAAACACTTGTTCTTGCCCAACTCACTTTAGTCGTCTTATGCTTTTGCCCTTTCGGCACGGTTCCGTCCAGTCAGCGCCGTTTGACCATAACTGGCGCTAGATATTGGACTTTTTTGCCCCTGTTGCTGCTATCCCTTGGTACCCCTTCATCCTCAGCCAGCTTGCGCGAAAAACAGAGGGAGTCAAGGCACGGCAAAATTAGAGGGGGAAGCTGGAAGCGGAAAAGGACGGAGCGGGTGCGCATGGCGAGCTCGGCCTCGTCCAACTTCTCGCCGGCGGCCGGAGAGGTAAGTAATGCGGCGGCATTTCATATTCCTCCACCCCCACCCCAGTTCATTTTAGGGTTTTCTAGGGTTTGTGAAATTTGGGGGAAAATTTTGACCTTATGGTTTAGGTCGATGGGGTCCGGATTGTGCAGGACGTCTCGGAGTTCTATCTTCCCGACGACACCTATTCTGGCTTGGAGTTTCTGTCAAAGCACCGCTGCCCTAGCCATGGCCTTGTTCCTGCCCGCCGTGTATCCTGGGGAGGGCTAGTAGTGGCCGCCGTTTTTTAGGTTGTCCTCTAGATGTAAGATTTAGTGAATTTGAGCATGATTTAGTTGTTGTTAATGTGTACTCTCTAATTTTGATTGCTCTGATCTACATTTAGTTACCAGAAGAGTGTCAATGGGTGGTTTGGGTTGATCCGCCTCCTCCATTGCATGTTTCCCTTGCTTTTGAAGACCTGCACGCATAGGTTGAGCACAGCTAGATCAAATGCCACAATTTGCAGAAGGAAAACCTGGAGCTGGCAAGGAAGAACAGGGCTTTGAAGAAGAAACTGAGAGAGAGAGATGAGATGCTGTTGGTGTGGGCATTGTTGTTTGTGGGAATTGTTATGTGTGTTTTACTTGTATGGTAGATGTAGTTTTGTCGATGTATTTGAAGATGTTGATGCACTGTTGTACTTCAAGATGATTTGATGTCATTTTGTTTGATGTCACTTTGTAGTTGAATATGAATTGATGTCACTTTGGTTCTTGATGTCATTTTGTTTGATGTATCCATGGTAGATGCATTTTTGTCGTCGACGACGTCGACGACAAATCTTACTTGATGAAAGAAACCATCCATGGTAGATGCAGTTTTGTCGTCGACGACGTCGACGACAAATCTTACTTGATGAAAGGAAAAACCATGACATCAAACAAAGTACTGGTATGTGTTCAAAGGGAAATAACATCAAACAAACTAGTTAAACAGCACAGCTGACCAAATATTTGAACATCAGTGTACCAAATACTGCAACATCACAGTACACGTACTACTAGGCATAACTAGTGCTTATAGCACTAAGAAGTTCAGCAACTAAGTGCACACAGAACAACAAGTTCATAACAGCATTGTACCAAATAGAACACACTAGTTAAACATCTAAAACTTCAGTTTTTTGCTCCTGGTGTTCTTGGCTGGGTTTGGAGCTAGCTTTGCCTTGCTTCTAGTGTTCTTTGCTGGGTTGGGGCAGTGGGTCGAGCTTCATACGCTTCTACTGCTTTCTCTGTAGGAGAAACACCCTTGCTGTCAACAGTGCTTCCAGTGATTGAGCAGAATGTACTTGCTGCTTGCACATCTCCAACTCTCTTCTGTTTGCCACACCTTGGGGAAGCTCCTCTATCTGCTGTTCTTTTATAGTTCTTCCTAGGGCTAAACCAAATGCAAACATGTCACAATTTGTAAGATATGCATGAAGAGATATGGAATTGGGAAGGGAATTACACATAACTTACTACACTTGCTTGTGTAGATGCCTCATTTGAGGGTTGCTTTGGTGGTGACATTTGCTGCTGAACAACATCAGGTGCTGGCTCATCCTCTTCATCCTAATCTTCTACTTCTGCTGCTGCTGGCTCATTAGCTGTAGGATGATCATCTGCATTTTGTGCTCCCCAATGTTCTTCTTGTCCAAAGGCTGGATCAACAGATAGTTTACAACCCTTGGCTTGGTGTCCCCATCCTCCACACCTTTTGCACTTTTTCTTCCTAGGCCCAAGGCCCTTTCCTTCACTGCTAGCTCTAATCCTCTGCTTTCTTGGCCTGCCTGGTGCTCTGTTCTGAACAGGAGCACATATTTTGAATCCAGGATCTACAATGTCCCACTGTTGCTTGCCTTCCAAAGCTGGTAGGTTGTCAGCATAAGTAGCTCTGAACATCTCAACAGAGTAATACTTATGGACATACTGATCTATTCCACTAGCTTCACCTCTTAGAGTAGTGACAAAGAAAAGGGCATGGATGCATGGCTTACCAATGACCTGTCATTGTTTGCAACAGCAAGTCCATTTTTCTAAGTCCACAGGGTACCTCCATTCTCTTTTATCTCTGTCAGTAGCAGTCACCTCAGCCTCTGTTGGGCTTCTCCTAACTATACTCATCTCCAAACCTTTAGTTTTCTCCATTAATGCCTTCATTACAGCTGGTATGATGTAGTGCCCAATGAAATGGTCAATGTCAATTCTGTTTCTTAAGTCAAACTTCTGCATAATGTACTGCCTGATCTTGTCCAGCAGGTCCACTAGGTGTAGGCCCTTGTATTTCTTGATTCTGGAGTTAAATGATTCTACAAGATTGTTGTTAACATAGTCAACCTTGCTCATCTCAGTGAAATCTGCTCTAGCCCAGATTTTTGTGTGGTGCTCCTCCAGATATTCCTTTACTTTGGGCATGCTTTTCAACTAGTTCGGATGATAGTTGTTCTTCTTGTTGCTGTAAGTTAGTGAGCAAGGGCACAAATTATCATCATAAAACTTCCCTTTGAATTTCTTGCTGAAATTTTGAGCCAAATGTCTCATGCACTCTTTGTGCTCCACTCCAAGGTAAACATCTTCAACAACAGACTCCAATCCTTTGCAAGCATCAGTATGTATGACTAAACCTTCAGGATGTCCTATGACTTTCTTCAGGTTTGTGAAAAACCAGGTCCAACTCTCAATTGACTCCACTTCTAGAACACCATATGCAACAGGAAATAACCAGTTGTGAGCATCTAGGGCACAAGCTGCTACAAGTTGGCCTCTAAACCTACCATTCAATGCAGTTGCATCTACAGCTAGGTATGGCCTGCACCCCTCCAAGAAACCCTTCTAACAAGGTTTGAAGCAAACAAACACCCTTCTAAAGCACTCCTTGTAGAATTTCTTGCCTTTTAACTTGTACTCAACTATGTGCTTATCAATGTCAATAAGACTGCCTGGTGATGCCCTCGCTACTTCAGCTTTGAATGCATAAAGTAACTGAAAACTATCACTGTACTTGCCATAGATTTTGTCAAGTGCCATCTCTTTACCATAATAGCATCTGCTGTATGGCACCTCCACACCATACTTCTCTAACAGCTTGCTCTAAATTTCCTTAGGACCAATCCTTGGATTATGTCTGATCCAAGCCATAGAAGCATCTGCTATCGACCTTCTTTTTGCAGCTCTCAATCCCTGAGATCTGTTCACACTAGGACATGTGTGAGAGTGGGGATTCACTTTGATCTGAAAACATATAAAACAACATAAAACAAATAGTCAGTATAGAAAAACATAAGTAAAACAAACAGTTATTACAGAAAAACATAAGATTACATAGATAACTACCTGAAACAGTGTGCTCCTCCTCATTAAAGATGCATGCAGCCTCCACTTACACCTGTCATAGGCACATTTCACAGTAAATCTAGTTGGGTCACTTTTCAGAGTAGTGTACTCAGTTTCAGACTTGATTGAGAAAGTTCCAACTGCATTTTTGCAGTCAACTGCAGAAGGGAAGACCACACCTTCCTCAATAGATGGATTTTCTCTGTCATACATCATTACAGGTCTGTCCTCATCTGCCTCTTCAAAAGCTCCCATGTCATGATCGTCTTGCCTCTCATCATCTTCTGTATCTGAAAATTCTGCAAGAATGTACTCCTCATTTGCTTTATCTTCCTCACTATTGCGCTGGACATAACCAGGACAAAGTTTCTCATCCACCTCATCAGATAAAATAGGTTCATCAGGCAATGCCTCCTCCACAACTGGATCAATTGTTATGTTTGGCTGATCTTGGCTTTCAATGCCACTTGGAGCAGTTGGGGTGCTACTTGCTGCCCTAGTTGTAGAAGCACTAGGAGTACTACTTGCTGCCCTTGTTCTAGTGCTAGTCCTAGTTCTAGCCCTTGTCCCTCCAGCAGTGGGCTTAAAACCAGATGGCCTGGATGCAGAGGGCCTAGAACCAGATGGTTTTTTACACCTTTGTGCTCTACTTCTCTGAATTACTGTAATTTCCAGATTACATGACATTGTTTCTGCATCACTTGCAAACATCACACCTAACTCATCATCACACTGTACAGGGTTCCAACACACTTTTGAACTATCCCAGTATCTCATCTCAACAGCATCAAACAATCCCCATGGATACTTGGCACAAATGGCAACCCTAAAATCATTATATGAACTACTGCTGTCCACAACAAATGGAAATGTGAAGCCGCAATCTTTTCCTTTTGTACCAGCAGTACCTAAAAGTGTGGTCTCCATTCTAATAGACAGAAAGAACGCGGTCGCTGGATCCATCCTATGATAGTCAACATGGCATCTCCCGTGAGAAAATGCACAAAACCGAGCCTAAATCTTCTCTGAATCCATCCTACTAAGCACGAGCAGATCTGGACTGACACTTACCTCACTGGAATCTCCCGTGCAGATGCGGTGCCCTTGTCGCCGTGGGCGCCGCCATCGCTGCCTTCAACGCTCCCCCGAGCTGCTGCGAAGCTCTTGTCGCCGTGGACGACGCCATCGCCGCCGTCTCCGCTCTCCCGTGGCGATTGGGAGCCCGTCTGGCCGTGGGCGCCGCCACAGCCGCCTTCTCCGCGCTCCCGTCGAGATGCGGTGCTCTTCTGGCCACGCTCCCGTCGCAATGCGGTGCCCTTCTGGCCGCGCTCCCTTCGCGATGCGGTGCCCTTCTGGCCGCGGCCGCCGCCGCCTAGGCTTTCTCCGCTCTGCCCCATCGCCGAGGAAATTAGGGTTCGTGAGAGGGAAAGAGAGTGAGAATGGGGAACGAGAGAGTGAGAGTGGGGACGATCTGGTTAGGACGACCGGGGGCAAGCTGAGTCCAAAATCTAGTGCCGGTTACGGTCAAACGGCGCTGACTAGATGGAACCGTGCCGGAAGGGCAAAAGCATAAGATGAGCAAAGTGGTTTGGGCAAGAACGACCATTTTCAAAAACTAGGGGTAAAACTGCCGAGGGGGATACAACTAAGGGCACAAAAATAATTATCCCTTTATAAAAAGGTTTTGATGAGGTTTTCACCGGGTTTTCGATATTTCTCGCATCTTTCTAATGCTAATCCTTCGAGAAAGAAGAAAACTTGTTTTTCCTATTGTTGTGCAGAAATATATATTTTTGGAAGGAAACCAATCAAGATCCCTTCAAATGAAGTCTAATGGAGCAACTTCCCTTTTGGGCGAAATTGCATCAGAGTCTCCAGAGCGCAAGACGGCACATGGTATGAGCGCACACGCTCGTACCACTGCTCGTACCACCTGTCGCCAGCACCACCTCATCTACAAGAACAACTTTCGTGAAGGCACAGAGAAGATCAGAGAGACAGAGCTGTCGCCACACCATTCAGAACAGAGGGAGAAGAGATCCGGAGAAGAAGAACCGCCGAAGATCCATTCCTTCTCGTTTGTCCATCTCCATTTCCATTCATCGCAACACCACTATAGGGAAAGGAATTCCAAGTTGTAAGATTAGGGTTCATAACTCTATTTGTACTCATCTTAAGATTGAGACTTGTTTAATCATTCATCTTATTGTGGATCTTCACGATATTATCGATATGATTTCCTTTGGCTTTATCTCTGTGATGTTTGGCTATCCCCCTCCTATGTGTCAGTAATTCCCCTAGGCGCGGGAGATGTAGGGGATTGGTAAGATTCATTTGTGCCTATCCTATATGTCGTCATTCGTGATTATAGTTTTATGATTGTTTAGTACGTTGTTTATCTGTGGTGCACGTAATGCTTGTTGTCCAATTTAAAGGCCCAGGCAACATGATCAGAAGACCTACACAGGTGTTGATATCTACGAGGAGCGAAGACAATATGAGATAACGGTGATCCACCAAACCTAATGCATTGTTCCGGTCTTATGACCTTAATTGCGGAAACGACCATGTAATGGCAATGTCGAAGTAGGACTATAGGGAAGAACGAATCCGCCGTGGAGGAGTTCGACCAGTCAAGGGTGATCCGCCTACCGAACAAACAATCTACGTACTAGAATCACGATACAAGGTAACTGATATTACCGTCGCACTGGCACACTTGATGTACACCATGATCCGAAGTTTTCCACGCCTAACCTCTCTACTGTAGGCAACAACCGTTTACTTTCAGCCGTTTACTTTACATTGTTTACTTTAATTCGATATTATTCTCGCTGCAATAATCAATTCTCTCCACCACTCTGGTATATTTGTTTCACGGGACAGTAATACCATCTACAGATTTTCAAACAGTTACTTCGCACAAGACCGGTGACAACTTGTGTGTGACTAAAACGCCACTCACAATACTCTCCTCTGCTCTTCGTTGGGAACGATAACTATTGGGATACTTACACGAAGATGCTACGCTACCCTGTGTGTCTTGCAGGCCATCAGATGGCACGTTCGGTAGTGGAACAAGAGCTACGGCATGTTTTCCCTTTGAGCAGAAATAAAAGGAGGAAAAAAGAGCAGAAAAGCTACAACATTTACGCAGCACAAAATTCAGTGTCCCTCGTGTGTTTCCTCGCTCGTTCATAGCTAGTAGTTAGGGTAACAGCTAACCGAGCTAGCTGGCTCCGAGTTGCTGCTTGCTACTACTGAAGAAAAAAATTCGGTATGACCCCATCTCCGGGAGACCGACGAGATGATCTTTCATGGGCTCGATTTGTATTTTTCTTAGTGGACCGGACTTAATGCTTGGGCTTAATGCCTTGCTTCGATTCATCCATTACTCTTCACAGGGTTGAGAGTGACGATGCAAATTTACCTTATTGTCACTGTATTCGGCCACCTGACCTCCACGCAGAGTTGATAGAGTGAGCAGGGGGGGCATGGAAGTGGCTCTGGTGAGTTTGGCGATGGGGTCCTGAAACCTGTCCTTGGGAAGCTGGCAGCTCTGCTCGGCGACGAGTACAAGTGTTTCAAGGGTGTGCGCGGCGAGATCAGGTTCCTCATAGATGAACTTGCTGCCATGCACGCGTTTCTCCTCAAAATGTTAGAGGTGGAGGATCCTGATGTGCAAGATAGAGTTTGGATGAACGCAGTGAGAGAGCTCTCCTACGACATGGAGGACTCCATCGATGACTTCATGCAGAGTGTCGATGACAAAGATGCTAAGCCGGATGGCTTCATTGAGAAGATCAAGCACTCACTAGGTAAGTTGGGGAAGATGAAGGCTCGCCATCGGATTGGTACCGAGATCCAAGATTTGAAGAAGCTAGTCATTGAGGTGAGCGACAGGAATGCAAGGTACAGGACTGGTGTGACTATTTCCAGCTCGAAGAATGCATCCGTTGACCCTCAAGCTCTTGCTATCTTTGAGCATGCCTCAAAACTTGTGGGAATTGATGAACCCAAGGCTGAGATAATCAAACTGCTGATTGAAGGTGCGTTAACAAATGAGCAACCAAAGCTGGTCTCCATCATAGGATCTGGAGGAATGGGCAAGACAACTCTTGCAAACCAAGTGTATCAAGAGCTCAAAGAGAAATTCAAGTGCAAGGCTTTTATATCGGTGTCGCGAAATCCTGACATGATGAATATCTTGAGAACCATTCTCGATGAAGTTAGCCAAGGTTATAACACTGAAGCAGGGAGCATACAATAACTGATAAGCAAGATTAATGACTACCTAGCAAATACAAGGTACAGTTTCTATTATATGTATACTTGCTCTCCTCAAATTTATATCTAACTAAGAAAGTTATTTAGATATTTCACATGAAAATCTTACCAATAATTTGTAAAGAAAAACAGTTCCATGTAATTTGTGTTCATATTTTCCCATCTATTGTTACAAAATGTAATGGTTAAATGTCTGTAGTGAAGACCGTTTCGATGCCAAGTCAAATCAAATGGAGAGAGTACCAACGACGACATATCGTATGGACATCTGTTCGTGATTTATGTTATTTTTTTCCTTTTCTTTTGAAACTGTAGCATCTTTAAGACACAGCTACTCCCTCCATTGCGTTTATGACATAACCTTGTGTAAGGAGTAGATCATGTAGCCCCTGTGCTAACACTCCTTCAGTATTTTATATACGTGGAAAGTTCATTTTCCTCCCTATACAATCGACTTGTCTCACTTTTCTTCCTAATTCTTTAGGGCTCCCAATCTCCCATGATGCCCTAAGCCATTTTTTTGGAGTGTTGTACCCCATGGCTAGTTTTGGGTTGTGATTTTGATAATAGTTTGATGGTAGTTTGCTAGTGCAGCATCTACACATCTTTTAACATCCAAGATGCTATGTACGTTACCATCTTCTTCCTCCACCTTCTCCTTCTATCTCTCTTCCATCTTCAGAGCAGATCCTCTGCGCATCTATATGTATGTGCTCTCGTTTCTCCTGCTTCTCTCATCCCGCCCATCTGATATTGCCATGCTGATCTGTAGAGTCCAGCTGCCATGAGATCTTGAGGCCTCAGCCACTGTTGTCAACCTCCCGCGACTGTTTGCATCACTAGCCATCCAAATCGAAAAAATGTAGTTTAGGGATTAAGTGGGTCCATAAGTCATTTACAGGGAAAGTGAGGCAAACTAATAGTTTAGAGGGCAAATGAACTTTTTCCGATATAAGTACTATGTAGCTCTTCTTGATTCTAAATCATCAGTTGTTTGGATCCACAGCTAGCTAGATTCTTTGTTCGCCGCACATGATCACTTGATCCACGTCCTTTATATACCTGTTAAGCATGTATGATATTCATCATAATGTTTCGATCCACCCCTTGGTTGAACTGATGCGTGCTTGTCACCATTATTGATCACTCTTGATCCTTGTTTAAACTGTTGCTTATCACCCTGTTTTCTGTAATCTGCCAAACTAATTAGCATGGACCGGTGTACAAACATGAATTAAATCTGTAGCATATACCATTATAATAACCAAGGTTCAAAAAAGTGATTGGCGTAAGTTTCTAATTTTTCCCGTGCCTAGCGCCTATTTCGCCAAAGAACGCACCTAGCATGATTACACGCTAGGCAATATGTTGTTGCCTAGCGCCTAGGCACATGTCTTGGCGTAATTTTTTTAACAATGATTTTAACATGTGTAGCTTTCTTACATAGAAGTATTTATTATGCTGTCATTGTGCTCAAGTTTCTTTTTTTATTTGTCTATCTTGTTGTACACTCTTTATATTAAAATCATGCTGATATCACTTGTGAATCCACGTGCAGGTATTTTGTTGTCGTTGATGATATATGGGATGAGGATGCATGGAATGTTATTAAGTTTGCATTCCCCATGACTAGTTCTGGCAGTATCATAATCACCACTACTCGTATAAATGATGTTGCCAAATCATGTTGTTCATCATTCAGTGGTGACATTTATATTATCAGATCTCTTAATCCGATGCATTCAAAAGAACTATTTCGCTGAAGACTATTCGACTCCAAGGAAGATCTCCCTTCACACCTTGAAAAAGTTTCTGATGGAATTTTTAAAAAATGCGATGGCTTACCTTTGGCAATCATTGCTATATCTGGTCTGTTGGCTAATAGAGAGAGAACAGAGGATATATGGAATCAAGTGAAAGATTCAATTGGTCGTGCACTCGAAAGAAATCCTAGTGTCGTAGGAATGATGAAGATGTTGTCACTTAGCTATTTTGATCTGCTACCTCATCTAAAAAGTTGTCTCTTATATATGAGTATATTTAAGGAAGATTCTATTATCAAGAGGCAGTGTCTAACAGGGAGATGGATTGGTGAAGGATTCATTCACAAAGAACACAAATATACAACATATGAGATAGGAGAAAGGTGTTTAATTGAACTCCTCAATAGGGGTTTGATCCAACCCGCAGAGACAAATGAATATGGTAAGGTGAAGAGCTGCCGAGTTCATGACATAATTCTTCATTTCATCATATCCAAGTCCATAGAAGACAACTTCGTTACTTCACTTGGTGTCCCCATTCTGACAATTGGGACTCAAAGAAAAGTCGTTTGTCGACTCTCTCTACAAGGCGTCAATAAAGGAAATTCAACAGTACCAACAGCAAAGTTTCAAAAAAAGACATTACCAACAACAGATCTGGTATTGTCTCATACCCGATCACTTCATGTGTTTGGAGATTCCATTGAAATCCCTTCTTTCGAGGAGTTCAGACATCTGCGTGTTCTCGACTTGAGCTACCAATCATTGAAAGGACATCGTCTTGAAAATATAGTGAGCTTGTTCCAGTTGAGGTACCTGAACCTCCAATGTACAGGAATAAGTGAGCTCGCAGAACAAATCGGACGTTTACGGTGCTTAGAGATGTTGAACCTAAGAAATAATGTTGTAGACTAATTACCTCCATCTATTGTTAATCTCAGAAAATTGTCGCTTTTGTTTGTTGACTTTGGTGTTAAATTTCTTGATGGGATTGCGAAGATGCAAGCACTGGAGACGCTGAAATATGTCAGTGTCTACAAGCAGCCACTAGACTTCCAATGGGGCCTTGGCCAGCTAAATAATTTGAGAAATTTGAGCATATTTAGCGACATTGATTCTAGCACTGAGGTTGGGAAGGAGTGCAACAAAGCTATCGTCTCTACCCTGTTTAAACTAGGCACCCAAAACCTTCGCTCTCTGATGACTGGGGAGTGCAACATGTGCCTCTTACAGGAACTTTTGTGCCCGCTTACCCTCGAGAAACTTATTAACTGCTCTTTAGAGGTCCTGCAGGTTCCGAGATGGGTGAGCTCCCTCAGAAACCTCCAACAGTTACACCTTCAAGTGGAGAGAGTCGAGCAGAATGATCTCTGCATCCTTGGAGCGTTACCCACTCTGCTCATTCTGCATTTGTTGGAAGGAACAGAGTTAAATGAAAAGCTCACAGTCGGTGGTGCAGTTGGGTTCCAATTCTTGCGGATTTTTATTTATGTTGCAAGGCATCGCCCAATAGATCTGATGTTTGCGGAAGTATTCATGCCCAAGCTAGAGAAAATTGTGCTTAGGTCTTCGCACGTACTTGAAGGTGACTCTCTGGACTTTGGAATCGAGAACCTCCCCTGCCTCAGTACTATCAAATATATGGTAGAGGGCGACAAGGACATTGTTGAAGCCGCAAACACTGCCATGGAGAGAGCAGCCAGGGCGCATCCCAACCACCCTAGTCTACTCTTTACAGTTGGCGAATTTCCCGTTGATTTCTGCTCTGGAATGGTTCGCTGCTGTCTAGATTGAACAAGCCAAGAACCAGGAATGAGGTATATTAGCCACTGCCCGCTGTCTGGCCGACCGATTCTCAAGTTTAAGAG
Source organism: Elymus sibiricus (assembly GCA_039707655.1). Lineage (NCBI taxonomy): Eukaryota > Viridiplantae > Streptophyta > Magnoliopsida > Poales > Poaceae > Elymus > Elymus sibiricus. The sequence continues at coordinate 404,120,441 of CM077674.1, read as the reverse complement.
TGTAGGTCGATTCTTCTGTCTGTTATGGTACAACCGTACACTGTATTTTCTCTGTTGGAGAATGTATTATGTAGTATGACATCTATGCATTCCATATTTTACATTTGACCAGTAATTAGTTGCAACATGTGGAGTCCGTGTGGTACGAAATTGTTGAATTCGTGTTTGAAAGTATTTTTCTATGGTTGTGATTCCCTGAGTATGAACAAAGTGTTCTTTGGGTAATGTATGGCATTTCTAGCTTAGGCAGCAGTTTCTTGCTGGGCAACTCTTTGAGATGTTACTCCTTGTGAAATGGCTGTTTTCCATATTTGTGCAGTGAAACGTGGTGAATATCTCTTGAGCTTTGTGCAGCATCCAAGTCGTCATTGAGAAAATGTGTATGTTGTTTCAAAAAAAAAAAAAAAAAATATATATATATATATATATATATATATAATTTTTTTTTTTTTGTTGCTGTGTCTCCCAGCGTCCCTAGATAATTGCTGCATGCTTCAGCCTTCAGTTAGAGATTAGTACATATATGTGAGTTGCCGACAGTTTTTTAATTTGGGTAATGCCATTGGATTCTTTGTTAAATTATTTCCTTCAGCAAGTTCTTTTGCACTGTTAGAATTTCCTAAACTTAAAGCTCTTCTTGTTTTCTCGACCATTCAGATGCTGTTATATATATATATATGCTTAAAGTCTTTTGCAGATCAGTATACCATTCCTATATAGTATTGGTGCGGTTAAATTTTGATGTTACCAGTCATTGATTTGCAGTAGCAGATGATTATCGGTAGGAGGTAGCTACACTCCAGATCCTTCAGAACGTAGGAGATAATTATTTCTGTGTTCTTCTGGCTGATGTTTTGGACACTCCCTTCTTGATTGGGCATCGAATTAAATCACTACAACTTGTCCTGGAAGCTCGCCATGGACCATCGCCAGCTCTTCTTCTGAGGACAATCTTACCCTGATTAATTTGGAAGTAGAAGCCAACAACATCGGAGTTGCTGATAACTGCTTTTGCTCACGCTTTAGATCATCTGAAGTTTTAACAGTTTTTAGATGCATATATACATCTCTTTCTATGATACACCAATATGTTGTACAGTATGTCTTTACGAAGTAGCTTTATCCCTTGTTTCAGACTTCTTTTTGGCTTGTGGTGTGAACTGTGTGTGTTTAGACTCTGTGCATCTTCAGTACGTCTTCACTTGTTATTGATCCACAAAATTCCCCCTTTTTAACAAAAAAAAGGAATTTAGCCTAACCAATTTAGTCAGAAAAAAGGGACTTTATAAGCTAGTACTCCGGGGACTGTATTCGTTGAAAGTATTCCATAGAAGAATTTTGTTGAATTCGTGTTTCAAAGTACTGTAGGCTCCTGGTGTTGTGGCATGTGTGGTGCTGTGGTGAGGCGTCGAGTGGCAGTTGGCTCTCTGTTCTAGTTCGCGTGGTCTGCCATTAACACCCCACGCTTTGGCTATCTTCGGCTAGTTTGGTGTTGTTGGTCGCTGAGACTCCTCCCAAGAGTCTCATCAAGGTGGAGGGTTTATGGGCTCTAGGTGAAAGCTTTGGCCGACGGGGGTCGGTACCGGTGGCGAAGGCGTCCATGGTCATCTTTTTCTTCCTTGGAGGCGTCATCGAAGAGTCCACCCTGACACTAGATCTTTGTTGACTGGTTCTAGGTACCGGCAGCTGTTGGCGTGGCCGGATCACTTCGCACGGGGTTCGGTGGGGTGGTGGTGTGCGGCGCTCTGGGCGAAAATTTTGTCCCGACGGGGGTCGGTGCCGGTGATGTTGACGCCTATGGGTGCCATTTTCTTCTTGGAGACGTCGTTGAAGAGCATCTTCACTTCTACCCTGGGTCTTTTTTGGCTCTCGGTCGTTGGTTTGCGCTTGGTGGTGGTGCCTAGTTTTGGTTAGGGGCTGTCTATATTCGTCATTTGGGTTTTGTCATGGTTGTCCTCTAATCAATCATGCAGTTGTGTGGTTTTCGGCCTAGTTTTCCGTGTAAACCGGGCCAACTCTCTTCTTCTTAATGAACTCGCAGGAGCACCCTGCCCTCTGACGACGTTCCGTAAAAAAAAGTACTAATTTTAATGAAAAAAAGCACTTGACAAAATCATGCCTGCAGTTATTTAAAACAGTAACCGGGTACTGTATGCCATTGCTTCTTTGTTTGACAGGGGCCTCGTCGTGATGATATATAATGCGAGAAAGATGAAAGGCCAACTAATTGCACTGCGTTCACATTTTGTGTTGGATTAGTTGCCTTTGCTGACAAAGCAATTCATGTATGCATGTCAAAGTTTTCTTGTCAAAGTACCGTCTTGTATTGGTAATAGTTCGTCTTGTTAACACTTGGTCCTGTCCAACCTAAGATAACTAGATGACCCGTTGTGCCCATGGCACAAAACCAAAAGCAGCCGAGAAGTGAGTCTAACTTTATGGAACTGTAATTGAAAAGAATGATATGTAATATGAAGGTATATAAGATGAGTTGTGATCTAACCTAATCTGGGTGGGATACTCAGTTTTGTAGGCGAAGTTGGTGATGCATTGTAGGTCATTGTCCAGGTTGCGGCACTGGGCCATCTCGTGGCCCGGTGGGCCGAGTCAGTCACAGGCGGCCTTTCCAGCAACACTTTGGGAGCCGGAGAGGGTCGCATCCAGCTAGGGATAGGGGGACTCAGTACGCGAGCGCTATATCTCGCATTAAGCGAGACGGAAGCGCCTCTTGCGTCGACCACTACAGTAACAGGCTGACCTTTTACCCCGTGTGCTACAGTAACGCTACCGATTCGGTTTTCTTCTTTTTTTTTCTTTTTTCTTCTCCGGTTCTTTTTTTTTTCATTCTTTTTGCATTTGTTTCTTCAGTTTTATTTTTCATTTTTTTCTTTGGTTTATTTTGTTTCTTTTTCGGTTTTCATTTTTTTGGTTTTCTTTGTTTCTTTTGGTTTCATTCTATATTTTTTGTATATGTCAGCAACATTTTTCTAATACACGTTTAACATTTTTCCAATACAAATTTAACATTTTTTAATACATAGTCAACATTCTTTCTATACACATTTTTAACATTTTTCAAATGCTTGATTAACATTTTTCAAATACAAGATTAACATTTTTTGAATACATGGTCAACATTTTTCCTATACACACTTTAAACTTTTTCAAATGCTTGATTAACATTTTTCAAATACAAGATAACATTTTTCTAATACATGGTCAACATTTTTTCCATTCACATTTAACATTTTCTCAATGCTTTATCAACATTTTTCAAATGCAAGATTAACATTTTTTTGAATGCATGGTCAATTTTTTTTCTATACACATTTAACATTTTTCAAATGCTTGATTAACATTTTTGAAATACTTGTTCAACATTTTTCAAATGCTTCATTAACATTTTTATATACAATGATCAAAAAAATTCATTATTTTTTTAATGCATGGTCAACATATTTTGTATACACATTTAATATTTTCCAAATGCATGGTTAACATTTTTTAAATACTTGTTCAACATTTTTTCAAATTCTTGATTAACATTTTTATATACATGATCGAAAGATTTCATCATGTTTTTAATACATGGTCAACATTTTTTCTATACACATTTAACATTTTTCAAATGCATGGTTAACATTTTTCAAAACATTATGTAAAGTATATTTTTGTAATATATGTGTTTAGAATATTTGAAAGCGTAAACAAGAGTAAAAAATGAAATCAAAAAATGAAATAAAAACGTGAAAAAAAAAACAGAAAAAAAAACGAGGCAGTGTTGTGCCGTGCACTGGGCCGGCCCATCTCGCTCGCCCCTTCAGCGAGCCTTCCCTAGGTCTCGCTGAAGGCGAGATATAGGGGCGCCCGACTCGGTCTCGACGTGCGGTCTGCTGGTGGTGCGTCCTTGACTTGGGCATGTCCGGTTGCAGTCTCCCCCGGTGCTACCTGTCGCACAGGGAGAGCCAGGGACCGGGCGAGAGCATGCGGGAATGACAGCCACCACTCTCGCGACTGCCATGAACCACACCACTGGTCTCAACCGTGCCCATGAAACCTCGCCACCGACCAGACGCTCACTCCGCACCTCGCGCCCATGGCGTAAAAACCAAATGCAGCCGAGAAAAGAAGCTAACTATATGAACTGGGTCATGGCACGAGGAAGAAAACGTTTACATATTACCAATAATAGGTGCTACTTATAAGGTAGATCTATACATTATGTTCAGAGCAAGACAACACATTTGTTCAGAATAGTAAAACATGCATAAAACATAAACTACATTATCCAATTTCCTTGAATCATCATCCTCCTCCTCCTTTAGTTCCAATACTTCTTCCTCCTCGTACTCCTCGTTCGGGTTCACTGCACTTGCTCCATCCTCCTCCTCCTTTAGTTCATCGTGTGGACGATTGATTCTGTACTCGGCGTCGATGTCGATGATCTTCTCTTGATCGCCTTCTAATCAGGCCTCGCACTGGGCTAACCAGCATTTGACATGGCTGTGGTTGTTGATGCACCAGGTATCGATGATGTACTTTCCATGGGCCTCGACGTCTAATTCGTAGTGGAAGGGTGCTCTCGGACGGCAGTCCCAGAACGCCATGTTATCGCCGGGGTTGGGGAGAGCACGCACGCGAGAGAGAGAGAGAGAGAGAGAGAGAGAGAGAGAGAGAGAGAGAGGGAGGGAGGGAGGGAGGGAGGGAGGGGGAGGGAGAGGGAGAGGGAGAGGGAGAGGGAGAGGGAGAGGGAGAGGGAGAGGGAGAGAGAGAGAGAGAGAGAGGGAGAGAGAGAGAGGGAGGGAGGGAGGGATATGGAAGAAGATATGTGTTGAAGATGTGTTAGTTACTTTGCAGAGGAGATTTGGCAACCACTTTTACAACTTCTTTGGCAACCACTCATAGCATTTCTTCGAATGTCGTCGAGCAGTTCGAGGAGCCAGACGAAGCAGGCGCCATCCAAGGTCGATCTATCGACGCTCAGTGTTAGGAGGCAGACGAGGAGGTAGACGAAGCAGTACCCGTCCATCGTCGATCCAATGACTGGTAAACTTATGATGGTGTTTCTATTCACCCAAGATGTGAGGTCGGCTTCAAGAACGTGGGGCGTGTCCATTGGCTGGCTCCTTCGGCTTGTTTTGGCGATGCCGGAAGCCGGCTCGTTGAGAGGCGACTTCCCACGATTGTGGATGACGCGCCACCCAAACCCGATCTGGTAAAACTTAGTCGACGCCGGCTCGCAGGATCATGAAGTGCGGCGAATCTTTGATGAGGTCACCCGGTACGTCACCCCTAAGAAGGGTCAGGCCTAGGCCGGGTGGAGTACCGGGGAGGTGCGCTGAATCCTCGGAGTCAGATAAGGGCCCTGTTTGGATACTCTAACCAAGGTTAGAGTTAGAGTTAGTTTCTAACTCTAGACTAACCCTGGACTAACTCTAACCCTGATGGTGTTTGGATCACAGGGTTAGAATTGGTGGCGGCCAGCCGAGCTCGTCCAATCGCCGGGCCACGGGGAGCTCACCGATGGGTGGGTGGACGGATGGCCGGCCGAGGCTGTGCCAGCGGGGGTCGAGGCAGCGAGCGAGGCACGCGATGAGGCCGACGCGCAGCGATAGCAGCGACGCGCGTGGCAAGCTGCGGGGAGCTAGCTCGAGGGCGCGGCGCGGGGGTCGCGGAGTGGGGCGGGCGCGCTGGAGGCGCGTCGGGCGGACGAGGGCGGCGGCGGCGGGGCGACGGGGGCGGGGCGAGGGTGCGGGCTGGACGGAGGCGACGGGGGCGGCGGCCGGCGGCGGGATGCGCCGTGGGCCGGACGGAGGCGGCGGGGGCGGCGGGGGCGGGGCGACGGGGGCGGGGCGGGGCGACGGTGTGGGGGAGTGGATCCGGTGCGGGACGGATGCGGCTCGAGGCTGAAAAAAAAAATTCCTGTGGGTCCCACCAAGACTAACTCTAATAAGCACCTCCGGTGCGGGTTGAAACTTTTGGCTGGGTTAGAGCATCTAACTCCAATCTAACCCACCAGTTTGGATCCTACTAGGGTTAGTTTAGCCTAAACTAACTCACTCTAACTCTAACTGCAGCATCCAAACAGGGCCAAGGTTAAGCGGGAGATTGGAGCGGCACGGGGCCCAGCCAGGTCACTTCCCATCGCCTACCGCATCAAATGTGAGCAGACGGCACGGCAGGCGCCTGGGGTGTCAGAGCCCCATCATTAGGCCTTGCTCCGGTCCGGCTGGGATACTCAGTTTTGTACGCCAAGTTGGTGATGGGATCTCCACTATATTGTCCTTGCTTCTGGATTGGACGATGGGAGAGGAGGCGTAAGCAGTTTAACTTCCCGTGGGTTCCCAATGTTGGGTAATCATGATGCCTTGCGGTAGGCAGCCGATCAGAGGGAAGTAGGAATGGCTTGTATAGCTCATCGTGCTATCACCTTGGTGTTGGAAATATGCCCTAGAGACAATAATATTTGAGTATTATTTATTTTCAAGTTTATAATTAATGTTTAGATTCTATGCTATAACTGCTATGGTTCTTGAATATGTGATTCAGAGGAAAACTCATTAGCACGTGTACAGATATAAATGGTAAAACCAGATTCCTAGTTTTGCCTCTAGGACTAGCTCAAGTGTTAATTAGATGATCCCGTTTTCCTGATCATGGGCATGAAGTTAATGCCAATAATAATTGAGAGCACGATGTTGGAAGAACACTCGTGTTGAATTGACCCAATCTATTTGTTATACTTAGAGATTATATCGTCTGAAGTCTACAGTTCATAACATGGGAGTTAACATATGTATGATTCCTTAGACCATGAGAGTATCGAGTCACTCCATACTGGACGATGTACTTTGGGGTTGTTCCAACGTCATCCGTAACATGGTGATCATAACGGCAACTTACGGGTTCACCGGAAACGTATGACAAGAGACTAGATAGATCGAGACTGGGAGTTGCTCCTCTGACGATGGAGAGATATTCTTAGGGCCCTCTCGGTGTGAAGGCATCCATCATTGTTTGGCCAGACACAGGTGAATTGCTCACAGGGATGCCGGCACACGACAACGAGAAAGAAGAACAAAACCGGTAACGAGGAGACCGATATATGACTCACGGGGATACCGATATAACTCACCTCGGGTTTTGTAAAGTATCGCGAAGCAAAAGCAACTACATATGATAACCAAAGGTTCACTCAAATATCATTCGTGTAAGTATAGGGATCAATATGGATGTCCACGGTTCCGCTGTTGATCATTGAACGAAAAGTGATTTCGTTCATGTCTATATTTTACTGAACCTGCAGGGTCACACGCTTAAAGGATTACGATCTGTTGAGTTCTATAAGAGTTAGGAATATGAGAAAATATTACCAGAAAAGTTTCGGGAATAAAAGAAATTGTTTCGAGAGAAACCAAAAGCGTTTCGGGGTTACCGGAAGGGTTTCGGGGAATACCGGGTAATACCGGGTAATGCCGGATAGGTGGAAAAAGTTCTGGAGGACCTAAATATAATTTAGGAGGGCTCCAGTATTTACCGGGAGCCTCACGGAATTGTTCTAGGTGCCATGGGCTGCCCAAATAGGCTAAAGCCTATTAGGGGCCAGCCACATGGGCCTAGAATGCCCATTAAGGGGTGGCCCCTCTTAATAGCTTGTTGGACAAGCTTGGTGGGGCGTAGGGAGTTGGAGGAGGACTCCTCCTAGGGTGACGCCCCAAGGGAGGGATTTCCCTCCTCCAAGTCGGCCAAGCCCCTCCCTCCGCCTATATATACATGAGGGGGGGGGGGGGGGCGTCCCCTTTGAGACATACAAGTTCTCTCTTGTTGGAGGCACCCCCCTCTAGTTCTCTCTCTAGTTTAGATATAGACTTGATCTAGTTCTAGTTTTCTCTAGTTCCTCATAATAGAGAAGCCCCGTGAGGTTCTCTTCTCCCTCCTCTAGTTCTCCGGCGACGCAAAGCTCTGGTTGCGAAGCGCTGCCGGATCGTGACGCCCGTACGCTTGCAATCCGTAGAGAGGCCGTGCTTTTGGTCTTCCGTTCGAGGGATCGTTCGTCAACGATTCGAGGGACTTCATCAATGATCTACACCAACTCTTCTTCCGCTGCAACTTAAAGTTGGTAACGGTCCAATCTAACCTTGTATGCACCTTCATAGTGATCCGGGATCTTGATTTGTAGGACAGAAATTTTTGTTTTCTACTATGTTTCTCAATAGTGGCATCATGAGCGGTTCTATGAGTAGATGCAGGTTACGATCTAGAACACAAGTGTTTGTGTGGGTATTGCACAAATGTTTTTGTAGTAGATTAGATCTATTGCTTAAAAATTAAGAACTAGATGAGTTCTAGAACTTAATAAAATTTGTGTGAGTAGAAGATAAGATCTATTGTGGTAGATGCAATCTTTTACTTGATGTTCTTGTTGCTTCCCTTGAATTTGCGTTTTCTGATCTTGATGGCGTTGTGCAAACTTTGTTACAAAGTTCTGGCAATCCACGATCCTTCCATGCTGCTCTTAGTATGCTGGTCGACAGATCAAAGAAGTGCTTCAGTTCTTTGGGTTTCACGTTAGTCAAGAAAGATGAAATTCTGCAAACTCGAGGGCATGTAGATTTTGTTCTACACAGGGGTCATGCATATTGATGAAGTTTAGTGTGGGCTAGAGATTTTTAATTAAGTCTCTTCCCTCACACACTCCGCAAAGTTAATCTAGCAATAAGAATAATCATACTTGATGATGGACGTAGGTAGCTAGTGTTTGTGCGAAAACCATAGAAGCCACGTAAATAAATTTTTGCATAAACCGATTAGAGGACGTCTTACTTGGTTTTGCAGGTTGCATGTGATGTGCTATAGCCTTCGTCATATTGACGAGATTTTGTATGAGATGGTTATATGTTGTAATTATTTAAGTGACCTGCGCATCACAGTACGGCATGATGGCTGGAGTCACAGGATTGTCACTTTAATGACCTGTGTGTCTACTTTGATGTAATAGAGTAGCTATAGAGATAGCAGACAGATTACAGACGGAGGTGACAAGCTTGCACGGAGGATCCCGGCGCAAGGAAGCTGTACAGGACGACGGAGAAGAAAAGCTAAAGAAAACGGTGCCACGGCAGTGATTTTCAAAACTGCTGCCATGGCAGCGTTTTTAGGTTGCCACGGCAAGCAGTTTTTCCTGAAATCTGTTTCTGTTAAAACTGCTGCCACGGCAGCGTTTTTCTGCTGCCCCGGCAGAGATTTCAGGCTGCCATGGCAAGCAGTTTTTCAGAAATTTGTTTTGATAAAACTGCTGCCACGGCAACGTTTTTTGCTGCCACGGCGACGGTTTTGGCTGAAATTTCATGAAGACAACGATGACTTCTCCAACGGAAAGAGCTATACCATATCATGCTATTATGAATTGCATGTGATGTTTATCCCTTTTATTAGCACCCTTTTGATTGTGCATTAGTCATTTTTATTAGGGTGATCTCTCACTATAAAATATCAAGTTGTTAGTGTTCTACCATCTAAAACACATAGCTCTTCGGGGTACGAAATGTACACATGAGTACGAATGATTAGTGAGGTGCAAGGCGGGTGAAGGTCAGACCTCACTACAAGGTCACTTGGTTGTCTTGATGTTCGGGCAGGACAGTCCTGAGCTCGGAACACACCCATCAAAAGATGAACAAGAGTCACATGGAGATGTGATCGGGAAGTTGGCCTACCGATTGAAATTCATGTTATCAGTGATGCACACATCAATGGCGTCGAATTACTTCATGGGTCTTAAATCACTCAATATCAATTATGAGAGATATTGGTTTAAGTGGGAGCGCACTTTAGAATTACATAAGTTTAATCACTAGTGCAATTAATTATAAACCTTGTCTAAGTGTAGTTTGCATTATAGTTGTAGAATAATGGCTCGCTGTTCCACCTTCCCTAGTGAAATTGATTAGCTGTTTTTCATTATCTGGTTAAATCTTTACGATTGGTAAAGTAATATGAGGATCATCCTCAAGAGTGCCGAGATGGACTTTGTCCTATTGCATGCTTTTGATACTCTCCCACTGATGCTATGAATGAGAAGACTCGCGTCTTTCGATCCAAAAGGATAAGATTCTATCACGGTCAAGTGCAGTATGCTTGCTTCCATGATACCCGAACTTCAAAATGTTTGGGATAGCTATGTGATATTCATGGAACTGGAAATTGTTTTCAGAAACGAACAAAGGCTAGAGCATATGAGATATCCAAAAGGTTGTTTGGTTGCAAGTTCGAGTAAAGTGTTCATTATGCTTGAGACTAAAATGAGTACGATCCAGTGGAACGCCAGTCATAAGATGATGGTGAATAAAACAACAACTTAAAGAGAAAGGACAAGTCCAAAGAGTGTTAATGAGACTTACACACATAGGAAGTCCAGGGCTAACGCGACTCTTTTAGTTGGGTGCTTCTTCTATGAGTAGGAGAAATATTGGAAGTAAAGCTGTTAGAAGTATAAAGGCAAAAAGAAAGAAGACTGGAAGGTCCAACTAAGGAATTAATGTCATACAAATTATAGATGTATAAGTGGCTGGTCAAAGATGTAATTCTTGAGAATTATGATTAAATTGTTAATCGCTAATTCTTTGCTATTGTGGTTAAAAGTTGATCACAAGAATACTGGTTCGATTGCATACTGTTGCAGCTCGATGCAAGAACTACTGTGGCCTTAAAAGACTAGCTGGTAATGAGGTTTAGATACATGTAGAGAACATAGTAATTGTTACTACCAGCATGTTACCTCTATATTTGGTTTCATAATTCATTTTAGAGTTTTGTACACTCTATCTCATTGCATAATATTTTGTTGCAAGGATGTTGTTCGTAAAAGAATAATTGTTGTTTGGCATTATGAATAACATAAGGGCCATACTCCCATTATGAATGGGATGTATGTGATGAATATTGACGATAATATAATATATCCATCCCATTATGAATGGGTAGTATGTTATGATAACACATCCATAACACTGACACTAAATGTCATAAGACTAAAAGGAATACCACATGTGTGTGGCACTGCATTTGGTCACATTGGAGAAACCCACATGGAGGAATTCTGTAGTGATGGATTCTGAAGTCATTTGATTATGAATCTTATGACACTTGCAACATTCATCCAAAAGTGAAAAGACTAAAATGCCGTTCACAGGCCATAAGGAACGAGCAACGAACTTATTGGCAAACATACATACTTATGTGTGTAGTCCAATAAGTGTTGCATGCAGTGGATTTATCTATCTTCAAGTAACTTGAGTAGATATGTGAATATTTGCTTAAAGAACCATAAGTCTGGATCTTTCAAAATAGTTCAAAATGTTTGTCAGAATGAAATAGAATTTATTGTAACGAGAAAAAATATGTTTCTATAATTAGATTGCGGAAAGAAATATTTGAGTTACAAGTTTAGCGAATGTCTGATGAGTTGTGAAAAGTGTTTCATAACTTGCAACTCCCGGAACACCACTGAGAATGACGTATCCGAGAAGATGTAATCAAATCATGTATGACATGACGAGATCAAAAATGACATAAATCGATTTGCCATTATACTTTTTGATGTGATGCTTTAGAGACTACTGCTTTTACACTGGAAAAAAACGCCATCAGGTCTGTTGAAATGACGCCATATAAGATACGGTATGGTAAGCCAAACCATTTATGTCTTTTCTTAACATATCGAATATGAGAGGAATGTAAAATGTTTACAGACATATAAACTCATGTCCAAATCAGATTAGTGCTACTTTGTAGGTTATCCCAAAATGTTGGGTATTCCTCTGTCACCACGCCGAGGCAAAGTGTTTTTGCTACATAGAGAGGTGTATTTTTGAAGAAAATGTTTCTTGCAAAAGATTGAGTGGGGGGACAGTGCAGGTCAATGAGATTACAGAATCTTCGTCATCCGATCAAAGAAAAGAAACGTTGGAAGTAGTTCTGGAGTTTCCTACTGCTACTGATAACGGAAGTCTCTACGTGAGATATAGAGACTTCGGTCGAGCTTGTAGCTGAAGCATGTAGGTTAGGCAAAACTCGTGCAAACCTCTGTGGTATGTGGATGAGATATTGTTGTTAAACAAACAAACAACCTATGATACACAAAGAAGCATTGATGAGCCCTGACTTCGGAAATGGCTATATGCCAAAGTAATCCGAGATAGTATCCATATACATGAGTCAAGGTTAGAACTTGATGAACCCTCCGAAAGACTTAGAGTCTAACGTATAGTAATAGATCTATAAACCGACGAAGATAAAAATTATTTTATTAAAGCTTGACTTGTTACAAATAGTTTATGACAAGTTCAAGGAATTGACTATGGCGAGATTATCTTATCGTAGCGATGCTTAAAGTCAGTTCAGGTTAAACTAGCAATTACTACTTATTTCAATTATGAGATATGAAAGATGGACGATAAAAGGATTTCCATGAGATGTAACATAAGGCATGTATATGATACATTTTAAGGTATTTTGTCGATCCAAAGGATGCTAGTAAATGTGCAAACTTCTGAGGTCCAAGTATGGGCTGAAGCAAGCATAGTGGAGTTGGAATTTTCGTTTTGATGAAATAGTCAAAAGTTTGATTTCATCAAGGATAGCGGAGATGCTTGTGTTTACAAGAAAGTAAGTGGGAGCATGATAATATTTCTAATACTGTGTGTACATGATACATTGTTGATTAGGAAAAGTATAAAATTCTTGACACGAACAAGGACTTCATTGAAACAAAGTATTTCGATGAAGTACTTAGGCAAGATAGCCTTAATGTTAGGCACAATGATTTATGAAGATAGTAGTACCTAATAGGGCTTAGCTAAAATACATATTGACAAGATACTAAAGTGGTTAGTATGGAAAATGCCAAGAAGAGTATCTTGCCGAGGTCACATGGAAATAGTTTTAAGCAAGAATCAGTGTCTTGGAACACTGATGAGAAAGATACATCATTGATATTTCACTCACGCTTGTGCTTGGATTAATCATATATTCCATGGTTATAACCAACGAGATATGTCCAGTTTTCATAGTAAGTTGTGAGTAAGTTATCAAAGTGATCAAGATGTTGATCATAGGACAACAGTAAAATGTCGTTGAGTACTATAGTAAGAATGATGACATATTTCTCGCATACGGAGAAAATGAAGAGATCATTGTAAGTAGTTACATCAATGCAGATTTGTTGTAAGTAGTTACATCGATGCAGAGATCATTGCTCGTTATGTTGCTGAGTGTGACGTTTGCCGTCGCATCAAAGCAGAACATCAAAGACCTGCTGGAACTTTGCAACCACTTGCTATTCCTGAATGGAAATGGGACAAAGTCGAAATGGACTTCATCACTGGTTTTCCCAGATCGCAGAAGGGTCATGATGCTATTTTTGTCGTCATTGACCGATTCTCCAAGGTTGCTCACTTTCTGCCAGTCAAGGAGACAATCACTGCTAGCCAGTTAGCAGACTTGTATGTTTCCAGAATCGTGTCACTCCACGGTGTTCCGTTGGAGATCAGTTCAGACCGTGGCAGCTTCTTTACCTCAAGGTTTTGGAACAGTTTCCAAGAAGCTATGGGAACTCATCTGTCCTTCAGCACCGCTTTTCACCCCCAGTCCCAGGGACAAGTTGAACGAGTCAATCAAGTGCTTGAAGATATGCTTTGAGCTTGTGTCATCTCATTCGGTAAGAAATGGGAGGAATCTCTCCCATATGCTGAATTCTCATAAAACAATAGCTATCAGGCTAGTTTGAAGATGGCACCCTTTGAAGTTCTTTATGGGCGTAAGTGCCGAACTCCTCTGAATTGGTCAGAAACTGGGGAACGACCACTCTTCGGTCCGGACATTATCCAACACGCGGAAGAGCAAGTCCGCATTGTCCGTGAACATTTGAAAGCTGCTCAGTCTCGTCAGAAGAGCAATTATGATCGAAAACACCAGGTAATGGTCTATCAACCTGGTGAACAAGCTTACCTCCGTTTCACTCCGATGAAGGGCACTCATCGTTTTGGAATCAAGGGCAAGTTAGCTCCTCGCTACATTGGCCCGTTCCGTATCCTCGCCAGACGTGGAGAAGTGGCATATCAATTAGAATTGCCACCGAACCTTTCTCAAGTTGTCTTCCATGTGTCGCAACTCCGTCGCTGCTTCAAGGATCCTATCCGAGCGGTGGATCATGAAATGCTTGAATTGCAAGAGGATCTTTCTTATCAAGAGTATCTGATCCGCATTCTTGATCAAGCGGAACGTCGAACCCGTCAGAAGGCAATCAAGTTCCTTAAAGTTCAGTGGTCGAATCATTCTGAAGATAAAGCCACTTGGGAACGCGAAGATCGTCTTCATGAAGAATACCCCGCTCTCTTTCAGCCTACCTCTTAATTCTCGGGACGAGAATTTCTTTTAGAGGAGGAGAATTGTAACATCCTCATGTATTAAGCTACAGTGATCACCCTTTTGATAATGCCAAGTCACCATGATTAACAGTGCTTGATCAACATTTGGATCATATCTCACTTCAAATTCCAATTCAAATTGAGAATTCAAATTTAATGTGAATTTAAAAGTTGTTCAAATCCAGGAACTAAATAATTCATAATATTGCAAATATTCCCAAAGCAATTATAAAAATAAAATCAACATAAATTGAATTATTTACATGACTCTAACATCATAAAACAGTACCAAAACAGCATTATTAATCCATTACTATTTAAATAAAATTCAAATGAAATTATTCAACTACCAAACTTTTTGTGGCAGTGGGAAATATTGCATAATAGTTATTGGGACAAGTCTCACATTTTACAAAAGTCAAATGGTATGGGTTTTAAATAGAAAACAGAGGAATAAATAGAAACAGAAAAAGAAAGAAAGAAATAACACTATGCACTTAGGCCTAATGCTACAGTTGCAGCCCAGCCCATCTCTCTCTCTCCTTCAACCTCACGTACAGAGGCATGTGCGTGGCACACATCCACGGCACCATGGCCATGGATGCCCTCCACGTCGCCCCCCTGGCCCTATATGGATGCCCTCCCGAAACCCTAGCTCGCCCTCATCCATTCCCCCCTCTTTTCCCCATCGGCCCCCTCCTCTTCTTCTCGAATTCGAGCTCGAACAACTCGCGGTCACCGCTGCCTCTCCGTCGTTGACGCATCCACCGGCGTCTCCGGTGTGCGGGAGCACGTCCTGGAGGTCCGTCGCGCTCGACCGCGTCCGTTCCGAGCATTGGAACAAGGAGGGGAGCTGCGTAGACGGCGTCATCGTCTTCTTCTTCGTCCAACCGTAGCAATCTCGCTGTCACCGCCGTCTCTCCGGTTCACCTCGACCCTTCCTGAGGACGCCAACGGACTCGCGGTGAGCCCTCCTTCGGTTTGCCCCATTTCCCCCTCGAATATGCCGTTGTAGTGCCCCCCTCTTTTGCATCGGCGGTCATGGCAGGGAGCTCGGCTCCATCGCCGCGAGCCCCTGCCCGCGTCTGCCACGCTCCCTTCGCGCTTGGCCGTCCCGGGTCACTCCTCCGCCGTGCCACGCCGCGCCCGCCACCCGCTAGCGGTGCCGCTGCTGCCCCCTGCGCTGCTTGCTGCCCGCTCGCCGCTGCATCCCCTGCTCGTCCGCGCGCACGCGCCTGCCTTTGGCCTCGCCCCAGCCAGCCGCCGCTGGCGCCCGCGCGCCGCTCGCGGCCGAGCCCGCCGTTGGCCGCCATCCGTGCCCGACCGCACCGGCCGCTGCTCGCCACTCCCCCCCCCACCGACCGCACCGACCATGGCCAAGCCTCCCCTGTGTGCGAGCGTGCACAGCCAGGGGCTGGCTTGTGCCACTGTCTAGTGGGGCCGGCCCAGATAAAAAAAAGGAAAATAAAAGGATTAAAAAAGAAGAAGAAGTAAATAAAAAAAATAAAAAAATAAAAAAATGAGGCACTGACAGGTGGGCCCCATGAACAGTAGCCGTTGACCAGTCAAACTTTGACTGGGTCAACTAGACCCACCTGTCAGCCACAGATGCACATCTCTAGGTACACTCTCTGTGTACCCGTAGCATTTTCCTATTTTAGTTTCGAATTTAAATTAAATTCCAGAAATTCCAGAAAGTGATTAAAACTTTGAAAAATCATATAAAATAAACCGTAACTCGGATGAAAATAATTTATATATGAAAAATGATCAGAAAAATTAGACGAATCCGAATATGCCACCCACATACCTATCAGCCCCATCTAACATGCTGAACATGGAACCGTCCCCTCCGGTTTAGTGTACCGGTAATCACCCGGAGCTGGGAGAACCCTCCCGGATAATTTCCCGCTCCGACTAACTTGCGTAGTGTTGCATTAGAACACCCCTAGCACAACATGTAGACATGTCATGCATCCCTGTTGCATTGTTTGCCGTGTATTTATTGTTTCTTCCCCCTCCTTCTCTCCCGATAGACCCTGAGACTACCGACGACACCGCTGAGTACGACTACGTCGTCGACGACCAGTCCCCTTCAGCAGAGCTTCCAGGCAAGCAAAACCCCCTTGATCATCAGATATCGCCCATTCCCTCTCTCTTATGCTTGCATTAGACTTGCCTCTGTTGTTGCTCTGATAGCTCCTATTCTGTTGCATAGCCTGATTTCATCGCCTGCTGTTGATACCTACCTGTTGTCCTATGATGCTTAGTTAGCTATGCTATTGATCCATCTGTGGCCCCTCACCCTTGTCCGTTTGCCATGCTTGTTACCGGGC
The DNA here is from genome assembly GCA_039707655.1 of Elymus sibiricus. Taxonomy (NCBI): domain Eukaryota; kingdom Viridiplantae; phylum Streptophyta; class Magnoliopsida; order Poales; family Poaceae; genus Elymus; species Elymus sibiricus. The sequence goes on along the minus strand of CM077674.1, from coordinate 404,103,679 downwards.
CGTGATCACTCTGGGTGATGATCACGGAAATGTTTACTTATTGCAATACTTTAAACTGTTAAAGTCGGGCCGGCTCCAAGAGTGCCCGCGGGAGAATAATATTAAAGACGGGTCGGCTCCACGAGCACCCGCGAGCCGTGTGTTACCAAGTCGGAGCGACAGGGATCCTGTTCGTCTTCACGAGTTACTAAACACGTCTAACGGATTTGGGTATTTGATCTGAGTTGGCCACTGGCCTATACGCACTACCACCATGTGGGATAATGGTTATGGGACCCTCGGCGTCGTATGTATTAGCCGAAAGCTCTGTCAGACGCCCAGTTCAGCATTGCGGCCTGGCCGGGTCGGCGCCATCCATGACAAAGGTGGTGCCTGGATCGCCCTGCTCACAGCGACCCGGAGTGCAAAGGGCGATGGGCCCAAGACCCCTGAGCACTTAGGATGTAGACCGGCGGGGCCTCTCTGTTGAGCCTAGGTAGGACTACATCGTGTCTATCAGCCGAGGCCGGGCATGACCCGATAAAAGTGTGTCCGGCCAGAGTTAATCGAGCGTGTTGGGTAACAGTAGTGCACCCCTGCAGGGAAGTGATCTATTCGAATAGCCGTGTCCACGGTAACAGGACGCTCGGAGTTGTATCCTGATCTGCTACAATTACAAATGGATACTGATACAATGATAAACTGTTACTACTGCTCTCGGGATCACTTTCTCGCAGGGTAGTCGAGGAAGGATCCCAGGGCTTTACTAAAATATGATTGATTATATGTTATCTTGCTCTACTCTCTTCTGATGCTGCAAGAAATGCTTCAAGATGCTAGTCTTCGATAGGCTAGGCTTTTCCCCCCTCTGTTCTGGCATTTCTGCAGTTTAGCCCAAAGATATAGCCCCATTCCTTTGATACCGATGCATACTTACCATAGTTCTGATGTCAGTCTTGCGAGTACTTTGGATGAGTACTCATGGTTGCTTTGCTATCTCTTTTCCCCATACCTGATTGCTGCAATCAGACGACGGAGCCCAGGAGCAGGAGATCCCCGGAGGCACCTACTACGTTGAGCCCGCCGACCAGGAGTAGTTCGGAGGCCCTAGGCAGGAGGCCTTCGCCTTTTCGATCAGTGTCGCTGTTTGTGCTAGCCTTCTTAAGGCTCACTTGTTTAACTTTGTGTCTGTACTCAGATACTTTTACTTCCGCTGATGCTTGTATGACTCGAGCTTATGTATTCGAGTCCTCGAGGCCCTTGGCTTGTAATATTTAGCTTGTATGTTTTTCATTTGTGTTTAGAGTTGTGTTGTGATATCTTCCCATGAGTCTCTGACCTCGATCGTGTGCATTTGCGTGTATGATTAGTGCACGGTCGAGCAGGGGCATCACAGAGTATCACCTTTTCAAGGCTCGCAAGCACTTCTTCCATCGGTTCTTGCTGAAACTTTCATTTTATGGCGACGAGACCATGCCAAAAAGTGACAATGCAATAGAGGGTCTTGCTGTGGTTGCTGAATACTATGGATCAAGATTTGTCCCTTTCGAGCGCAATGATCAGTATTCATTTTTCGACATAAATACACCCTCTTAAGAAAGCCGAATAATATTGGGTGTAGCATTGCTGCTATAGACGTTAACCAACTTAATAGCCGAAATGCGAGCCAAGACTCATGTAGATCGTTCATAGGCCAGCGGAGTCATCAGCGTAAACTCAAGAGGAGTGACAAAGGTCACAGTGACACGCGTAAAGCAATATCTAGAGACAAGGCCATAAGACACGCGTAAAGCAATATCTTATGTATGCACAACAAGTTTTGGCATGTAATAATCTCAATCACCTCCAACTAAGTTTCTCTGGACAACTCTTTCTGTAAGTGCTATTGAGTCTATCAAATTAAATACTATGGGGTCGAGTATCTCAAATACTAGCTTATTTTAACAAATTTTCTCAACACCCCAGTCTTTCGAGACACTTTCTCTTATGCATGGTTATCTTGTTATCATTACTTTCTTTAAAAGCTAGTCCCATGGCAAGTCTCGGTTATCTAGATGAAACAGAACAATGAATACTTAATTAACTTACCTAAATGAATAAAGACTTTGTGCTAACTATCAAAACCTACTCCCACTTGTATACATCACACATGCGAGCTACTACAACTAGCATAAGCATTTCAAGCTCCAAAAGCGGGAGTCGTAGGACATACCTCACGTCCATGAATGTTCATGCTTCTCTTCCTTATGACGTGTTCCTCGTCGCTCAGCGTAGGTCAACTCCATTGTAAAAAGAATTAGCAAAAGATGCAAGAAAAAATCCGCAATAGTCAAAAGAGTAAATAAAACATATTTTTATTGGATTTTGAAAACTAACTTGAAAGAGAAACATATCGTCTGAAGTCTACAGTTCATAACATGGGAGTTAACATATGTATGATTCCTTAGACCATGAGAGTATCGAGTCACTCCATACCGGACGATGTAATTTGGGGTTTCAACGTCATCCATAACAGGGTGATCATAACGGCAACTTACGTGTTCAGCAAAAACGTATGACGAGAGACTAGATAGCTCAAGACTGGGATTTGCTCCTCTGAAGATGGAGAGATATTCTTAGGGCCCTCTCGATGTGACGGCATCCATCATCGTCTAGCTAGACACAGGTGAATTGCTCACAGGGATGCCGGCACACGACAGCGAGAAAGAAGAACAAAACCGGTAACGAGGAGACCGGTATAGTGAGCATGTGAATGACTCATGGGGATACCAATATAACTCACCTTGCGATTTGTAAAGTATCACGAAGAAAAAGGAACTACATACGATAACCAACGGTTCACTCAAATATCATTTGTGTAAGTATAGGGATCAATATGGATGTCCACGGTTCCGCTGTTGATCATTGAAAGAAAGGTGTTTTCGTTCATGTCTATATTTTACCGAACCTGCAGGGTCACACGCTTAAGGGATTATGATATGTTTAGTTCTATAGGAGTTTGGAATATGAGAAAATATTATTGGAAAAGTTTCGGGAATAAAAGAAATTGTTTTGAGAGAAACCGGAAGCGTTTCGGGGTTATCGGAAGGGTTTCGGGGAATACCGAGTAATGCCGGATTGGTATAAAAAGTTTTGGAGGACCTAAATATAATTTAGGAGGGCTCCGGTATTTACCGGAAGCCTCCCGCAATTGTTCTAGGCGCCATGGGCTGCCCAAATAGACTAAAGCCTATTATGGGGCAGCCACATGGGCCTAGAAGGCCCATTAAGGGGTGGCGCCCCCTAATAGCTTGTTGGACAAGCTAGGTGGGGCGTAAGGAGTTGGAGGAGGACTCCTCCTCTTAGGGTGACGCCCCAAGGGAGGGATTTCCCTCCTCCAAGTCGGCCAAGCCCCTCCCTCCACCTATATATAGTTGAGGGGGGCGTCCCCTTTGAGACATACAAGTTCTCTCTTGTTGGAGGTGCCCCCCCTCTAGTTCTCTCTCTAGTTTAGATCTAGACATGATCTAGTTCTAGTTTTCTCTAGTTCCTCATAATAGAGAAGCCTTGTGGGGTTCTCTTCTCCCTCCTCTAGTTCTCCGGCAACACAATGCTCTGGACGGCGAAGCGCTGCCGGATCATGATGCCCGTATGCGTGTAATCCGTAGAGAGGCCGTGCATTCGGTCTTCCATTCGAGGGATCGTTCGTGAATGATTCGAGGGACTTCATCAACAATCTACAGCAACTCTTCTTCTGGTGCAACTCAAAGGTGTAATGATCTGATCTAACCTTGTATGCACCTTCATAGTGATCCGGAATCTTGATCCGTCGTGTGAATTTTTTTGTTTTCTACTACGTTTCCCAACATTTGGAACATCGCATCAGGCCCGGCGCTTGACGTCCCGTAGGGCATGATGGGGCGGGGGGGGCAGCTTCAATGCCTTCCTGGCATTGCCGTCTTCTTTCTCGTGCTCCCTCTCTTGCCCTCAAAGCATCGTGATGGTCTCTCGCTCTTCCAGAATGGACATCGCTGTTATCGATCTGCAGCCGCGTCTCCGGTTCCATATGATGACGCCATCAGCGGCTTGCAACTGTCTCCCCCGGCACAACCTGTCATGCAGGGAGAGCCAAGGCCCGGGTTAGAGCAGACGCCGGATCCTGCCGCCGACGGTTTGCTTCCGGCGCCTCCCGTCAAGAGCGAGGCCAAGGAGAAAGCCTTGAGTGAGGTGGAGAAAAGGTCGTGGGGGACTCTTCTACGCCATGTTGGTGGGGGAAAACCAGGAGGAGTGTGCTTGTGTCGAGGCGGGTTGCTTGGCCGCCGAGGAGGAGTGTTATCTCCACAACCTCACCTGGACGGAGTTCTTTGAACGGAAGTTCCGTCGCGAGGCCTTGGTGGTCATCGGGGCCGATTGCCTGGGGGTTGCTCACCGGTATGTTATCTCCATGTAGTGGTTCGCGAGCCTGGAAGTTAACACTGCTCCGAACGTTGACGCTATGGCCGTGGCCTTTGTCCGCGTCTAGCTGATGAGGGACCACGCTGCTGCCGTCGAAACAGAGGTGGCGGCCGCCCTCCCCGTGGAGGAAGAGTGCGTTCAGTGCAGTGAAGAGGGCAATGCTCCAGCCTCGACCACAGGAGGTGGAGGAGAGGAAGGAGAATGGAACTGAGCTTCCCATCCCATTGTAGTCAGGAGCACTCGGGGGTGCCGAGTGTCTTTTGTAAAGTATTGTTCTGGGCAAGGCAGATGATAAGCCATTCTTACGCCCGCAGTTTATATGTCTTTCTTTGATTTGGAAGACATGCGGTCGATCTTTTGCGCGTACCTTTCCCTGTCCCGCTCCGACCCTGGCGCAAAAAACTACTACAGCCGAGAAGCGAGGGTGACTATATGAAACTGAAACCGATGTACCCAATCAACAGTGGTGGATGTAGCCCAATGGGCCAGGGTGGGCCAGTAGTAAAACTGTCCATTATTTTTTTTTCATTTTTTGGCTGTGATATAAAGGCGAATGGGAAATCCCAGGGTAGTACCTATAATTCTGCCGTGGCCCACCCTGTCCAAGCTTTACCCAAATATGTCATTTTCATGCATGACAAAAATCATTAACATGATGTTTAGCTATAAAACACTAATAGGACAATTATTAAATAAAATTTGAAGTTTGAGAAATATCAAATGGTATATCTCCACCTCAATTAAATTGTGTAGCATTGCACTAGAGTAGATTATCACCACATATTGCCATGCCATGTATTTTGTGTTGCATTAGCATGCCTAGTTATTTATTTGCATTCCCGCATTTGTTTCTTATGGGTAGATCCCGAGACCACAGTAGAGTACGACTACGACTACGCTACTGAGGACCAGTTCCCGACTGCCGAGCTTCCAGGCAAGCAAAACCCCCTTGATCATTCCAGATATCACATATTCTTTCTCTCTACTTCATGCATTAGAGTATCGATTCAGTATATTGTTTGGTAGTTGATCCTATTCTCTGCATAGCCTCATTTCGTCGCCTTACATTGCCTTTACCTGCTATCCTAGCATGCCTTGTCTAGAAATGCTTGTGTTCCATCAGTTGGCCCTACACCCTTGTCGCTTGTCGCTATGCTATATTACCGGGTTGTGATCCCTATTGGCGATGATCACTGAAATGATATATATATGATACTTGAGCATACTTATGAGTACACATACTATATGATACACTATATGGTGGACTTGGACATCGGTGGCCTGCGACATGGAGCGAGATGGGCTACAACAGGATGCTGACGGCCTTGAAGGCTAGGATGCATTGGCGGTACGGCAAGGCAGGCGTAGTACCATCCGGAGTGATGGGCCTGGATCCCGACCGTTCCCACGGACAGAATATAATAAACATGATTAAAAGACAATAGGTGGGAGGCCGTGCTGGAGAGCAGGGTTGTTTGTTTCACTTAGCCGAATTAGGACCTGAGTTCTGGGTATTTGATCCGAGATACAAATATACGCACTAACCGCCACGCGGGATAATTGTTTATGGCGCCCTCGGCGTCGTAGTTCCTCATTGAAGCTTTTCAGATGCCACATAGATTCACGTATTTCATTTGCGCGTGTGTGGGCTGAAGGTACAGCTGGATGCACATGAAGGCTGGTACAGAGATATGATATGATGTGGTGTAGTCTCATCTAGGTGCGGCACGAATCAGACCAGCAAATATCCACATTTAGGTGGTGAAGCTGGGTACCGTGTGATGCCACGCATGAGGCTGCACTGGAGGTACGGCCAGCTCCCCTTTGCCGCATAGGGTTAGACTCAGCATGATGACCTCTCTGGATTAGCTGACGTAGGGCTGTGGCGTGTCATTCACCTGAGGCTGGCACATCATAGGAATTGTGCTAATAGCTTGGCAAAACGGTGTTCGAGCGTGTCGGGTAATGTGGTGCACCCCTGCAGGGAAGAACAAACTATTCAAATAGCCGTATCCACGGTAACAGACGACTTGGAGATGTATCCCGTTCATAGAACAACTTTTATCGGTTACTTAATAAAACTTGCCAACCTAATAGATAGAATGCCCGGGGATCGCTTTCTCGTAGGGAGTCGAGGGAGGATCTTGGGTAGTGGTATGCTATGGTGAGTAGATGGACTCGTGTGCGCTCTCTCTTCTCTGATAGTAGGATGTTGGTAGTCAAAATATACTTAGGTTTTCTCCCCTCTATTCTGGCATTTCTGCAGTACAGTCTACACATGTACCCCCTTTACCTTTGGTACCGATGCATATGTAGATAGATCAGATGTAAGTCTTGCGAGTACTTCGGATGAGTACTCACCGTCGCTTTGCTACTCTTTTCGTTGACCCGGTTGCTGCAATTCATATAGTAGCACCTGTGATGCAGGTGATCCCGATGCCGGATACTTCTTGGATCTCGACGTCACCGAGTAGTTTGGAGGCCCCATGCAGGAGGCCTGTGCCTTTGGGAGGGTCGTCGCTTTTGTTCAGCCTTCTTAAGGCTTTTGTTAAACTTGTCTGTACTCAAACCTATATTTTCTTTCTGCTCTGATGTAATGTTGGGTCATGTGACCTCTGTATGTTATATTTGCTATCTTTGCTCTTGTATGAGCCTTTGTATATTATTTGTGTCATAGAGTTGTGTTGTGGTACTACCCGTGGAGTCTCCCTCATGAGCGTGCATCCTGCGTGTATGATTAGTGCATGTTTATGAGCGGGGGCGTCACAAGCTGGTATCAGAGGCAACTGCCTGTTGGAACCCCCAAGCCTTGTTGATGTCGAGTCTAGTCCTATAAAACTATTTTCAACTACTAGGTGTATTGTGTGGCTTACGGGCCCACATTCACATATGGATGGGAGTAGGATTCTTTTTATTGCCCACCTCCTTACTCTGGGTCCTGAAACATTCTCACCTTATCTGGGTATAGTTTTGCAAAAATCTAGGTTCTCATAATGACTTCATACCTTAAACTTACTAGAGATTGATTCCTTCCTAGCTGCTCTCTTGTTTTCACACAACAGTCCAAATTACTCTCCGATTTCCCGAGAATCCTATGCAACCTAATGTTTTGCTAATCCCTCTTATCATACCAGATAATTGTTCCTTACACTTGTGGTTAAACCCAGATGTTTAGCAATCTTCATTGGAATCCTTTGTCATTGTCATTTTGATCCTATCGATTCAAGATATATGCGAACACTCACAAACATCAGTCCATTACTAGCATTCTTTCCTTCCGTCTCAGATATCATTCTATGCATGAGTTAGTCTCAGTCAATCAACCTTGTTCGATTATGCAACTAAGTCTATTAAGCTTACTCGTCCCTTTTTGCCAGAGAGCCTGCTTCTCATCCCACATTGTTGGAACTCACAATTCTTCAATGTTTCCATACTTCGAGTATTCAAAGTTTCTATAATCCAATGCATTTGCATTCTTTCTTCTTCCGATTAAGTACCGATATCCACATCAGATTCTTTGTGGGCCCCAATATCCTATGGTAGGTTACTTTTGACTCTTCACCTGATGCAAAATGCCTTTGCGAGATGTCTCCTCTACCTCTTGTCATCTATATTTTGCTTTCGAGCTTGTATCCTTTGTTTCTATAGTTTGGAGTATACGTTCTTAAAACGCCTCTGATGGGTTGCACCTATGCTTTCTACAATCCATGTGAACCCGAAAGCTTTCGAGCGTCATACTCTTTTGATGTTTCACCAAGTAAGATTTCAACGCTAGAACTTTTTCAAAAAGAAAAGTGATTGGAAAGAAACGCATTGGAGAAGTGGGGGTCGACCTTAACATTTATTTTCCTACCCATGGAAACAATGTAGATCTTATCATGAAAGCTTCTCATAAAAATAATTATCCCTTTGTATAAAACCATCCAGCATCGGTTCTGACCATGTTCTTATCATTTGATATGTCTTAGAGAAATCCATTCCAGTATCTCACCCATTTCTCAGATAAGGCTGGAGTATTTGCATTTCACAGATCAATAACCCAGTCCAGCTTCATTATGTTCTATCTTGAAAACTTTCACTCTTTGTATCGAGAATATCGTGCCATTGCACTACATCTTATAAATTCTTTATGAAGTAATACTTCTCACCATCTTAGTCATTATGCGGGTTCCGAGTTGTTTGTCACTCTAGAACACCGATAAGTGGATCGACTTCGCACTACAATTCAATACTCCTAGTAATTTTTGTTACTTGGAAATTTACACTTAATAATGCCATTTCTAACCTGCCTGGCTACATCATCATCAATGTCAAATTGACTGTGCTACCTAGTCCTCCTTCTTGGTGCACGTTTCCGACGATGAGTTAAGCTTACGTCGAGCTATCAACATCATATCATTTTGCTTTGAAAAGGCAAGATTGATCCTAAACTTTGTGACATATCGATGGTTCCATCGACCTTCTGCTTCACATTTCTTTTGCTTGATCCTATCACTGTTCAATTAAATCTTCATGAAACCTCTTGACAAATTGTGTTGTAATCATCATCAACATCTTTGACTTCTCTCAAGATGTGCATTGAGTTCATGATGCTAAATACCATCTTTGCCCCTTTGTAATCTTGAAGTTGATATTTTAACTAACAGCTCTTGATATGCGACATTGCCAGAGTACCCTGTCACTATTGTTGTTGATATTTCGGCAACCACAGATGGACGAGAACCTTGCCAATTGGTCCGCTTCGCTTTGTGAGCAGGAAAAATGCCTCTCTTTGTCCCCCGCCCTTGGTACCGATGTTGTTGCCAACATAGCTGACAAATTGTCCTCTGACATGCCTTGCTATCGTGACCATACAAGATGCCACCACTGTTCCTTGATCATCATGGTGGTATGAAGTGGGTCACATTGATTTTGATCATCTTAATGATTTGGAAATGCTCGAGTCATTGATTGCCTACTTATGCAATGTAATTATCTTCCCCACCAATTGTGTATGTGCTTTCTAATTGCCAACTTGTTTTCACCAACAATAGTTTTCCCTTCAATCCTGAGCATGTCATCCTTATGAATTCCTCATGAAAGATCTCTTGATCCTAAAGTTTCATACAAATCAACTATATGGTCTTTGTCTCTGAAGTTGTCCTATACATTGGGCTTCGTATGTATTTCCACGAGCCACTTCCTTAACATATTCTATTTCGGTATCAGACGCGATGTTTATCCTTCGCTACTCTGAACCCCTTTTCACTCTCTGATTTAGGCGTCGAATGACTGCCTACCCAATTTGAAACTTCTTGTACCTTCTTATATTGCTCTCGATGTATTTCCTGAGTTTCAACTCGAGAGATACTTTATGCCTCATTCTCCAAGTTAACCATCCGATACCCAACCTTGTAGAGATCCATCCTTCCAGAGTTTTCCCCCTTATCTCTTTCGTAGTACGATGAAGTTCCCGAAGAAAAGATGCCAAGTTTGTCACGATGTAGCAATGCAGAGGAAATGAAGACATCAACGCAACGGATCGACCTCTTCGAGAAGAGTAACAAAGAACAAGAAGATTCATTAGATTCGTAACTAGACCTTATTCCTCTTACCCGACTTCTTAAATCTTGGGACGAGATTTCTTTGAGTGGTGGAGAGTTATAACATCCCCTAACAGTAATCATATCACTATGCTAATTAACATTGCCAAGTCATCATGCTTATCAAATACTAAATGCAATTAGGATTTAATCCAACTCAAAATACAAAACATAAAAGTTTTCCCAAATTGTTAATTAAAAATATTCACACCATTTCTTTAAATTCCCAAGCCTTTGTAAAAATAAACTAAACTCCATTTGGTTAACTAAATTAAACCTTACCAATATTAAACAGGATCAGCAATACTAAACTGGAACAATTAAATTCAAATATAAATAATTACATTTCCAAATGTTATGGACTTTGATATGTGGCTATGTAATATGGCTAGAGATTTATGCTAAAAATTTCAGCTCATTTAAAGTTCATTTGATACCAAACATAAATCTAAAACAGAAGCTAACTAATTATAGAAAAGAAAAAGAATAAACAAAAACCCTACCGTGCACTAGGGCCCATATCCACAGGAGCTAGCCCAGCCTAGTGAACAGTCGTCTTCAACCTCCGTGTCACCACCGCGAGCGCCCAAGCTCGATCCTGCTGTCGGATCCTCAACACCGCGACGCCCCGGCCGCCTGGGAGAGCTACATAGCACCGCCCGTGACCCCCCAGGACAAACCCTAGCTATTTTCCCCTCTCTCCCTCACTCGCACACCTTACCCCCGCGAACACCCGGACCACCGCCACCATGCTCGCCGTCGTCCGCATGCTCACAGAGCTCCCCGCCGGCTAGGACTTCATCGACTGCATCACCGGATCGATGCCGAGGAGCTACACCACCGTCGATCGCGTCGTCTTCTTCGTCGACGGCCGCCGTGAACCACCACTTCGATATGCCGTCCGGCTACACTCCCGATCACTAAAAGAGCCTCCTTGTGCTCCCTCGGTGAGCTCCGCTTCATTCCCCTCAACTCATAGCCTCGCACGCGTCTCCTAGCAACTAATTCGTCGAACGCCGCCGTCGGCCGCCGCTCACCGCCGTTGCTGTCGCCGATCCCGGCCAACTTAGCACGTGCTGCTCACACCAGTAGATGTGCGGCACTGCGCTCGTTCCGTAGGTAGTCGCGCCGGACCAAATGGTCATCGGAGATGCGATTCCGGCGAACCACCGCCGTGTTTTGTCGTCGCCAGTGCGCGCAGCCAGTTTAAACCGGCCATGTGTCTATGACACGTGGCCCGAGTAATTAGCTTAAGGGCCTAATTAACATAACATCAATCGATGACATGTCGGACCACCCCCATTACTAATTAACCTGTTTAATTAAAATAGTTAAGCTACAGTCTATGACATGTGGGCCCGTCCTAATTAACTGGCCCCACTGGCCAGTTTGACCAGTTAACAGTCAAACGGTTGACTGCTGACTCAGCACCCCCTGGCCCACCTGTTTGTCTCACTGGATAGGTACACTCTACGTACCCGTAGCAATTTCCTTTAAAAATTCGAAATAAAAGTATATTCCAGAAAATCCCGAAAATCTATTAAATTTGGAAAATCATAACTAATTCATACTAACTCAGATCAAAATAATTTATATATGAAAAATGATCAGAAAAATATGCTCTACCCAAATATGTCATTTTCATGCATGAAAAAAAATCATTAACATGTTGTTTACCTATAAAACACTAATAGGACAATTATTAAATAAGATTTGGAGATGCGGAAATATCAAATGGTATATCTCCACTTCAATTAAATTGTGTGGCATTGCACTAGAGTAGCTCATCACCACATATTCCCATGCCATGCATTTTGTGTTGCATTAGAATGCCTAGTTATTTATTTGCTTTCCCGCATTTGTTTCTTATCGGTAGATCCCGAGACCGCAGTAGAGTACGACTACGACTGCGCTACTGAGGAGCAGTTCCGGAGTGCCGAGCTTCCAGGCAAGCAAAAACCCCTTGATCATTCCAGATATTGCCTATTCTTTCTCTCTACTTCATGCATTAGAGTATCGATTCAGTTTATTGTTCGGTAGTTGATCCTATTCTCTGCATAGCCTGATTTCCTCGCCTTACATTGCCTTTACGTGCTATCCTAGCATGCCTTGTCTAGAAATGCTTGTGTTCCATAAGTTGGCCCTACACCCTTGTCGCGTGTTGCTATGCTATATTACCGGGCTGTGATCCCTATGGGCGATGATCACTGATATGATATATATACGATACTTGGGCATACTTATGAGTACACATACTATACGATACTCTATATGGTGGACTTGGACATTGGTGGCCTGTGACATGGAGCGAGATGGACTGCAACAGGATGCTGGCGGACTTGAAGGCTAGGATGCATTGGCGGTATGGCAGGGCAGGCGTAGTACCATCCGGAGTGATGGGCCTAGATCCCGACCTTTCCCGCGAATAGAATATAACAAACACGATTAAAAGGCAACAGGTGGGAGGCCGTGCTGGAGAGCAGGGCTGTTTATTCCACTTAGCCGAACTAGGACCTGAGTTCTGGGTATTTGATCCGAGATACAAATATACGCATTATCGGCCACACGGCATAATGGATTATGGGGCCCTCGCGTCGTAGTTCCTCGCCGAAGCTTTCCAGATGTCACGTGGATTCACGTGTTTCATTTGCGTGTGTGTGGGCTGCAGGTATAGCAGGATGGACATGAAGACTGGTACAGAGATGTGATATGATGTGGTGTGGTCTCATCTAGGTGCGGCATGAATCAGACCAGCAGATATCCACATTTAGGTGGTGAAGCTGGGTACCGTGTGACGCAACGCATGAGGCTGCATTGGGGGTACGGTAGGCTCCCCTTTGCGGCATAGGGTTACACTCAGCATGATGACCTCTCTGGATTAGCTGACGTAGGGCTGTGGCGTGTCATTCACCTGAGGCCGGCACATCATAGGAATTGTGCTAATAGCTAGGCAAAACGGTGTTCGAGCGTGTCGGGTAATGTGGTGCACCCCTGCAGGGAAGAACAAACTATTCGAATATTCGTGTCCACGGTAACGGACGACTTGGAGATGCATTCCGTTCATAGAACAACTTTAACCGGTTACATAATAAAACTTGCCAACCTAATAGATAGAATGCCCGGGGATTGCTTTCTCGCTGGGAGTCGAAGGAGGATCTCGGGTAGTGTTATGCTGTGGTGAGTAGATGGACTCGTGTGCGCTCTCTCTTCTCTGATAGCAGGATGCTGGTAGTCGAATGATACTTAGGTTTTCTCCCTCTATTCTGGCATTTCTGCAGTACAGTCCACAGATATACCCCCTTTACATTTGATACCGATGCATATGTAGATAGATCTGATGTAAGTCTTGTGAGTAGTTCGAATGAGTACTCATCGTCACTTTGCTACTCTTTTCTTTGACCCGGTTGCTGCAATTCAGGTGGTAGCACCTGGGATGCAGGTGATCCCGACGCCGGATACTTCTTGGATCTCGACGTCGCTGAGTAGTTTGGAGGTCCCAGGCTGGAGGCCTGTGCCTTTGGGAGGGTCATCGCTTCTGTTCAGCCTTCTTAAGGCTTTTGTTAAAGTTGTCTGTACTCAGACCTATATTTACTTTCTGCTCTGATGTAATATTGGGTCATGTGACCTCTGTATGTTATATTTGCTATCTCTTCTCTTGTATGAGCGTTTGTATATGATTTGTGTCATAGAGTTGTGTTGTGGTACTACCCGTGGAGTCTCCCTCATGAGCGTGCATGCTGCGTGTATGATTAGTGCACGTTTATGAGCTGGGGGGGGGGGGGTCACACAGTCGAGCGGGAGCGCTCCCCAAAAACCTGGTTTGCCTCTCTCCCATACAGGATCGCAAGAGACAGGGTTTCAAAGGCCTGCTGTCTCACTTCGCGATGTACGCCGTGAAGTGAGATGGAAAAGCGGTAAGTGATGCAATGCTCAGGAACGAAGGAGGGGAAGTCGATACGTCTTTGCAAGCCCTTGGGTTGGCCAAGGGAGGCTTGTGAATATATATGCTCCCTTTTCCTTCTCCTAGAAGCCAACTTGTAGTGTAAGCCAAGTGTAAGGTAGCTTCTCATAGAAGCCAACTTGTAGTGTAAGCCAAGTGCTCAATCTTATCACACAAGCTTCCTTACTAGCCAAGCACTCAATCTTGTCACACAAGCTTCCTTACTATAGAAGCTTCACCTCTCAAAACAAGTTACCTTGGTGGAGAAGGAAACTTGTATGGCAAGCTAGCATAGCCAAGGAAGCTTGCATGGTAAGTTTCCTTGCTTAAGAAGCTTGATCCTTAATCAAGGTGCAACACCCCCCCCCCCCCCCCCCCCTTGTCATTGTTGAATGCGCCTTATGGGCCTCTCAGATTTTCCCTAGGAATTATTGGATATAATAAATGGACTAAGGCCCAATAATTCCAACACTCCTCTGGTCGCTTCTCCTAACATAAAACTAGATCATGCTTCCTAAGGCGATCGGACATATTTAAGACATATTGACGCGTCATCTTTGTCGGTGTACGGTGACCATCGTATATAACTCCGTACATGCCTTAACTAACTTTACTCTACGAGTACTAACCAGGAGATGCCTCCTAATCTTATGTTGCTTCGACGACAACAATACGCATAAATCCAAAAAAGTGTATTTCATGATTTATGAAAGTTCTTTTTGAAACAAATGAATATGTACAATTTTAAAATCTAATAAAAAAGGGATAGTAACAATATTTGTAATCAAAAATTCAAAAATTTGACTCTCTTTGTGTAAGGTTTCATCAAGATGGACTATGATAACCCAACATTCATATTCCGTAGAGTGCACAATGCACGGCTATGGAAAACGCCCCCGCGTTGCTCCTCCCGAGTGGCTCGGGCGGAGAAAACTAGTGCCTGCCGCCTCCACCCCCTGGCCCCTCTCTCCCCTTCCCCACCGTCGGCTCACGCCATAGGGAAAAGTCCGATGGTGGCCGGCGGCGGCGGGATCTTCTCGGATAGGCACCTGAGATGCTCGCTTGAGGCGCGTTTGGGCGAGGCGTGGTATGCAGTCACCGCGGGAGTGCGGCGGCGCTGGAGGTCGAGGGCACGGCCGTGCTGGAGGTGGAGGGCGCAGCCATGCTGGGGGTTGTGGCCCATGGATGGCGTGCGGAGTCATGGTGTAGGCGGCACGATGGTGGCGGGGCGGGCTGGATCTCAATCCGCTTTTTGTGTGTTGTCGACTTGCTCACCCCGGCGGAGCTAGTGCTGGCCAGCGGCGTCGACATCGTGTGCAAGCTGTTGCGGTGCTCGACAGTAGGCTACTGGCAGCGTGGAGTCGGCGGGTAGTAGAGATGCTTGAGGATCTGCTGTTGCTGCCTTTTGTGGCGCCGACGGCGGTGCTTGGAGCTCCAGCATGGTGAGGGATCCGGGGTGGCGGCCCCGGGAAGTGGCTCGGCTATGTGGATCCGTCGCGGATCTGGTCCGGGATGGCGTGAAGCTTCTCTTCACTGTATGAGGTGTTGGAGAGGGGCTTTACGCGGGTGTGTTTAGCGGTTGACGGTGGAAGATCTCTGCGCGACTTGCACAACTCCAATGGTCGGTGCGCTCTTGGTGCTCCTAATCTACGATGTGGGGGGGGGGGGGGGGGGGAGGAGCTTCGGGCGAAAGCTTTGGTCTGACTTTGGTTGGTGCGATGATGCCGGCGTTCGCGGGCATCGCTTCCCTCCTTAGAGGCATCTTCGTGAAGCTCCAACTCCTACGACGCGAGCCCTCCAGGTGGAGACTTGAGTTTTGGATGTCCATCAGGAGCGGGCGACGGCGGCGTTTTTGCCGCTCCCTCCTTGGGGGCGTCACTTTGGAGGGCTAGTTTGGCGGCCGTTGTGAGGTCTCTCCTGCATCTGGGTCGGTGGACATCGGGTTGGCGGCCCCGGGTGGTTGATGTGCGCTGAAGCGGCGGCCTCAAAAAGCGGTGTCGCGGCAGCTCCATGGGGTAGAGTTGCAGTTCTGCATGGCTTGGGTGGTGATCCCGAGCTGCTTGGGTGGCAGGATGGTTAGCTCGGTCGAAGCATCCCGGAGGGGACGATTGGACAGTATGGGGGGCAGCGGCCCCGGAAATGGTGCGGTGGCTGTGGTCTGCGAGCAAATGTCCTGTGCAGCTTGGGTTGCGGACAACTGGCTCGTGCGGCATTGTGGGTCGAGGATGAGCGGTGGTATGTCAAGGCAGCGGCCCCGGAAGGTGGTGTTGACGGACTGCATGAGGCGCGGTGGACCGACTGGAAGTCGAGGCGGCGGCCTCGGATTTTTGAAAGCTTCGAGGGCATTGACCTCGTGTCGTGTGGGCAATGAGGTTGCCGTCGATGCTGGCCGTCGACGTATCGGCTGATGCAATTGGCGCAGGGTCCTATGGAGTGCATGCTCTTCACCTTTGTGGGAGAGTCCCGAGGTCTGCTCCTCCCATAGTAGTCATGACTTCTTCTATCCGACGGGGATTGTAGGCCGGCATGTTGGTTGAGCGGGACCTCCCGTTGTTGTGTGTTTGGCTGTTTGGCGCATGTTGTGGCGTTCAGCATGTCATCGGCAAGAGTGGGCTTGGCCCTGTGAGTATCGATGTTTGGGTGTGGGCTTGGCCCTTGTTGTATCGGTTTTCGCCTGATTTTCCATAATTAACTGGGCATCAATCTTCTTCTTATTTAATGAAGCGGGCAAAGCATTTGCCCGCGTTTAAAAAAAAGACAATCCAACATTCCCAACGAGCTTTTGCCTATCTTTTATGTTCGGGTAAACCAACTCTTGTCTGTTTTTCCGCTATTCTTCCATGGCAGAAGTTTAACACAACACAATTCAACAACCACAAAATAGCCTAAGACGACATCAATTAGAGGACTGGAGGGAGTGATTCAAGAGAGAAGTCCATATTTCAACCCTGAACTGTCACGAATGTTTAAGAATCAACCCTGAACTTTGAAACCATCTAAGTCACAACCCTGAACTATCAAAGCTGGTAAAGTTTTAACCCTGCCCTCTCCTCAAACCAGTTTTTGATGAGTTGGAGTGGTTTTGACCAGTTAACCGCCCAGTCAGCCGCTTAGTTAGCTGCCATGTCACAAAAATGAAAGTGTCCATAAAAAATTGAAAAAAATCTGTCAAATCAACAGTACCATGATGATCATTTTGGGAAAGTTTCAAACTTTTTTGCCAAACTGATTAAAAAATACAATCAAAATACATATGCAACCCCTTTTTTGTCAAAATTTGACCAAAAAATTAAAGAGTCTAGAAACATTTGAAAACAATCTATAAAATCAACACTACCATTGTGATCATTCTGGGAAAGTTTCAAACCTTTTTGCCAAACGGATTAAAAAAAAGCAAAATACATATTCAGGCCCTTTTTTGTCAAAATTTGAACCAAAAATGAAAGTGTCCAGAAAAGTTTGAAAACTTTCTGTAAAATGAACACTACCATGCTGATCATTCTAGGAAATTTTCAATTTTTTTGGCCAAACAGATTAAAAAATACAAGCAAAATACATATTCAACCCCTTTTTTATCAAAATTTGATCAAAATTTTTGAAAACATTCTATAAAATCAGCACTACCATGGTGATCATTCTGGGAAAGTTTTAAACCCTTTCGCAAAAATAGATTTAAAATACAAGCAAAATACATATTCAACTGCTTTTTTCTTCAAAATTTGACCAAAACATGAAAGTGTCTCGAAAATTTTGAAAATTTTCAGCAAAATGAAAACTACCATGTTGATCATTCTGAGAACATTTCAAACCTTTTTGCCAAACAGATTAAAAAAATACAAGTAAAATACATATTCAACCTCTTTTTTAGTCAAAATTTGACCAAATAATGAAAGTGTCCAGAAAAATTGAAATAATTCTGTAAAATCAACACTACATGGTGATCATTCTGGGAAAGTTACAAACCTTTTGGCAAAACAGATTTAAAATACAAGCAAAATACATATTCAGCCCCTTTTTGGGCAAAATTTGACCAAAAAATGAAAGTGTTCAGAAACATTTGAAAACATTATGTAAAATCAACACTACCATTGGGATCATTCTGGGAAAGTTACAAACCTTTTCGCAAAACAGATTAAAAAATACAAGCAAAATACATATTCAGCCCCCTTTTGATCAAAATTTGACCAAAAAATGAAAGTGTTCAGAAACATTTGAAAACATTATGTAAAATCAACACTACCATTGGGATCATTTTGGGAAAGTTTCAAACCTTTTTGCCAAACAAATTAAAAAATGCAAGCAAAATACATATTCAACCCGTTTTTTGGTCAAAATTTGACCATAAAATGAAAGTAATTATGTAAAATCAACATTACCATGGTGATCATTCTGGGAAAGTTTCAAACCTTTTCGTAAAACAGATTAAAAAATACAAGCAAAATACATATGCAGCCTCTGTGTTGGTCAAAATTTAACCAAAACATGAAAGTGTCCAGAAACATTTGAAAAAATTCTATAAAATCAACATTACCATTGTGATCATTTTGGAAAAGTTTTAAACCTTCATGCCAAACAGATTAAAAAATACAAGCAAAATAAATATTCGGCCCCTTTTTTGGTGAAAATTTGACCCCAAAAATGAAAGTGTCCAGAAAAATTTAAAAAATTTCTGTAAAGTGAATACTATGATGCTGATCATTCCGGGATAGGTTCAAACTTTTTTGCCAAACAAATTAAAAAATGCAAGCAAAATACATATTCAGTCTTTTTTTTGGTCGAAATTTGACCAAAAAATGAAATGTCCAGAAAAAATTGAAAAATATCTGTAAAATGAACACGACCATGCTGATCATTCTGGGAAAGTTTCAAACCTTTTTGCCAAACAGATTAAAAAATACAAGCAAAATACTGGGTGATGTGCCAGCTGACTGGGCGGTCAACTAGTCAAAACCACTTCAACTCACCAAAAACCGGTTTGAGGAGAGGGCATGGTTGAAACTTGATCGGTTTTGATAGTTTAGGATTGTAACTTAGACGGTTTCAAAGCTCAGGGCTGATTCTTAGACATTTGTGACAGTTCATGGTTGTAATATGGACTTTTCTCTCTTGAAAATAACTCGTGGCATGGTCTTTCTAGGTGTATTTTCTTTATCATATCATTGTGTCCTTTTTTTTTCCGGGGGTCTGTATTGTACTTTGTACACTATTCTACCTGCAATCACAATCTTCAGAATTTTCTCCATTCTCTTTTCGCCCATGCCTTTCACTAGTTTTTCTACAGGACCAGTTCGTGAACAGACTAATCTGCACAACGATAGGCTAGACAAGCTCCACGTGATTCTGCTGTTACGACTAGTAGTAGTACGCGTCTTATACGTCTCAGCCACAAGTGACTTAGGGCAACTCCAACCGGCCGACGCATTTCGTTCGTCCGCGTCCGTCTGGGTTCGTGCGGACAAAAAAACCCGGCCCAACGCGCCGACGCAAACGGACAGATGTCCGTTTTCGTGTCCGCTTTGACCCATTTCTGGCCCAAATTTGATCCGAGTTTGCGTCTGCCCTGACACGCCGCAGACGCCCACGCTGTTCTCCCCTGGCCTGCTAGTCGGTGGCACACCATCGCTCGTCCAACCATTCCTCCCTCAAAACCTTCCCGCCATGGCCGACGCGCCCAACCCCGCCGCCGCCCCCGTCCCCGCCGCCCCCGTTCCCGCCATGGCCTCCCGCGCCGTGGCCCCGAAGAAGCCGAAGAAGGAGATCACCCCGGAGTACAGAGCGTCCGAGACAGCGAAGCGGGCTAACCGGAGGAGGTAGGAGAAGGCAAAAGAAGAAGCCGCCGTCGCCGCCACCGCCGCCGCTCGAGCACAGGCCGCCGCTGCCGACACCAAGGCCATCGCCGCCAAGGCCGGTAAAACGCCCTCCTTCTGCTGGGGTTCCGCGAGCCGTCCCTTCTCACTGCCGCCACAGTGGCGGTTTGCACGGGCTCGTCGGCGGCCCGCCCGCCCAGGCTTCCGGAGTCACCGCGCACGTCAACATCGCCTCCGACATATGGGTACCTTCCCGGACACGACCCGGCAACGTCCCGCTTCTCCACCTCACCTCGAGATGGCTCACCGGAAATGGGTGATTCCGTGCCGGTCGTCCCTGTGGTTCCTCCCATTGATCTCAATGCCACACCTGTGGCCGGCCAGTCCACCGGAACGCAGAGGAAGCGGCCGCGGGTGGTCTCCCCTGCCAACTTACCCGATGCCCGCAACTTGTTCGATGGAATGCCGACCCCGACGCCGAGGCGGACCAAATGGGTCGGCCGGTTGGGCGCACTGCCCAGAAATGCGCGGACAAGGGGCGGACGCCGCCTGTACTGGCAAGCCAAACGGACAAATTAAAAGCGGACACATTCCGCGTCCGTTTGGGTCGGCCGGTTAGAGCTGCCCTTATACATGTGGCCTGCTGTTACGACTAGTAGTAGTACGCGTCTTGCATTTCTCATGATTCTGCGCTTTTTTTCTTTCTTTCTTTTCTTGTATTTGAAGTCTCATACTCAGATATTTTCTTTTAGTTTGATTTTTGCATGTCTTTTAATAGTAGTATTTTTGGGTAAAAACCAGTCTCTTGAGCCGACTGAACTCTGCTAGACACTGTTAAGAATTAATTAAGATCTGTTAATTAGGGATAATCCCTGCTTTCCCTCTAACCACCGGCAGTTGCTATTTGGGCAACGGACGCGACTATTCACTTGCGTCCTTTCTGTAAAAGACACCTCTTGTAACACACCCTTTGGCAGGGTATAAATACCCAGATCAATGAATAAGAAGACAACTGTTCACTAACGTTATCAGCACGATTCGAGATTAATTACCAGCCACAACTCACGTGTGGTCAGGAAGGCCAGTCAAGTCAAGTGCAGCATTAATTAGGTACGCGTTTTGCTGGCCAATAAACCCACCACACATACACTTCGACACTCTCCTTGCCCTTGCGCCACTGCACAAGCTAGTCTCGCTGCAGCACTTGCCTCACGCGTCGCCGGAGTCTGATCGACGATGGAATCCTCGTAAGTTCGACATGACGCTACCTTCACGTACCGTGCTTCTTTCTCCTCTTGTCCAGCATGACGCTACCTTTACGTACGGGGTCTATGGAGTTCTTGTATGGTGAATTTAATTACGTTTACTTGGATTAATCATTGCAATATTACTGCTTCTCATTATCAGATTTACGCTCCAGCCACAAAATTAACCGAGCTAGCACGTCGTGCAACCCATGGAGGTGGCTCTCGTGAATGTGGTGACAGGGGTCCTGAAGCCCGTCCTAGAGAAGCTGGCAGCTCTGCTTGGCAACAACTACAAGCGGTTCAAGGGAGTGCGCAAAGAGATCAAGTCTCTCACTCATGAACTCGTCGCCATGGAGTCTTTTCTCCTCAAGATGTCGGAGGAGGAGGATCCCGATGCGCAGGATAAAGTCTGGATGAATGAGGTGCGGGAGCTGTCCTATGATATGGAGGATGCCATCGACGACTTCATGCAAAGCGTCGGTGACAAAGATGAAAAGCCAGATGGCTTCATTGAGAAGATCAAGAGCTCACTAGGGAAGTTAGGGAAGATGAAGGCTCGCCGTCGGATTGGCAATGAGATTCAAGATCTGAATAAACAGATCATCGAGGTCGGTGAGAGGAATGCAAGATACAAGAGTCGCGAGGCCTTCTCCAAGACCATCAATGCGACTGTTGACCCTAGAGCTCTTGCTATCTTCGAGAATGCATCAAAACTCGTTGGAATTGATAAGCCCAAGGCTGAGATAATCAAACTCTTGACGTAAGAGGATGTTCGTGTACCAGTGCAACAACAACAACAACAACCGAAGATAGTCTCCATTGTTGGATCTGGAGGTATGGGCAAGACAACTCTTGCAAACCAAGTGTATCAAGAGCTCAAAGGATACTACGAGTGTCGGGCTTTCGTCTCAGTTTCACGAAATCCAGACATGACAAATATCTTGAGAACCATTCTCAGTGAAGTGGCTAAGAAAGATTATGGTGGCACGGAAGTGGGGAGTATACAACAACTCATCAGCAAGATCACTGATTTCCTAGCAGACAAAAGGTGCACGCTATCTTTATCTTTTCTTTTCACTTTTACTTGAAAGTTGAATGTATAAAAAGTATTATTTTGACATGTCGACTATACTTGTGGAATTTGTTGAAAAGTTCCATGACATCCTATATTTATATTTTCCCTATATCTTATTAGAAAAAGTAACGGTCAAATGTTTGTAATAAAGACCGTGTTGATGTTCTAAACAAGAAGAGAAATAGAATGGAGAGAGTACAAAGAACAGCCTATCCTAGCCTCCTAGCAGCCTTCGCTCATGATTAATGTCCTTTTCTTTTTATATTCTACGATCTTCAAGACATAGCTACTCCCTTTGTTGAGTAATATATGGCATAAGTTTGTGTCAGGAATAGAGCCCCGTAACTTCCCTCGGTATTTTATATATGTGGAAAAAGTCCATTTTCTCACAGTACTACCAACTTGGCTCACTTCTTTTTCTTCTAATTCTCCTTGAGCTCTGATAACATCCTGAACTATAATTTTTGGTGCACTTTACCTCACGACCTGTTTTAGACAGTGGTTTTGATGATATAGATGGTGGCTTTACAAGTGTGCCATCCACGTCACCTTCTTTTTTCACCTCCACCTCTCCCTTATATGGGTCTCTTTCCCCTTCAAACCAGATCCACCGTGCCTCCATTCACTCTTCTTCCTCTTCTCTATCATCCCGCCAACCCAACGCCGCAATGCTCTATTGAAACCAGCTTCGATGAGATCCGCTAGGCCTCAGCCACTATTGTGGCCCTACACAGCCATGCATCACCGGCGATGTAGCCATCCAAAATCGGGAAAATTATAGTTTACCAGGTTAACTGAGCCTAATTTTTTTAAGGGGAAAGCATGCCCAAATCAATAGTCTAGGAAGGAAAGCGCACAATTTTCTATATATTATATATGTAATTTACTCTATTTTCATTTTAAATCACTGTATCTTTGGGTCAACACCCAGGTTCTTGCTTTGTTGCTCATGACCACCTGATCGACGCCCCTTCCACAAAAATTAAGTACGTATGATTATTCATCTTTTGATCCATCTCTGTCTTTCAACATAATTGTCCATTGTTGATCTTTTTCGTGGCCATGCCTCTTGTTTAAACAATTGCTTATCCCCCTTGGTCTCTGTAATGCGCCAAACTAACATGGGCGTGCACACACGAATTAAGTCTGGAACATATGCCCTTTTAGTACTTGTATTTATCCTTTTCTTGTTGTTAATGTTAAAGTGTTCCGTTTATTCTTTATATGTCTACATAGTACACTCTTTATTTCAAAGCTATGCTAACATTTAATTGTCCATGTACAGGTACTTTGTTGTTGTTGATGATATATGGGATGTGGATACATGGGATATTATTAAGTGTGCATTCCCCACTACAAGTTCTAGTAGTAGAATAATCACAACTACTCGTATGAAAAATGTCACTCATTTATGTTGTTCATCATTCAATGGTCATATTTATAATATAAGGCCTCTTGATATGGGGCACTCAAGGCAGTTATTTCACACAAGATTATTTAAGTCCGATGAAGATTGCCCTTCATACCTTCAAGAAATTTCTGAGCAGATATTGAAAAAATGTGATGGGTTACCTTTGGCGATCATTGCTATATCTGGTTTGTTGGCTAACATGGAAAGAACAAAGGATCTATGGGATCAAGTGAAAGATTCAATTGGTCGTGCACTTGAAAGGAATTCTAGCATCGAAGGAATGATGAAGATATTGTCAATTAGTTATTTTGATCTACCTCCTTATCTAAAAACTTGCCTTCTATATCTGAGCATATATCTAGAAGATTCTACTATTGAGAAGGAGGAACTGATAAAAAGATGGATTGCTGAAGGATTCATTCATAGAGAAGGCAGATACATGGCATACGAGTTAGGAGAAAGGTGTTTTAATGAACTACTCAATAGGGGTTTGATCGAACCTAGGAAGACAAATAAATATGGCAAGGTGAAGAGTTGTCGAGTTCATGACACAATTCTTGATTTCATCATATCCAAGTCCATAGAAGAAAACTTTGTTACTTTACTTGGTGTTCCCATTCTGACAATTGGGAACCAAAGCAAAGTTGTTCGTCGACTCTATCTACAAGGTGTCGAGGAAGGAAATTCAACAGTATTGACAGCGGGTCTCGTGTTGTCCCATGTCCGATCACTTACTATGGTTAGAGGTCTATTGGAAATCCCTTCTTTGGAGGAGTTCAGACATCTGCGTGTTCTCGCCTTGAAGGATTGCTACCAGTTGGAAGAACATCATCTCGAAAACATAGTGAGGTTGTTCCAGCTGAGGTACTTGAACCTCGAAAGTATAAAAATAAGCAAGCTCCCAGAACAGATCGGGCGTTTGGGGTGCTTAGAGATGCTGGACCTAAGACACACTTCTGTAGTGGAATTACCTGCATCTATTGTTAATCTCAGAAAATTGACGCATCTACTTGTTGACATTTATGTTAAATTTCCTGATGGGATTGCAAAGATGCAAGCACTGGAGACATTGGAACATGTGTGGGTTTCCATTCAGCCATTTGACTTCCTGTGCGGGCTTGGCCAACTAAAGAATTTGAGGAATCTGCAGCTTGACCTTCGAAAAGAGCCTGACCTTGGCCGCAACAAAGCTATCGTCTCTTCCCTGTGTAAGCTAGGCACCCAGAACCTCCGCTCCCTAACTATTTATGAAGGGAGCAGTCTCTTACAGGAACCTTTGTGTCTACCTACCCTCGAGAAACTTATTACCTTGTCTTCAGCCGTCCCACACGTTCCAAATTGGGTCAGCTCCCTCAGAAACCTCCAACACCTACGCATTGAAGTTGAGGTAGTCAAGCAGGACGATCTCTGTATCCTTGGGGCCTTACCCAGTCTGCTCATTCTGCATCTGGAGGAAGAAGAAACAGAGTCAAACGAAAAGCTCAGAATCAATGGTGCAGTGGGGTTTCAATTCTTGAAGATTTTTATTTATGATGCATGTTTTAAACTAGTAGATCTGATGTTTGGGGCAGGGTCCATGCCCAAGCTAGAAAAACTCGTGCTTAATTCTTTGTGCGTAGTTGAAGCTGACTGTCTGGACTTTGGAATCGATAACCTCCCCTGCCTCAGTACTGTCAAAGTAGATGGCTACGATGGCATTGTTCGAGCCATAAAGACTGCAATGGAGAGAGCAGCCAGCGCACATCCCAACCACCCTACTATAGTCACATAATAAGCACGGTTTCTACCATGATTGAACAAGCCAAGAACTAGGAATTGGGGAGCTCGTCGTCTGGCCGGCCGATTCCCATGTAGACTGTACATTTTTATCTCGATACATGTCTCTTTCATGATACACCAGTACAGTGTACTCTCTCTGTTGGATAATCTATGACATCCATGCTTTCCATATTTTACATTTTACCAATAATTAGTTGACAACATGTGGAGTCAATGTGGTATAAAATTGTTGCATTCCTGGTTTGAAGGCATTTTTCTATGGCGGTGATTCCCTAAGCATATACAATGTTTTCTACAGGAATGTGTCTTACAAAAGGTACTAGCTTAAGCAGCTATTTAGTCCTAGATTGACTCCATTCTTTCCAGCACATTTGTGCACACGATGAAGTAATATGCAGCGCGCCAGCTCTTGATCGACCTCTCGAGGAGACAAGAATGAATTTGTACAAAAGTTTCATCATCTGGTTCAGTTTAATTACAAGCACTGTACTGCACTGGTAGGGTAATTGGAGCTAGACCTGTATGTGTTGATTGTGCTCCCTTTGTCTTTGTTGGATAATGTAATGCATTTCTGGCTTAAGCAGCAGTTTCTTGCTGGGCAATTCTTTCAGATGTTAGGGCATCTCTAGCCGAACCCTTAAAAGGGTATAACTCCTCAAAATTTCCCCTTTTGAGGAGTTAAACCGGACCTAGCCGAACCCTCAACAGGTTTAACTCCTCAAATATTTTAACCGGTGCGTCGGCAACGCCTCAAATTTGAGTGGCCGCAGCCACTTCTCAAAAAAAAAAAAATCCTCTCCCCCCCCCCCCTCCCCCTCGCCTGCATCCACGCCGGCGCCGCTGCCTCCACCCCGCAGCCCCCGACTCCCCTCAGCCCCTCTTCGAATCGACCGCCGCCGCCCACCGCCGCCGGAATGGACGGATCTAGCCGCTAGCCGCTGCCGCCGCCAAATCGATGAGGAGGGCCACCACTGGATCGACGGTGCATCCGGAACGGGGCCATGTAGCCGCCCCGAGCACCCGCCGTAGCCCCCCACTCAAGATCTATGTCTCAGCTGCCGCCGCCGCCGCCTCCGACGAAGAAGTACCACGGCGTGCGGCATCAGCCGTGGGGGACTTGGGTATCGGAAATCCGTGATCTAGACATGCGGGAGAGGCATTGGCTCAGCACGTTTCAGTCCGCGGAGCAGGCGGCTCGCGCATACGACATGGCGGCGGTCCGCTTCTTTGACGGCCGGGTGAAGGTGAACTCCCCCCTCGGCGGCCGCGGCGGCCCAGACATCGTCCCCGTCGATCCTCGAGTGGTCTCCCGCCGTGAGATGAGGGAGAATCACGGTGCCTTCGAGTAGCTCGAGGCCGAGCCGATCAACGAGGCCGATATGGCCGAGATCAGAGCGAAGCACCCAGAGCTCGTCGCCAAGGAACTTGCATGCTACGAGGCCTACAGGAAGCGTAGCAACAATGCCGATGAGGTCGGACCCTCCAGTTGGGGGGTCGTCGATTGGTGGAGTCAAATCCAGCAGATCTCGGGTAGGGGGTCCCGAACAGGTAGCCTTGGTGTGATGGTAACAGAGACACATGATTTTACCCAGGTTCGGGCTCTCTCGAAGAGATAATACCCTACGTCCTGCTTTGATTGTATTGATTTCGTGGGAGTACAAGTTACAGGTTGATCTACCACGAGATCATATGTGTATGAGGTTGTCATCTATGGTCCTTACCTCTCGGTTTATATAGGTACCGGGGGTGCCTAGGGGTTACACATAGGTTAGTTACATCTAGGGTAATCGTGGCGCAGACGACCTCTAAGTCTTGGAGTAGACGCCAAGTCTTCGGAAGATATCCATTTTGGCGCTCCTGGGCCCGACGAACGTGGCCCACTGGTGAATTATTATGCGGGTCCTCGGCCCGGCCCACATGGCCGGGGGACGACGCGATGAGCACACCCTAGTCCAGGACACCATCAGTAGTCCCAGAACCTGTCTTCAAGTCGAGGACGCTCCTCGGTCATTCCGAGCTGTCCTCCGTCTTCGGTCATCGGTCTTGTAAGCTGGTTCAACAAGTCCTTCCTCTGCTTTCCCAAAGTGGTGGAGTTTTGGCCGATGAGTTTTATACCACGGGCATCCGAGCAGCCCTTCCAAAATTTCTTGCTTGCTCTGACAGAATCCTTTACCGTCTTCAAATTCGTGGATTTTTCCTGCGCAGAGCTACCTTAACGGCGAAGCCTTCCCACGCTCAGTACTGATCTGACAACCTTGACCGCTTCCATTTTTCGCATGGGCCTGTTGTAGCGTCAAAGGTCTTCATAGCGTGTACGCGCGGCTTGGGGCTCTAGCATTGGTACATCTAATCAGTAAAGTTAACATGCCCAGAGACACGTAAAGCGGCACAATTAACCGCCTCCTCGATCTCCGCGCGTGCTTAACGCACGGCGCCTGGGGAATCCGCGGTTTTACCGCCGCAGGACTCAAGCGTCCCGTCAATACCCGGCAGGAAACCATCGTAAAAAGCCACAGCTGCCGGGCGGACAGATTTTACTTCCCCCATCGCCCATCTTTCTCTAAACCCTTGCGTTCCCTTCCACCTTCGTTTACCTTGAGCGAATCGCTCAATCCGCCATCACACGAGAGGGTCTGCCGCCATGGATTTCGCAGCTGCCTCATCCTCACGCTCCACCGGCTATCTCGAGGGAGAATGGAAAAGCTGCTCCGTGACTCAAGGCCAACTGGATCGGCTCACCGCATTGGGATATCTGCCTCCGCCGCAAGTAGCGTTCGCCCGCGTGGGATTGGTTGCTCTTGATGGTGACTTCTCTCAGGATCACCGCCCCAATCCTCAGGAGAATGAGCAGGTATGCTTCGTTCCCTTCCTTCTTCGGGGCCTCAGCTTCCCAATCCATCCCTTCTTGAGGGGCTCGCTGCATTTTTACGGCCTTCAGCTACACCACCTGTCTCCCAATTTGATCCTCCACATAACATGTTTCGTCGCTTTATGCGAAGCCTTCCTCGGATGCCAACCACATTTTGATCTGTGGTGCAAGTATTTTTGCATAGTACCATGCACCCGAGGAGACACGCTATTGGAGTGTGGCGGGGCCGAGATCTGTAGGGTAGTTGGGTCCAGATACCTTGTCGGTACCCCGGAGGAGTCAAATGAAAACTGGCAAGAGGAGTGGTTCTACCTACCCGACGTGCCTCTCGAAGATCCTCCTCGGATGGGTCTCGTCACCCCATTCTCACCTGTACCTCCACGGAAACGCTACAATTGGTGCCCGAGGACCCGAGCTCGGGAGGGGACCTCGGTGATGGTGTTCTGGATAGGGGCGTGATAACCACGTCGGCTCCCAGATGTGGGCTGGGCCGAGGACCCCCGAACAGCCAACCAGTGGGTTACATTCGTTGGGTCCCATGAAGTAATCAAGATGGAATCCTCCGAAGATTTGGCGTGCACTCCAAGGCATGGTGCAACCTTCGGCATGTTTATCTCCAGATGCAACTGACCTATGTGTAACCCTAGGTACCCCCGGTGTCTATATAAGCCAAGGGGTTTTAGCCCGCAGAGGTAGATTCATTCATACACGATCTTGAGGTAGATCAACCTGTACTCTGTACCCCATATACAATCAATACAACACAAGTAGGATGTAGGATTTTACCTCTTCGAGAGGGCCCGAACCTGGATAAACATCGTGTCTCCTCTCTGTCCTGTTACCATCGTGCCAAGATCACCAGCTCGGGACCCCCTACCCGAGATCTGCCGAATTCAACTCCGTCATTGGTGGCCCAATGCAGGTCCCTCTGTGTGGTCGAAGCGGCTCAATGGTTTCACCATCCGACGATCGGATCTGCACCGGCGCAATTTCTGCGCCGGAGCACCTTCACTTTGGGTTAACCAAAACATCGGAGAAGATTGAAGCTCCAACCCCCCGCTAAGACTTCGATCTCGACGACTCAAATCCTGCGAACAGGCCCTCTCCCATGACACTAGATCTGGTCAAGAAGCCGCAGATGATCTCCGCCCAAGCACCGGTTTTGTACCGACCATGGGGTGAAAATCATACCGATGATGTACTACGGCGGCCAGGTCAGCCAGGCCCCGTCAGCGGTACCGAGACCGACGTTAGATCAACCTCGGGAAAATTTGCTTGGGAGTCCGATGTCAGATCGGATCGGAATAAAATTTTCTCTCCCACCCACCCCCCCCATGTCACGTACTGCCCCAATAACTCAGGGCCGACTGACATCTGGGATCTTGCCTTTGTCATACAAAAGACAAATGAAATAGTCCGGGAATTCTGGACACGATTTTTGTTTACCAAAAACAAAATTCCAGATTGCGCGGATCAGGAGGCCCTAGCGGCATTCCATCACAACTGCTACGATGAAGGGGAAGATAGTGACAAAATATTGCGCCATGGAAGACTCCTGGTCGGCCAATCAATGGCACCAGAACTCCAATTTGGATCAACCCGAATCAGGGGAAGATAGCAGGCACCCATGCCGTAATCGATGTTCAAATCACGCCAGCACCGATAACCCTGATGATCAGCCTTCAAAGAAAAAGCGATCACACAAGGGACCCAAGTCGATGATGGATGTGATACTGGATGAGCCATGCGCAATTCACTCTGCTTCCTCGGATAAACCACCCACACATAAGCTCAAAAGCTGTTGGATTGTAAGGCAGGTAGCAAAAGGAGGAATGGAGTTCCCGGACAACCCCGGCATCCACATATGCCGAGGTGTCATAATCAACCACCATCAGATGGAGCAACCATCCAAGGACGGGGACATCCTAATGATTTACGAGACCCACTCCTCAAGAAATCAACGAAAGAGAGCTCTTCGAGAGGTCTGCCACGTTGACTATGTAACGACGTCGGAAAATAGATGGTCGGATATTCTGATCACCTTTGATCATGAAGACCAACCGATAGGAGTCCACAGCCGAGGAGTTGCGGCTCTCGTCCTCGACCCTATCATCGATGGCTATCGACTGTCCAAGGTCCTAATGGACGGAGGTAGTAGCCTCAACCTCATCTATGAGGATACCCTGCAGAAAATGCAGTTCGACAGATCCCGCATTCAACCAAGCCGGACTACCTTTAAAGGTATAGTCCCCAGAATAGAAACATGGTGCACAGGTAAGGTCATGCTAGATGTGGTATTCGTGACACCCGATAATTACCAAATTGAGGAGTTAATCTTCGACATAGTCCCGTTCCGGAGTGGCTATCACGCACTGCTCGGACGAGCCGCATTCACCAAATTTCACGCCGTCCCCCATTATGCATACATGAAGTTAAAAATGCCGGGGCCCATTGGTGTGATCACCATAAACAGCAATCCAGATCGATCGCTAAAAGCCGAGGACAAAACCGCCACTTTAGCTCTAGAGGCAGAATCCGAGGCCTTAGCCGCCGAGGAGTTATCTGAGCTACGGGCAACCATGGACAAAGATGATGTTGTCCTCGCCAAACGATCAAAATTAACATCCTTCAAACTAGTCGCCGAGATCGTCAAAATTCAAGTTCACCCCGAGGATCCTTCTAAAATGGCCGCTATCGGAACCCACCTAGATGCTGCGCTAGACGAGGCATTGCATGGTTTTCTTCGGGAAAATTGGGACATATTTGCCTGTCACCCTTTTGATATGCCAGGCATCCCCAGAAACCTTGCAAAGCATAGTCTCAATATTTTTGAGGGATTCAATCCAGTCAATCAGGCACTTCGGAGGTTCTTTGAGCCAAAGAGGCAAGCGATGGGAGAGGAACTGGCCAAATTACTAGAGGCCGGATTCATCCGAGAAGTCAAACATCCGGACTGGTTGGCAAACCTCGTCATGGTATTGAAGAAGGACAAATCCTGGCACCCGTGCGTCGATTTCAAAGATGTCCACAAGGCTTGCCCAAATGACCCCTTCCCATTACCACAAATCGACCAAATCGTCAATGCTACAGCCGGGCACGACCTATTGTGTTTCCTTGATGCATACTCGGGCTACCACCAGATAAGGATGAAGGAGTCTGACCAGGAGGCCATAGCACTCATAACTCCCTACGGCCCGTTCTGCTTTAACACAATGCCCTTCGGCCTAAAAAATGCTAGAGCAACTTACCACCGTATGATCCAAACATGCCTCCAGCCACAAACCAGCAAGACAGCCGAGGCCTATGTAGACGACGTGGTTGTCAAAACCAGGAAGTCAGACACACTGATCGATGATCTGCGCAAGACATTCAAGAACCTCCGAGCGTATAATATCAAGCTTAATCCAGAAAAGTGCGTCTTTGGCGTCCCATCTGGCAAGTTGCTCGGATTCATTGTCTCTCAAAGAGGAATTGAGGTGAACCCCGACAAGATCAAATCACTGGCATGATTAAAAACACCCACCGAATTAAAGGACATCCAGAGGTTGGCAGGATATGTAGCTTCCCTGAGCCGATTCATCTCACGACTTGGCGAAATGGGACTCTCGCTTTACCGGCTGCTTAGACAGACCAGGGGCTTCAAATGGACTAACGAGGCCAGTGCAACCCTAGAAGATATCAAGACACTACTAGACACCAATCCGGTCCTAGCTGCCCCTCACCCAGGGGAACGGATGCTGTTATACAACTTGGCCACTAGCCAGGTGGTTAGTGCAGTCTTGGTCGTGGAACGAGACATGGAGGGCCATAAACTAAAGGTACAAAGGCCAGTTTACTACATTTCCGAAGTGCTTACCCCATGCAAATAGAGGTATCCGCACTACCAGAAGATAGCGTATGCAGTCTTCATGGCTTCTCAGAAACTTAGGCACTACTTTCAGGAGTGCTCAATAACCGTTGCCTTGGAGGTACCATTGAATGACATCATCAATAACCATGATGCCACCGGCAGAATTGCAAAATGGGCCATCTAGCTATTGCCTTTCGAAATCATGTATCGACCACGGTGGGCTATTAAATCCCAGGTGTTGGCCGATTTCGTGGCCGAGTGGACAGAGGCCGAGCTCCCTAGAGAGCACGGAACTTACACAAATTGGGTGATGTACTTCGATGGCTCTAAAATGCTCGACAGGCTAATAGCAGGAGTGGTCCTCACCACGCCTACCGGCGATACTATGAAATACGTGCTACAAATTATGTACACCGACTCCAACAATGTGGCGGAGTATGAAGCACTGCTTCATGGACTTCGGATAGCGGTCTCCAAAGGTATCCGGCGTCTCGAGGTCCGAGGTGACTCAAACCTCGCAATCTCCCAAATCAATGGTGAATTCGACACTAAGGACCCAAAGATGGCGGCATATTGGAATGTCGTAATAACCTTATCGGCTCGTTTCGAGGGCCTGGAATTTCATCATATCCAGCGAGATAGCAATCAAGCTGTCGATGTCCTCGCTAGGATGGGCACAAGGCGGGAGCCAGTGCCTCAGAACACCTTCCTTGAATGATTGTTTAAACCATCGGTTAAGTGGTTGGTGATGCCGAGCAGGATGTTGATAAAGCCAAACATTCGGCACCCGAATTAATCACCCCGCCGGACATAGAACCAGACGAGGAGATAATCGGGGGCTCGGCACTGGAGGAAACTCCCTCGGCTCATGAGATCATGGCGGTAATCGCGTCCTGGACCGAGCCAATCCTTGCATACTTAATACGAAAGGAATTACTCAAGGACTAGACAGATGCGCGATGAATCGTTCGATGATCGAAAGCGTACGAAGTCCATGAAGGGGAACTATACAAACACAGCGTCACTGGCTTGCTCCAAAGCTGCATTTCCGAGGAGGAAGGAAAAGAGCTCCTCTCGGAAATTCACTCCGGTATGTGTGGGCACCATGCAGCACCTCAGACTTTGGTAAGCAAAGTTTTCGGAGCCGGGTTTTACTGGCCCACGGCGCGAGCCGACGCACGAGACCTTGTTGATGCATGTGTGGGGTGCCAGCTCTTTTCCAAGCAATGCCACATGCCAGCCACGGCCCTAAAAACCATCCCGATTACATGGCCGTTCATGGTCTGGGGGCTGGACATGGTCGGACCACTCCGTCAAGGGACGGGCAAGAAGAAATATCTTCTGGTCATGGTCGACAAGTTCACAAAATGGATAGAGGCAAAACATGTGGCATCGGCAAAGGCCAAACCAGTAATCAACTTTATTTCTGGTGTAGTGCACTGTTATGGGGTACCCCACAGCATCATCACTGATAATGGATCCAATTTCATGGCTGAGAAGGTAAAAGCTTGGTGCGCCAAGCAAAACATTAAGCTTGACTATGCCTCCGTCTACCACCATCAAACAAACAGGCAGGTGGAGCGGGCCAATGGGTTAATTTTAAGCGGCATAAAACCTCGCCTGATTCGATCTTAAGAGGAGGCCGATAATAAATGGGTCGAGGAGCTCGACTCCATGCCGTGCGGCTTGTGCACCACACCTAACCGATCCACAGGCTATACACCATTCTTCATGGTTTATGGTGCTGAGGCCATACTCCCTAGTGACCTCATTCATGATGCACCTCGAGTATGTCTATACGAGGAACAAGAGGCTGAACAGAGCCGGCAAGATGACCTCGACGCCTTGGACGAGGAGCGAGACGTTTCTCGAGCGCGCTCCTCCTTTTACCAACAACAGGTGCGGCGCTATCAGAATCGCGAGGTCCTGACGAAGGCGTATAACATTCGTGATCTAGTCTTGCGGCACCACCCAGACAAGCCAGGTCAGCATAAACTGTTCGTGATCATGGATAAGGTGCTCACTGGAGGGGCATATCGGATCCGAAATGTCAAAGAAAACCGCCTGGAGCCGCACCCGTGGAACGCCGCCCTGCTATGCCGATTCCATAGCTAGTTAATTTTTATCTTTATATTTCTCGCTTTTTTAAATTTAGCTAGGTAGTTTTATTCGAGCAAAGTTAGATGTGATATATCGTACTCTTAATAACTATTGTTTTCTCCTGGCCTTTTCCGAACGAGATGACATGCACGATCTAGCTCATGGCCACACATTGCATGTCATCACTTCGGACTGGGGGCTCTTTGAAGCACCCTGGAAGATATACCTCGGATCTATTAAAGCATCCAACAACCCCATGGCACAACATCGACCTAATATGTGCCCAACCTTCCAACTTCGTTTTAAGCCACAATATGCATCAATTTTGACTTGAGACTTTTTGCCAAGCTGGGTTGCCTGGCTCCTATGTTGACCCCTTACATTACCGCACGCTCGGCTAAGGGTGTAATGGGAGCACCTCTGCGATTGTTATTTCTGGGGTCATCCTGGTAAAGTACCTTAGGTGGGAGAAGCCAAAAGATAGCAGTCACAAGACACGAAATTGGTCGGCATGAAGGAAGTGAAAATTTCTTTCCTTTCAACGCAAAGGTGGCCGTAGGACTGGAACCTACTCTATGAGCTCGCTATAGCTCCACCTGCCCTTGTTGGACACAAATCGAGACAACGGCACAAAGTCATAGCACACATGACATTTCAGACAAGGAATCGATGGAGGAACTCCTTTTCCGACGATATGGGTTGTGCTAAGCAGTAACACCATATAGCTCTCTGTAGGACTTGCGTTTTGACCTAATGGCCGGATTGCCTTGTTCCATAATGGGTCACCCGAGGAATCAGGTTAACACCAGGAGCACTCTTCGTTGTCCTTTGGCCGAAGAGGTAGAAGCTGATGGTTGGTTAACAAAAGTATTCTAAATACAGATTCGAGCGCAACCGACAACGTTATCGATATACAAATAAAAACGTCATAGTCAGCTTAGACTGCAAAAATAAAAAAATTACAGGCCATCTATCAGTTTGTCTAGCCGGCAATCCTGCTCGGATATGCGCACAACGGGCATGACTCTCTCATAGTTGACCTTTGGCTTGATCTCCTTTCCATTACGGCCCTCCGGGCCGACCTTGGCAACCTTCTCGAGATCCATCGAGGGGTAGTGTGTCTTCACCATGGCCCAGGCCTCCTGAGCACCTTCTCGGCAGGCCGAGACCTTCCACGTCTCGATCCGCTCACGTGCTCCTTGAAGACGTCGGGCGAGCACGAACTGGTCCTCGGGCAAATTCTCCTTCGGCCATAGAGCTCGGAAGACCTCATCCATGGATGACTGGGTAAGTTGGTGTAGCTCACTGAGCTTCACCATAATGTCCTTTAGAGACATCTCGCCAGCTCCGCTCGGCCGGTCAGGAAGGACAGCTAAAAAGCAAAGTCATACATGTCTTAGAACAAATATGAGCCAAAAAATGGATATAAAAACCAGGCGGGTGGTTAGTTACCCGCAAGGAACTCGCAGGATTGCTTGGCCTCTTGTTCGGAGGCTGTTAGCAGAGCCTTGAGCTTCTCCAGCTCCAGCCCCTGTTGGTTTTTCTCCTCGACAAGCTTGGCATTAGCTTCCTTCAATTGATTGCATTCCTTGGTCTTACGGTTGAGGACTCGGTCTCGGTGACCCGCAGACTCCTGTGATTGGGAGTAGCGTGCGTCCTCCCGAGCCTGCTCCAGATCCTTCTCGAGCATGCTTATCCGCTCCGCTGCTAAAATAGTACGGATTAACCATTGCACTTATATTTTAAGTCACATGGTACTTAAGGACGGCATAATACCGGTAGCTTCCTGTGTGAACGTCTTCACATGCTCCACCTCCTTCTGCAACTCCACAAGCTGGGCCTTGCCCACGCCAACTCTTCGGATAGTTGGTGGGCTTGTTGCCGCGATGCTTGTATACAAAGTCAACATGATCAGCCGAAGACATCGATCCTTAGGTCGGCCGCTCACGCCCCACTTAAGGCTCGGGGGCTACTGGGCTTTGCGTTTTTAAAACATGTATAGTAAGAACAAAGGAAATATATCGATCCTCTGACCGGGTATAAATACCCAGCTAGAGTCTCGGGGGCTACTGGACTCTGCGTTTTTACATGCCTTTCTCGGCTAAGACGCACCTCAAAAGGATACCTCGGAAGAATAATTTCCCATCTGGTGTTCACCAACAATATTTTTGGTCGTACACCATGAGGGCTACTGGATGATAAAGGGACTCAGCTGTTTATGAATCAAAAAGTTTGTTACCTCCAAATCCTTGGCAAGCACGTCGGCGACGTCCTTGAGCCCCGTTCGCGCGGCACCAAGGTGTGCATCCACCGACTGAAGCACTTCATACTGCTGATTGATGAATACTTGGTTGATCAACGAAGCCTTCCTCGCTCGGTGACGCATCGCACTCTCGACCTCGGAGGGGGTCGCAGACCATGCTGCCAAGGACTCCGCTTGAGGAGGATCCTGAGTGACGGTGCGAAATACCGTCAGATCCCTCGGTAGGGGTCCAAGCATAGCTGGAAGTCTCAGATCGGAGGTCACACGAGGGGCTTATCCAGGTTCAGGCCTCCGGAGAGTAATACCCTATGTCTTGCTTGTTTCGGTTATTCATGGTGGAGGGATACCTCGTGCGAAGGGATACAATGGTGTGTGATATTGCTACCGAGAGTTTCTATCTGAGAATAGATGTGAATGAGGGTTCCCTGGCCTCCCCTTATATAGATGGTGGAGGCCTGGGGTTTACAGAGGGATACATGCGATCTACTCCCGCTTTCGCCCATTTCAGCCCCCTTTCGTCTCAAGCCTCTCCAAGCGCGCCGTCTATATGCTGTCTTCGTCTTCCCCTTGTTCAAGCTCCGCTAGATCCGCCTCTAGTGTTGGTAATGGCCAAGACGAGGAGTGAGAGGAGCTTCCGGGCCTCCAGCCAGGAACTGCCCGCCGGTGCTGCCGGCAGGAAAAGGTAGAGGACCGCCTCCGAGGGCGGCGAGAAGCCGGTGTGTGACACCCCCAAGACCACGGGGAAATGGTTTCCCTCTACGGCCATGGAAGAGGAGATCCAGGCCTACAAGGACCAGCTATTGATGCCGGCGGATCTGGTTTGTCCAGATTACGTCAGGCGAAGTCCCGCCGGTGCCCCGCGATGGCAAGCATGTCCTATGCTCAGGGTACTTTGGGAGGGGACTCAGATTTCCCCTCCATAGCTTCGTGCGTGGCCAGCTCCGGTTCTTCGGGTGTCAGCTGCATCACATTCCGCCGAACGGGGTTCTTCATATCCCAAATTTCATCACTTTCTGCGAGTGCTTCCTCGGAATGGCATCTCACTTCAAGTTGTTCCGGTATTTCTTCCGAGTATGCGTACAGACGAACGGTGGCGTTTTCTGTGACCTTGGGGGAGCCATTCTACAGCTCTGCCCTCGCTCCACTTTCTTCACCGTTGACCTCCCGAAATCCGCCCGGGAGTGGCACAAGTCTTGGTTCTACGTGCATGGCCTCGGCGATGATCTACCTGTCTTCGTGAATGAGCCCCCTCAGAAGCTGCGGTCATGGGCTCCCCTGACCAGGCTGTCCCCGACGGCTAAGGCACTAGCACATGCTGCCGCCCATCTGAAGAAGGGCGGGCTGACGGGAGGCCACATCATGAGGACTTGGGTGGAGCATCGCGTCCTGCCTCTGCAGGCCCGGGCTCTCCCATTGCTCCAGTACACCGGGCCTGAGGACCCCGCGAGGGTGTCCCAGGAGGAGTTGAGCACCGACGAGGTGGACGATTACCTCAGCTTCCTGGTTGGTCCTGATGCGATCACGAACTCCCAGAAGAAGGCGGTCAAGGCTTTCTGTGCCGACCTCCCGCCAGGCAGTGTAAGCACCTTGTGGTTCTGTTTTCTCGAGGGCCAGAATTCCTCTTCTCACGCCCTTTATTTTCATGGTGCAGGGTTTCGTCGTCTTCTCGACATACCGCTCCGAGCCCCCTCTGCCGGGGCAGGAGGTGAGCGCGAGTGTGGCCACGCTGATGAGGCCCGCCCTTCCCTAGCCTGTTAGGGTGAAGGGCGAGTCTGCCAGGAGGTGGAAGAGGGCGTCCGTGGAGGTCTCAGTGGAGGAGGTCTCGGAGTTGGAAGTCTCCGGTGACGCGGACAGCGCAGACCCCGTTGATCAAGAGGGCGACGAGACCGCGACCTCTTCGCCCGGAGGTCGCGAAAGCGACGACGGCGACGTCGATGAAGGCGATGATGAAGGCGATGATGACGCCGAAGACGGCGATGATGATGACGAGGTCGATGATGTCGACGATGAGGTTCATCCGGAGGAGGAACACGAGGTCGGCGAGGAGGGGCTGGGGAGGTCTGCGTTGGAGACAAGGTTTCGACTTTCGAAACCAACAAAATTTCGCTCATCCTCGAAAGCACCGAAATTTGCGAAATTTCGTAAATTTCGACAACCATTTCGAGCAAATTAACGAAATTTTTAATTAAATTTGGATAAATTCGAACTTAATGTACTGAATAAGTAATGTTTTAGCAACAATTTTACATAAGAACTTATCTATCGCAATGGTTTGTCCACTACTACAGTCTTTGTTGATCCAGGTTCGAATCCCAGTGCCCTACATATTTTTGCCAAATTTTCGCACAGCAGGAATAGTAAAATACTAAAAAAAGAAAGATGAGTGCGACTGGGATTCGAACCGTAGCCACTAAAGTGAGGAACAACAAACGCCTACCGCTGTGCTAAGCAAAGGAATACGATTTAGGTCGATTCCATAAGTTTCTTATAAGTTCAATTTGAAAATACCGAAATAATTTAAACGAAAGACAAATATTTCGAGGACCCTCGAAATGAGCGAAATTTCGAGAAATTTCGGAAATTTCGTCGAATTTTTTTTCCCTGGTTGGAGACGCCATGCGAACCCCTTAAGAAACTACGCCGAGGGCTGCGCGAGGAAGCCCCAGCTGGTGGTAGCGGCCGTGAGCTCCGCGGAAGTGCTCAAAAGTCCCCGAGCCTGCAGATCCCAGTGTTCGTGCAGGTGCCAGCCCGGAGGCGCCTTGCTTCAGCGACAATCCCGTAAGTTTTGACTTGCTCTTTTGGGTCGCCATCGCTTGGGTTCTGTCATTTTGACCTTTTGATCTGTCTCTTTAGGGCCGCCCCTCTTGGAGTAGGGACTTCCTCCACTGCGAGCTCCTCTGCTATCGCGGCAATCGTGGTTACACCGCTGGCGAGCGTGCCCGGCGCGCCCATGTTCCCGGGGCCCAATTCTTCAGGGGCCGGAGGCTGGACCACAGGGAAACGCTCTTCCCAAGCCTCTTATTCCCTTGGCAGGTTTGTGGGAGTTTACAACGAGCTCATTTGCTGGCAGCTGGGCCCTCCGTCGAGCCCGTGGTGGTCGTGGACGCAGAGGAGGCCGCCAAGGATGGTGATGGCGCGGGCTTGCTTTAGGCAGCGAAGCCTACGAAGCCCCCGCCCGTCCTTCTGGGGAAGTCACATCCTGCGGGTGTGTTCATCTTCCCGCTAGCCGGTAAGCCAACATCGTCCGCCGCCGTGAAGGCTGCTGCTAGCGGCGTCGCCCAATCAGCGACGCCCTCGGTGAATGCGCTGTTGGGTGCCTCCGCCGGCCATCTGAAGGAGGCGGAAGTGCGTCCTCCGCCCGTCGTGTCGGAGGTCCCCTCCTTCTCTGGGAGCTACGCACCGGAGGTGCCCCAGGAGGTCGTGGCGCCTCTGGGAGCTGCTGATGCGGCTTTGAAGCGTCTCTAGTCCGCCTTGCGGGAAGTGGGGCTTTCTGTGAGCCCAGATTCAAGGTATGGTTCCTTTTTTGTATGGTAATAGTAGTAGCCCCCGGGACTGAGTATGGCTGCTTTGGAGGAGCCGTGCTTGGTTCCACTTGTTATTTTTCGTGGGAGATCCATAGTAAGCATGGTCGCGTGTCTGCTCCTTAGGCGCTCGTCAAGGAGAACCGCAGCCTTGCTGCGCAGGTCGCGGACCTGGAGAGGCAGCTGAAGGCCCATCAGCAGGATGCCAACAGCCTCCAGCAGATCCGGGATGGTGCCATAGCTGAGTGTTTGTGCAGCTCTGTGACCAACCTGACCTGTTGTCCCTGATCTTTGTTCTCTGATTTGCTGTGTAATGGTAATTTCCTTTTGTAGCCCCCGAAGAGGCTGTTGCCCTTCGCCGGTTGCATGATGAGGCTTCCCAGGCCCGTACGCAGGTGACAGATGCCGAGCGGGCTGCTAAGAAGGAGTTCGACGAGGCGCTATCCGCCAAGCGTGATCTTGAGGCCGGTCTCCATCGGGAGCGGGAGGCCTGCCGCGTCCTCCGCACCGACCTAGAGAGAATAAGGATCGGGAGAAGGAGTTGGCGCAGTAGACGGCCGCGGCCTGAGAACTTGAGAAGCATGTCGCCCAGCTGCAGAGGGAGAGTGATGACGCGACCTCCGAGCTGGCTGAGGTGCAGCCAAACTGCCGCAACCTGGAGGCTGCCGCGAAAGGTATTGTCCCTGAGCCTTGTCTGTGTTTGTCTATTTCATGCATTTGGGAGCCACTGTCTTGATGCATGCCCCCTTTATTCTTTCAGCCCCTCTTCCAGAAATTTAGAATGACGACGCGGAGGCCCGTCTCCAGGAGGTCACGGCGGTGGCTGAACAGATGAAGATCGCGCTCGGGGTTGCTGTCGGTACCCTCTTCCGTGAGGACCCCAGGTTGTCTTCTGACATTGATGCCGTGCTGGCCTTGCTTGGGAAGTCCCCTGAACAACTAGAGGATTGTATCTACTCTGCGTCCTTCGAAGGGGCCCGCCAGGTTTGTGCTGGCGTAAGTGCGCACCATCCCAACATGAATCTGTGGCCTTTAGTGCGAGCCCCTCCTAGAGGTCGCGATCTGCGGCAACTTTTCGACGAGGTCTCCGAAGAAGCCGAGTACGCTGCAGGAGTTTGTCCCCTGCAAAACATCATTAAGAGGGTGCCGAAGCCCGATAGTCCTGCAAACTAAGTGTTGCACTTGAACTTTAATGTACTGTTTGATTAGTACTATTTCTTCTTGGTTTGTTCTTGGTTTGGACCTCTCATTGCTTGTGTCGTGCGACATCTTAATAACCGCTATGAGAACGCCCCTGTTCAACCAATTAACTCGCGTGCTAGCATTGGTTATCTGGAACTAGGGTCCCTTAGGAGCTCGGCATGCTTGCTTGTGCGCTCTTGCACAGACTTGGCCTCGGGCTCTAGGTCGGGCCTCAGCATATGTCAAGACTTTGTGTCGCGACTCGAGCGACAAGGTAGGCCATAAGCCTGTGACCAGCCGCCCAGTTTTTTGGATGACAGAGGTCGGTGTACAGCGAATGCAGCCCCCGGTACTTGTATTTGTAGGGTTACTAGATGCAGCCCCTATACGGACTGCGGGGAGGTCTGAAAAACGATGCAGCCCCTGAGTCACGAAATAGGGAGGTCTCTCGAACCAATCCACAAACATTTCCTGGGGAGGTTCAGTACGAAATGCTTTGTGTACTCCATTTAGTGATCATATGATTTGTATTAAAACAGAAGTGTTTGCGTGACAAATCACTTTTATTTGCTGTCTAATACATGATTGAGCTAATATGATTATTCCACGAAGTCTTACGATTGAAACTTATGCGTAAGTAAAAAATGTAATGTAAAATTACTAAGATAGTCATGTCGTGGATGGCTCCGCGACCTTTCTTCCTTCCGACCACTGGCATGCTTGGAGCCTACTGTGCTTACCAATAGGTGAGTGACCTTCTGGTTGGTCAGTGTTCAGTGTATTCCGGATGGTCTGGATATATTGTGTGCTCTGGGCACTCCGGAGGTCTATGCCCCCAATCGTACCTGGGGAGTTTTGTCATCCGGGGGGCTCTTGCTATTGCTGCCTGCCCCCTAACGCGTGAGTTGACCTCCTCTAGTTTCACTGATTTTGCTTGAATAGCTTGTAAGTGGTTTCCGTGTACTGTGATCACTCCACGTGGTCCTGGCATCTTCAACTGCATGTAGGCATAGTTTGGTATCTCCATGAATTTTGCGAATGCCGTCCTGCCTAGGACAGCGTCATAACCGCCTGCGAAGGGAACGGCCTCGAAAGAGATGAGATCGCATCTGAAGTTCTGCGGCGTTCCGAAGATGACCTCGAACGTTATTTGTTCGATTGGGGCGACTTTGTTTCCTGGTACTATGCCATGGAACTCTGTCGATGAAGGCCCGAGGCATTCGAGTGGTACGTCCATCCTACGCAACGTACTGACGTATAACATATTGATCCTGGAGCCCCCGTCCATGAGTACTTTGGAGAATCTGCAGTCTCCGATGAGTGGGTCCACCACGAGCGGTAGCCGGCCTGGGCTGCCGATGATCTCTGGGTGGTCTTCTTGCCCGAAGGAGATTGTTTGCTACGACCACTCTCGAGGAATCGACTATGTCGTCGGCCCGTGTGTGGTGACGTCGGCATATGTGCATTCTTTGACTTTGCTCTTGTGTGATCATATTGACCCTTCGTACGTCCTTTGGGAAAGCTCTCTGCCCTGTGTTGCAGGGCTGCTGGTCCTGGGGAAGCACCGGGACTGGAGGTGCTGCATCATTGACTGCGATGTGGCCTCCGCCTCGGTTGTTCCCCTTCTCTCTGATGAGCTGCTCCTTGAGCTGGCATTCTCTCGTAGAGTGTTGAGCTTTGTGAGTTCCGTAGCTGTGGTATAGGCATGGTCCGCTCATGATTTCTTCGTACGTGCGGGGAGGCCGCCAGGGCTTGCCACCCCATCACTGTTTTTTGGCTTCGACCTCCCCCAGCTCATTTGCTGCGACGACCAGCTCAGAGTCTTGCTCCTCTTTTCTTTTTCGGTCCTCTTTGCTCTTAATGCTGTGGTTCTTGGAGGCGTCCCCACTGGTGGGTTCCACGGCTTTTAGCCCTGGCATGGGGCGGCGGCCTGCCCTGGCAGTCTCCTCTCCAGTGCAAAGTCGTTCGCGACCTTCATGAGGGCTGCCATCGACGTGAGCTTGCCTTCACCTCTCTTCTTGCCGAGCTTGTGCCTGAACAAGGGGTCATGCGCTCCGCTCACGAACGCCTCTATGGCTGTTTCGTCAGAGATGTTTGACAAAGTGTTCTTCTTCTTGAGCCACCGCCCTACATAATCGTGAACTGATTCTTTGTCCTCCTGTGTGATGTTGTGGAGGTCGGCTCCGCTTCCTGGGCAGTGGTATGTTCCTTCAAAATTGTTCAGGAAAACATGCTTGAAGTCTGCCCAGTTGTAAATTGAATTTGGCGGGAGGCCGCTGAGCTAGGAGCGCGCGTGGCCGGTCAGGCACAGAGGTATGTGCCGTAGGGCGTTGCCTATGTCACCGTTAGCCATTTCCACTGCTATGAGGTAGCCAATGGTCGGGCTTCGTATCTCCCGAGTACTTCTCAATGCCGCGGATGACGAATGGCTGGGGAAAAGGATGGGCGGTCACCGCTTGACCGAAGCAGGCTGGTGCGATGCTCGATGTGAGTGAGGTGAAGCATGAGGGCGGGGCTCCCGGGTTCTGCCCATAGTGCTCTATGGCCCGTGTCCAGGGATCCGTGCGATGGGCTGGTTGGCCTGCTGTCATGGGACCTCTTGGTGGAAATGTTGCACGTTGTTGTAGTGCCACAGCTGATATTGACTGCCTGAGGTTTCCGACCTCAGCCCCTGGCATGGCCTCCGGTCGCTGTACTGATTCTTGCCTTCATTCGCGGGCTGGGTGGTTGGCTGCGGAGAGAACGCTATCAGTGCCTGTGAGCCTGTCCCTCGAGTGAGAAACATTGTCTTGTAGTTCCACTGTCCTGTGGAGCACTTGCGTGAGGTCAGCCAGGAGCTTGGGATCTCCTAGGGTGACTTAGCCTGTCCAGCAATACTGCGGCCGCCTGGAGGCCGTGGGCTGGTGTCGACGGTGGTGCTTCTGCTATTGGTTCATTGAACCCAACACCCTGCTCCCGGCCGAGGGCTGCGAGGTCGTTGATGACAGCCCGCGGTCGATGAGGAGCGCGGTGTAGCCTTTCATGTGTCATTGTTTCGTGCCATCGTGCGTCGCGTGCCGCGGCCTCCAACGTACGTTGCTGAAACTCCAGCTGTATGTTTAACTGGGACACGCGGAGGGCCTCTAGTGTCCTTGACGCATGGTCATTTCCAGTGATTGGTGTCGTGAGGTACTTCATGCCATACACTGAGATTGGAGGTAGCGCTGTTGTGGCGCCCACTGGGTTCGCGCTTGTTGTCACGGGCGTGGGGAAGCCAGGTGGTGTCACTACTAGGGAAAAGCCTAGTAGTGGCGCGATTTAAACGGCTAGTAGTAGCGCAGGGGCCCGCGTTACTACTACCGTGCTATAGCTAACAAGGTAGGAGTAGCGCAGGTGCCATCACGCGCTACTACTACTTCTGTTAGTAGTAGCGTGGGGACCACCTGCGCTACTACTACTTAGCTGTAGCGCGGGTGTGTAGCGTGTGCCCTGTGCTACTACTACCTTAGATATTGCGGTACTAGTATTAATTTCAACATTTATTGTTTTTTTTCTTTTGCGTATTTACGTAGTATTTATATAGCAATTATACAGGTTTTTATACAGTCTAACATATATATACAACATTGAAACTATATGATACAACAATGTCTCATCATCATCATCATAGTGATACAAGAATCTCTCATCATCATCAACATAGTGATACAAGTTATTACAACTCTCGAATACAACTACATGATCACATACACATGTTTCATCATCGATCTAAACTATGATCACATACAACAGAAAAGCGATCACGATGAGCCAAAAGGGATTATGAAGTAGTTCTTCAGCCGGTTATTCTTCGTCTCTCCCGCTAGCGTGAACTTCATGTAACTAGCTTCCGCTTCGCTTTTA
The DNA here is from genome assembly GCA_039707655.1 of Elymus sibiricus. NCBI lineage: Eukaryota > Viridiplantae > Streptophyta > Magnoliopsida > Poales > Poaceae > Elymus > Elymus sibiricus. Next base: position 404,058,758 of record CM077674.1, on the reverse strand, counting down.
CTTTTAAACCCTTTGTGGTTGCTGCCCGAGAAGCGATTCACTTGGGCCTGACACTCTGACCACTCGTCATAGACTCCTGGAACCCTCCCTCTGTACACGGCATACCACTTCTTCATCTATATCCCTAACACAGATGCGTCATAAGCAAATTCATAGATAATATGCCACATAATACTTAAGCAACACCAAGGGAAAGAGTTAAAATGTTAGCAAATAGAAGCAACATAGTAAACATAATGAAATTCATCGTACCAAACTAGAGCGCTACGCAAGTTTAGGAAGACCGTTTACATCACAAAGTTTCATCATACACAAATTCAATGTTCGTCGTACACAAAGTACTAAACAGACATCGTCATCGTCAATCACTTCTTTGATGTCGCCTTCGGCCACAGGAGAATGTCACCTAGCTTTGTGAAAGGCGTGAAGTCTTGACCCTGTAGCTGTATGTGAGTGTCTACGTCATCCCGCGTTTGTGGGCCACCGAAGAACATCCCATCCTCTGGGACGACATCATTATAGATGATTGACGCAAGCGACTGCTGGATGCGATAGAACTCAAGTCTGAGTTTATCATCGGGTTTGGATGCTAAGTTTGCGACCCATTCGAGGACATGGGAATGGGCTCTAGTTGGCATGCGAAGTCTTTGTTGATCTCTTCTGTACTCCTGCATGTGATGGATGACGTAGAAGGCATCCCTCATACTGTTTTCCGGTTGCTTGACACAGCAGAAGTTAGTGTTATGGCCGAAACACATCACGCTCGTCCTGTGTTTTTTGTGCCTGACGTGGCCTCCCCTAACGCTGAAGCCTAAGAGAGCAGCATCAAGAACACAATTGATGTGGGTGTAGTCTTTCTTGTGCGTGTTGCTGGACGAGTCCAAATAGTGAGCGTGGGATACTTGCGGGTACAGAACGATAAGGATGTAGTGCTTGCTGCGCAAAATAAATTAACCTCAAATTAACCCCCATACGTGCAAAGGAATGATTGAAATGTATGAAAGGAGATGTTATAGTGGCTAGCGAATGACTTACGTGGGATGATAAGGCACAAGAATCATTTCCTTGTCCTTATTCGCCACCATGAAGTCTTCAATGTACTTCCTCGTAGCGTCACGTTCCACAGAGCCGGCCTTCAAGAAGTTTGCAAACATGTAGTAGGGGTCTGCTACCGCGATGGCCGAGATTTGCTCTTTTCTGACCACGAAGGATAGATGGAGTGCAAAAAGGCGAAGAAACATAAAATCGAGCCGCCTCATGTGATACATCTCGAAGATGTAATCAAACCACAGGAAGAACATGTCCGCGGGGGATATGTCGACAAAGCCTAAGCCCTTCGGCACCTTAACTGCGAAAAGCGGGTATGTTGGATCATCCGATTGGAGAAGACTCATCTCTGTCGACAGCACATGGACATGCAGTCTCCTGAAATCCCCAGTTATGCAGCGGAGCGCATCCGGCGGTAGAATCAGCTGACCCGCAATATGGAGCAACGGCGCATTTGGGGTCTGTACCCTATCCTGAACCCAGATCGCCTTGGGAGGCGGCTGGCTGCTGGAAGCTTTGGCAGTAGCACCTTTCTTCATTTTTCTCTTCATTTGCTTCTTCTTCGCGGGCATAGGTAGTGAGCCTGCTGCCATAGCCTCCTTGACCGCCACCCCCATTGTGGTCGGGCTCAGTATTGCACGATGCTCGACTGGTTGATCCTGGGTGCAGGCATCTGGAGGCGTGTCCTGGGAGGATTGCCTGAATAGAGACTTCTTGCACTCAACAGGAGGACGTTCCTTCTCTGGTAGATCAGGCATTTCAGTATTCGAATCATCACGTTCATGGTCATAGCCTGAATCATATTGACCCATTCCTCCGTCATAACCAGTATTGAGGTACTGGTTAGGATCGTCCTCCATGTCATCTTCTTGATCCATGGGGTTGACATGATCAGCCACCGGAACGCTTGGAACTCCTTCTTCACATCCGCTCTGACCCACCAAGACAGAGGGTGGTAATGGTGGAGTGGTCTCGCCTTGGATAGGCCTTGGCCCTAGTGATGTTGCCGTTGGTGTGCTCCCGGCCTCCACACGAATTAGGGTTTTCGGCCATAGCATCGGCCAATTCTTGCTTTGTCCCAGGGATGCCGGGCTCTCATCATCCTTTCCCCCGGTTCAAAGCGGAGGAGGCAAACTCTCGTGGCAAGGTAAAACACGAGCCACGGAAACCCTATACATGTCATGGGGCATCGGCTGGCCGTGGAACAAGTTATCTGCGGGCTTCACTATTGTACCCTTTGCAACATCCATCAACTGACCGTTGATGGAGCATCGGAGGGTGCATGGAGTTTCATCGGCCTACGAAAACATGTGCGGCGTCAGAGATCTGACATGCAAAGGAAAGGAAGAATAAATTTTTTGATGAGCGTGCGATGCGTAATTACCGTGAGGGCGTTGAGCTCAGCTAATGTCGACACCCCGCCGAGCATGCAAGAGACGGAGGAGGGGCTGCTATGAGCGGCTGTGGCGGGTGTGGGTGCAGTTGCGGGTTTAGATGGATTATCCACCGCTCTGTTCATCAAGTTGCTCCAGACGAAGCTGGGAATGGGAAAATCTCCTTCTGGATTTTCTCTGATCCACTTCACGAGATTAGGAACTACGCTACACCACCGAGACGCAAATTCTGCTCTTGCTTCTTCTCTTGCCGCAGTTTTGTCTTCCTCGACCACCTGCGTGAGTTGCGAGTGGATAGAAACTTGTCCTAGTTTCCTTCTCTGCTTTCGCACCTCCGTGTCTTCATGATAGTAGTACTTCCATGTGGCACTGTCTCCGGCGCCGACTACACGGCCATACGATGGCTTCTCGTTCTTCCACTTTCCCAGGGTTAAGTTCAATGCCCGGCTAAAAGGGGTGTCCCACGGGTACTTCGTCGACTGAGATGATGAGTCGCTTTCAGATTGAAGCTTTTTTTACTCACGCTGCAAAAGGAACATGAACCATTTAGAAATGTGACTACTAGCTAGAACGTAGTCGACTTGATTAGAAGCTAAGGTGGTAAATTAATAATTACCAGTTTTCTCACAAACTCCCTCGTCGTCTTGTCTGTGACATATTCCCCGGTGTCCTTGTCTTTTGTGTACCGGGCCCTAATAAAGGCATGTTCCTGCGGGTCGGTGAATTCCTCAAAGGGGTCTGCTTGCTGCTGGCGTGTAAGTTCCGCGTCCTCCTTAGCCCACATGGGCTCGTTCCCCAAGTAACCACGGCTTCCGAGGTGGTGGGCTCCGAAGTTCTTGGCCTGAAGACCCTTGACAAATTTCGACCTGGAATGGGTTACAGGGTTATCGTTGTTAGCCTTGAAAATATTGAACTCCTCTTCTGTAATCGTCGGCCACTTCGCGTGGATTGTGGTGTAGTCTGCACCTTCTTCAAGCATCGCGTCTCTCACCCGATGTTTCCACGTGCTCAAGTTCTTGCTGAACTTTTTAAGGGCTTTTCTGTTTATCAGATCCATGTTCGGATCTGTTACCGATCGACATCAGGATTAAAGTTGGGGAACTTGTATCTTTGGTGCAACTTTGTATGGAGGAGCACCTGCGAAGGTCCTTTCTCATCTCCCCTTATGTTCGTCTCGTTGATCGAGATGGTGTCTCGAAGGATGCATCCTAGGTTGTTGTCGTAGCCCGCTGAGACCTTCCTAGGACTTGTTGGCTCTCCGGTGCCGGGGTGCACTGAATGGACATCCAGTCTTTCGGTGCCGAGCTTATTTGCGGACCGAAACCTCTTCTTTTTTTTGGGTTGGCTACCACCATCTGTGGTCCGGTTGCCACCATCTGTGGTCTCGGTGCCAGTCTCGGTGTTGCCGGAATGAGATGTTGCCTATGTTTTGCCGGAATGTCATTTTATTCCCGTTCCGGCAAATTCCGGGCACTTGATATGTCCTACTTTTTGACATAGGGGGATCTCCGTGAAGATCTTTCCTGATACCCAAAATTTTCAAGTTGCTTCTTGCCTTCGGCCCATCTTTGGTCCTCTCCAGCATGTTCATCAGTGTGCCAAGCAAGCTCTCGGTAACATTCTTCGTGATATGCATGACATCAAGGCTATGAGGCGTGTCGAGGACGCGCCAGTACGGCAAGTCCCAGAAAACAGACCTCATTTTCCATACCTTCAGCAGTGGCTCCGGCACCTTTTTCTTCTTTCCCGGCGCAGGGCACTCTTCCCAATTTTTCAACAACGTATCGATTTCAACTCCGCTCCTCTTACGTGGAGGTCCTCGCTTCTCAACCTGACCATTGAACAGATCTCCACGCTTTCTCCACAGGCCATCGTTCTCAAGCCATCTTCGATGCCCCATGTACATGGTTTTCGAAGACCCGGGTTCTTTCGGCAGTTGCAGAGACATTGCATCATCCATGCATCTGGTGCATCCGCAATGTCCATGGCACACCTGGCTTGAGACATATCCGTAACCGAGAAAGTCATGCAGCGTCGTGATCAACATGGCTCTCATATGGAAATAATCTCCTGCGCTGGCGTCCCATGTGCTAACCCCTGCCCATAATGTGTCTAGCTCCTCTTTCAGTAGCTGGAGATACAGATTAATATCATTTCCCGGTTGTTTCGGCCCTTGAATCAGCATACTCATGTGTATGTACTTTGTCTTCATGCACTTCCAGCGGGGGAGGTTGTACATCCATACAAACACGGGCCATGTGCTATGATTGGTGTTCTGGTTGCCAAACAGATTCATGCCATGAGTACTCACACCAAGCCTGATGTTCCTTGGTTCTTCTACGCAAGTTGGATCTTCAATGTCTAATGCTCTCCACTGGCTAGCATCTGCGATGTGTCTCAGCTTCGGATCATCTCCATCATTTGGCTTCATCCTGTCCACGTGCCAGCGCATGAGCTTTGCTTCCTTAGGATCTACGAAATACCACTGCCGACGGGGAGTGATCGGAAAGTACCATACAACTTTTTGAGGAGCTTTCTTTCCAGCCTTCTTGTATCGAGAAGCATTGCACACTGGACAGTTGGTTTTTTCCGCGTGCTCATTCCGATAAATGATGCAATCGTTGACTCATGCGTGGTATCTAATGTGCTCTAAATCAAGAGGGCACACGATTTTCTTGGCCTCCTCGATACTAGTAGGACACACGTTCCCTGCGGGAAGAACTTTCTGTAGATACTTCAAATGCACATCGAGGCTAGCGTCGCTCCATTTGATTTTTGCCTTTATCTTTAGAAGATTGAGCGTGAAACTCAAGCGGGTCTCCTCAGGATCCCAACCATCAAACAATGGAGTCTTCGAGTCTAACTCCAATTGCGCCAGCTTGGCCTCCTCTCTAGAAGTAGCTCTGTCGCTAGTCATCTTCTTGCGAAGCAGGTCTTGAACATGAGGGTCCTGCACGACTAAACTTAGTAGCGATGAAGAATGTGGCATCTCCGCGTCTTCTCCATGTTCAACCTCTTCTTCATGTCCGGCCTCTTCTTCAAGTCCGTCAGTCGTCTCTTCGTCTGGCCCCATGTCGTTATTGTCTGCCCCATCGACGTCCTCATCATCTTCACTTATCCACCGAGTATAGCCATCCATGAAACCATGCATGAGCAGGTGCGCCTTCAAACGGCTAGATAAAAAGGGGTCGATCTAGACTCCTTCTTTGCATCTTCGACACGGACATTTTATCTCGTTGCATTTATTTTGATACATGTCGGCCTCCGCGGATCGCAAGTATCTATCCACGATCCTTCCACTGACCTTCATCGCCTGTGTGGTATAAGTAAAAGAATTATAACCATGCATCAAAGTCATACAAAAATTCGGCATGACCTTCCCTAAAAATAGGACATATCGAGTTTGCTCGAAATTCACCGAAACGGAAATAAATCAACATTTTGGCAAAACATAGGCAACTCATGTCACGTACAATTACTCAATTTCATCATGGTCACGCACAATTCGGCAAAACATAGGCAACTCATGTCACGCACAATTACTCAATTTCATCATGGTCACGCACAATTCGGTCATATCGCACACATACAAATTCCATTCTTGCACAACAATATTATTTACTCACCTATCTCGAGAGAGCACGGTGATGAGGCCGGTGTCGCTTGGGATCGAAGTGGACAAAGATATTTAATGCTCCTTCATTAATGAGGGAGGTAACTAGCTTAGTTCATTTAATGAGTGGAGAGGTAGGTGATTAAGTAGTAGATCTACTTGGAGGAGATAAGGCTAACTAGTGGAGAGGGAGAGAGCTAGTGAGTGGTAGCTAGCTAGCCATGCATTAATGGAGTCGGGGGCAAGAGATATGGGGAGAAGGGAGAGAGAGAAGAAAGCAAGTGAGGAAGAGAGGAAAGGGAGTGCATGTATACCTAGCAAGCCATTAATGGAGATGGTGGGGGGGCAAAGGAGAGAGAGAGAAGAAAGCAAGTGAGGAGAGGAAGGGAAGAGTGTGGTACCTAGCTAGCCCATTAATGGAGATGGTGGAGGGCAAGAGATGGGGAGAAGGGACAGAGAAGAAAGCAAGTGAGGAAAGAGCTAGCTAGAGGGAGGGGGAGGGAGAGGGAGAATGGGGGTAAATGGGTGCTATGCTTAGTAGTAGCGCGGGCCACGGGAGCCGCGCTACTACTAAGTGGGGCCCACCAGCTGGCCTCATCTATCCATAGTAGTAGCGTGGGGTGTCCCACCTGTGCTACAGCTATCCACTTAGTAGTAGCGTAGGTTTTACACCCCGCGCTACTACTACTGCCTGTCTGGGGGCACGGTGGGGACCACTTAGTAGTAGCGTGTGCCTACTGTGCCTACGCTACCACTACGCTTTACCTGTAGCGCAGGTTTTGCACCCGCGCTACTCCTAAGTAGCTGTAGCGCGGATCAAATAGGCGGCGCCACTACTAACTGGTTACCTATAGGGTTTTCCCTAGTAGTGTGTGCTTCCTGGGACTCCCGTGCCCCCTTGCTGCTGGGTTGTGACTATGGGCGCCGTCGGAGGCTGCGACGTGGCGGTCTACGGTCATTGTCGCCGTTGGCGCTTGAGTTGTTGCAGTCGCGAGGTTGGCTACTGGTTCCGTCATCATTACTTGCTGTAACGAGATACCATTCGGGGCCTCCGACTGGGAGGTCTCCTCCGAGGTCCCGGTCTCTTTGGAGGACTCTGAATCGCTCCCAGGGTCAGAGTAGGTGAGACCTCGGATGACGGGGAAACCGGTGTTTTCTTCGTCGTTAGTGAGGAAGATTGGTCCACCGTCACTGTGTTCGTCGTCCGAGACAGACACGACGTCGACCAGGTTCGTGTTGTCATTGGTTGTAAAACCGGTGATGACGCAGTCCTCTGGCGTGTGGGTGATGAGGGAGTTGTCACAGACCATCGCGACGAGTTGAGATTCTCGCGCGAGCTGCTCCAGGCACATGAAGCCGGAGCAACTCCGAGGCCCCGTTGGCCAGGAGGAGGGTGCTGCCCACATGTTCCCATCACCGGATTCTAAGGCCGTTGGTGAAGATGTTTGGGGGCCAGATCGTACGAAGGTCGATGGCGCGGACCTTGGGCCCGTGGGCGCCATCGCGATCTGTTGGCCCTGGGGCCTCCTTGGACGGAGGTCGCTGTTATCGGTGATCATAGCAACTGTTGGGTTCACCCGTGTCATAGTGTTTGGGTGGGCCGGTGGGTTGACGTTGACCCAGCCCGTTCCGTCGACGATGAAGGTGAAAGAGCCGAAGGTCAGGCTTTCCCCCTGCGAGAGGCCGCCGAGAGATGAGGAAGATCCGATCTGAGATCGGTCTCCAGCCAGCGCCGCCCGTGCCTGGCGCGCCAACTAACGGTGTGAAATACCGTCAGATCCCTTGGTAGGGGTCCAAGCACAGCTGGAAGTCTCAGATCAGAGGTCACACGAGGGGTTTATCCAGGTTCGGGCCTCCGGAGAGTAATACCCTACATCCTGCTTGTTTCGGTTATTCATGGTGGGGGGATACCTCGTGCGAACGGATATAATGGTGTGTGAGATTGCTACCGAGAGTTTCTATCCGAGAATAGATGGGAATGAGGGTTCCCTGGCCTCCCCTTATATAGACGGTGGAGGCCTAGAGTTTACAGAGAGATAGATATGATCTACTCTGCCGCCGCCCTTGTCTTGGAGGGCAAGAAGGTCCTCAGTGCCCTCCTTAGGGTTTCTCCCTTGTCTTGGGCCTCGTGGGATCCTGGTCAGACCAGAGGCCGGGCTCCCTTGGGTGAGGACCCCCGGTGCATGGCACCGTCACTGAGGGACCTCGGGAGGCGTCTGCTGAGCCGGAGCCGCTTGGCTAGCTAAGATGTTTGGTTTAGGCGCTGGAGCATTGGAGGACAGTTGAGCCCTACAAATTAAAAACCAAATAAAACTCATCATTTGATAGAGAGAAACGTCTTTTAAGACTAAGGTAAGTCACACTTACTAAGTGGAGGAGGGTATCCCTTGAGGCACTCCCTCTTCGGCAATGGCCTAACCGATGACCGGTCCTGGATTACTCCGTGGTCGATTCCCTTCTTGGGCCGAGGACTGTTTCAAATGCTTTGACCGGCGACCCCTGGTAGAAGGGGTGCGGGCATCCTCGGCTGGAGCAGCTCCTGGAGCGGCTCGCTTGCGGGAAGACAAACGTTCAACACGGGTTGTGTTGACCGAGGGCGGCGGCATCCCAAGGCGATCAAAAATGATGGCCACTTCAGTGCCATCGATGCCCTCCTAGTAAAAGACACCATCTCGGAAGATGATGCCGACATGCGTGTCCTCGGCCAAGCCCTGGTTGCAGTCATCATCCCGAATCTCCGGTTGAGGAGCGAGAGAGCTCACCGAGGAAACCCACCTTTTCCAGCCCTATTCGGATGGATTGAAGAGCTGATCAGGAAGATATATAACTTGTTCAGGAAAATAAAGACCTCGGATGGTGTAACTTACAGCTTCAACCCGTCGGTAGCTGGCGAAGCCGTCAAACATCGTCTCCTTGACGAGGTCTGCATTCTTGCCTTTGAACATGGACTCTAGCACTGTTCCAAGTGCCTGGCGGTTGTGGAATCCACTCCGAATAGCACGGGTCGAGTCATCGGTCCCATTGTACTCCCACATGGGATGGATGCGTTGTTGGAGTGGCTGGATTCCTCGAGCAAGAGCCACCGCCATCACATTGACGAGGATTAGCCCACGGTGACCAAGACAGGACACCTGTGCAGCCAACCTAGCCACGGCAAGGCCCCCATCTCGGGACTGGGTCCTTGGATGCCAGTTATACCGTTTCATGGGAGGGGTAAGTGAAAAAGGAGCGAGTCCTTGCCGTGGAGGGTCCTCGGGCGACACGTCAGGGTTATAAAACCACTCCTCCTGCCAGGTTTCACCGTCCTCTTTTGGGGTACCGACGAGATAACCGGACCCCACAATTCGACAGACCTCGGCTCCACCACACTCGAATAATGTCTCACCTCGGTCATGGGGAACCAAGCAAAAATATTTGCACCACAGACCGAAGTGCGCCTCGCATCCGAGGAAGGCTTCGCATAAGGTGACGAAGCAGGCTATGTGGAGAATGGAGTTCGACGATAGATGGTGGAGTTGGATCCTGTAAAAATGCAGAAGACCATTAAGGAAAGGATGGATAGGGAAGCCCAGGCCGCGGAGAAGAAAAGGGACAAAGCATACCCGCTCGTGAGCCTGTGGTGTGGGGAAGTTGTCTTGAAGAACACCTTCGCCCAGGGAAACCAGTCCTAGATGAGTCTGCGTGAACTCTGGCTCGGGAAGATATCCAGAGGTGGAGAGCTGGTTCAACTACCCTTGAGCCACCGAGCAGGTCTTCTAATCTCCTTCGAGGGGACCGGAAGGGCGAGAAGACGAGCCCACGGCATTCTCCATGACGGCAAACTCTCGGGAAGCGATGGAGCTAAGGAGATAGATGAGATTCACGCGAGGCAAAAGGATGCAGTAGGGTTGTAAAATCTCTTGTTTTTCCCGTAGCCTTATATGGAGGTCTTTGGTCGTGGGCTGATGGGATGCTTGAGTCCCGTAGCGGTAAATCCGCGTGTTTTCCTAGGCGTCGTGCCTTACGTGCGCATGCAAATCAAGGAAAAAATAATAATTATGTCGCTTAAAATGAATCTCGGGGCCCGTTACAACTCGTCTGATTGGATACATCGATGGTGGGCCCCTGGCTAAGCGGTACGCCTGAAAAGCTGTCAGAAGGGACCTACGTTATGTCCTCAGTAGAAGCTTACTTAGCTCTTAAGACACCCACTTCGGCAGAACGACTTCGGATCCAAAGATGTTCTCGGATATAGTGTTAACTCTGAAGACAAGGTTATCGGGTTTAGTGAACTCGCCTACAAAGCCGAAGACTGAAGAAGAAGAAATAACTCGGAGGAGACGAGCACTATCCTCAGCTTGAAGACCAGTTCAGGGGCTACTGATGGTGTTCTGGATAGGGGGTGATAACCACGTTGGCTCCCAGATGTGGCCTGGTCCGAGGACCCCTGAACAGCCAACCAGTGGGCTACATTCGTCAGGCCCCATGAAGTAATCAAGATGGAATCCTCCGAAGAGTTGGCGCGCACTCCAAGGCATGGTGCAATCTTTGGCATGTTTATCTCCAGATGCAACCGACCTATGTGTAACCCTAGGTACCCCCGGTGTCTATATAAGCCGAGGGGTTTTAGCCTGCAGAAGTAGATTCATTCATACATGATCTCGAGGTAGGTCAACCTATACTCTATACCCCATATACAATCAATACAACACAAACAGGACGTAGGGTTTTACCTCTTCGAGAGGGCCCGAACCTGGGTAAACATTGTATCTCCTCTCTGTCCTATTACCATCGTGCCAAGATCACCAGCTCGGGACCCCTACCCGAGATCTGCCGGATTCGACTCCGTCACTCGGTCATGATCAGACTGGTTGAGCAAGTGGCCCATCTACATCATCATGGTTTGACCTTGGCCAACATTATGGCGGTGGCGCTTATCCGAGGAATTCAGCCCTTATAGCAATGCGTCCACCCCATGTGGAAATTCAATGGTGTCCATGACTCGACTCTCGCCCTCCGAGGAGAATTTCATGAGCATCGAACGCTCGCACAAATGCTCGCATCGATGTTCAAAGGCGAGGAATCGGATTTCCTCAGGGAGCCCCGATACGACGGCTTTTCCTCCCATAAGCCTGTCCGCGCAGTAAGTTTTAATTATTAATCCCTTTTTCTTCTGAACAGGGTATATAACTGCCTAATTAGCTTTTCACTTCATCTAACCAGGATTGGAAGCAATGGTCCACCCAGCTGGACTCCCCAGCTCCTCAACCGGATATCCGGGATCTTGACTTTGAGCTGGCTAGGCCTGGCCGAGGATACTCACACCGATGTCATTTATCATGATGGCATTTTGTTGGACACCGAGTACAACATGGACGCACATACACACGGACACAACCATACTCACATAGCGTTTACTAAAGAGTAGAGTCACGGAGCCTTTAAATTGAGGAAGTCACCACAAACACCCCACTGGAATACTTTAAGTGACACGAAGTTTTAAATCAAGAATTTGATCCATAATGGGTTAGTGGTACAACCACCCCACTAGACGCGTATGTAAGCAATGGTTGGTTCTCATGAAAACACTGATTGGTTTGGCTTAAAAATTGGGCAATAAACCAACTCTTTGATGTTTGATCAACACAACGGCACGAGAAGCTGGAATGGATATGCATTGAGCTTGCTGAAAAATCAGAAGTGGGTTGGGTGGTGCTTGTAGGTTATAGCTAGGTTATGCAGATGCGAAAGGATGCGTTCAATCGGAATAACCTAGAAAAGCACAATCTTGTCACCGACCGTGACCCACGTGTAGGAGTACGAGATTGCGTTGTGTGTGCACTGAATGACTAAAGTAGTGCATATATATGCATGTTTGTGACTAGCTAGCTAACTACAGAATGTTAGCCCAGGTAGAATAAAAGTGGATGCACGGTTGATTAGTCAGAGAGGTGCATAGTTGATTAGTCACAATTGGTTCATGGTTGATTAGTCATAAAAGTAATATCGCTAGGAGCATGTGTGCATGCAGTGTCTGGGACTTGAAGGATTTGAGCTCTGAATTCGGACTAAAAAATAGTATAGTACCAAACAATTGCAAAAAAAATTTGCCATCATCCATACATACATCCATCTATCCAACCATACATCTAGCAGAAATTCAGAAAGCACACACATACATCCATCTATTCATCAATCCATCCATCTATCCATCCATTAACCATATTCATCTATCAAAGACAGAGAAGAGAGGAGAGGAGAGCTCACCTTGCTTCAGTGGGGAGAGGAGTTGCTCGACCCCGCCGCCGGTACGCAGCAGAGGAGGCCTACCGGCAACGAGGCAAGGAGGCGGGCAGCGACGGAGAGCTCGTACCCAACGTCGGCTGGCTGGCCCGAGGGCCTGACCAGGGATGGAGGTGCGGTGATGGTTCTTTGGAGGTGGAGGTGGAGGAGGAGGTGCGCCGGCGGTGGGAGATAGTTGGGTGGATCTGGGGCCAAGGGAGGGCCGTGGAGGGCTCGGTGGTGGTGGGATGGAGGTGCGGTAGTCATGTGGAGGTGGAGGTGGAGGTGGAGGATGAGGTGCGGTGGCGGTGGGGCGACGATTGGGTGGATCTGGGAGGCGGCCGGCATACGCGGCCGACCGAGAGGGGGCGTCGAAGAGGCTAGGCGGCGGCGGCGGTAGGGCGACACGGCAGATGCGGTTTGCGATTTGGGGGGAAATGGGGAGAGAGGGCGCGCGGGGGGGGGGGGGGGGGGGGGGGGATTTTCCTAAGTGCCCAAAAAAAGTATAAGCCGAGTGTATTTTTTTGGGTACACGGTTTACAGAGTTTTCATTTAACATGTTATTATTTTTTTCTCTTTTTATTTTCTGTATTTTTATTTATTTCTTAGTTTCTTTTTTGAAAATTTATATTCAAAATAAAATCATTAAAGATGCTGACAATTTTTCAAAAACAAAACTAATTAACCTGGCTCAGTGGTGGACATTCAGGCAGGAAAATAGTTTCATCATTGAAAGTATTGTATTCTTGTTAGTTCCTGGTTTGTTCAGAACCTTTTGTTTCTTTTCTTTTGTGTAAGACCTTCCCATTCCAAAGAAACCATTGGGCTAGACGACGCGGGCCCGCTGAAGAGGGGGGCGCACTGAACCGCACAAGGAGGTGTCAGATCCAACCCCCCCCCCCCCCCCTGCATGGGCTCTTAACATTGATACACAAGGGTAGTGTAGAGGTTGGAATGTCAATAACCAACTTTGAGGTGGCACCTCCTTCACAAACCGGACCATCGTCGATCCCACAGGAATATCCAGGCCTTCGGTGCGGACGTACCCCCTTCCGGTGCCGCCGGCCCAACTCATGCTAGGACTTGGACTCTATTTGAGCTTGTCATAGTCCTATAGCCTACTCAAACACAAGCTAGGAGCAAAACTCACAAGGGGTGCCCTCTTCCAAAGAAATGCTAGAGCTAGACGACGCGTGGCCCGCCGAAGAGGGGGGCAAACGAAACTGCGCAAGGTGGTGTCAGAACCATCCCTCCTTTTGCATGGGATCTTAGAATGGGTACACAAGGGTGGTGTAAAGGTTAGAATGGCAATACATAACTTTGAGATGGCGTCGAGGTGGGGGTGCACCCCCAGTGACGGTGGGGGAGTGCAGCCCCGGCGACAGTGTCGAGACGTGGGGGTGCACGGTGCAGCCCCCCGGCAACGGCGGCTGCTGGCGGTGCAGTTTGGGGGAGTGGCGGCGCGGGGGGGGGGGGGGGGGGGGTGAGGTGGAATAGGGCTAGTGCCATGGCCCGCTCAGCGGGATCCTTATTAACTGCCGCGTGCGGGCGCGAAACCAAGCCGAGTGCTTATTTTCGTACGCTCGGCTTAGAGGAAGGCGAAGGGGCGACGTTTTAAAAAAAAGAAAAAGGAAATATAAGCCGCGCACGCCGTTAGTGGGTACTCGGCTTATATAGCCCACCGTCACGGAGGCGTCAAGTGCGCTGGGGATGGACACGTGGCAGCCACAATGCCGAGGCTCGTCTATAGGCCGAGTTTTTTTCCCTCGGTAAGCTGAGCGATTTTTTAGCTGTTATCGGCTTAGCGCGTGCTATGCCGAGATTCCGCTCTATACCGTGTTCTTTTTCTAGGGTACTCGGCTTAGGGCCAGTTCTTTTGTAGCTTATTTGGAGCTATGAAAATAAGCTGCCCCCTACCCAGCTTATTCTAGAAGCCCAACTTAAAATTTATTTTAGAAGCCTACTAAGTTTAAAAAAAAAAGATTAGGTTGAGCTTCTAGAATAAGCTGGGTAGGGGGCAGCTTATTTCCACAGCTCCAAATAAGCTACAAAAGAACTGGCCTTTAGGTGCATATAAGCCGAGCACCCGACAAATAACACTCGGCTTACGAAGAAACACTCGGCTACACGTGTTTTTCCTGTAGTGCAACTAAACACGTCACTCATCTCAAGCGAAAGGCACTGGTCACGCAGGGGAGGGCCCCTAACATCATTGTGTTAAGCCTAATATGCATGTTTATAGATGGCTAATTGATGCTAAAGTGGTGTATTCTAATAGGCTGGCCCTCCCTAACAAGGATTATGAACACTCGGCCCTCCTTATTGGATTTTTCTGGCTCCGCCACTGACGGGAAACCTCATGAAATCACGCGCGTCCGATCGACCGCGCGCGCTGATCGAGTAGATCGCAAGCATCAGCCGCCGAATGGAAGGGCAACGCCTGCTTGTGATCTTTGCCGATGAACCGCACGGCTGCGTACCGCGGTTGCGGCTTGCGAGAGCCACTAAGCATTCTTCTTCTTGTTCTTAAACTTACTGTTGAACCAAGCATTGTTCGTGCGTATAGAGATAGCAAGGATCGATGTTGTGATTGTCCTATTGGTGATCTCGACGGCTCGATCAGCGATTGTACTACTCCCTCCGTTTCTTTTTACATATAAGATTTGTCTGAAGTCAAATTTCAGTTTGATCATGTTTATAGGAAAAAATGTCAACATTCACAATACCAAATCAATATTATTATATGCATCATGGAATTAATTTTCAATATTGTAGATGTTGGTATTTTTTAATATAAATTTGGTCAAAGTTTACAAAGTTTGACTTCAGACAAATCTTATATGCGAAGTAAAAAAAAAGGAAGGAGTACTTTTGTGGAGAGTACTATTGAGCGTCCGGCGTTTGGCTAAACAACGAGCCCAATCAAAGGCACCGGCCGGCGGGTTTACTCGGAACGTCCTAGCGATATTCGTAGTGGCGGTTTGATCGATCGTACTACGTCGCCTTGGTACACGTACTGTCACGCATCACGCGTTACTTCTAAGTTATAGGCCTAGTCTGCCCTGTCCAGTGTGCATTTATATATGTTCTCTACCGCGAACCCGGCGCGTACGCACAATAGTCCGGCCATAGATATAGTTAGCTTCGGCCCTCAAGGTGTCGTCTTACCCCTTCTTGCAAGTATGTAATCACCGTCAAGGTCGGAGTATCCAAGCTTGTTCCGTATGACCAGTTAGAGTCTTCTGGATCTCCAAATAAACAAGTTTCGAGTCTTCTAGCTTAACCTCCGGCTGTGACCATAGTTTAGTGGTACGTCCATGCCCTAACAGCTGTATGTAATTAAGTACCAGTACTAGTTTAAGATAACCGATGAGCATTTAACCGTGTTCATGGACAAAGAAGAGCATGCGTGCGCGCCTAGTTTTACATAACCGATGATGCATTTAACCATCTTGACCAGCTTAATTACCAACAAGTGAAGAGTGACTACTGTTCTGCAAGGAAAGAAACCATATTTCCACATGCGAGATCGAATTGGTTTACAGTTTTCAGTCTGTGGTCCGGGTTGTTAAGAGTCTGACGCTCAATCTGAACCCCTGGAAAATCACCGTTGCGTTTTGAACCCCTGGAAAACCATTTCCCCTCGAGTATGTTCTGTATGCTTCATTCAACAGCAAGTTGGCCGCAACGCAACGGCATGGCGGAGCCTGAGCACATGCCATAAGTATTCAGGCCCCGGATCTTCCATTAAGATGCGTAATGGAAGAAGATCAGTTGGAGACAAAACTTCTTCTTTTTTCAAATGTCGGAGACAAAACTTTGGAAGGTTTCGGGCAAGAGAACGGGTTGATGGTGACAGAAAGAAGTGACAGTAAACTTGCACTAGCAGCAAGCTTCGAAAAAGGAAATGCACTAGCGCCAGGAATGCAGGATTACAGAACTGTGCCAGAATGTGGAGCATAAACAGGCAGCCTGAATGGAACTATTTCAAACGTTCAACTAGAGTTTCAGCAAATTCAGGAGTCAGGGGTGCTGCTGTCAGCGATGTTCAGGTCCTTTAAATCATTAACTGCTACAATGGCAGGCATTGAAAGTAACATTTGCCGAAGCACAGTTACTTTTTATGGTCCGCTTACCCACAAATCACTAGAGCTATGCCCTACCTTTCCGGAAAGACCTAGTCATGTGATTTCTGCTGTATGGTCAATAGAGGCCGGCTAGTTTCTGGTATTCTGGCCAACCTTTAGACTCCTCAGCGATGAATTTGTAAGTCCACTTTGAGCACAAAAGGTTGTTGTTCAGGAGCTTTATTCAGCTTTTGGACAGAGACGCGCCGAAGTCTCACCGAGAACACCATACGTGTCAGTGAAGACGCTCCTATATGGGCCGGCCACTGGCCGGCCCAGTAACACATAATTCTTTTGTTTTATTTTATTTCGGAAATATGTTTTTTACTTAAGAAATTTTTAAAAATACTGTTAAAAGTCAGCTAAATAATGGAAAATGTTCATATATTACAAAAAGGGAAAAAAATACATGTATTGCAATATAAATGTTCATATATTTGAAATGAAATTTCCATGTATTAATGAAATGTTCATCCCATGTTAAAAAAGTGTTCCTATATACAAAACATATATATTCATGTATTAAAAAAAGAGTTCATGTTTTAAAATGTTCACGCACATATAGATATATGTTCATGTACTTTGAGAAAACTGTTAACGTATCTCCCATAAAATATTTTAAAAACATAAACATAAAGGTAAAAAACATAAACGATATAATAGTTGAAAAGAAAAAGGAAAAGGATGGAAAAATGAAAGAAAAAATAAAGAAATAATAAAAGGAGATACTCATGCTTTTGAACCTCAGAGAACTTCACGACACCCTTATAAGAACGTGGACATTGTAAGTATTTAATTTTAATCATGATCCTACGACACTGATTTATAAATACATAGGTTCATAACTCCTTGACTTCTTAAGTACATTTGTTTCAGTTACATGCCCAAAGAAGCCAAATCCACGAATGTACATGTTGAATTCCTCGACCCTCACCAAGTCAATGGAGAGGCTATCAAACGAGGACCTTAAGTGATCGACAATTGGGTGGGTGAGGCAACGTTGGCCCAATAAGACAAGAAATACATATTTCTCTTCTATAACTCAGAGTAAGTTATTTATTCATTACCCATTTAGATTATTCAAAAATTGTATGCGATACACATTGAGATACTAGCATCAAACATTTATCTTTTTTTAGCTACCATTGGGTCTTGACCGCGATCATACCTATGGGGAGGCAGGGAGCTGAGCAGTATGGTTGAATTCCTGTAAGGAAACTATGTGAGATCATGACTGGCCCATAATCATGGAGTTGCTCAAGAGGTAAGTAATTATATTAATAACAATTATCTTACAAAGACTTGTGTTGTTTCTTCATTACACACAAACTGAGTACATGTTGGTATTGATGATGGGCGTATGCAAGGAGGGCAGAGATGGTACTTTGAGCCATAACAGAAAATTCCCGAGTCTCTTTCTCTCTAAAATAGTTCCATCATACTTTATCATACAAATATATATAAAAAAATCTATAGAAAATTAATTAACTATTGGACTTTCCATATTTAGCAACTTAATTAGCTTTTCTACAAAAAACATTCTGTAATATCGCCAACAACTGATTGGTATCAACCTATGCAGATATTACATCATTTACCATGCACATGCAGATTATGTTAGATATCACAAATGTGGCGATTTCAGAAGGTAATTTGAATATTACATTCAATTATTTGTGTAACTTCATCAAATCATATTGTATATCATTGTTCGAACTTACTCTCATTGCTACGAGCTTTGCCCTAGATTGATACAAAGAGTTAGAATCCCATCTACCTTCGAATCATCGAGGGCAGCTCTGCAATTTCACTCAAGTTAGGTGCTTAAGGACGATGGTGAGTTCTACAAGATGGAGTAGCTATATCCAAATCTACCGCGAGGGTTTGCCGCCAGAACTTGTTTTTGGTCTAACTTGTAAGTTGTGGTCCTTTACACTTTGTTTTTTTTACAACGTAGGCGGAAGATGTGCCCGACTTTAAATTAATAAAGCGCCCAACTAGGCAAGTAGTAACAAGGCCTCAGAATTACAAATGTTGTATAGCAGCCAAATAGGACATAAGCTCGATACAGGGCCAAGCTTGAAACAGAGTATGCAGACGCGGCACAAAAGAAAATAGACTAGGCATGCACTGCTCTGTTGGTGTTATAGATAAGTCTAAGCCGCAGAAGACCCACGTCCGCTGCCTCCTTATCCTTCACCTTCCCCGGCGGTGCCCGTTGCTGAAAAAATATCATACATTTCAAAATGCAGTCAACAACATGTTTATGGATAACTCCCTCAATGGTCGGTGTGTTAGGGATTGTCCAAGGCGACCCAAGAAGCACAACCAAACTACACCAAACAACACGCTATTGGGATCCCCTTAATCCCTTTACACTTGTGTCATCGAGATATATTATTTGTGACTTACATTTATGTGCTTGTGGCATGTGTGACTTAACTTATGGTTTATGATAATGTCATGGTTGCTTATGTGGTGTTTTTTTTCCGACGAAGGATTTTTTGTATTGATTCATATACTAGTAGAGAAACGGCCTTTAGTCCCGGTTGGAAAAGGCCTTTAGTCCCGGGTCACCAACAGGGACAATTAAATCGGGACTAAAGGCCCCCACCCTTTAGTCCCGGTTGGCCACGACCCGGGACTAAAGGCCCTCCACGTGGCCGCGTGCTAGCCCGGGGGCTGGGGGACCTTTAGTCCCCGTTGGTGACACCAACCGGGACTAAGGGTTTAGGGTTTTCGGGGTTTAGGGTTTTAGGGTTTTAGGCTTTATGGTTTATTTTTCCTTTTCATTTTGTGTTTTCCATTCAATTCTTTTTCATTTCAAACATATTTTAGGCTACTACATACTGTACACGTTATGCATATATAATATAATTTCTCGTACGACCATACATATATTA
The DNA here is from genome assembly GCA_039707655.1 of Elymus sibiricus. NCBI lineage: Eukaryota > Viridiplantae > Streptophyta > Magnoliopsida > Poales > Poaceae > Elymus > Elymus sibiricus. Next base: position 404,039,413 of record CM077674.1, on the reverse strand, counting down.
TATAATTTCTCGTACGACCATACACATATATATATACAATTTGGTATATACAATTTCTCCTACAATTTGCAGATCATTACATGCAGGTATTAGGTGCAATGGTATTCTCCTGTTTCAGATATGACCTCCCTAAGCAAAAATCCTGCAACTTCCTCTTGAATTGCTCGTATGCGGTTCTTTGATAGGAGCCTATCCCGCATCTCTTGCATCTTTAAAGAAGGAGATCAATATGAATATATTAGTTGTGTGTATATATATTAGATCATTATAAAAAAATTGTGAATAGTGTTTACGTACCTGTAGTTGTCTTACATCTCTGCGCCATTCGGTCGTCATGCGAATATTCTCGCAAACGTAGTATGCACATAAATTAGTCCCCTGTTCCTGCCTCATGCACTTTGCGAGAATAGAATTCAATCAGATAATAATCAAGCATGATAATGATATTGATACTAGAATTAAAGAGGTGCGCGGACCTAGCTAGTAGTACTTAATTACCTTGATTCGTCGCCATGACAGCTTCGGTTTCCATTCACCAACAACCTCTTTGATGAACCGTTTCCAAACCCTCTCCGGCAAAGAAAATGAATAAAGGAGTTATTAATTACTTGATATCAGGAAATGAACGAAAGAGGCCGATATAGTGCGATACTGATTGTAATTACCTGTCGAGCATCAAAATCAAGCTGGTGTATTCTTGAGGGTCTCTACGTAGTGAGTCCATGGTTTCAACAGTTCCAGCGTCAACTTTAATGTTTAGCAGGATCCAGTGGAACCTGCGCACACGTTTATATAAGCAGGCATGCATAACTCATGAACTACACTTAACATCGAGTAAGCAAAAAATAGAATTTGTAGTACAAGACAGTAACACTCACTTGAAGTTGTAAGGAAATAGTATATCTGTTTTGGTATTTTGTGCCTTCAAAAACCTTAGCAAGTTCTCCTCTGTGTCATCGGGGAAGTTTTTTATACTTAGTTCATGAATGATATATGGGTCAACGAACCCAATGTCAAAGATTCCCTCTTTTTGGCATTCGAGAATCTTCATTCTGCATAATAGCGTATAAAAGAATATAGTGAGGATAATTACAGGCAATGAACGAGCTGAGCTAAAGACTTAAATTACAGAAAGAAATCACTTACAGACAATAGCAACTGACGATAGATTTGTCTAGTGCGGCTTGATTGTATAACTGAAAAATTTCTGAAAGCTCAATGTACCACTCATGCAATCTTCGCATTTGTGTTGGTAGATGCTCGACCTGCTCAGGTCTGACCAGAGGGTTCCCGGGGACATATTTCCATACTAGATCATCCATGGGGAGTTCCTCGGTGCCTAGGAGTTGTTCAACAGTGATACCCATCTCTCTAGCAGCGTCGGTTAGCGTGTTATCGGTAATCACCTTGAGTGGGGGGATCGATTGCATTGCCTGTTCAACGAGATGGGGAACTGTTTTCCCGCTTTTATTACTACTTGTACTTTTCGACTGCTGCATTTGATCATGATATGACTTGCTAATACAGCGTTCATAGTCTAATGGCCTATTCTCCACATGTGCCGGGGGTCGCTCTAGAAGATCCACAAAGTGCTGTACGGTTTTCGCAGGTATTATCTCCTTTGGCGTCGGGGGCGGTTTCGGTGCAAAATGGGACTTCACTTCGGAAGCCACGACCGATCTGGTTTCCTCCTCAGTCATCTCGTAAGCTAACTTCTTTTTGGCAGGAGGCTCGGGTTTCTTCTTTCGTGCTCTCTTCCGCTTGTGGCCCTGCTGCTGGGACATAAGGGGTGGAGTCGGCTGACGCAGCGGAGATCGATATGGCGGACTCGCGCTAGGCTCCGTCTCGAGGTGGGGTGGAGTCGGCTGACGCGGCAGACTTACATGTGTATTGCTACTCGGAGGAGTCGGTGGCCTTGGCGCCGAGTTTGGAAACACGATGCAATCCTTTCTCCATACAATGAGACCACGTATGACTTCTCCCAGTGTCTGCTCCCCTTGACCTCCAGGAATGTCAAGCTCTAGTGAGTCATATCCCGACAGAACTTCATCCACCCCGACACGAGCATAGCCAGCTGGAATCAGATTGCCATGGATGGTTGCTTCAGGTGCATTCGGTAAAGCAAAGCCGACCGCCACCTTCATGGATATGTTCTTCATTTTCATGTGTAGCTCACAACTTGTCGTCTCTTTGATATGATCCACGGGGTAGCGAGCCAGCAGTGCATCATCGGTCGGGACCCCCGTGGAACCCACGCTGCTTTTCCGCATAGATGGGATGGTACTATCCAATGCTGGATCTTCTTGCTCCTGCCGCTGAGACGCCCTTTGCTGGCTAATGTGACATGAGCGTATCCCAAAGCAAATTTTTCAATCTTTCGTCCACATAACTAACTTCTTGATCTTCCTTTGGCTTATTCCATTCTTGAATGGTGATCGGGATGTTGTCCCTAACAATAACTCCGCATTGACTTATAAATTTACGGGCATTCTGTGCAGGAGCAATCGGTTCGCCATCTGCTGCGACTTCATCGATGTTGCACTTTATGCCATCGGCCAACTTTTTGGCCCGGCCTCGTACCCTTGTAGAAGATTTGCTCGATCCAGAGGGCTAAAAGAAGAAAGATTCGTTAATATATATATATATATACAAATCAATTAATACATCTAATGATCACCAGAGGCCTAATATATATATACCTCGCCGGACTTTGTTAATTGGAGAACATTTTCTTCGCCATCATTGTTTGTTTGCCCTTCGTCTCTTGGTTCTTCCTCAAGTCCCTCACCGGACTCGTTCAGATATTGTGAGCCGTCATCTGGTTTATTCTCTGGGTTTTGGGAGGAGCGTATCATGTCGAACATGATATCCTCTTCATGGTCTCTGCCGCTATCATCCATAGCTTAACTAATCCAGAAGAAAGATAAAACAATTAGAATGCATTCAATAAGCAAAAACTGAATCGGAGTCTACCAGAGAGAATAGGGGGGGGGGAAACAATAAATATAAAGCACACAGATGTAACACAGATGCACGACATGACAACTTGCAGCGCTAGGGGTGTTCTAACGCGGTACTACACGTTGCAGACGGAGAGGGAAAACATCCGGAGAGGTTTTCCCTGCGTTTGGCATTTTCCGGACAGATGAAAAGAGGGGGACGGTTCCATGTTCAACATGCTAGGGGCATGTGACAGATGAACGGATTGCATATTCTGATTCGTCATATTTTTCTGAGCAATTTTCATATATAAATTATTTTCATCCGAGTTATGGTTTATTTTATATGAATTTCTAAAGTTTAATTCGAAAATCATTTAATGTTAATTGCTAAGTGTACACAGAAAATGTACACAGAGAGTGTACCCAGCTGTTTGCTGGTGAGGCTGACAGTGGGGCCACTGAGCTGAGTCAGCAGCCCAGTCAGCAGTCAACATTTGACTGGTTGACTGGTCAAACCCGACAAGTGGACCCCACTGGTCAGTGAGACAGCTATTAAAACAGGTTTTAATTTAAACTTAACTAATCTAATTAAGTGTGGGGCCTAGTTGTCAGTGTCTTATTAATTTAAACTAATTAAGTTAATCATTTTAGTTAGTTAACGGTGTGGGCCCTACATGTCAGTGAGCCTGTGGGGGGGAGGGGGTTAGTGGCCTGGGACCCACCTGGCGGTGACCCAGGCGGCGGCCGCGCGGTGGCACGCCGGCGGTGGCCAAAACAGCGGCGGAGCCGCGCCGGACTCCGCCGGAAATGTGCTAGGGGGTCCTTTTGGCCCAGGGTTTGGGGCGTTCGGTCGCAGGCGTCGAGCCGCGCCGAACTGCGGTGGTGGCCGGGCCGGGAGCGGCCGGAGACGGCGCCGGCGACGAGCGGAGGCGGAGCGTGGGCGGCGACGTCGAGCGTGGGCTACGGGCACGGAATCGAAGGGGAAACGGAGGGGTCTTGACAAGGGGCTCACCGCGAGGTCGAGGCGATGCTCAGCGGGCTCGGGGAGGGGCCGGAGCGAGCGGGACGGCGTCGGTGATCTCCGGCGTCGGAGGTTGAAGACGAGCGGCCTGGCGGCGTGGTGTTCGATCTGTCTCCCGGGCTGTGGCTGGCCCCGGGACACAACTTATATACGCGGGACCTTTAGTCCCGGCTCCAGCCTCGCACCGGGACTAAAGGTCCTTTAGTCCCGGTGCGTGGCTGGAACCGGGACTAAAGGCCAAGGTTGGCCTTTAGTCCCGGTTCCAGCCACGCACCGGGACTAAAGGCCTGTTTTCGGCGGCCCAAATTACGCGCGGGAGAAGGACCTTTAGTCCCGGCTGGTGGTGGCAACCGGGACTAAAGGTGTTTTTCATGTTTTCTGTTTTTGTTTTTTGCTTTATTTTTTTACTTTTGTTTCTACTTACGGGCAATATTTAGAGTTTTTGAGTCAATCTTTTTGCTTTAGGTCACAAAAATTATAAACTTTCTGTTAGTGCCAGTAGTTTTCTAATTTGAATAGTTTAAATTTGAATTCTTTGAAATTTGTGTGAATCACTAGTTTGTGAATAACTTTAGTTTAAAAATAGATTTTTGAGTGATTCTTTTTCCTGCTGTTTAATATTAGTGTGTTTTATTAGTATGTTCAATTTGGGAATTTTTAGGATATTTTAAATAGGTGTTTTAATCAAAAAGAGATTCTGTTTAGCTCTTTTAGTTTTATACCTTTTTCCTTTGTTTTAATTATTTTAGTTTATGTTTTCTTGTTATTCTTTTGCCAAATTATATTATGTTTCTGTTAGTCAACATGAGGAGTTTTAATTTTCATGAGAGAGTGACAAATAGTTCTATCAAGTTATTTCTCGAGAATGGACATAATTGCATTGATTAACTCCTCTGTATAATTAAAATACTAAAAGGACAGGAATAATTGAAAATTCATAACTTGATAAATAATTATTCAAAAATCATGTTTCAAATGCCAAAATGCCAAAACACATATATACCCTAACTCTTACAAAGATTCCCTCCGGTTTGTCCGAAGTGGGACTTTCCAGCTATAAGTCTGGAAACTCACTAGAGAGAAAGTGATGACGGTGAAGCCGGTCACATCCCAGAGTGGGATCTTGGGGTATAAAACTTTTTCTTCGCGTGTGGCCCTTGCTTATGATTGTGCCGTAACCATGGAGAATCTTCATCATTTAACAGGATGCTTGGGTCAGTCTTCACTGTGAAGGGAGGAATTTCATCAAACTTTTCATAATCTTCTGACATGTCTGTCTTGTCCTCCACTCCCACGATGTTTCTTTTCCCTGAAAGAACTATGTGGCGCTTTGGCTCATCGTATGATGTATTCGCTTCCTTATCTTTTATTTTTCTCGGTTTGGTAGACATGTCCTTCACATAGAAAACCTGCGCCACATCATTGGCTAGGACGAATGGTTCGTCTGTGTACCCAAGATTGTTGAGATCCACTGTTGTTATTCCGTACTGCGGGTCTACCTTTACCCCGCCTCCTGTCAGATTGACCAATTTGCACCGAAACAAAGGGACCTTAAAAGAAGGTCCATAGTCAAGTTCCCATATCTCCTCTATGTAACCATAATATGTGTCATTTTTCCTATTGTTGTTTGTTGCATCAAAGCGGACATCACTGTTTTGGTTGGTGCTCTTTTTATCTTGGGTGATCATGTAAAATGTATTCCCATTTATCTCGTACCCTTTGAAAGTCAATATAGTCGAAGATGGTGACTTGGCCAACAAGTACAGCTCATCTCCAACAGTGGTGTCATTCATGAGATGTGTTTGCAACCAACCGCCGAAAGTCGCCATGTGTGTACGTTTAATCCAGGGGTCAGACTGCTCCGGGTTCTTGGAGCGTACAATATCCATGTGTTCCTCGATATACGGAGCCACCAAGGTGGAATTTTGTAGAACTGTGTAGTGTGCTTGAGTGAAAGAATGCCCGTCCATACATATTACTGAATCCTTTCCTAGCGTGCCTTTTCCACTCAGTCTCCCCTCATGCCGCGATTCAGGAACACCAATCGGCTTAAGGTCAGGAATAAAGTTAACACAAAACTCAATAACCTCCTCTGTTTCATGGCCCTTGGAGATGCTTCCTTCTGGCCTAGCACGGTTATGAACATATTTCTTTAAGACTCCCATGAACCTCTCAAAGGGGAACATATTGTGTAGAAATACAGGACCCAGAATGGTAATCTCTTCGACTAGGTGAACTAGGACATGCGTCATAATATTGAAGAAGGATGGTGGGAACACCAACTCGAAACTGACAAGACATTGGACCAAATCATTTTGTAACCTTGGTAGGATTTCTGGATCGATTACCTTCTGAGAAATTGCATTGAGGAATGCACATAGCTTCACAATGGATAATCGAACATTTTCCGGTAGAAGCCCCCTCAATGCAACCGGAAGTAATTGCGTCATAATCACGTGGCAGTCATGAGACTTTAGGTTTTAGAATTTTTTCTTTGCCATATTTATTATTCCCTTTATATTCGACGAGAAGCCAGACGGGACCTTCATACTGAGCAGGCATTCAAAAAAGATTTCCTTCTCTTCTTTGGTAAGAGCGTAGCTGGCAGGACCTTGATACTGCTTTGGATGCATGTCGTATTTTTCGTGCATACGTTGCTGGTCCTCCCGTGCCTCCGGTGTATCTTTTGTCTTCCCATACACGCCCAAGAAGCCTAGCAGGTTCACGCAAAGATTCTTCATCACGTGCATCATGTCGATTGCAGAGCGGACCTCTAGGACATTCCAATAGGGTAGGTCCCAAAATATAGATTTCTTCTTCCACATGGGTGCGTGTCCGTCAGCGTCATTCGGAACAGATTGTCCGCCAGGACCCTTTCCAAAGATTACTTTTAAATCCTTGACCATATCAAGTATATGATCACCAGTACAGTGGTCAGGCTTCTTCCGGTGATCTGCCTCATCTTTGAAATGCTTGCCTTTCTTTCTTAAGAGATGCTTGATCGGAAGAAATCGACGATGTCCCAGGTACACATTCTTTTTGCATTTATCCAAATATATATTTTCAGTCTCATCTAAACAGTGCGTGCATGCATTGTATCCCTTGTTTGTCTGTCCTGAAAGGTTACTAAGAGCAGGCCAATCATTGATGGTTACAAACAGCAAAGCTCGTAGGTCAAATTCTTGTTGTTTGTGCTCATCCCACACACGTACACCTTTTATATCCCACAACTGTAAAAGTTCTTCAACTAATGGCCTTAGGTACACATCAATGTCGTTGCCGGGTTTCTTAGGGCCTTGGATGAGCACTGGCATCATAATGAACTTCCGCTTCATGCACAACCAAGGAGGAAGGTTATAGATACATAGAGTCACAGGCCAGGTGCTATGATTGCTGCTCTGCTCCCCAAAAGGATTAATGCCATCTGCACTTATACCAAACCATAAGTTCCTTGTGTCAGGTGCAAACTCCAGCCACTTTCTCTCAATTTTTCTCCACTGCGACCCATGAGCGGGTACTCTCAACATCCCGTCTTTCTTACGGTCTTTTTTGTGCCATCGCAACAACTTGGCATGCTCTTTGTTTTGGAACAAACGTTTCAACCGTGGTATTATAGGAGCATACCACATCACCTTGGCAGGAACCCTCTTCCTGGGGCGCTCGCCCTCAACATCACCAGGGTCATCGCGGCTGATCTTATAGCGCAATGCACCGCATACCGGGCATGCATTCAAATTCTCGTACTCCTCACCGCGGTAGAGGATGCAGTCATTAGGGCATGCATGTATCTTCTGCACCTCTAATCCTAGAGGGCAGACAGCCTTCTTTGCTTCATATGTACTGTCGGGCAATTCGTTGTCCTTTGGAAGCATCTTCTTTAACATTTTCAGCAACTTTTCAAATCCCTTGTCAGATACACCATTCTCTGCCTTCCATTGCAGCAATTCCAGTGTGGTACCCAGCTTTTTCTTGTCATCTTCGCAATTTGGGTACAACAATTTTTGTGATCCTCTAACATGCGCTGCAACTTCAACTTCTTCTTTTTACTTGCGCAGTTTCTCTTTGCATCAGCAATGGCCCGACCAAGATCATCAGCGGGCTCATCTGATGCCTCTTCTTCAGCTTCTTCCCCCATTGTAGTACCATCGTATTCAGGGAACCTAGGATAGTTGTCATCATCCTCTTCTTCTTCATTCTCTTCCATTATAACCCCTCTTTCTCCGTGCTTGGTCCAACAGTTATAGCCGGACATGAAACCGGACTGAAGCAGGTGGCTGTGAAGGACTTTTGAGGTAGAGTAATTCCTATCATTCTTACAGACACCACATGAACAACACATAAAACCTTTCCGCTTGTTTGCCTCAGCCGCACGCAGAAAACTATGCACGCCATTAATGAACTGGGGAGAGCGTTGGTCATCGTACATCCATTGCCGGCTCATCTTCATTACACAACATCGAAAAGACCAAATTAATACAAGTTCATACATAAAGTTCATACACACTTATTCTCATAAAACAACATACAACTATCTAGCTAAAGCATTTAAATGCAACAACAAATGCGATCAAAATCGCAACTAAGGTAATAATTGATCCAACAGCATATGATACCAAGCCTATTTATTAATAGCATATTTTCTAATCTTTCTAATCTTCAAGCGCATTGCATCCATCTTGATCTTGTGATCATCAATGACATCGGCAACATACAACTCCAATTTCATCTTCTCTTCTTCAATTCTTTTCAATTTTTCTTTCAAATACTCGTTTTCTTTTTCAACTAAATTTAACTTCTCGACAAGAGGGTCGGTTGCAATTTCCGGTTCACATACCTCCTAGATAAAAATATCTATGTCAACTTGATGGGCATAATTGTCATAAACACGAAATGCAACAAATAGTTATAAAAGATAATATACCACATCCGAATCATAAACTGGACGAGGGCTGACGGGGACGGATATCATAACCATGGCACTATGTATAACAAACAATCATACAAGTAAGAAAATTATACAAGTAACTATCTAAATCATACAAATAAGATTTTTTTTTTACAAAAAGGATAAGAACAAGAGGCTCACCAAGGTGGTGCCGGCGACGGGATGTTGCAGGCGATCGACGGCGGTGAGGATGGGGACGGGAAGGCACTAAGTAAACCACACCTACACATATGCAAACTAAGAAGTTAATTTGAGCTCAAATTGCATATAAATCAAATAAACTCCCACATAATTACTCCCAAACTAAAACCCACAAATCACTATACTTAGAGCATGAAACGAGCTAAACTAGCAATGATAGATGAAAGGATGAAGTTGCTAACCTTTTAGAACCCTTGGATAGATGGGGTGCCTCCAATCTTGACAAATCTTGGCAACAATGGCGGATGAGCTCGAGCTAGGGAAAGGAAATAGAGAGGAGAAAAATGAGAGCTTGGGCTCGGGCTGGACGAAGCATCTATATATAGGGAGATCTTTAGTCCCGGTTGGTTATACAAACCGGGACTAAAGGTCCATCTCTAGTCCAGGTTGGTGATACCAACCGGGACTAAAGGTGCTCGCAGGGGCCCCAGCCTGCCGCCACCCCTTTAGTCCCGGTTGGTATCACCAACCGGGACTAGAGGTCCCAATTGAACCGGGACTAAAGGGGGCCGTGCCCCCGTCCGCTCCTAGCCGTTGGAACTGGGACTAATGATCACATTAGTCCCGGGCCCAAACCCGGCCGGGACTAATGCTCCGGATCAAAGGTAGGTTTTCTACCAGTGATAATGTAGCATCAAGGGGATACAAACACAATGAGAACATACCCGACCTCTGCATGACTAGAATGCACACAACCAACACTAACAGACACGCAAAGGATCACGCTGGCAAAAAGCAAAGTCATACAAGACCGAAGCTAAGCCTAGGTGAAGGGAAAAAATGACGATCGGCGTCAAACATCTCTTGACAACACAAGGACTACGAGAAAGGTTCTCCAAAAGCAACGCCTGCAAGAAGGGAACGACGCGCAAGCGCCGCCGTCGCTGGATCCAACCATCGAAGGCCAGATCATGGGTTTTCACCTGAAGATCAAGTCCGAGTAAACTCCAAGCAATGACCTGAACAAGGTAACGATGTAAAAATACCGCCATTTCCAGGTATAACCAACTAAGGTCAGACCTAGGGTATTCACCCCGGAGTTCGAAACCAGGTACTCGAGAAGCACCACCAAATCGTAGTCATCATGTGTTGCCGCCTCCACTTTCTGCAATCTCAATTGTGTTGCACAGGGCTTGATGATGCAGAGCATCCTACGGTCATCCCCATGGACCCACCAATGTCTCCCCAAGCACCAAGAGGACCAATGACTCGAGCACGTGCAAGAGCTCTCAAAAACGAGGTGACATCACTTCTTAAAGAACTTCCATATGACGCGTGCGAGACATGGATGCTACCTCATTCCGAAACACTATGTGTGCTTAGGTACCAAGAGGACCCTCTCGGAGAAGCCCGGAACAATGGACGAGTCGGCAAGTTCACGGATGAAAAGGACCAGCAAAGAAGGTCACCGGAGGTCTACAGGGCCCGGACATCCGGCCCCTGGGAGCAACAGCAGCCGCAGCCACCCTAGAGCAGAGAAGCCTCCAGGCCCCAGACATCCGGCCCCGACGCCGGACATCCCGCCCGTACCCCCCGGATATCCGGGCCCCCGCCCGGAAATCCGGCATAGCCCGACCGAAGACCACAGTAACTTGACCAGTTTCGGCCGGACATCCGGCCCCAGGCCCGGACATCCGGCACCGGGCTGAACCGCCGGACATCCGGCCTGGAGCCCGGACATCCGGCCCGACGTCGCCTGTAATTCGGCCCACGGCCCATGTATCCCCCCTACTTCGCCCTAATTTGTACTAGCACTATATAAAGACTTCCCCCTCTCCCATCTAGGGTTAGCAAAGTAGATAGCTCTTTGAGATTAGAGCTTTGCTCATCCGTACCTCTCCCATGGAGATCAAGACCTCCATGAGACCCATGTGAGAAGATCCACTCCGGATATCAAGACCTCGACTCCTTCGCGGATCGGGACGAACTAGCTACCGTGTATCTTCCTATGTTGGATTTGGACCTTTGTATCCCTCTATGTGTATGTGGATCTAGTGCATGTGTGATTTGGATCTTGTTGATTTGAGTGTTCTTCTCGAGTTCTTCGTGGATTTCCTCCTTCCCCCTCCTAAGTGTGAAAAGATCGTCATATAGGGTTCCACCCTACATCATCTAGGATCAGAGCCACGTTGATTCACACTTTGGAGTTCTTCCCCTCCACTTTCTAGCCCCGATTTTGTTGTTTTTACCCAATTTCAAAAATTCCCACAAAAATAGCCCTCCCAATTTTTTTTGTGATTTGTTGGTTTGATGATGTTTTGTTGATTTTGATCCATGGATTTGCTTGGTTTCGAGTGTAGCGTTTCCCCATCTTCCCCACCTTTTTCCTCCGCCAAATCGTCCGATTTTTGCCCCGAATTTTTCTTTTCCCCACTTGTTCATCAAGTTCTTCCACGGATCTGCCTGCCCGGACATCCGGCCCGACAGCCCGGACATCCGGCGCCCCGGACATCCGGCGCCCCGGACATCCGGCCATCTGGCCCGGACATCCGGACCCTGGGCATCAGCCCTCCAACAGCTCACAATTTCTTTGATTTTTCGCCTTTCCCACCATTTTCTTCCGCAACCCTTGAGCCACTCCACCACCGACTTCCGCAAACCACCACATTCGTGCCACTTGAGATTTTTAGCCGTGGAATTTGCCGTTTCCTAACGTGTTTCGGCTACTTAGGAACGGTTCGACAACGACATCACCGCCGCTCATCATCGCCCCGGACTTCGACATCGACAACGACCATCTTCACCATCGTGACACCCTAACTGTAAGCAAGGACGATAACATCGACGACAACTTGTTCATATCCTTGCCATTGCATTGTGAACCCTGAGACCATCTTTTGCGTAGCTTTCCTACGAGACTAGCCATTTGAGTATTGCCGGCAACGCTACTTGTGCACTTTAGTGATACCGAGCCGCATAGCTACCATAGCGTGCATACATACACATATCATCTCTTGTGCCAAATTTTGTTCCCGCATATACATCATTGCTATCTTCGTACGAGCATTTCGCATAAGTGGCCAAAGGAAACAATCAAAAGAAGAGAAGCTTTTAAGCAAAAGAGCAAGAGCAACAAGCTTGTAAGCAATAGCCATAGCATCGCCACATTACATCGCATATTTGATCATCTTGGATCATTGTGACAAGTTCACCGGGAATCATACATACATAGCATAAGTGAGATAGAAGTCCATACGTTTTGTCTCTTATAGGTTGTGCACAAGGTCGTATCCGCCTATTGAGTAATCGTGCTAGCGTCTCTCTAGTATTGTGCAACAAGAGCATTTTTCCGTGGATTCCACATTTTGAGCTCATTCTTTGGTTGCACGACCTCATTTATCTATCCGTGCGTGTATTTCCGTGTGCTACGTATTGCTATTGGTCTACTCGTTACACTTGCGAACTTGTGAATCTTTTTCAATATTATTGATATCTTGCTTGCAATTGCAGAAATTTTCTGCCACCATCCTAACCAAACTCCTCCAAAAGCTTTACTTGTGTAGGTGTGAGATTGACCCGATCCGGTACCAATTGAACTATTTCCATAATACCATATTGGGTGAACATTGATCCATCTTCAACATTGGATAAGGTACATTGGTCTAGTTCGTTTCTTTCTTCCGCTAACACTTGTTTGAGAACCATGGATAGGCCGAGCAGTTCTATCAATCCCCTCTTCGATGAGCAAGAAGACGCACCGAACAACTACGTCACCAAGGCTCAACTTTTCGGAGTCCAACGAGCGCTACACCAAGAAAGTGAAGCTTTGGGAGATCGCATCGAACAACTCGCCTCCGACTTTCGACAAACCCTTGATGACAAGCTATCATCCCAAATGGACGAGTTCGGGACCATGATGCTCAACCGTGATTCTTCCACTTCGTCGTCATCAAGATCAAGACGGCGCCATTTGAGCCGACACTCTTCGGACACTTCTTCGGATGCAAGTCTTCCACGAGCACGCTCTCATCACTCTCAAGAACATGACGACCGACAAGCTTCAAGAAACCCACTCCATGGCAATGGTTTGCAAGACCGCCTACGAGAGCGCGAACGACAAAACCGCCAAGCACAAGCCAACGGGAATCAAGATCAAGTTCCACAACGCCAACGTCAAGTACACCAAGACGACGACGCCCTACACCAACAACAACAACGTCGCGAGGAGCAAGCACTTGAAGCTCAACGTGCCCTCCGCGAGTCAACTCGCAACGTCGCCGAACGCAACCGCCGTGTGCGCGAACAAGAAGAAGCCGCACGACTTGAGGAGCGCCAAGAAATGAGGAACCGTGCACGAATCCCAAGGCCACCACGTCAAGTCAATCATGATGAACAAGACGACGATGAGCTAGAAGATCAACAACCTCCACGGCAAGAGCATCATCGCAACCGCCGACAACGCAATGAAGAGCGCTATGGCAAGCTCAAGTTCACCATGCCTAAATTCTCCGGTGGAAATGATCCCGAAGAATACCTTTCATGGGCGTTGAAGGTCGACAAGATATTCCGTCTTCACAACTACGACGAGGAAAAGAAGATTGCCATGGCATCTCTCGAGTTCCAAGACTATGTTCTCATTTGGTGGGAGCAAGTGATCGAACGACGCCAAGAGAGAGGCGAACCACCCATCACCACTTGGAATCAAATGAAGGATGTCATGCGCGCTCGTTTTGTGCCCACACACTATAGCCGTGACCTCTTCAAGAAACTACAACTCCTCAAGCAAGGCACCAAGTCGGTTGAAGTGTACTACCAAGAGATGGAAATTGCAATAATACGAGCCAATGTCAAGGAAGATGATGAACAAACTATGGCGCGTTTCTTGAATGGCCTCAACTATCCCATCAAGAAAATTGCAGACTTCCAACCGTACTCCAACCTCCTTGAGCTAGTGCACCAAGCAACCAAAGCGGAGCGGCAAGTACAAGAAGACTACAAGTACTCCAAGTACTCTTCCAAGACCTACGGTTCATACACTCAAGCTCCAACGACTTCTACAACTCCTTCCACGACTCGAGCTACACCAAGTACCGGCGACAAGTCAAGCTACAAGCCACCAACGACATCTTCGAGTCCTCTTCCTACTACTACAAGCAACTCCAAGCCACGAGCTTCGTCATCAACAACTCCTTCGGATGCCACCGACAAAACAAGTGACATCAAGTGCTTTACGTGCAAAGGACGAGGCCACAAGTCCTTCGAGTGCCCAACAAGACGCACTATGATCATGAACGCTGACGGCACCTACGATTCCATGAGTGAAGATGAAATGGACGCCATCGAGCAAGTGGCCATGCACCGCCAAGTGAATGAAGAAGAAGATGATCAAGTGTTTTGCAACAATGATTCGAGCCCCGCTCTTGTTGTCTCCAAGGTCTTGACACTTCAACAACATCAAGATGAAGACCAGCGTTGCCACATCTTCCATACCAAAGCGGGAATTCAAGGACGTTCCGTCAAGGTCATCATCAACGGCGGAAGTTGCCATAACTTGGCAAGTCATGAGTTATGTTCCAAGCTCCAATTGGTCAAGAAGAAGCACCCTTGCCCCTACAAGGTCCAATGGCTTAGCGACTCCGGCACAATCCAAGTGGACCACACCGTCCAAGTATCCTTCAAGATCGGCGCCTACGAAGATACCTTGGAGTGTGATGTGGTTCCCATGTCCGTTTGCCACCTCCTACTTGGGCGACCATGGCAATTCGATCGCGGCGTCATCCACAACGGATGGACCAACCACTATAGTTTCAAGATGAAGGGCAAGGAGTTCATACTTCGACCAATGACACCAAGTCAAGTCATCGCGGACAAGCAAGCATCTACCCATCGTGGAGAGAAAAGTGAGCGAGTGAGTCACCAAAAAGAGAGTGAGAGCCACAAGCCAAACATGAGTGACTCCACGATGCGTGACAAAAGAGATCTAGTTCTTTTAGCCACCAAAAGAGACTTGAGGGATGTGAGTGAGAGCCCATCAAGTGTTCTTCACTTTGTATTTGTGTGCAAAGATGAAGCGGTGCGGACTAATACTTCACAACATCTTCCTTTGGTATTGTCTCATTTGTTGCAGGAATTCGCGGACGTGTTTCCCGATGAGTTACCTCCCGGACTTCCTCCTCTATGCGGAATCGAACACCGCATCGACCTCATCCCCGGCGCACCACTACCGAACAAGGCACCTTACCGCGTCAACCCCGAAGAGACCAAAGAGATACAAAGGCAAGTGCAACATCTCATGGAGAATGGTTATGTACGCGAAAGCTTGAGCCCTTGTGCCGTTCCGGTCATTCTTGTGCCTAAGAAAGATGGTTCCTATCGCATGTGTTCCGATTGCCGTCCTATAAATGCTATCACCGTTAGATATCGCCATCCCATTCCTCACCTAGATGACATGCTAGATGAACTTAGTGGAGCCACAATTTTCTCCAAAATTGATCTTAAAAGTGGCTATTATCAAATACGCATGCAAGAAGGTGATGAATGGAAAATCGCTTTCAAAACCAAATTTGGCTTGTATGAATGGTTAGTCATGCCTATGGGTTTATCGCAAGCACCTAGCACTTTTATGCATGTGATGCACTACGTTCTTCGCAAATTAATTGGCATTTGTGTTGTGGTTTACTTTGATGACATCCTTGTGTTTAGTGAAACTCTCGAAGATCATGTCAAACACCTTAGAGACGTATTGCAAATTCTTAGAGACGAGCGACTATATGCTAACATGGAAAAATGCACTTTTGGTGTTGATAAGCTTGTCTTCTTGGGCTTTGTTGTCTCATCTAAGGGTGTTCAAGTGGATGAAACTAAAATTGATGCTATTAAGAATTGACCACAACCAACCAATTTGCTTCAAGTGCGTAGTTTCCTTGGCTTAGCAGGATTTTATCGTCGCTTTGTGAAGGATTTTAGCACCATTGCATCACCATTGCACGCATTGAGTAAGAAGAATGCACCATTTGTTTGGGGTCCATCTCAAGATGCCGCATTTCATGAGCTTAAAACCTTGCTTACACATGCTCCATTACTTGCTTTACCCAACTTTGAGAAAACTTTTGAAGTGCATTGTGACGCTAGTGGTAATGGTATTGGTGGTGTGTTAATGCAAGAGAAACGACCCATTGCATATTTTAGTGAGAAGCTCTCCGGCGTGCAACTTAACTACCCCATCTATGACAAAGAGTTATATGCTTTAGTGAGAGTCTTGCATGTGTGGGAACATTATCTCCGTCCACGTGAATTTGTCATCCATACGGATCATGAAACGCTTAAGTACCTTAAGGGTCAAACTAAATTGAATAAGCGTCATGCTAAGTGGAGTGAGTTCATTGAGTCATTTCCTTATGTTATCAAGTATATCAAAGGTAAGGAAAATGTTGTGGCGGACGCTCTTTCCCGCAAATGCATGTTGGTTACTCAACTTGAGTTGAATGTTATTGGATTTGAGCACATTAAAGACTTGTATGCGCATGATGCCTCATTTGCAACTCCTTATGCCAAATGTTTTCCTCATAAAACTTGGGAGCAATACTACTTGAAAGATGGTTATCTTATGTGATCTAACAAACTTTGTATTCCTGAGTCTTCTCTTCGTTTGCTACTTTTGCAAGAAGCTCATGGTGGAGGACTCATGGGACATTTTGGACGTGACAAGACATTCGCTACGCTCTCCAAGAACTACTTTTGGCCAAAGATGTTTCACGACGTCTCACGCTACACCAACCGGTGCTCTACATGCCGCAAAGCTAAGTCAAAAGCTCAATCTCATGGTCTATATATGCCACTTCCTACTCCATATCACCCATGGGAAGATATTAGTATGGATTTCGTGCTTGGTTTGCCTCGCACTCAAAACGGCAAAGATTCCGTGTTTGTTGTTGTGGACCGTTTCTCTAAGATGGCACATTTCATTCCATGCAACAAGATAGACGATGCTTCACATGTTGCAACTCTCTTTTGTAGGGAAATCTTGCGTTTGCATGGAGTGCCAAAGACGATCGTGTCGGACCGAGACGTCAAGTTCCTTAGCTACTTTTGGAAGACACTATGCGCCAAGCTCGGAATCAAGCTCCTCTTCTCTTCGGCATATCACCCACAAACTGACGGCCAAACGGAGGTCAACAACAGGACGCTATCCACACTCCTTCGCGTGTTGATCAAGAAAAACATACGGGAGTGGGAAGAATGCTTGCCCATCGCCGAGTACGCCTACAATCGAGCACGACACTCTACTACCGGCAAGTCCCCCTTCGAGGTCGTCTATGGATTCAATCCGTTGTCTCCATTGGACATCCTACCGCTACCTTTACAAGAGCGCATCGACATGGACGCAAGTGCACGAGCGAGCTACCTCAAGAAGATGCACGAAGATACAAGGCATGCAATCAAGCGCCAAGTACAACGACTCGCGACCAAGGTCAACATCAACAAGCAGCCCATGGTGTTCAACCCCGGAGATCTTGTATGGCTACACCTTCGCAAAGATCGCTTCCCCAACGAGCGCAAGTCCAAACTACTACCCCGCGCCGATGGACCCTTCAAGGTGCTAGCACGCTACAACAACAATGCCTACAAGATCGACATCCCTCACGACAAGTACAACGTGAGCGACACATTCAACGTCACGGACCTATCTCCCTTCCATGGTGATGCGGATTCCGATCCGAGGACGGATCTTTCCCAAGGGGGGGGGGGAGATGATGCGGAGCATCCTACGGTCATCCCCATGGACCCACCTACGTCTCCCCAAGCACCAAGAGGACCAATGACTCGAGCACATGCAAGAGCTCTCGAAAACGAGGTGACATCACTCCTTAAAGAACTTCCATATGACGCGTGCGAGACATGGATGCTACCTCATTCCGAAACACTATGTGTGCTTAGGTACCAAGAGGACCCTCTCGGAGAAGCCCGGAACAATGGACGAGTCGGCAAGTTCACGGATGAAAAGGACCAGCGAAGAAGGTCACCGGAGGTCTACAGGGCCCGGACATCCGGCCCCAAGCCCGGACATCCGGCCCCTGGGAGCAACAGCAGCCGCAGCCACCCTACAGCAGGGAAGCCTCCAGGCCCCGGACATCCGGCCCCGACGCCGGACATCTGGCCCGTACCCCCCGGATATCCGGGCCCCCGCCCGGAAATCCGGCACAGCCCGACCGAAGACCACAGTAACTTGACCAGTTTCGGCCGGACATCCGGCCCTAGGCCCGGACATCCGGCACCCGGCTGAACTGCCGGACATCCGGCCTGGAGCCCGGACATCCGGCCCGACGCCGCCTGTAATTCGGCCCACGGCCCATGTATCCCCCCTACTTCGCCCTAATTTGTACTAGCACTATATAAAGATTTCCCCCTCTCCCATCTAGGGTTAGCAAAGTAGATAGCTCTTTGAGATTAGAGCTTTGCTCATCCGTACCTCTCCCATGGAGATCAAGACCTCCATGAGACCCATGTGAGAAGATCCACTCCGGATATCAAGACCTCGACTCCTTCGCGGATCGGGACGAACTAGCTACCGTGTATCTTCCTGTGTTGGATTTGGACCTTTGTATCCCTCTATGTGTATGTGGATCTAGTGCATGTGTGATTTGGATCTTGTTGATTTGATTGTTCTTCTCGAGTTCTTCGTGGATTTCTTCCTTTCCCTCTCCTAAGTGTGAAAAGATCGTCATATAGGGTTCCACCCTACATCACTTGAGGTCATTGACGAGGGAGGAACAGCATCGGCGCCGCCAAAATCCAAAACCAGGACGCTGCTTCCCACTACAGGAAGTGTTGGGCCCCCAAGAGGAAGGGTTTGTAGTAAGCAGCAACTTTCCCTCAGTTGAGAACCAAGGTTTATCGAACCAGTAGGAGATCTTCAACTACAGCCAATGATCAGTACGTACACACAATAACATAACTTCTTCTTGGTCCCAGTCTCACTAGCCTTGCTAGTTACAAGGATTAACAAGTAGTGTGGTAGGAATTGATGATTGTAAACAAATAAAAGAAACGGTTCAGATTATAAAGAGCAATAAGAAAGGTTGATCGAGGTTGTGATTATGAGGAATAAAGGACCGGGATCCATAACTTCACTAGTGGCATCTCTCCGGAAAACATAGCATAAGTGTGATGAACAAATTATAGTTGCGTATCGATTAAATTGCAGTGTTTATGATTGATTATACATGTCATGATTGCATATAGGCATTACGCCCATGTATCTATAGACCATTATCCAACTGCATCGATTTCTAATAGTCCACCCCAAAACCGCTATCGAGTATGCATCTCAAAGTATTAAGTAAAACAGAGTATTGCATTGAGTAATGTGACATAATGTGGATAGTATATTGTCTTTACCACCAGCTCATCACCGAGGCAACTGCGCAACTATCTTTTTATTCTTAGTGGCAGTAACACAGTACAAGCCTTTTTCTCTTTCTGTCACTGAGATGGATTACTTGCAAGGTTAAACCCAACTAACATACACAACTCTCCCTTGGAGATCATTCATCTAAGTGTAAGACTAATAGATCGGAGAGACTATATGTCTACAAATCATGCAGCAAAGAAACCAAAGGAATCTAAAAGAAATCCATATATAGATCTGATCATGAAGTAACAATTCATCACACCGCAACAAAAACATCGAGAATTATATCAGATGGATCACAATCATGTAGGGTAACTCATGTGATCTTTGTACTGAAGAACAAGGGATAGAAGATGCCATCTAGCTACTGTTATGGACCCATAGTCCAAAGGGGACTACTCACATATGGACATGGTGGCAGCGAGGTTGATGAAGATAGCTCCGGCGATGATTTCCACTTCGGCAGAGTACCGGAAAAGGCCTTCGGATTGGATCATCGCGGAATGCGTGGTAGCGATGGCGGAAAAATTCCTCGATAAATCTTTCTGGTGGTTTCGGGAGAATATAAAGGTGTGGGCGTCGAGAGGCGGTGGAAAGGGGGGACAGGGGTGCCACGCGGCCTCCCCTCGCGGCTAGCCTCCTGGCCGCGGCTCAGGGGCGCATGTGGCCCACAAGGTGTAGGGGATCGTGCTACGCAACAACAACAAAAATACGCGCACATACAAGCCCAGGAACACTATGGAGGTTCACCAATTTTCCCGCCCTTTCTTTCGTGCCCTTTCTCCCCCGCCCTTTCTTTCACGGGGACTTTTGTGAAACCTTATCAAATTTTTACCACAACCTCTAGGGGTCATATCATGACACCATGCCAAGTCTCATATTATTCAGACTTCATTTGCATTATTTAGAATTAATAAACCAATAAGCTCCATGTTGGTCGTCGAGTCTTGGCACCCTGAAGTTTGGAATTCCTTTTCTTTTATTGGATAATGCCTAAACATAGACTAAAGAACACAAATAGAATTTTTCAACCCGACATGACAATAGATAAAAATAGAATCCGGCTTCATTAATATTCTTATATATTCTTACACTGAGAGATACATTCTTATATATTCTTTTACTCGAACTCGGAACCTCGTGCTGGGTGCACAGACGAGTTAGCTATTAAATTAAAAAAAATGAGTAAGAAATTAATAACATATGTGTACAGTTCTTACACATCAATATAGCTACTCCATTGTGCACATGAGCCCAGAAAAAAATTTAATAACATATGTGCAGAGAACTGAAAATGCAAAAAATTAAGAAAAAGAAATCGCTTTTAAATCAGTTAATATCTTTGTTATTGTGAACATGTTTAATATCTACATATATACTAGTATAAAGGAAAGTCTACTTTGATATCTAACGAAAAGCATGCCTTGTGGAGTGGTTAGCTTGTGGTTTCAAGTTCGAAACCTGTAGGGTGCATTTTATTTTAAGCTATTATTTCTTTCTTCCTGGCACTGAGAAGTGGGGCCCACATATTTGTACACAGATGTGGCGGTTTTTAAGCTATTATTTCTTTCTTCCTGGCACTGAGAAGTGGGACCCACACATTTGTACACTGATGTGGCGGTCCAATCTGTATGACGTTAAACTTATCTGGTTTAAAAAAATGAGGGACTAAGTTTTGCTGGTTTTGAAGTTGAGGACCGTTTCTATACTTTTGAAAGAGTTAAGGGACAAAAAAATATACTTTTCCCTTATATATAAGTCCTCCTGCTTTAATTCATTGGGTAAAAACAGTACTATCTATCTCTTCATGTGGATATACGAGCAGTCATTAGTATCTTCCTATATATATATGTTCAGAATTAATTTGTTGCTACATTGTGTGGATGGATTTATTGATATGGATAAATTTAGAAACTAATTTTGCCCCGAATTATTATACGGTATTTTGTGCCATACAGACAATATATCCTTGAGAAAGTGAAATGTGCGAGATGAGTTTGGCGCGAGCGATCGGTGGCAACGTGAATCCGATCACAACTTGCAGAGAAGATTGTGGTTTGCATCGTATAATTTGTCGCATAGGTACACGAAACACAAGGGTTTGTATTTTCTTCATTTGTTCTTCGCGTACAATGGTTCGTTTACACTTTTTTTTTACTCGGCTTCAACTTCAACCTGACACAGTCCGTTAACGTGATAGTCGGGTACACTCTTGAGGTCAAGAAGGCTGTGGGTGAGAGTGGATATCTCACTATCGTCATTTCTCTCTTTCCCTTATCAATACCCCTCGTCAATACCTACTCAAGGCCACATTTCAGTTACGCTACATCGTAACATTGATCCAGGTTCAAGTCCAACTTGATGTGGTTAAGTTCGACACGAGGAGAAACATTTCCTGCCATGCCAGGGGTGTGTGAGCCCTTCACCGCGTTAACCATCTCACGAGCCTCACAAGTGCATGTTGGTCATCGCCGTTCCAAGGGCAACACTCTTTATGTCGAGAAGAGAAGGTCCGGCTTGAGGGTGATATCTCGCTATCACCGTAGCATTGATCGAGTTCAAGTCTAACTTGATGTGCTTAAAGTTAGGTTCGAGTCTCTCTTTCTACACGACAAGCGGACACAAGAAGACACGTGTCATGCCATGTCAGAGGTGCCGGGGGTGTGACCCCTTCACAGCATTGACCATTCCGAAAGCCCCATGAATCTGAAGGTGACACCGTGTTCGAAGGGCAATAGTGGCTCGAGGCTTCTAGTTCGAAAGCACAAGTTTCCTTTTGTTTTTCTTAAACCTAGGTTTTCATTAAAATTTCTTAAAATCAGTTAAAAAATACGCATCATGTCCCTTTTTAAATCAAAAGTACCTAGTCCAAACAAAAAATGTACTCCACATTTGATGTTGGACAAGGAAGACAACGTAATGAGTTATGTTTGCTTATATTCACATAGAAGTTATATTTTCATGGATCCTCTAACATGTGGTGCTTGCTTATAATCATTTGCTAGCCAAAATTTCGTACTAAGTAGAAATACTACTTGTGCATAAAAAAAACCCTTAAACGCAGTTTCTTGTCATGAGAGTCCATCATATCTACCTATGGATTGAATAAGATCCTTCAAGTAAGTTGTCATCGGTGCAAAGCAATAAAAATTGCTCCTAAATATGTATGATCTTTTTATTGTAAGGGAAAATAAGCTTTGTACGAACTTGTGATGGCAAAGAAATAAAAGCGACGGACTGCATAATAAAGGTTGCTATCACAAGGGGCAATATAAAGTGATGTTCCTTTACATTAAGAGCTTGCACATCCAAATGAAAAAGCGCATGACAACCTCTGCTTCCCTCTACGAAGGGCCTATCTTTTACCTTTCAGTTTTTATTATGTAAGAGTCAAAAATATGCATCCCTATTCCAATTTTAATTATTCTCCACTTGGCAAGCATCATGTGGTAGGGAAAGATCCAGGCACATATATCCAGTTGGATGTAGGTAATCATAAGTCATTATTGTTGACATTATCCCAGAGGTAAATAAGTTGGGTGGTGAAACAATAAACCCCCGTCTTCCTAGGTGTCTAACTAAAATGTTTGCTCCAAAAATATGCTTTGAGTGTTAGCAATCATAGAAGACTATATGATGGCTGAGTATGTGGAACTTGCTAAATCAAATGCTCTTACGTAGACACTTCCTGGAAATATTATGAATTGTTTCAATGACTAAGAACATAGTTTGCTAGTTTTGCAGAAGATTTATGTTCTGTACTTCAGTTTGTGGATGAATTGTTACTTGATCATGAGAAGTTTTATGATGAATAATTGCTGCTATAATAATGATCATGTTTCTTCCATGTCCGTATTTTGTTTTATCGACACCTCTCTCTCTAAACATGTGGTCATGATTATCGAGTTCGGCATTCGCTTGAGGACAAGCGAGGTCTAAGCTTGGGGGAGTTGATACATCCATTTTGCATCATGATTTCCGACTGATATTTATAGTGTTTTTGATCATTATGGTGCAATTCTAATGCCTTTTCTCTCTTAATATGCAAGGTTTATATGAAGAAGGGAGATTGCCAGCAGCTGGAATTCTGGACCTAAAAGAAGCACATCAGAGATAGCTATTCTCCAGAGCTCCAAATGACCTGAAATTTTACAGAGATTTTTTATTGAATAAATAAAAAATACTAGAATGAAGAACCACCAGAGGGAGGACACCAGTTGCCCACAAGGCAACAGAGCGCGCCCTGATGTCTTGTGGGGCCCACAGATGCCCTCCGGTGCCCTCCTTCTGCTATATGAGGCCATTTGCCCTAGAAAAAAATAGAAGATGACTTTTGGGACGAAGCACCGCCGTCTCGAGGCGGAACCTGGGCAGGAGCACTTTTGCTCTCAAGTGGAGCGATTCCGCCGGGGATACTTCCCTCCGGGAGGGGGAAATCGAAGCCATCGATATCACCAATGATCCTCTCATTGTGGGAGGACCAATCTTCATCAACACCTTCACCAGCACCATCTCATCTAAAACCCTAGTTCATCTCTTGTATTCAATCTTTGCCTCAAAACCTCAGATTGGTACCTGTGGGTTGCTAGTAGTGTTGATTACATCTTGTAGTTGATGCTAGTTGGTTTATTTGGTGGAAGATCATATGTTTAGATCCTTAATAATATATTTATCTCCTCTGGTCATGAACATGGTTTGTGAGGGTTGCTTGTTCAAGTAAGAAGAGCACCCTAGCACCGGTCCACCCACATATCAAATTATCAAAGTAGTGAACGCGAATCAACTAAACATGATGAACGTGACTAGACGAGAATTCCCATGTGTCCTCGAGAACGCTTTGCTCACTATAAGAAGTACTTCTGGCTTGTCCTTTGCTATAAAAAGGATTGGGCTACCTTGCTGCACCTTTGTTACTATTGTTACTTGCTACTTGTTACGAATTACCTTGCTATCAAACTATCTGTTACCACTACCTTCTGCACTTGAAGAGAATAACTTGCTGGAAACCGCTTATCATTTCCTTCTGCTCCTCGTTGGGTTTGACACTCTTACTTATCGAAAGGACTATGATTAATCCCCTATACTTGTGGGTCATCATATAACACCTAGTGATCCATTAGACCAATACTTATTGGAGCATGAAAGTTTAACGAATATGCATGAGTGGAAAGAAATAGCTGATGTTTTCTTTGGACAACCACCAGCCCTTAAACATGATCTGCATGTTGTAACTTTAGGGGAAACCTACTCCTCCTAATGGTGATCCTATGTTTGAACTTAAACCATTACCTAATACACTGAAATATGCCTATTTAGATGAAAAGAAGATATATTCTGTTATTATCAACTCATAACCTTTCAGTGTATGAGGAAGAAAGATTACTCTTTGTTCTCAGAAATCATTGTGTTGGTATTGGTTATATATTAGATGACCTCAAAGGTATTAGCCATACACTCTGTATTCGTAAAATTCATTTCGAGCCTGATGCTAAACCTGTTGTTGATCATCAACGTCAATTAAATTCAAAGAAGACGGTGTGGTAAGAAATGAATTCCTTAAAGTTTTAGAAGCTGGTATAATTTATCCTATATCTGATAGTAGATGGGTAAGCCCTATTCATTATGTCCCTAAGAAGGGAGGTATTACTGTTGTTCCTAATGAAAACAATGAACTTATTCCTCAAAGAACTGTTGTTGGGTATAGGATGTGCATTGATTATAGAAAATTGAATAAAACTACTAGAAAAGATCATTATCCTTTGCCATTTGTTGATCAAATGTTAGAAAGGCTGTGAAAGCATTCACACTTTTGTTACTTAGATGGATATTCTGGCTTTTCACAAATACCTGTTTACCCAGAAGATCAAGAGAAAACAACTTTTATTTGTCCTTTCGGAACTTCGCTTATAGACGTATGCCTTTTGGCTTATGCAATGCACCTACCACATTTCAAAGATGTATGACTGCTATCTTTGCTGTATATGGAACTTGTTTCAATAATTCCATGTACAATCTTAACAAAGTTTTGCAGATATGTTAGGAGACTAATCTTGTTCTGAACTGGGAAAAGTGCCACTTCATGGTTGATGAAGGTATTGTCCTTGGGCATAGAACTTCTACGAGAGGGATTGAAGTTGATTGAGCTAAGGTTGAAGCTATTGAGAAGATGCCATATCCTAGAGATATAAGAGGTATAAGAAGCTTCCTTGGCCATGCTGGTTTCTATAGAAGGTTCATTAAAGACTTTTCTAAAATTTCTAGGCCTCTTACCAATCTTTTGCAAAAAGATGTTCCTTTCTTTATTGATGATGATTGTAAGGAAGCCTTTGAAACTCTTAAGAAAACTTTAACTTCTGCACCTATAATGCAACCACCTGATTGGAATCTGCCTTTTGAAATTATGTGATGCTAGTGATTATGCTGTAGGTGGTTGTTCTTGGGCAAATAGTTGATAAGAAATTGAATGTTATACACTATGCAAGCAAAACTTTATACAATGCTCAAAGAAATTATGCTACCACTGAGAAAGAATTCTTAGTTGTTGTCATTTTTTGTGATAAGTTTAGACCTTACATTGTTGATTTCGAAGTTACTACTCATACTGATCATGCTGCTATTAAATATCTTATGGATAAGAAAGATGCTAAGCCAAGGCTTATTAGGTGGGTTCTCTTGTTACAATAATTTGATTTGCATATTGTTGATAGAAAGGGAGCAGATAATCCAGTAGCTGATAATTTGTCTAGAATGGAGAACATGCATGTTGATCCTATATGTATTAATGATAGTTTTCCTGATGAGAAACTAGCTGTTGTTAATGTTTCTTCTCAAGATAATCCTTGGATTGCTGACTATGCAAATTATATTGTTGCCAAATATATTCCATATAAGTTCACTTATCAACAAAAGAAAAAGTTTTTCTATGACTTGAGACATTACTTTTGGGATGACCCACATTTATATAAAAAAGGAGTAGATGGTATTATTAGGCATTGTGTACCTAAGAATGAACTGAATTCTATCTTGAGAAAGTGTCACTCCAGTCCATATGGAGGACACCACGGTCGAGACAGAACTGCACACAAGGTATTGCAATCTGCTTTTTATTGGCCTACTCTCTTTAAGGATGCCCGTAAGTTTATTTTGTCTTGTGATGAATGTCAGAGAATTTATAATATTAGCAGACATCAAGAAATGCCTATGAATTATTCTCTTGTTATTGAACCCTTTGATGTCTGGGGCTTTGATTATATGGGACCTTTTCCAACTTCGCATGGTAACACTCATATTCTAGTTGCTGTTGATTGTGTCATTAAGTGGGTAGAAGCAATTCCAACTAAAAGCTTTGATCATAAAACTTCTATTAAAATCCTTAAAGATGTTATGTTTTCGAGTTTGGAGTTCCTAGATATCTCATGACTAATGGTGGTTCACATTTTATTGATGGTGCATTTAGAAAAGTTCTTGCTAAATATGATGTAAACCATAGAGTAGCATCACCTTATCATCCTTAATCTAGTGGACAAGTAGAATTAACTAATAGGGAGATCAAATTAATTTTGGAAAAATTGTGAATAGATCTAGGAAGGATTGGCCTAAGAAATTAAATGATGCACTCAGGGATTATAGAACTGTTTATAAAAATCCTATGGGAATGTCGCCGTACAAAATGGTTTATGCGAAAGCATGTCATTTACCTCTTGAACTAGAACTAAAAATTTATTGTGCTGATAAGCAACTTAATTATGCTTTCAAACTTGCCAGAGAGAAGTGGTTACATGACATGAGTGCTTTAGATGAATGGAAAAATGAAGCTTATGAAAATGCAAAGATGTTTAAAGAAAAGGTTAAAATGTGGCATGACATGAGAATACAAAAATGGGAATTTAAAATAGGTGATAAAGTTCTCTTGTACAAGTCCCGTTTCAGGTATTTTGCAGGTAAGCTTCTCTCCAAATGGAAAGGACCATACATCATTGAAGAGGTCTATCGCTCGGGAGACATAAGGATAAACAATTCCGAAGGCACCAAACCAAGAGTGGTGAATGGGAAAAGACATAGACATTACATTGCCGGTGACCCTCTTGAGGTGGACACGGACATTATACTGGTAATTACCCTGGAAGAATTTATCAAAAATAAATTCCAGAAGGCTCCAGAACACTGAAAAAAGGGAAGGTATGAATAAAGGTATGGAAATCATCTCCGAGAAAAAATCCCCAAAAAATAATTTTGGAAGAAACTTTGAAAATAAGGAACATCTGGCAAAAGAGGTAACTGAGGGGGCCCCTGTGGGCCCCACGCAGCCCCACCTCACACCCGCCCCAGGACGCGAGCCAGGGGTGCATGGTGGCCCTCAACACCACCTCGGGTACATCTTTCGCCCGGTGGCTCCTTCTCCGCGCCAAACTTCTATTATAAAAATTTTAAATTTTTTTGATCTACGTATCGCACTTTTTTGCCCTGTTTTTGTTTTAGGCTATTTTTTGTAAGGATTTTGAGGTCTAGGTCACCATGTCTTTTCTGGAGTCAAGCAACTGGAGGTACGTGACACATCAAGCTACTCCCCGAAGCATGCACCGCCCTCCTAGAGGGATGGCCATGTCGGATAAGAGGGGAAACCTTCGCTATGGTTCCGATGGATGGACGACTGACGAGGAGTTCACCGCCAACCTGAGGGAACCAGTTGAAGCAGTAGCAGATGAAGAAGAAGAGGGATAAGCTCGACTACCTCAATCGGGGGACAGACACGTTGAATTCCTGAGGACAAGCATCTAGGTAGTAGTGGGCACAATAATGGTATGACCTCCTGTTCCTAACCCTGCGCAGGCTATACCCGTTCAATCTCGCTATGGAGTTCCATTGGATATCGCCGAAGCACATCAGGTAGCAGATGGAATTTGCACCCTTGTTAGAGAACTCAGTGAGAAAAATGCTAAAACTGGAGGAAGAGAACCGCATTATTCATCAACTCTTCATCATCACCATCACCAAAGGACCAACCATGTGTTTATGGGTAAAGGCACCCTCCTAAGCTTGCTCCAAGCTTGGGGGAGGTGCCGCGGTATCTCTTACATCGTTCTTAATTTTCTTTTATCTTTCGATCAATAGTCATATCATGGTTTAGAGAATTTATAGTTTGGTATAGTAGATGCAAGAAGTTCTATCTGCTCCTTTACAGCAATTATCAATGTATCTGTTGGTGTGAGACTTTATAATAAAGAGATGGCATGCAGCTTCCTTTTGCTTTTCATTATTATATATTCTAACACTGCAATTCAATCTTATAGAGTTATCTTGTGGGAGGTCATGACTTTACATGTGGGGGGTATAATGAATTAAAGCTATTGAGAATTAACAAACAAGCATTGGTCACTTAAAACAATTCATGAAACTTAGCGCAAGGAAGAGAGATATCACATGCAAATATATTATCTTGGGCGTCTTTATGATTTTGAACTCGCAAAGTATATTTTAAAACCTGAATAAATTGTTTTGGCTAGACATGGAAGACAACTTAATGAATTTTTGACTATACATCTTCTTTTTATTTGTCATGGATCCTCCAACATGCATGATTTATTTCAGTCTTTGCTACTCGATAACCCTGTACTAAGCATGAATTCTGCTTGTGCATCCAAAAAAACCTTGAACCCAGTAACCTCCATGAGTGTCCACAATACGTGCCTATTGGTCGAGAAAGACCTTCCAAGTAAATTGTCATCGGTGCAGGCATCAAAGTGACCATTTAATTAAGTACAATTTTTTGTTGGAAGGGAATTGATGCTTTATACAAACTTGTGATGGTGCGGAAAACCATAATAATAACGTAAATGGGTACCATCATAAGGGGCAATGTAAAGTCAGGTTCCTTTCCATTAAACTCTTATGCATCCAACCCAATAAGCGCATGACAATCCTTGCTTCCCTCTGCGAAGGGCCTATCTTTTTTTTTATGTTGAGTCAATTCCCTTGAGCCATCCTAATCTCTAAAAAGTAAAAATAGTGTGTTGGAGAAAGATCCATGAACATATAAGCTATTGATGTGTATAGTCATATCGATTCATTATTGTTGACATTATCTCTGAGATAAATAAGCTAGAAGCTAAGCATTTGCTAAACTTCAAATCTTCCTTGTGTCTGATTGAAACATGTTTGTTCTAAAAATTTGCTCCTGGGTGCTAGCTAATTATTTAAAGATTAAGAGATAGTTGAGCATGTGATGTTTGCTAATAAAGAGCTCTGGCAAAGACCCTTCTGGAAAAATGAGAATTGTGCAATTGTTTAATGACTAAGAACATGGTTTGCTACACTCAAGAAACATTTAATTATTAAACTTTTGCATGTAAAGTGTGTCATGACCTCCTTATAAGAAGTTTTGTAAGATAGGGTGGCTGTTCAGAATGTCTAATCATGAAAGTAAATAGTGATGCTATTGATAGCCTACAAGTGCACAGGGTTTAGTTGTAGCCTTTTTGAAGTAAGAGTATCGATCCCACAGGGAGCACAGGAATTGGACTTTGTCTCTCGTAGAGACTTATGGAAATTGTGCCTGCAAGTTAGTCGCAGATGAAAAGCAAAATGAAGGTGGAAGCTAGTAATGTTTTGAGTGAAGAACGACCAAAAGTAAATTGTGCAGAAGAAATAAAGGAACAACATGGAGTAAATGAAGCGATGAAACCAACAGGAGGATTGAGGCATTCTCAGGGAGTCCAGAATTCCCTCAAGTATGTGTCTAATGTAACATATGTGATTGCATAGTCCTAAGTTGGATACTTGAGCCACTCTTGATGTTTGTAATTGGGCGGAGCCGGGTATAGTATACGTACTACTCAAAGTACTCTGCGTATCACACACGCCACTACCGTAGTTTCCCCACTCCGGTTCTCACTCCGGTAATTAAGGATTTCCCCGTGAACGCAGCCACACTAAGGGTTATCCGTTATTCCCCTATCAATTAAAAATGTCTGTAAGAGAGGATATTACTGTCACCTCTTTACCCCTATGTCCCAACCTTTGCACCAACAGTAATATGCTCCATGGCCATACAAGGCGAAAATGCTGAGTGGGGCCCCTTCACAACATTCATGGAGGCTATTAAATCAACATTCAATAGAGGATCGCATATCCTTATAATCCTTTAAATCCTATACATACTAGGGTTCATCCATATCCCCGAGAACTAAGGCAATTACTCACACATGGAGATAGCAAGCATCATACGAATAGTGATGACAAACATGGATGATAAATCACAGTAATACACGTAAGGATCCACTAGGGTTCGGTATTACAACGGAATGGAGATGGGATGTTGGTGAAGATGTTGATGGAGATGGTTGATGCCGGCGTCTCCTTGTATGAAGTGTTGGTGATGGCGGTGTCCTCCGGATGCCTTCCAAAGGATAGGGTTCTCTGTTCTGGAGTGGTTTCTAGTGGCTATGGGTGTCTGTTCCGCGATCCGATCGCATAAGGAAGAAATACTGGACTAGGCGGTGGTGGTGGCGGCTGGTACGACCGGCGGTACGAGCGTGCGCGGTCGTACCAAGCGTCGTCGATCGCCCTGGATGCTTCTGTTACATTTCTTTCTTATCCTTCTTCTTCCTTTCTTTTATCGTAGTATTTTATCACGTCAATTAACAAGATTTTAACACCATATCTTTGGAGTTCTTTCCTTGTGCCCCAAAATACCTCCGCATGTGAAATCAGGCTAAAACAGGCAAAAGAGGTGCGCAAACGCGGTAAAATCTGGTGAAACCTATCACTAAAGCACAAAACAAAAGAGTAAAAATAACGCAAATTTTGGACTCATTAGCTGTCATGTCCGTATTCTTTATTATTGACTCCTCACTTCATAAACATGTGGTCATGTTTACTAAGGTCGGCATTTGCTTGGGGACAAGCGGAGTCTAAGCTTGGGGGAGCTGATACGTCCATTTTGCATCACTATTTCTTATTATAAATTACTCTTTATTATTGATATTTTTCACATAATTGCATCATTCTAATGCCTTTTTTCTCTTAAATTGCATATCTTATTGCGAGAGGGGAAGTGCCAGAAAGCTGCAGGAAAGGAGCAAAACAAGGGAAATGAAGAAATTATTTTGTCGAAGACCAAAAAAACCCAAAAAATATATATTCGGAAGTTTCTCACGGGAAGAGGCCCAGGGGCGCCTGGCGCCTGCCAGGGAGAGGCCTGTGGGGCCTACGCGGCACCAGCTCGCTGCCCCCTGGCCGTGAGGTAGGGGTGCGTGGGGCCCGCATGGACCCCCTCGGGTGTCTCCAGTGCTCACTTGTCCTATATTACCCTAAAAACCATAGATTTTTTTATAGGATTTTTACGCCGCCGTCTGCGAGGCGGAACAGAGAGGAGCACTTTTTGACCTCCGGCAGGCTAATCTGCTAGAATTCCATCCCTCCGGGAGGGGGAAGCCGAGGCCATCATCATCACCAATGCTCCGTTCATCATTGGTATCATCATCTCCATCACCATCTACATCAGCACCATCATCATCATTATCATCATCATCTCCATCTCCCCCTACTTTACGATCTATGAACTATTACCTCATATCTGTTGCTGAGATTACTTTCTGGTGTTGATTACTACTTGTAGTTGATGCTTAGAGGTTTTATTGGTGAAAGATTCATATGTTTAGATTGTTAATCATATTATCATCCCCACTGATCGTGATCCATATGATGTCTTGTGAATAGTCGTTACGTTCTTGAGGACATGTGATAAATCTTGTTGCTAGTAATCATGTGAAGTTGACTAAAGTTCAAGGTTTCAATATTACGTTGTGGTGTAATTCTCTAGTGGCGATGTGCGAACCTCGACTGCATATCACTTCACCATTAAGGGCCTAGAGGAGAGCATTGTGTGATTAGTTTGTTTATGATGGGTGGCTGGAGTGACAGATATTACCAAACCCTAAGTTTATGAACTGTTACATAAGGGGCTGTTGGAACCCTAAAGTTTCATGTTATGGTTAGATGTTATCATAATTACTCTTCTTGTATTGGTGGATTCTTGCATAGAGGGTGTAATCATAAGTATGTGGTTTGTTTAAGTAAGAACAACCCATTAATATAGGTTCTACCACACAAAAATTATCAAGACAAGGAACGTTAACTCAATGAAACTAGATGAAAACAACTTGGTGAAATACTCGTGTATCCTTGAGAGCAATTTGATCCCCATAAGTAATACAACCGGCTTGTCCTTACCATAATTAAGGACTGGGCCACTTACTGCACCCTTGCACTTTTGCTACAAGTTTCATTCTTGCAATTATTCTTGTGATCAAACAAACAATTAAACAATCTTTACAACTTTTACAACAATTCCTTACAAGTTTCCATAAACCAATTCCATCTGCTCCTCGTCGGTTTCGACACTCTTACTTATCAAAAAGGGTTAGAATAGATCCCCTACACTTGTGGGTTATCAAGTACTCAGGCAATATCAGCCTGTATCAAAACTGTTCTGGCATGTATCGGAACCGGTCCTGAGTACCAATATTAGTGTTCAGACAAGGCGGCCTGTATCGGAACCGCTCGTAGCCTGTATCGGAACTGGTCCTGAACACTAATACCCAATTTAACCGAGCCAGAGCGTCACACCTGTCTAACTGATCCAGAGAATCACACCTGGAGTAGTGTGATAAACTCCCGAGCTCTCAGCTAAACAAGTGTCTCATCCCATATCGACTACTGCTAGCAAGTGTATAACAAAGATTCCAAAACCCTACTCACAACATGCACTTTATTAACGTACACTCATCATGCACGACTTTAGGGTGGAACAACAGGTAATACAACACAACTCTATGACCAAAAGCATAAGTATCCAAAGGCTGATACATGAGCAAAGATAGCAGTTATAAACACACAGAGGTCACCTGACCCAACACTACAACAAGCACCAAGCGAAAGTAAAATATGTCAGAGTACAGAACGAGTTTAACGAAATGCCTAAGAGGCTGAAACAAAAGCAACGACCCTCCCACAAGGCACAAACTGTTGTCTGGGACGTCCAAACAACTCGGCGGCGGCGTACTCCATGAAGTGACCTGAATTGGGATCGTAAACCTCCCCTGCAACAAGATTAAAAGAATATCCAAAGCAAGGTGAGTACAAAGTTGTACTTGCAAGACTTACATCAGAACTAGCTACACATATCCATCAGTATCAAAGAAGGGGATATATGTGGACTTGCACTGCAAAAAGCCAGAATTAGACAGAGGACTACTCAACTACGGCTACCAGCATTTGCTACAAGGGGTACAAGAGCACACACGAGTCCATCTACTCACCACAACAATACACTACCATGAATCCTCCCTCGAGTACCCTGCGAGGAAGCAATCCCTGGCACTCACACTTATCTTGGCAATTTTATTAGAGTAACCATTAAATTTTTCTATGATCGAGCCACAATCTCCAAGTCGTCCATAACCATGGACATGGCTATTCGAATAGATTTAACCCTGCAGGAGTGCACCAAGTTACCCATACATGCACGATCGTCTCTTAACGTCACATGACACCCACAAGGGATGCTAACAGAGGGTGATCGACACGACACTTCCCCGATGCTGCAAACTAATCCAAGGAGTCAGCCTCCTGAGTCCTATCAGCAATCGTGAGTCTGGCTGAGATCTTTTCTAAGCAAAATTATAACTCAGGTCGGACAAGATCTTTTCTGAGCAAAATTATAACTAAGTACAATCCAGGCCAGTTCTGCGGGACTCGTCGGTCGACCTGCGAGACGCTGGCGTGGAGATAATTTAGCCGTCAGCGGTGTGGGCTTGAACAGCCACCAAGCCGGCTCTGCGGGACCCGTCAGTCGACCTGCGAGATGCCGGCGTGGAAATTTTTGCTTTAACAGCCCCCAGGCCGGCTCAGCGAGACCCGTTGGTCGACCTGCGAGATGCCGACGTGGCGATTTTTTGCTTTAAAAGCCCCCAGGCCGGCTCTGCGGGACACGTCGGTCGACCTGCGAGATGCTGGCATGGTGATTTTTTGCTTTAACAGCCCCCAGGTCGGCTCTGCGGGACCCGTCGGTCGACCTGCGAGATGCCGGCATGGATTGCGGTGTGGAAGACGTCGGCTGCTCAGGAAGGCGCTCGGCCTTCCGAGCAAACCTGCCGCTCTTCGAATTTTCTTCTATTTTGACTCAATCTGGACGTTTAAATGCGTAGTTAACCAGTCTTCGGCTTCTACCTCTAAGATAATTTCTTAGAGTGTTTCCCGGTGCAAGCCCTTTAGCCGATATCTCGGTGCCCAAAGGCGCCTGAACCAGAAAACCAGGCAATCCGACCTGTAAGGCTTAAACGTACGCTTGTCAGAGAGCATTTGACGGGCAAGTAAATAGCCCCCGGGTAGGATTTTTCTGATTAATCACGGTTGTGACAACCGAGCCGCTTTTCTATTGTGACCTCGGACGTACAGAGCGCCATGACGAAAGCTGGCCAGGTGACTAATCGAAAAGTCTCTGCTAATACAAGCAACCGTTATTGTTTGAGCTATGTATTTTATTCTTCTTCCAACCTGCCGACCGAATTTGCGCGGTTTGTGACAGTCAGCTTTCGGCTTCTACCACCTGAGGTACTTAACTACGATGACCCTACAAGTAACAATCACAGAGGTGCTCCCACTACACCCTTAGCCGAACAAGCGGAAACGTAAGGGGTAAACATAGGTGCCAGGCAACCCAGCTATTGACCTAAGACACAAGTCGAAGTCGATGCATATAGTGGCGTAAGGTTCGAGGAAGTGGTCGTCAGCTCCATGAAGCGCTACGACGTTTGAGATTTGGGGCTGCTCTGTAGCCCCCGGGTACGACCTGTAGTTCCATTATGTGATTACCGACGAGGTGTGCGACCCGAGGTAATAGGAGTTATCCCTGTTTGCTACCATGACTGCATTCGACATCCCGTTTGAGCTTTTGACATTTCGGATAAAACTGGATACGCATAGCTTGGATGGTTCTTTGCCCAAAGCTTGATGCTTGGGTTCCAAGGTCTGGCGTGACGCCTGTTCCTCCGGCCTCTGGCCGGGGATAATACTGAGGATGTGCTCTGCTGCCTCATTTGGGGTCACTGGTACCTCTAATGGGTTCCTGGCCAAAGTTTCCCTATTCTCATGGGGGAGTGCGCAGGGCATGTTTTCCTATTTCACGATGCCGGTTCACCGAGGTAGTGGCGTATTGAAGTCGGATTGGATTTACCTGCACACATAAAGCGGTGCAAACCGAAGTAACAAATTTCCTTACACAATAAATTTATGCGGAAATAAGTAATGGAAGAGATATAGCCTGATGCCGAAGTCAGATTGGCAGGGGTGCGGCATGGGCGGCCGACGTCTGCTCGGCGGAGCGCAACAATGTTGGCGCAGCTCGGAACGCTCGGGGCAATGGCGTTGATGTAGGTCGGCCAGCCGAGGTGGCGACACC
Organism: Elymus sibiricus; assembly: GCA_039707655.1. Taxonomy (NCBI): domain Eukaryota; kingdom Viridiplantae; phylum Streptophyta; class Magnoliopsida; order Poales; family Poaceae; genus Elymus; species Elymus sibiricus. Next base: position 404,003,494 of record CM077674.1, on the reverse strand, counting down.
ATGGGGTTGACGTCGGATTGACGGGGTGATGGCACGGGGATCCACCAGAGTAGATTTCCTGCTCACATAAAATGATACAAGCCAGAAATTATAATAATAATGATAATACCTCTGCATAATTAATTTATGGAAAATAAATAATCAGAGATATGTGGCCTAGGCGTCGAAGTTAGATCGACGGAGTAGCGGCGCGGGGATGTCAACACAGGTCGGAATTCGCGGAACGACGGCGTCGCCGCGACATAGTGACGGCGTGACGAAGTCCGAATTCGCAATGCAAATTGTATTGCAAACCGGCATCACCGAAACATCTGCGTACACAAGATAGTGCAAACTGACAGAAAATATGCCGGCACTAATAATCTATGCTGTATAGAATTAACAGGAGAAATAACACCTGATTTGTTCGGGCGGTGGTCGTTGCAACCGAATATAGCAGCACTAGCCATCGGTGTGACTAGGAGCAATTCGTCATGGCGAGTTGGGCGCGGTGATACAGGGTGACCGAAGTATGTCAATGATGCGGCATGATGCCCCTGAACCAGTCGACGTGTCAGAGCAGGTCGGCGCCGTTGATGTTGGCCTGACGAAGCGATTGCTGTGCAAATTAAAGTAAAGGCTTTAACAGCCCCCAAGTCCGATTTGATTTGGGTAAATTACTTAGAACGATCGAAATGAACAAAGAGAAAACATCTTCATTCAACGCATATATAATGCCTGATCAAACTAAACAAAATAAAAATTTAAAAAAAATTAAGCAAGAAAGCGACTTAGCTGGTTTATGTTCCAGGCGTTGAGGACGCGGTCCAAGGTTGCGGCGGGACGAGGTCCCAGCTCCCAAGCCGGTCCCGAGGAGCTCGGTCCGATGAAGTGACGACACGACACGGTTGTCGTGGTGAAGAGAAGCCTCCGGTCCAGCTATCGTAACGAAGCAGGTCGGCGGGGTGACGCTGGAGCCCCGGAGCAGGTTGATGAAGCGATGGCGAACCCCCGGACCATCCGAGGTGGCGGGGCAAGTTGGTGATGTGACGTCGGAGACCCCACGTCAGCCGATGTGATGGAGCAGGTCGGCATGGTGGATGTCGGCTTGATGAAGCGACGGCGCAGCGATGCCGACGCAGGTCGAAATTTGTGACGCGGTCGATGCCGGCTTGATGAAGTGACCGCGCGGCGATGCCGGCGCGCCCGACCCGTGCAATCCGTGGGGCGACGATGTTGTCTTGGCGATGATTTGACCTTCGTGATGCCGAACTTTTGGTCGGCTTGCCGAAGTGACAATACGACATGGATGACGTCGGCTCGACGAAGCAACGGCGCGTCTGGCGCAGGTCGGCATCCATGGAGCAACGAGGTCGGACCGGTTTGACACCGGTGCGACGATGAAGAGCACCTCGAAAAAGGCTCAAAGCTTGTAGACATGTGTTTGCGAACAAAACACAATACCCTACAAAAAAATTCCTCCAAAAAGGACGTCCGATATCCCGTTCATGAAAAAGATGAACTCGGGTTGGATTTGTTTTCACGCAGAAAATAGATTCAAAAATTGATGCACCTCTCGAGCGTGTCCCGGAGTTTGCACCGTCGGATCGAGCTCAAATTTTGAGAGGTTGTTGATATGAGAATTCTGCAGCAGATGAACGGTTGGATCTTCCAAAAGATATCTGACCTGACCGCAGGACTCTTCGCCACGAACTCGCGCGGATTTCCACCTAGATCCGACAGGGCTCCGGTATATCGGCGATTGCCGGAGATTCCTCCATTGGAACACGGTGAAATTTTGTAGGGTTGTTGTAGACTCAATTCCGCACAATTCCACCGAAGGGCTTGTCAAGATGATGCTCGAGGAGGCGGGGACGGCGAAAACGGGTGTGCTGTCCAGAAATCCTGCACGGTCGCGCGAGGGCAATGTTGACGTTGAGCCCCCGAGCTCCATGGACGAATTTTTCCATGATCTCCGTTGAGATCGAAGTTGATGTTGATGAAGGCACCCGTCCGATCTTGACGATCCGACATGAGGTGTAGTCCTCGACCTGGGCAAGGCGAGCAGTCGAGTCGGCGACGAAGATGCCGACGTCGAAGACAAAGATTCGTTCCGGAGCTTAGATCGCTCCGAAACCGATCTGAATTCCAATCGCACCGCTGCGACTACGCAGAGTGACCTGCATGGGCCACCAATGTCGGAGCTAAATCCGGCAGATCTTTGGTAGGGGGTCCGATCTGGTAGTCTTGTCACGATGGTAACAAAGACACGGGAACACAGGTGTTTACCCAGGTTCGGGCCCTCTCGAGGAGGTAAAACCGTACGTCCTGCTTTGCTTGTATTGATTGTGGATGGCGTACAAAGTACAGGTGATCTACCGCGAGATCGTATATGAATGAATCTAATCCTCTATCGACTAGCCTGGCCTCGGTTTATATAATGTACCGGAAGCCTAGGATTTAGAAGAGTCCTCATCTTGTGCGCCAAGTCTGGTGGAATCTTCCTTGTATGCGTCATGGGCTGCCCGAAGTGGCCCAGGACGGAACCGACAAAGGGAGTCCTCGGCCCGGCCCACCTGGTCGGGAGTTGACATGGTAAGTACCCCCTAGTCCAGGACACCGATAGCCCCCCCCCCCCCCCCCCCGTCCCCCGCCTGGGACGGGCTTTCCCTGCACGTGGTCCAGTGTGTATTCGTTGGGCAGCCCTGGCGGCGGTGCTGCCTGGCTATGGCCCCTCTCCGGCCTTGCCTTGGGATGGGATCTTGAGGGTAGGTGGGGAGGTGGCTGCTTCCCCTCCGGTAGGTGGCGTCCGCGGATTATGGTGTCAGTGAGCAGCTCAGAGTCGGATGGCGGGGCGGCGCCCCCGGGTGGCGGGCTACTCGTTTGGTTCTCCAGCGAGCCTCGGTGTGGCGGTGGTGGCTGTGCCTCTTAGTCGTGTGGGCGGCGGGGGGTGTTGCGTTGGGTGGCCCTGGTGTGTTCTCTATCGGCGGCAGTGGAGGTGCCCAGATCTGGTTCTGGAGGTCCCGATTTCGCCGTGGCGGGCCTTCCCTCGAGGGTGGTTCTAGACTAGGTTCTCGTTGTGGCTCGCGGTAGTTACCGGGCGAAAACTCTTCGCTTCGGCGCTGACAGTGGCGGTGCCCGCGGGTGCCGCTTTCTCCTAAGGACGTCGTCGCGGTATCTTCTTTGTGCCAGGGCTCCGGGTGAAAACCCTTGTCTGTTCCGGACTCAGCGACGGCGATGCTTTGCGCCGTTACCCTCTTGGGGGCGTTGTCATCAGTGAAAAAAATAGCGCGCTATAGCGTTCTGAGCAATGTCTCGCTAAGTAAATTATTGTACAATGTCTCGCTAATAGCACTCTATAGTGCGATATAGCACGCTAATAGCGTATTTTAACGGCGGCGCTATTTTGCTATAGCGCGCTATTTTTTTACTGGTTGTCATGGAGGTCAGGTGAGCTAGGTCATGGCGCGGCGATGCCTTTTGGACCTCCTGTGCTCTTGCTCGACGGCTTAGTAGTGTCGTTTTTGTGCACTTCTACGTTTTTTTCGATGTGATTTCTGTTGTTCGTTTATCCTTTAGTCTGCTTTGTAAGAGGGCTTCCTCACTACCTTGTATCGTTCGGCCGTGTACTGTGGTTGGTGCTTTATATATAAAGCGGAGTGAAAGCCTGTTTCTCGAGAGAATTATCCCAGAATATATGATATCAGCTGTTGATCCAGAAGCTAAGCTCAACATGTTCGCCGTAAGTTAAGCTCAACATTGTCATCGTAATTACCTCCCCAAAAAATGCCCCATTTCGTCTTCGAGATCCTAATCTAACAGCTCAGATGAATCTTTTTTTTTTGTGGGAACAGCTCAGATGAATCCAAACTGTCCAGATACATCTACGCTACGGCCCTGCAAAATCTCACTGTCATGATAAAGACCCATTAATTCGATTTGCAATATATCGCTACAACGAAGAGACTCTTTCACTGTATCCTACAAAGACAGCTAACTGTCAGACCCCATTGTGGTGTCACCGCACTCATACACCGAGTGATACACGCACCAAGGCATCATACACACCTCTGCTCTGCTGCTCCCTGTGCTTCTTCCTCTGTTCTGTAACCATGGTGGCTCTTGCCAAGGGCGAGCTGGAGCAGATCGCGCTCCCGGCGGTACAGAACGCGATGCCGCCGCTGGCCGACGTGCTGGAGGTCGACCTTGCCGCGGTGGGGAGCGGCTCTGAGAGAAGGGCGACTGCGGCGCGCGCGGTGGTGGCGGCGTGCGAGGAGCACGGGTTCTTCAAGGTGACGGGCCACAACGTGCCGACCGAGCTCCTGGCGCGCGTGGAGAACGCCGCCGCCGCGTTCTTCGCACTCCCGCAGCGGGAGAAGCAGGCGGCGATGTCGGCTGTGGAGCCGGGCAGTCCGTTCGGATACGCGAGCAAGCGGATAGGCAGCAACGGCGACCTCGGGTGGGTCGAGTATCTCCTGCTAGGTATCACCGCCGCCGGCGCCGCGACCGGCGCACCATTGTCCGTGCCCGAGGAGGTGGTGCCGTTAGCGTCGCTCTGCTCTTTCCGGTGAGTGCACCCCAAAAATGCTAAACTAACGGACGACTTACAGACACCCCTTGAATGTCACGGTGGGTCCCCCTTCCCTGTAATGTCCAATCACAAAACACGACATCACCCAGCAGATTTAATTCCGTAGGTCCTGTCCGTGGCATTGTTGCACCCTCTACACTACGAATTGATATTAGCTTGCAGCGTGCGCCAGTGAGATCTTTAACCACGTAGAATCGAAATCGATTACGCTTTAGCAGATTTTCTCTTTAATTTTCCTACGTGTGGTTTCAAGATCTGTGGAAGAGACATGTCGAAAGCTAAAACAAGTTAAACAACGGCAGACCGACCAACCAGCAATTCTTTAGAGCAAAAAAAAAAATGAGAAAAAGTTGTGCCAACATAGAAATGAGCTATGAGCAAATTTTCATCCATCGGCCAAATTTAAAGGGGTATATTATTTCCTTGCAATTTAAGAGATGGCGGTGTGTCGACTTGGAACTTGCAAATCTGCTAGTGAAATGGGTATTTTGTGTTTAAAAACAGTTATAGTTTTTGCTTACTCACTGTTCTTATCCGGTTTCCTTTTTTTTCCAAAGGTTTTTGTTTTTTGGAAAGGTGTTGAAAAAGTGGAAATAATATAAAACTTTTAGCTGGCTTGACGCTTGCCGGCCAGCCACCGTTGGAAGCTTTGCGTGATGCGTGGTTTCCGCGTTGTTCGATTGGGTCTTTCTTTTCTTTTCCCCCTCTTGGCGCACGTGTGCAGCCCCCCGTTTCGTGGCCTACTTCGAGCTGGCCTTGAATCTTTGAGCTTGCAGTTATGTTCAGCATGGCATGGCAGAGAAACATCGAGAAGAAGTGCCAGCAACATCTATTATACTGTCGGACTAGGAGTTACAATGTGACGCGTATGCAAAGCGTGCTCTTATCTTACAGAAAATTAAGGTCCATCTTAAACAAAATGTGCTATTGAAGTTTATTTATCTTGAAGGGAATCAAGGTCCAATCATGTGTAACGCCGGCGGCCCAAGTCAAAAGTGTCGCACAATGCATTGTCAGTGAACCTAGTCACCTCTCCTCCCGTGCCGGTGGCCTCCTTGGCCGCGGCGCGACTGTTCTGCTGCCTCCAGGCCGCGGTTTCCCACCGGTCCTCCCTTGCCTTCGCCCACTCCGGGCATGGCAGCCACCCTCCAAATGCCCGGCTCCACCCCTCTGTCCGCTAGATCTGAGGAGCGGCTGTGCCTCTCGGCCGGCAGCATGGACGGTGAGGCCTCGCCTGGCTCCTCTGCGCGGCCATCCCGCCCCTCCTTCGCTGACGTTGTCAGGTCCCCGCCTGCTGCGCGGGACGTGCCGGCCGCTGCGACGCTGCACCGTCCGCGCCTGCAATCAATGGTGGTAGCCAGCAACCAGCTCCGCCCAGCAGTCCGTCCACGAAGTCGGTCCCCTCCGCCTGCTGCCACTGCTGCTGTTTCCTCGGAATGGCAGCTTGTCACTTCGAGAAACGGAAGGCGCGCTCCTCCCCTTCCTTCCCAAGCCGACGCATTCATGGCGCACCTACGCTCCGCTGCCGGCATTAGGGGCGTTTCTGGCTATAAGGCCGAGCTCGCCGACCGCTGCTTTCGTTGCCTCCACAAGTTCCACCGGGTTGCATTCTGTCGCAACCGTTCCCGCTGCATTCACTGTGTCAGCGACAGTGACGGCCACTCCGCGCGTTGCTGCCCTCGGAAGCACTTCCCTCGCGTCCCTCTTGAAACCCTTGACGCCGTTGCTACGCCTCCTGCTCGTCGCCGCCAGCCACCCGCTCCGCCTCGCCCACCGCCATAGCCGGTCCACTCACGCCTCATTTTCCCCCCTGGCCACCCCGTCGCCAACCGTGCTCCGGTGCGCTCGCGGCTTGTGTTCCCCCAAGACGACTCCCCCACCGCCACCAGCTCGCCCTCCCCGCAGGCTTCAGAGGCTATGGCTTCCCTTGGCGCTGCTGGCGTGCTCGGCGTGCTCCGCGTGGGGGACCTGCGCCGGTCCAGGATGTCACGCTGCCTGGTCGACTTCGATCAGGACATGGCCTTGGAGGAAGCCCGCCTCAAGGAATCAACGCTGGTGCTCATCGTAGCCGGCACTCGCCCGGACCTCGTGCCCGGCAACATCAAGGAGGCCATCACCGCCGAGTTCCCGGACATGCCGGATCTCGCGCTCCAGGTCTTCCCCATGCATCCCGAGGCGTTCTTCGTCCGCTTTGCAGACAGCCGTTGGTTCGCTTCCGTGGCGGAGCGCGACTTCGTGCATTTTCGGGGCACACCGATCCTCGTCAAGCGCTGGAGCAGGTTCGTCACCATCGCCGCCGCCGATCTCGAGGATCCGCCGTCCGGGGCAGCGGACGCTATTGCTTGCCCTTACGGCGTCTCCTCGGCCGTGCTGACGGGGCCAACGGGGAGCGACGTGCTGGCTGTAGATGAGGCTGTCGGGCACGCCGTGGGGCACGGCGTTACGGCTAGCGCCGTGCTGGAGACCTCGTCCGCTGGCGCTCCTGCCTTGCATGATGTTCTGGTTCAGCACTCTGCGGCCGCTGCTGTGGTGCATGCACCGGCCGTTCTGGCCCCTGCTGCTGGCTCCGGAGGCGAGGTTGCCACTGCCATGATTGATAACCTAGCCCTGGCTCCCGACACTTCGGAGGCTCCGCTGTTGGCTTCCTTTTTGGGCGTCGCTATGTTCAAGACGTCGCTGCAGGGGACCCTTGGGATGCATATGACCGAAGCACAGGTCAACTCTGACCGTGAGGTTCACGTGACCCCTGGGGGTGCCGTGGAGATGCTCTCGCCATGCAACGCGGGCTCTACCGCGCTGCTGCTTTCGGCGCCGGCCTAGCTAGCTGTCGCGCCAGATGGGCCAAATCTAGTCCAACCCCACGCGCACGAGCCTACCACCCCGTCGGCCTTCCTGCAGCTGGCCACGATGCAGATCTCTCCGGGCCTGTTGCCTGCTCCCACTCGCTCGGCCCAACGGGTTCCTAGGGCGAAAAAGGTCCCTGTTGCTGCATCGAGAAGAAGCCGTAGACTCCAGGGGCGCAGCGCCTCTGTCTCCGGCGGCGGAAACCGCACCATGCGGCTAGCCAGAAAGCTAGTGATGTCCAAGAGAGGGCTGGCCATAGCAGAAAAGGGAGACGAATCAGAGGAGGAGCAGCTCGAGAAATACCGCCGGATCTTTGACCTGCCGCTCTCTCCGGAGCAGATTTCTGCTCTGTCCGCGCTTGCCAAGGCAGGCAAGATGCAGGGGAGGAAGGCCGCTAGCATGGCCTAGCCGTTGTCTACCATCGGTGCGTGTCGACATAGTTTCCACCATGGATTGCAACTTCCTCGTCTGGAACGTGCGTGGGCTGAATAACCCCGCTCGTCGTGCTGTCGTTCACTCTGTTGTTTTCAATAACAATGCATCTGTCCTCTGTTTGCAAGAGTCAAAGCTAGAATTTGTTGATTTGGGTGTTGCCCAGCAGTGTTGTGGGAGCCGGTTCTCTGATTTCATCTTCGCACCTGCAGTTGGTACTAGGGGAGGGTTGATTTTGGCTTGGGACAGTGCAATGGTCAATTTTTGCAATCCGGTCATTACTACTAATTTCATTGCTGCTGAAGGCACTTTTATTCAGTCTGGATCAAAATTCAATCTGATCAATGTCTATGGCCCACAAGATGATCAAGCCAAGTTAGTGCTGCTTGATGAGCTCAAACTGACTGTGTCAAGTGGTTTGCCTGCCGATGCTCCTTGCATTTTAGCAGGGGATTTCAACTTGATTGCTAGAGCCACAGATAAGAATAACCTGAACATCAACAGAAGGTTGTTGGCTGCTTTTAGAAATTTTATCAATGAGTTGCAGCTTCGAGATCTGTACCTGCATGGCCGGCGCTATACTTGGAGTAACGAGCAGGCAAATGCCACCATGGTCAAGCTGGATAGAGTTCTCTTTAATGAGGAATGGGATGCTCTGTTTCCTAGTTGTCTGCTACAAGCTCTTTCTACCGAGATGTCCGACCACTGCCCCTTGCTCCTTTCATGTGATGCTGATTTCAAGCCATTTCGAAGATTCAGATTTGAGAACCACTGGGTCCGCTTGGAGGGGTTCCATCAGACTGTTCTTGAGTCTTGGCAGCAGATTCCAAATTGTAATGATGCCTGCTCCAGGTTGCACATGAAGCTTATTTCCACAGGCCGAGCACTTCGTAAATGGAACTCTTGTATGATTGGCGATCTGCAGTTAAGAGCGGCGGTCTCTAGTGAGCTGATTTTTATGCTGGACCAAGCCATGGACAAGCGCATGCTCTCGGACGATGAGAGGCAATTCAGGGCGATGCTCAAGGTTAACTGTCTCGGGATCGCTGCGCTGCAACGCTCTATGTGGAGGCAACGGTCCAAGATCACCCAGATTCGAGAGGGGGATGCAAGTTCGAGATTCTTTCAGGCCAAGGCGACTACTAGGAGAAGAAAGAGCTTTATCCACCGCCTCACGGTTGATGGGGTGCCAGTTACCAGCCAAGTTGGCAAAGAGCAGGCCATGTTCGATTTCTTCTCGCAACTTCTTGGGCACAAACGCGTCAGGACAAGCACGCTGAACCTGCAGAATATTGGGATAACCGCAGTTGAGCTCTCGGAGCTAGAGAGGCCTATTTTAGAAGATGAGGTCAAGTCTGTGCTGTTCGACCTTGACCCGAGCAAGGCTCCGGGCCCTGACGGCTACTCTGCACTATTCTTCCAGAGCTGTTGGGACACGATCAAGTTGGACATCATGGCGGCTATCAGAGAGATAGAGTGCCTGAACGCCAGAAAGCTTCATCTGCTCAATTCAGCCACCATTGTGCTCCTCCCGAAGAGCCCTGAAGCGTCAACCCCTAGAGATTTTAGGCCAATCAGCTTGGTCAACTTCATCAGCAAATTTTCATGAAGATCCTTGCCTCGAGACTAAGATGCCGGATGAACGACCTTGTTCAACCCTGCCAGAGTGCCTTCATTAAGGGTCGCACAATTCATGATAATTTTAAGTATGTTCAATGCCTTGCCAAGATGTTCAAACAATCAAAGACGCCGGCCGTGATGTTGAAGCTGGACATTGAAAAGGCTTTCGATTCGGTCTCTTGGGAGTTCCTGCTGCAGGCTCTCGAGGCCAAGGGTTTTGGCAACAAGTTTCGTGACTGGATCTCTATCATGCTGTCTACTGCCACTTCCAGAGTGCTTGTCAATGGGGCTCTCACGGACTCAATTCACCATCAGCAGGGCCTCCAGCAGGGAGACCCTCTATCGCCGCTGCTTTTCGTCATTGTGATGGACTGCCTTGCTGCCCTCATCAATGCCGTCGTCGAAGCCGAGGTGCTCAAGCCTATAGGGCGCTCTCGCATGCCTTTTCGAACCTCATTCTACGCAGACGATGCTGTGATCTTCATCAACCCGGAACCTTCTGAAATTGCATCCATCAAGCAACTGTTGCAACTCTTTGGCAATGCGACCGGTTTACACACCAACTTCCAGAAGAGCTCTTTCACCCCTATCCGCTGTGAGGGCTTGGATCTGCCTCTGATTATGGGTACCTCAATGGGTGCATGCAAAAACTTCCCCTGCAAGTACCTCGGAATGCCACTTTCTGACTCCAGGCTGAAGATGGTTGATTATGAGGAATATATAGACAAGATACTGGCCAAAGTTCGTTGCTGGAAGCTTGGACTCATGGGTCTGGATGGGCGCCTTATACTTGTCAAGCAAGTTTTGTCTGCGATGGTGGTCTTCCAGATGATTGCACTGTCGCAACCGATTTGGCTACATAAATTTATTGACAAGCTCAGAAGGGGCTTTCTTTGGGAGAGCAAGGAAGCTGCCGTTGGGGGCAAATGCTTGGTGAGCTGGAAGCTTGTGTGCCGGCCAAAGATTTATGGGGGACTTGGGATCCCCAACCTGCAAGCTCAAGGCCTGGCTCTTCGCCTTCGCTGGCTTTGGCAATCCTGGAACGAGCCGGACAAGCCATGGGCATACCTACCCATGACAATCGACAAGAAACTTAACGACCTCTTCAACGCATCTGTCAAGTTCAACCTCAGGAATGGAGAAATGATTAAGTTCTGGTTAGAGCCTTGGCTCAATGGGGTGGCTCTGAGTTGCGCGGCGCCTGACCTGTTTGCTTGCTGCACTCGCAAGAATCTCACTGTGGCTCAAGCCCTTCATGATGGCCGTTGGATCAGACACCTGCGTCACCCTCTTGCGTCAACAGCCATTGTCCAATTCACAAGGCTCTGGGAGATGGTTGTCGATGTGCGTCTGCTACAGGGAACTCCGGATTCGGTGATCTGGAGATGGACGCCGAGCGGCGATTACTCTTCGGCCACCGCATATGCCGTGCAATTCGAGGGGTGCACACGCCTCGCCGGCCAGCGGCACATTTGGGCAGCTGATGCTCCACTAAAATGCAGAATTTTTGCTTGGCTAGCGATCCTGGGCAAATGCCTTACAGCGGACAACCTACAGAAGAGAGGATGGCCACACGACCCGATTTGCTGTCTCTGCCGGGCAGCGGACGAGTTGCTGCTCCTTTACCCAAGCACTATGGAGTATGATGCTGAACCACTGCAACCTTCCCACAACACTTGCGCCGACAGGGGCAACCTCCAGCCTTGCTGACTGGTGGGAGTCCAACGTGGTGAGCATTAATCTGCCCAACTCAAGGGGCTGGGGTGGTCTTGCGGCGGCCATCTGGTGGTTCACTTGGCGCGAGAGGAACGCCCGGATTTTCCAAAACAAGGTGTCCACTGTCAGTAGAGTGTTCAACTCGATGATGGATGAGTTTATGCTATGGAACCAGGCTGGGCGTCACAGGATTCAGCAGATTTTGGATAGACCACGTGAGCCGGACTGACTTGGGCACTGATGTATAGTTGTTGCGATGCCTGCTGTTGGCTTTGTTCTTGTCCTCGGCCTGGCACTTGCGCAGGCCACAATACCTGTAACACCCTTCTTCCTATAATCGAAAAGAAAAGCTGCTCCGCCAGCGTTTCGTCAAAAAAAAGGTCCAATCATGTTAAACTGACACGAGTTGAGTTTTTCATTGTTTTAATCTGCAGCGACCTTCTGAACGAGTACACCGTGGCCGTGCGGAGGATGACATGCCAGGTGCTGGAGCTGATGGCGGAGGGGCTGGGCATGGAACACAGGGACGCGTTCGCGAGGCAGGTCCTGGACGAGGAAAGCGACTCGATGCTGCGGGTGAACCACTACCCGCCGAGCTCCGAGCTGAAGCATGGTGGCAGTGACAGGGCCACCGGGTTCGGTGAGCACACTGACCCCCAGATCATCTCCGTGCTGCGCTCCAACGCCACCTCCGGCCTTGAGATCGCGCTGCGCGACGGCGCATGGGTCTCGGTGCTGCCCAACCAGACCTCCTTCTTCGTCAATGTTAGTGACGTCTTGCATGTACTTGATCCTGTTTATTTGTCAGTACAATTACTATGCTATATATTTTTTATTAATAAAAATGGCTTAACACGACCATTGAACTGGGGCCATTGTGCTGTATGCCGTTTGAGTGGATCGTGTGGGTGTCAAAGTGGCATTTCTCCATTTTCACATCATATCCCGACCTTTGAGCGAACCATGGTGTCCATGCCTAGTCATTTTTGTCGAACAGGGAAATCTTTTCAAACTAAAATCATGTAGAGCCAGTCCTACACGAGGACATGTATAATAGGACAATGATTGTGGCAGCACGGAAAGTTTTTTTTTCGAAGGATGGTGGGTGGTGGCACGGAGATTTGACACTGGTAATTGTACGGACAAACAGCTAACTTGCCTGGACATGAAATCTCAGGGCATATAGTACAATGATGGTGATGGTGGCACAGAGAGTTGACACTGGTAATTGTGCAGTCATTTCCTGGTAATTGCATAGAGAGCCTTTTGGAATGTTCTCACGTGTCAATGTTGTTACATTAGAATATTCCATCTGTTTCATATGCCTTCTTTGTTCCACGACATCGTTTGCTCATCATACAAGTCCATGTAAGCACAGGTACTGACGAACGGGAGGTTCCGGAGCATGAGGCACCGGGTGATGGTGAACAGCATCTGGTCGCGGGTGTCGGTTATCTTCTTCGGTGGCCCGCCGCCGCGGGAGACGCTGGTGCCACTGCCACAGCTCGTCGGGGAAGCCGGGCGCAGCCGGTACAGAGAGTTCACATGGCGGGAGTACAAAGCCTCGGCGTACCGGACCAAGCTTGCGGAGAACAGGCTCTACCACTTCGAGACTACGAGCTAGCAGTCTAGCTAGCACGCAATTGCTTTGGCCTTTTGTTTTTGTGAGATGTGTAAAACTTTGTGTGCACGCGGGGGTTTTCCTAGTGTGTTCGTACTTCGTAGTGGCCGGTACATGTGCCGAGTAAGGTTTTGTGTTGATATATGTTGCAGAGCACTTTGTATGTCCGTTTGGAACGCATAAGTTACGCAGAAGCTGTTGAGCCTCTCTAGAAATTGGAAAACTTACTGGTTAACGAAGTGGAGCTTCCTATGTGCAACAACCATAGATCAGGGGGCCTAGAGCATCTCCAACCCATTCTCTGGCTGGCTCCATTAACCCATGGTTGGGGATAGCGTTAGAGAGGATGGGGCTCTAGCTCCGGTGGTACTAATTTAGGGATAAACCCCCTTGTGGAGACTGAGGTTAAAGAGACAAGATGCATGATTAGTTTGCACACGCACGGGCAGCAAAAGGAGCGAGGTGGCCCTCACAATGCACTGATGAGTGGGCCTAGTTTGGTGAACCGGGATGGTTATGTGTGAACCGTCTTTGACAGTTGCAAAGTGTAAAATTGTCAAGAGCCCACATGTGTAGCATGTCAGACTTACATGTAGATAATGCAACCTGCAATTGCTGCAATAATAAACTGTCCAAAATACTCACAAACAATATGAGCGCTTACATATGTAATATGTTGTCTTAGTTATGCATGCCATATAAGATTATCATTGGCGTGGAGAGAATGAAGAGAGAAACTAGTCTTCCCTTAGCAAAGGGAAGGCATAGAGAAAGCATATATATACCCAAACAATTAAGGATACTAATTGACATCAACTAAATATAGGCAAAGGTCTCTCGGTCGCCTTAACCGTCGGTGCAACCAACTTATCATACAATCCGACTACATGGAGTTGCGCAAACCATGCTAGAGAGAGGCCACTCGAGAGAAGTTGCTGCCACACAGTCTATATGAGGATTGTTACCAGATGGTTAAGAGACTTCGTGAATAAGGTAGTCTTCTAGCACTGTCCTCGGGAGTCAAACATGACGGCTCATACTTTAGCTAGAAAAGCAAGGACGGGCATGTCAAGAACTTGGCTTGATGGCCCGCATCATTTTATTGTACCTTTGTTAGTGAACTATGTAAGGGAAAGTACTCTTCTAGTCGCGAGCTCATGTGCACCTGCCATGAACAGTAAAATTCAATTTTATTTTATTTTTGCAACAAACATTGTTGAATTTTTCGATTGATTGCAAATTCTCGTGATGGAATGACATTCGTGGGAGTCTTGGCAACAAAAAAAATTCAGCGCTCCAAAATGCTTTCAAAAATAGCATTTTTTTAGCATCGATTTTTTTTTCAGAACTCCACGAATGTCATTCCATCACGAAACTTTGCAAGCAGTCGAAACATTCAACAGTGTTAGTCAGAAAAAAAATTCAGACATTTTTTATTCTTTTGCTATTTTTTTCTGATTATACTGTTCATCCTGTGCGCATGAGCTCGCGAGCAGATAGTCTGCGTAAGCCTCTTTGCTAGTTTGGAACCTTCACATTGATGCGAAAAAAAATTAAAATACAAGGAAGATGAGCTACTCTACCATTCTACTATTTATTTTTTGTTGTTATCTTTAGATGACATGTAGGAAAATAAGAGAAGAGTGCCTTCACTATTGGAGATACCCTTATCTACTCACACTATTACAAATCCTAGCTTTGAAGTCGGCCCATAGAGTGGATTTACACAGGAAAAAAAAAGCAACCCCGGCAGCAATAATGTCCACCTGTGGAGGTTTTAGAGAAAAAACAGATTATAATAAAATAACCAGTTGTAATAATAAATTATTATAGTCGGTTTAAAAACAGAAACCACCTCAAAGAATTCACTTAGTCGGTTGAGATTTCCAACCAATTGGGATAATAATTTTATTGCAGTCAGTTGCTTTGCGGCAACCGGCTGTAGCCTGTCCTTAGGCGGTTCCGGCAGTCCAGCCGACTAGGATAATCTAGCCCATGCGTTTGCTAGCTTTCTATATAATCTTCCCGAATTCGGCCGCGGTCACCGCCTCCGCGAGTATCCGGCGCGGTCGCTATAACAGCCCCAATTTAGTAGTTAGTAACTAGGAGTTGTATTGTGCATCATGATCAGCTCATAGCATCATTTGTTTAATTGTGAAAATTAGTATAACTCCAAACCTCATAAAAATGTTATAAAATGCACTCAGAAAATCAATCCACAATTTTTTGTCCTCCAAAAATCCTGAAATATTTATCATAGCTTCCCCTATATGTGAGGAGTCTCTGTGGTAATTTTCAAGAATTTTGGAAAGACAAATAACCAACTTGTAGTTCACAGCCAAAACTTGGTCAAAATTGGGTTTATATTTTGAGAAATAAAAATACGAATTAACAAATCTTGTAAATATTTTATTTGGATCTCGAATAATCCAAGGAAGCCATGTAGAAATTTACAAGTGATTTGGACCAAGTTTGAGCCCTCAAACAATTTAAAAGGTTGTTTGAAAGTGTCAAAACAGAATAAAAGAAAAAGAAAAAGGAAAAATCAATTCTGATCATTTCTATGAGCTGGGAAGTCATGCCCCGGCCCCTCTAGAATGAGTGAGGGAACATTTGGACCACCCCCGTCGGAGGAGGTTTCCCGATGTAGTGGGAACAATGGGATCGATTGTTCCGGTCTCTCCGAGAGTATAGGTCGCCTATGGACCAGTCCGAGGTGGCCGTAGTTGTCCAAGCAAGAATCTCGGCTTCCTGTATGATCCTCTACAGGTAGACTTGTATATCTCTGATCACGGGTCCCGACAGTCGCCGCCCATGCGTGGCTCCAACCGTGGTAACCGCCCCCGTGTGGCTCTGATGGAAGACGTCGCCCCCTCCCCGGATTTGACCATAGTGGCCAGTCCCGTGCTCCCATCGCGCATCCGAAGAGGCGGGGACAACTGTCGTCCCCTCCTCTGCCTATGGATCAGGCGAGGAGATGAACTAGTTTTTGAATATTAGAGAACAACTGCAAATCCCGAGTTAGAGAAGTAGTGTTAGTATATTAGTAGTACTTTGTATTAGTGAACCAGTTTTAGTAGATTAGTAGTATGGAATTTCATGAGGTCTTTTGAGATTGAAGTAAACGAGTGCCCGAGCCCAATATGTGCTTGCCTTTGTTGCTAGATTTAAGGGGAAACGGAGGGGGAGGTGCAAAAGTATGTTTTTTTTTGACAAAATCGATGTGCTTGAGTACTTCTTGTCATTGCCCAACTCCATTTTTTCCTGAAATTCCACACCTAAGCACACGCGCCTATAGGCCGCCCGCGTTACTCGTTTACTTCCATCTTGAAGGGCCTCCTGAGATATCATACTAACAACAAAATTTATTATGAACTACGTAGCAATTAAATGCAATGCAATGCAATGATGAGATGAATGTGAATGTGCGTTTGTGATATATCATGTGTTGATCTGTGACAGATCATTTGATGTGAATTCTGATTGCATTGCTGATCGCAAAATAGGAATTAATTTAGTCCTGGAATTAACAATATCACCAATTTTACTGCAAAACTGACTGGATTGCAAAAATATTACAATCGGTTTTGTCAAGTCGGTTCTATGGTAGGAACCGACTGAGATGAGAATTTTCCTAAGCGGTTTCACAACCGCCTGATATAACTTGGAGTATTAGGTTCAGTGTAATAGTCAGAATATAAAACCGACTGAGAGCTGTGTACAAGAACCGCCTCTAAATCTCTGAACTGTACTAGTGTCGAATGGTTAGCTGTGGCACAATAACAGCCAAAACAAATCTTCCTCGCAGCATCCATGGAGTGTCCTTCACCCCATTCAGGACCGGGACCGAGCCTTGGTGGGAGGGGAGACCGCCTAGGGCCCAAGCCTGTTAGGAGGCCTATGAGCTCCCTGCATTTGCATAGAAGGCCCATATGGCCATATCCCAGCAGCACAGGACCTAGAGGAAAACAAACGTCGCTATCGCTGCCATCGGCCTCTGCTTGCTCGCGCACGGCCGCACGACATCGCCGAATCTGCGAATCATGATCTTTGTCTTCCTTGGTTCTTCTCAGCTCTGGACAGCGCCTGCGCCTCCTCACGTCCAGGCCATGTTCATGTTACGTCGTCACGGCCACAAGGCGCGAGCTCGTTTCCCTCTCAGCCTCTCGCTCCACGCACGGACGTGCTAGCCGTACATGTCCATCCTCACCTCCTTACTAGTACCACCCAAGCATGTTAGATAGTTAGGGTTCTAATTCTAGTTCTATGGATATACTTTCCTTCATAATTTTAGGTGTGTGTATATATATACCTATATACATATACATATACATATATATAGCCTTAAGGGCCATGTCGTCGCCCTAGGGGCCTCCAAAACATAGAACCGGCCCTGCCCCCATTAGCACCTGGGCGCACTCAGGCTCCAAGGAACACGTCGAGGATGGAGCACGAGCTAGAAGGGAGCCATTTTATATGGTTTTGATGCACAATAACATGCCATGCCCATTTCATATGGTTCATGCACAAAAGTGTGGCCTCACTATCAACTTAAGACGATCTTAATGTCTATGGACAGGAATTTGAAATTTTATAAATTTTAGTTTGGATGTTCAGAGTTTCAAGTTAAAATTCCAAAACCTTCTAGGGCTGAATCACTACTGCAGAAACCCTTATCTGTGGACGGTTACCAGTGGCGTGCCGGAGAGGCACACGCCACTGGTAGCTAGTCCAAGTACCAGTGGCATGAGGGCTGTAGCGCATGCCACTGGCAATAGATTACCAGTTGCGTGCTTCTCCAGGCGCACGCCAAGAGATGCACAGCATCATTAAATATCAATAACTTTTGATCTATAAGTTCAAATTAAGTGATTCTTTCTTCTAAGGGTTCTAAATTTTAAACACAGACCATTGAGGTCATATCATGGCACCATGCCAAATTTCATATTTTTCAGACTTCATTTACCTTTTTAAAATTAAAAAACAAATAAACGCAAGTAAGGGTTTTAATTTTGCGAACTACATATTTGAATTTTTTATACATTTCTCGGACAACATCTACCAAGGTACTTAAGGACTTAAATATGATTTTTCTTCCAAATGTTAGCCATTTTTTTAATAGACTTGTAGTTCAAATTTGAATTATATCCAACAAGTAGCTAGAAATTCATTTAATGGCTAAGTAATGGCAAATGAATTCAGTAAAATGCCTAACTTTAATAAGAACAATACAATGTAGTATTTACATGTAGAAAAAGTTTGGAGCGTTTTAGATAAATATTTTTGGAAGGATTTACACATAGTACCTAAAATTGGTATTTCAAAAAATAGGAAATACAAATTATTACATAAAAAGATGGAAAATAAAGGTGTATTAGTGCATAGTACTGTAATATCAAGATGTAGTCCAAATTTCAAGTAAAAATGATGAATAAACTTCGATGTGTACTTCAATCTTCATACTTTTCCTTTGAATGATATGATGCTTCCTTGGAGATGCTCCAGTTACAGATATGGCCACCTCCAACTGGTTGTATAAGGCATGCACGTAGTTCTAGGTAAATTGTCGACCTAGAACCACGCGCATGCCCTATACACCATAATATCAAGATGTAGTCTTGGTACCAACCTGTCCTAGTTTGTTGCACTCTTGGTACTAGTACCACTCCCTCCGTCTGGGTGTGTATGGCGCTCTACCAAAACCAGGTACGTATTTCGGTTTTGTTAGTCGCCATCATTAATTAGTGCGAGGTGGTAATTAATTTCGTGAGTCAAATCCGAATAACATGCTACGTTCGGCAAGTGCATGGATGCAGACTAGTAACGCCCAGTGCATGCAAACGGCAATAATTAATTGAGGGAGCCGAATCTGTAAAAGTAGTGATCTAAGCGATCTTATAAAAGTTTAGAGAGGGAGTATGTTCGTGTGCATGCCTCCTGTGCACATGCGAGGTAGACCTGGCCATGGGCAGCCCGGCCCGGACGGCCCGGCTCGACCCGGCCCAAAAAAGCCCGACCCGACCTTGTCCACGGGCCGGGTCTGGGCCTAGAGTTTGAGCCCGAAGTCCGGGCCGGGCCGGGTCCGGGCTCATCATATTAGCGATTTAACGAAGAGGCCCGGCCCGAGGCCCGAGGCCCAGTGGGCTTTTTTGTTGATGGGACGGGCTTGGGCCTGGATTCTAGGCCCGACGGCGGGCCGGGCCCAGGTTTTTTGCTTCGGGCTTAGTCAGGCCCGGCCCGGCCCGAGTTTTGCCCAGGTATAATGCGAGGTGGTTGGCTGCCGCAGTGCCTTTTCCCGCTGACATAGCGTGGCGTGCTAAGTGTGCATGCAAACACGTGCTAATTAATTTCGTGAGTCTTGGTCGCGCTGCCGAGGCAAACACGCCCAATACAGCAGGATGGAGGGAGTACCAAGGCTGGTCATAGTGGGCTCGGTGCTTTCCTTGGACACGTTCAAGCAGCGCCGGAGGATGCTCTGATTCGTTTCCTGCTTCCACTTCGTGGTGGAGAGAAGTGATTGAAGACGGATCTGGCCTCTCGGACACGCTCGACGCCAACGTGCATGGAGCGTAGCGCCGCCCACCATCGGCCGTGGTGTCCTTCTCCGCAACACGCAGCAGCGTCGTGTCATCGATCGACTGGGAGATGATCGTCATGGCCATCTCCTCCTAGTCCTTGTTGACCTCCGTGGACGAGGCCTCGCGATCAACGGCACCCCACGCGCCGTTGGCTTGCAAGAGGTACTTCATCCTCATCACCCATGCTGCGTAGTTCGTCCTCGTTAGCAGCGGGAATGGAAGCTTCCCCGCTGCTGCCGTCGTCGCCACCGTCACGGCCACCGCCATCGCAGCCGAGTCGCTCGGCACGAACGCTCCACTCGCTGGAGAGTCACGCGGCATCGTCTTTGTCATCACCTAGCGCTGATACGAAATGTTGGAGTCGACTCTCTCAGCCCCTCGCCTTCTCTCTTGGTTGCTTCTCACAACGCACAAGAACAAAGAATTTTGGTGGCGTGCTGTCTCACACAGCCTAGCCTTTTCTCTTCTATTCTCTTGTCAAATAAACATGCTTTACAACTATACTTAAATAGACTCACGCACACACTAACCCAGCCTCCACACTAGGCCACTAAACCCACTAACACACGCACACGCACACGCACACGGACAAAACTAGCTAGCCAACTACTTGCATGCAGCCAGTTTGTTTCCTTGATTCGCTCCACGTCCGAAGACTAGGACTACAGCTATCATGCAGCTAACAAACTAACAACTACTAGTAGAACGCACCTGCGTTGCTATGGGTTATAATGCATATAAATGAATCAAACAAATGATTAAGCTCGTCTCCAAAGTTAAAGCTCATTTCTTCCTCATATGTCCGGGCGTGTACGCGTGCCCAGCAAGCTCCTCAAAATTTAACAGTTTGGACAGTCCGGGCTCCCCCAAATCCAGACATATGTGATGGAGAAATGTGGTTGTCCGGACTATCCACCATGTTATCTCCAACACTCCGGCCTATACAAAAGCCCCACCACACGACGCACCCTTCCCTTTTCCTGCCGGACTATCCCTTTCTCGCTCAGTTTCCCGCCGTAGCAGGACATTTCTCGCTGGAGCCCTCTTCTTTAAAACCGGATGACTCCCACCCCACCTTCACCATACAGTGGCAAAGAAATGTTCGTGCGTTACTACGGGCAGAAGGCGAGAAATGTCACTAGCACGTTACAACAAGCGCTAAAGTTTCTCTCCCATATCCCACCTTTTCATTGACCATTGTGATTCCCTAGCATGCTTAAGTTTTGACGATCAAATGGGAAGGCCAAATTAAAGCACTTCCAAAGAAAAACAAATCATATGATGCAAGAGTTAGATGTATTTTATTTTAATTATAAGAAACATCATATTGGGTCGATGAACCCCTTTCTTCGATATACTCTCATAAATAATGCAAGAGAGCCATGATGGCCTTTTTTCGATGGCAATCAATTAGTTGAAAGAAAACTTAAGCAATATCACTCAGAACTAACTAACATGAAACATAAACTCTATGAAGATGCAAAATCTTGTATAGAAAGAAAAGAATAAAATCTTTTTTTCTTTTAAAAAATAGACTCTCTTAAATAATATCTCACGAAAAAACCCTCTTAAATAGCATGTCCGCCCGCGCGCAGGACCTGGGACACCACCACCCATCGCTCCGCGACACTATGGTCGCCGCCTCCGTCACGAGGAACGGTCGAGAAGCTCGGGCACGGCTGAATGGAGTGGATCCAGACGCCGGCTGTGAGGAGCATCTCCGCCCACGCGCTAGTCCAGAGCCGCCGCCGCCACCTACCGCTCTGAGATCTTGCGGTCGCCGTCATCGCCACCCACTGCTTCGCGATGCCGCTATGGCTGCCACCACCGCGAGTAATGTCCGAGAAGCTATTCTTCATTTTATTATTGCTCACCAGATTATTTTCAGTTCAACAACCGTCATACTCAAATTTCATATTCTATGACAAACCATTTAATTTCAAGAAACATAAAGAGGTCTAATCGACAACAATTCTATTGTCGTCATATATCAAATTTCATATTCGCCGGCCGCCGCCTCCGTGAAGGCTCCTGCGACACATCAACAATAGAAGGACCGAGTGTGGAGGGGTCGAATCGAGCGGGTGTTGCAGGACAGACGACTTTAAATCGTAGGGGGGGAGTGTGATGCCACAACTCCTCCACCTCCTCCTTCCCGCCTGGTCCTCAAGCTACCGCAGAGCGGGCACACGTCGCTGTCAGGGGTCGGGGTCGCTCACCATGGCGGAAGAAGGGTGACATCCATACGTAGATGCGCATCGTGGTGCAGGCAGCTTGATATAGAAATCCTAGTCAAGGAAGAGGAGGAGTCGAGCGGCGGAGGCGCACCCTCATTCTGTAGGAGGATCCCTACGCGAAGGGGAATCAACCACTGGAGAGAGAGAGAGAGAGAGAGAAGAGAGGCTCGTGCGGTGCGGGCTGAATCAGGAATAAAAAAATTAAGTAAACTGGTGGGCGGGGAATGATAAAAAAATCGGTGGGATATCACTCCGATCGGTGGGAGTCGTGGGTACCAACGAGGACTACTATGAATTGCCATTTAATAATAGATTGCCCTTTAATAATAAATAGAGAGATTATAGACATGTGATTGATTCCTTTCTATAAATGTTGCCTTGTGTTATCAAACATTGATTTCTTTACATAGATTTGGTCTTTAAAGATTGATTAGAGATCACCGTGATTGATTCCTTTCCATAACGACATTACTAAATTTATCAAAGATCGATCAGCATGATTTGTGTAGATTTTGCAGATAAAAGGGTTTAAATAGATCAGTGGGCTAAAAACCGGTTTAAATAAATTGCTAGGATAGAAAAAATCGATGGAGGAGGTTTAAACAGAATGTAGGCGACGCTACCAAGTCACCATGGCGTACAGGTGTGCCGATTCCGATAGTATGCCGAGCACAAAATAATAGCTTGCTCATAGAGAAAATGAATCAAAAAAAAAAAACCAAAATACAAAATTAGAAAAAAAAACGAAAAATAAAAACGCACGCACGCATCAAATGGGTCGGACAACTTTGATTATAGTTGATGTTTTGGTAAGATTTTATTTTATTTGGGTATGAGTAGTGAAAGGCAAGAAAAGTTTGATTTTAGTTGAGATTTTGTTAAGATTTGATTTGATTGAGTTAATGCATGACGTTGTTTTGAGAAAGTGCCGATTTGGTTGGATTTTTTTTTGAAAAGTGTCGATTCTAATAGTACGTCGAGCACAAAATAAAAGGTTGGTCATTAAAAAAACAAAAAAAGAAAACCAAAAACAATACATAGAAAAAACGAAAAATAAAAACGCGCGCACGTGTGAAATGGGCCGGTCAACTTTGATTATAGTTGATATTTTGGTAAGATTTGATTTGATTTGGGTATGAGTAGTGAAAGACAAGAAAAGTTTGGATTTAGTTGAGATTTTGTTAAGATTTGATTTGAATGAGTTAATGCATGAAGTTGTTTTGGAAAAGTGCCGATTTGATTGATTTAATGCACGCGTCAAATGGGCCGGCCCAAGTTGACTGTTGTGAAAGGTGGGTGTGGAATAAATTCGCGGGCGAAATATAGGAGCGGTGGGAGGAATGTGATGTGAGGCGAGACTACCAAATCCCCAGTAGAGATGATCCACTTGGCTAACAACCCTGCAAAGCGTTGGGCTGGTTCACACAGGTTTTCACGCTCCACCTCCTCATACCATGTCGCTTCACACGACATTGTTGCATGGCTTCACGCCATGCTCTCCGGCCGCGTCGCACGGCCAGCTTATGCTGAAGGGAAGTTTCACCTGCCTACAATGCCCTAGACTCTAGACTACATGCATGAACGAAATCAAACTAAGATGGAGATACAAAAAACATCAAGATTACAGCTAACAGTTGTTTCGCCGGCGTGCGTTCGGACGTGGGCGCTCCCCGCCGAGCTCCTGTGCGTGCGTGTTGTGCTTGCTTGCCGTCTGTGTGTGCTTGCTGTGTTGTGCTTGCTGCCGCGTGGGTGTGTGATGTGTGCTTGCGTGCGTGCACTGCGTGGTGCCGTGTGCGTGCTGCCGCTGCTGCTCTGTTCCGGGCCGCCGCATAACGCCGCACCGGTGTCGCACGCCATTTGTTCGATCAAATGCGTGCATAATTTAGGCGGACAAATAGGGGATATCGTTGGGTTTCCGTTTGGGGTTTTGCCTTGGATATGCCCTTTACCCACTCCCCAACTGGCCTCCCACCTCACAGGTCGCTACTCGCTAGCCACGGAGCCACCAGCCGCAGCTAGCTGTAGGCAGCGGTCGGCATCGTGCTAGCCACGACCCGCTCTTCCACACCATCACCGAGACGCCAACGAGCCGCACTTCCTCAATCCTCAATCCTTTCTCTCTGGCTTGAATCCAATCGATTCCACTGTTTTTTAGTTTGATTTGAATCACTCAAGTGCTGACCTGGCCGTTTAATTTTGCGTGAGCCTGTAGATAGGGGAGGATGGAAGCCTTGCTACTCGAAGATCTGGACGCCTACATGTGTGGTATGTGTTGTTGATTGCAGTGATTTCGGTGAAACCGAAATACCGACTTGAAACACCAAAAACCGAACAATGCGGTTCGCATTTACGTATTGTTCATCACTGTAGTGGCTCCGGCTTGAGAAAAAATGAACTTTAGGGACAGGAGGAGCCAGTGAGAATATGCAAAGTGAAGGAGCCGGATCCCCCATAAGACCTCCCACAATGCAAGTATGATAAGGGGATCATGCAGTGCCACCTAAGAAAAGATGATGTGGCACTATAATTAATGATGAGAGAGGTGATTGTAGTATCATGCTATGATACAGTATCACAGCGCACAAAACGAGAAAAATTAATGCAATAATGTATGAAACTTCATATTGAGATTTTACTAATTAATAAATACGGTGACACCATGATACTATGCAATGAGAAGTTAGTAACTAAAATTGTATCATGCACAATGAAGCTAGTCTATGATACTACCCACTGTACCCCAAGGAAAGGACTCGGCAAAGAGCACCCAGGGTCTACCGAGTTTGGCTTGCCGAGTGTTTTGCAGCCTTCGCCGAGTGTAGCCGGCTGCACTCGGCATACAGCACGATTCCAGTAGAGTATGAGAGTTCTAAGGCATGCCAAAGAGGCCCTTCTATATTGCAATATGAAGCGGCCGATCAGAGATGATTTTGAGAAACCCCTTTAAAGGCCACCAATTTGTTGAAAGGGACTTATTGGAAGCGAGCTTGTGCAACTTGCCTCAGATCACACTGTGGTGAAGTGGTGAATGGTTCAACGAGATATAATAGCATGCGATAGAAAAGACTCGGTGCAACCAGTTACGCGCCGGGCACCGTTTTGTACTCTTGCACATCTGCCTTCTGGTGATAAGGCGTGGTATGTGTATATCCACAACCACGAGTGACAGTGAGTTTTCTCTTGGGCTATCCAAACACAGTAACACCTACTGCTTATTTGGTGAAACTATATCAAACCTAAGGGGCGCAAAATCCGTAGTTTTATGACCTGTTTAGAACATGTCAACGTTGTTGTCAAACTGCAGCTTGCTTCATGGATGTGGGAGCCACCCTGTCAACCTCCATCGTTGATTGCATCCTCAGATCATGCCTGTAGATGTACCTCCACGCACAGAACAGGTAGAGAACCAAGGCGACGAGTCCAAAGAGCGCAAGAAGCCAGTAAAACAAATCGAGGCGGCCGGCGTTGAGGCTGGCACCGTCCAGCCATCCAGTGCCCCTACCGTGGTGCGCGGTGGTGCGGTTGACCACCTGGATGAGGAAGCTCCCGAGCCACGACGCGACGCCAAGAATGCAGAAGAAGATGGCGCTCCCGATGGACTTCATGCCGGCGGAGGCCTCGCTGTAGAAGAACTCGAGCAGGCCGACGAAGGAGGTGACATCCATCATGCCGAGCAGGAAGAACTGCGGCGTGAGCCAGAACACCGACATCTCGGTGGAGGCTGCGCCCCTGCTCCTGCGGCGGCCCTCCACCATGGCGGCCATGGCAAGGGCCACGATACTGGACGCGAACCCGATGCCGATGCGCTGCAGGTGCGTGATGCCGCCGGCGTAGCCCGTCGCGCGGTGCAGCCAGGGCATGACGACGCGGTCGTAGACCACCAGGATCAGCATCTGGAACACGATGGGGATGATGAAGAGGCTCGCCGGCGGCACGTTGGTGGCGCCCAGGCGGGTGTCCATGGTCCCGCCCTGCTGCACAGTGAAGGTGAGGAGCAGTGGGATCGGGAGGTAGCCAAAGACGGAGCTCACGAAGACGGGCAGCATTCGGAGGATGATCTTGGCCTCCTCCACTTGCGTCACCGTGCACAACGACCACCGCCGTGCGTCGCCGTCTTCCACCGCCGCTTTGTCAAGGAACCTTTGATGCATTACGGGACGAAATGTTAGTCAAACTGTGCACCAACGGTCTCTGCAGGTGGGCCAAGAGGTCCAACATGATCCAAAAGGATACCAAAATAAATCATCAAGTATCTATTGTAACGGTGACAAAGGATCCTCGTGATGTCGGAATTTCATCACAACATAATTTTTTTATAACATTTTTTATTTTCTCTACTCCTAAAAGGGGAGTCCGTACGTCGTTTCGTTCGTACCCAGCCTCCCATCGATCGAACGAAGGATCGCCTCACTGATTTTTTTTCCAAACAAACCGCACACTTTCCATCGATGGTATGTCAACCAACCGATCCCTTCCCGTCCTACTCTTTCCTTCCAAAAGCATAACATAATCGGAAATCAATCTTCATCCAATCCACCGCAGCTCCCACCGATCTCCTTTCCTCATCCCCGCCGCTCTGCCTGCCAATATGCTGGTCAGCCCTCTTCCCTTGCAACCATCTAGCCGTCCTGGCGGCCGTCGTGGTGCTGGTGGCGTTCAGCGCACTCGTCGGGGCCAGGGGTCGACTTGATTTCAGTGCTGGTGCTGGTGGAGACAACGGGAAGAGGAAGAGGCGTTGGTGCTGGCCTAGGCGGCCACAGAGGAAGAGGTGGTTGTGGTGCTGTCCGGTCGGCGTGTGAAGCGATGGAGCCCTGCTACTGTGGTGATCTGGTCCGGTAGCGAAGGGAGAATTCGTCCAACTCGCCCCTTGCCCTGACCATGGAGTGAGAGATAGGAGAAGATCCAGCCCCGTGGCAAGGCGCCTTGTCCCTGGTGGAGAGCACGCAGCCAGTCGTCTTCGCTTGGGAGATGGCCAGGAGGTGCAGTTACGCCGGCAGAAGGCGCGGGGAAGCAGTGACGGGAGGAACAGGGCCGCGATGGTGGAGGCGGAGCACCACAATAAGGTGCACGCACAGAGTGGCTACTGTAGTCAAATCCCCGCGTTGTGCCGGACTCCTCGCTGTCGGGTCATCTACGCACCGGCGATGGTGTCAAATTTTCCTCGGCTGCCTGGTCGCCACTCCCTTATCATCACATCAGAAATCAAGGTTTGCTAACTTGCCAGTTGGCACAAACATTGAACGAAAGGGGTTTCCCCCCTGATGTTCTTACGTTCTGAATAAGTATGCTCACTACGATCTGCCTACTGCCTTAGGTGTGTGATATGTGGCTGCGTCCCCAAGAAGATATTGGTCTATCAGTCTATGGGGCTTCTTTCCGGGGAGAATTTCATGTAAGTGGTCTTGTTGTCTTATGCAAGCAAACTTATTTTTCTGCCCAAAATTTGTTGGAAGCACCCATATTCGTTTCCTCTGAATATCATTCTGTTACAGATAGATTGTTCTTTCCCAGTCTACCACACTGATTGGCTATTGTTGCACAACCAATGCTCTTGCTCTGAATATCATCCTTGAGCTATTAAACTATTTTAGCTTTTTTTCCAAACTGGTGTTATTTCCTTTCCATTTCACAGCTAGCGGTAGCTGCCTTCCTAAGACTACCCTTCCAAGCAGTGTTTCGGCATGCTTATTTTCGTTGCTCGTGCTACAAGCGCATGATTCAAACAATTTCAGATGGGAAATCAATGGGGACATCAACTTCGATTGGAAAAAGTTGCTGGAAAATAAGGTCAGAGCCATAACCTCGGTCGAGCATATTCATCTTTAATATCTGGCACAAGCATAGATGATGTATGTCCCAATATCACTATCCTGCATGCTCAAGAAATGTTTCTATTAAATGGAGTGTGCTAGAGAATCCTTGCTAATTCTGGTGTGATGATGATCAAAGAGGAAGGAGGTATTGTTGACGCTCATACTATTAAAGTTACGGAACCATATGGTTCAAAGCAAGGCACAGGACGTAACACATATTGATTGGAACTGGTAGCCGAGCACATCTGGTCAACATTCCTGAACAGGTTTGGGAAGTTTCCCATGATAATTTTTTCTATTACGTGTATTACTCGGTGATGGTAGTTCTAGCATGTTTCCTTATCATTTTTCTGTTTGTGTCTCTTTGATTTCAGAATGTTTAAATTTCTCCTTCTTAGTGCTTCACACGAATAATTCTTGACTTAGTGCTTCACATGAATAATTCTTGATATTTCCATGAATGCTGAATTTAGTCTATAATTTGAAACATACTTTGGCATCTTTCATCTGCCTTTGGGTTATCAAGGAAACTGAATAATACGTTCATTGTTTTCTGTATTGCTCTGACCTACACCAATGGGGATATTCAATTGCAGGAGATGGCTATTACTCCAAAGGATGCTTTAAGTATGGAGGAGCTAGCAAATTGCTCTGTGATTCTTGGAGGCGGGTATGGCTATATATATGTTTAGGTACGAAACCATACTTTTATTATTTGTTACCAATGCTATCTAACCTAACAATTTTTTTCTTGTGGCACAATATTGCAGATCTATTGCTGTTGAATTTCCTTCTATTCCTCAGTCTTGGTTTTCTGGTACTGATCATCTTGTTGCATGTTTCTGGGTGTCCCTTTGGTTTGAATAAAATGGCATAATTAACACGTCTTTGATCAAGCATGCCGTTTATTGAGTCCAACGTTGATTGCTGCATGTGTTGCCTTCTAACAAAAAGTGTGAAATTTTGGTTTTGCTAATCATCGGATGCCTGAAATTTTTTCCCATGTCAGTCGATTTTCGCTTTGCATGAGGCCGAACGTGGGGACGACGTGAGGAGCGGCAGCGACGAGCGTCGGCCATGCCGAGTCTGAGCCAGGACCTCACCGGAGCTGGGGACAACGCTGTGAGCGATAGAGAGCTGCGGCGTCCTAGGCGGAGATGAGGAAGAAACTTAACTGGGGGTGGGTGTGCGAGGCGTTCACCGGAGCTGTTCATCGGGCGGGGCTTGGAGGGATGGTCGGAGCGGCGGGCAACATGTCGATGAGGGGATATCGAGGGTGAGACGGGGCGGTGAGGCAGCAGTAGCCGCTGGCTGCGGGAGGCGGAGGCAAGCGGTTAGGGCTGGGTATAGTTGGCGGTTGTCCGAGGAAAAAGAGGAAGGTTGAAGATCAACAATGCACGATCTATTTTTGGCCGTATGATGACGATCTAACGGTTAAGAATGAAAGTGAATAATGCAAACAAAAATTTCAGGTGCCTGATGTATAGACACTCCCGTGAAATTTAGTTCTGAAAAAGGTTAAATTCTAATAGTGTAAATCTTCCTCCATCTGAAGTTGTAGAAAAAACCTTACATAAAAGGCATATTGCTAGATGTGAACATGGACTCCAAGAGATTAGGTTTTGGCTTGACAAAGCCTTGTTATTCTTTTTGTCCGTAGCAACGCACGGGCATTGTCCTAGTGTATAATAGAACGTCAAATCTATTGGACTAGTAAGAGTAAAACTAGGAGAGCCAATTTTCATTCTGCAAGAAAGCATTGATAATTCTTCGCCGCTGAGATGGCTTTGAGAAAGGCACATAGCACACTCTCTCCGCATGGCGATGTTCCAGCACAAAATCTTTGCTTGCATTTAAACATACTTTACTTTTGCATCATTAGTTTTATTATCCTGGACATATTGTGAAACAGAGGCAGTACTCTTCTTGATGGGTACAGTTGTTTTGGTAGAGATATGGACACAAGCCCACTTACTTGAAGCCTGATGTTCTCTCCAGCACTTCGATGCTGGTGCCTGTTCCTCTAGTGGTCTCATGCATCCCAATCAAATCCTCAGGCACTGAGAGATTCCTCTTCCTAAAAGCTGCCACAAAAACCTGTGGTCCACACAAAAATTTGAGCAACAAAACAGCGCAATATTTTCATAGAAAAACAAAATAACACATACATAGAAAATAATACAACAACTTTTACTTGAAAATCCTAGTAAGTTTTCTATCTCCGAACAGATTCGATTCATATGTACCTGAAGGAATCTTGTGAGGGGGCTCCCAGTGGGCTTCTGGTGCCGGTAGAATGGCAGACCGGCTAGGAGCACGACGGTGCCGAGGAGCGCCACGAGCGCAGACAGCACGAAGGCGAGGTCCCAGCCCTCCTTGTTCTGCACCCACACCACGAAGACCAACCCAACGAATCCACCCAGCGAGATGCAGAAGGCGAACCAGTTGAAGAAGCTGATCTTGCCTCGGAGCTCATGCGGGTCGTCGCCGTCGAACTGGTCGCCGCCCAGCGCTGCCGCACACACGCGCACGGCGCCCTCGCCGATCGGGATCACGTACAGGCCCAGGGTGAGCAGGCTCAGGTTCCGGCCGCTCACCGTCGTGCACTCGTTGGGGTGGTTGATGATGTCGCACGGTGGCGGGTGCAGCGACGGGAAGTGAGCTTGGCATGCTAGCAGCATGTAACCCTGTCGATGGCAAGAGATAAATTGACCGAACAGTTCATCCAAAAGTTTGTAATTTACCATGCATATTTTTTATGGTACTCAGTACGTACTCACCAAAATCTCAATCGGGGCGAATATGAGGATAGTGTAGAATCGCTTGTTGTAGGAGTCGGAGATGAAAGCACCAAAGAAGCTGAAGACGCAGATTGCACCAAAGAAGTTAGTGGCGGTGGTGGAGGCGTCGGCGATGCCCATATGCATCGTGCCATGCAAGTAGCTCACTACGTTCAATAGCATCGGGATGTCCCCAATGTTTGTCATCACAACGAGGACTGCAAAAACAGTGGAATTTTACCACCAGCATTATTCTCTTGCATTGATTTATTCATATGCATCTTCAAATTGCTGTAAATTGCTGATTACACAGTAAAAAAATGTTTGAGCAAGGCGAGCAATTTTCCCCAGTTACCTTTGGAAATGGTTTATTTTACTTTTAAAGTTATGGGGTATGATCCTCCAATATAAATTAATTTGATTCTGACCATTGCATTTTGACCATACACCTTTGGAAGATTTAACCCCGCTTTCACCACACGCACCGTCCTGTAAAACCAAAAGGAAGATGGTTTGTTACTTACAGTAGATGAACATGGTGGCTTTTACCCCACCATGCAGCTTTGGGTTAACCGGCCGCCCCTTCCAGTCTACAAGGCCTTGCAAAGTCATGGCTCCAGCTAGACCTCGGAACCTATCACAAGCCAACAAAACTTCACTTGACCAAACCTCTCTTGGTTTTTCTATGTCACTCTCCTTATGATCTCTGCGAGCAACAAGTGCTTTTTATAGCCGGTAATGTGAGCAACCCATTGAATTTTTTGTGGACATAAGAGCGGCTAATAGGTAAACTAAGCCCATAGTGCTGGTTTTCTCCGTGATCATGACTTGTTTGATTACTAAATGATGTTTGTGTTATTGTATACTAAAAAATAATTGTGAAGGCACTTCCACCAAATCGCAGGATTAACTTGATACCTTGGAGCACTACTTTGTCATATCTATAGTAAGACGGAAACTAAGCTGCATTTAGGTTGTTAGGTTCTTTATGGTTGAACCTACCTGTAGGTTCGAGTCTACGAATCAGACAGGTGCTCGCATTTTCGTCTAATTATTCTTTTAGTGGTAGGTGATGTGCCCATCGACAATTTGGCGCCAGTGGTAATTTTGACAATCTTAAGATCTACCGGCACATTCTCTTGGGGGCGTGCATAGGGGTATGGTGTGGACGCTTGTATATCATGGTCTACGTCTATTGTGTTTCTAAAAAAGGACGCAGAGTAGCCGAGTAACACACTAAGATTTTTTTTTTACATAGTTGTATAACTTCCTTTTATGGTAACAATTTTTGGGCCTTCCTGACCGGTATCCCTCACAGGAGCAAAGCCAAAATGAGCCACATGCCTTGACTTTGTTGGGGAGGCTCTAGACCATAAGGCATTAAGGAATATTTCTAAATCATTACATGAAAAAGTGCCATTAGTGACAGGTAATGAGCCCGTCACACCGGACGCATCACTGATGACAGGTCAAAAGTGTGCCGATCCATTACAAATGATAACATTATCGATGGGTTACAACTGTTATCCATGACTATTGTGTGTCACCCATGGCATGCATCGATGTCGACGATCACATATATTAAAATTCACATCGGCATTGACAAATGCACTTATATACATAAAATTTTCCGCATTACATACTTATCCAAATATCCATACACCTCCAATAGTGTACCCTAGCCCTTCATCTATATAAATTATCACATAATTTAGTTCACTATCTCTCTCTCTCTCTTCACATGGACGATCAAGTTATTTAACATAGACAACAACAATGTTGTAGCTGATTAATCCGCTCTTGACTAAAAATGTATGTGAGCCTGCGAATTGCCTTCTACCACTTGCTCCATTATGGGGCCATAATAGCAAGAGAGCCGAAAATATTCCATGACTTAAGCTCAGAGGCCATAGTAGCAAGAGTTTACACGAGGCCCTCGTCATGGAGGTAATACCCTACACCTGCTAGATTAGATTGATGTATGGGCGCCTTGTATGAGGGGGTTACAATGGAGAGCACGTAGGCTCTATCGAGACCAGGGTTTGGATATGAGATGTAAGGCATCTCTACTCTAGTACTGGACTCGCCTTATAAAGGGGGACGAGGCCTAGGGTTACACGAGTCCTAATCGGATCCAGCCGACCTAAGAGTCTGGCTGGATCTTGGGGATAGAATATTAGACGCCAAGTTGATGGAGCTTCGAGAAGGCGAGACTTCGGCCGGGCGAGGAGCCTGGGCCACATCACGACACGCAGGGCTCCGAGGCCGGCCTGATGGGCCGACTTCCCATATCCGATGATACACCCCCGGTAACTGGTACCATCAGTGCGTCGTTCCCTAGTAGTAATTATTCTTTTAGTTTTTTTAATCCTTAGTTCTAACATGTTGTTCTATCTTATGGTAAAAGGGGAAAAAAACTTCTTGATACCACATAATTTCCATTTAATATAAAGCTGAGCAAAATATTATTAGGTAATTATTAATTAAAACTATGAAAAGAGTATAATTGTGTTGTGCTTCTTTACGAGGGAGAATACAAGGATAAAAATTTGATCATTTCAAAAGAATAATCTCTCAAAACCATATGCTGCCTCTAATAAAATTATCATAGTACTATGCTTTGGAACAATGGTCAACTTTTTTTAAATGTTACACTTTTAAGAATGGCCTTCATATCCAATAAAGTGGAATAATAATATTGCTAAAAGTATTGATTTTGGGAAACATCATGCAAATAGAGGTATGGTTTTGTGAAACAATGTGAACAGAATTGTGGGTTCTTTCAAACAAATGCTTAAAGGTATTGTGTTGTGAAACATTATACCAGTATAGAAGTATGGTTACCTAAAACTATTGTTGCTTAAAATGTGGTTTTCAGTAGTTTGGATGAACTCTACATAGTTTATTAAATTTAATGTACAATACAGAAACAATTAATGTCCTTAACGAAAAAACGTTGGTCAAAATTGAGCCAATTAAAGAAATGTTTTGTGAATTGACAGTAGTGCAACATTTATCATTATCATTGAGTGATCATACATCCAGATTACCTGTTCGAGACTTATCCTGGAAATGTGTTGTGATCCTCCTTCTATGGCTATTATGCCATCATTTGTCTTTCTTCTAGAAAGCGACTTGACAGTGCATGTAAGACATCTGAATAGTCCTACTAACTTTATGAGCAACTAGTTATCAATTTGCAATTGGATTTTCACTGAAATTCCCGTTGAAACTAAAAGGTTGTGAGTGCGGTCTTGGCCATTATTAGCTCATATATGTCGGCAGTAGGCGAACGTGCGAGATTTGTCATTTGGTAGGTACACCTGCTTAGTGACAACAAGTAATTCATCACCTAAGGCTTTATGAATCAAGATAAGATAATAAGTTGGTCCAATAGTCAGCTAGCATCATCTTTTAGGAAAGACTATGATAGATTCCAAAATCCACTTTCAGCCTTGCCCATCAATATGGTGGGCCACGTATTTCTCTATGCAAAGTTCTATCCTTATTGATTAACCTTCGCTGCTTTGTATGAGGGTTAACTTAAGGTGCCATGTTTAGAGAAAAAAGGCATATAAGTTTATCTCGACCTGCGGGCTAATCATAATAAACCAATAGCTGAACCACATGTCCACATGGGCCAATACCACTGCCTAATAGGCCAGGGTACTACATCTTATGTGCAATATTGCATTAGAAAATTGTTAGCACCTTGAAGATACTGCTGCATACAAGAAGATCAATTTCTACGAAGGAAGGAACTTCAGTTTGGATGAGTTGTCAAGCAACTAGTATTCTGTGTGCTTTCTTGAGATTTACCAGCAAGAAAAAACCCTCATGCAGAAACATTTAGACAAGATTGGTTCAGCACAAGCTTGATTCAACTCTTTAACTTCGATATACATAACTTAGTATATCCTTGATCTCACAAAAAAAAATTGTAAGATGCAACATTGTAGTATTTTCTCTCCTCACTTCATTCATCTTTAATAAGAGTTCTCACCATGATTAGAAAACGGGCATGCATGTATGTGTCCTTAAACTTTTGCTAGACAACCATGTATGCATCCATC
Source organism: Elymus sibiricus (assembly GCA_039707655.1). Classification (NCBI taxonomy): domain Eukaryota; kingdom Viridiplantae; phylum Streptophyta; class Magnoliopsida; order Poales; family Poaceae; genus Elymus; species Elymus sibiricus. The sequence continues at coordinate 403,969,210 of CM077674.1, read as the reverse complement.
ACTAATATGCTCATGTAGTGGATTGCACACCATCATGCATTTTGGGCAAAATTCATCCTTTTATTTTCCATCTGATGCTAATGCATCAATTTATTTATACTTGATGAAGCGTTGCATTGAACCATCATGTACACTCATGAAGCAACACATCATTTCACGAATTGTGGTGTACAATCAATGTGTCCTTTCACTATAATAAACAACCTTTCACAAATGGACATCCCATCATGAGATCTCAATTCCTTCAAACATAAGCATGAGCCATATGTAGTTTCTGAAGGGAGAGAAAGGGGAATTTAAATCAACTAACTATATATCTTTTAATCTTGCACTATCGTAGTAGGAATAATAAATTATATGGGCTACACTTAATGAATAAAAATATCCTTATGCAAGATTGCATTTGCCAGATATCTAGTGCTATGGGTGCATTGCTCGTCCACCAAGGTTCAAGTCCTAGACTCAATGCTGGTGTTCACCAATTCTAGGAGCTAATACACACGTGTGCACCAATTGGTAAAGCGCGAGGCCTTGTACGTGAGCCTTCAATTAATTTCTGGCTTATGCAGAACATGTGGATGCGTGTGTGAGCACGATGTGTATATTGAGTGTTTGTGTCTTTAATATACTCTTAAAAAGAATAAATTATTCTTAAATTATCCACATTAAAGAGTAGTTCCACTTGTTTCACGAACTAAATCTTCATTCGATAAAAGATATTAGACTTTTCTGTGGCGAACCACCGCAGTGCGGCATGGCCTCAAGCGCACTTCACCTGAACAACAAAAATGGTGTTGGGTAGCTATCAGACTAGTCCCTAAAAGCCATCGATCTGTGCACTATAACCCACTACTAGTGAAGGGATGTATCACAAGGATCTTTATTAGCTTGACCTGCATCTAGAGATTAGACATGTTGTGACAGTGCTACTTTTTAGGAAGAGTACATCATATTGACTTTGCTAGCAAAAAGGTAAGATAATCCTTGATAAACAATAATAGTCCCTTTGGCGTTATCCACGCATATGTTCTGAGTTGGAGAACACACAAGATGCTTTCTACATGCCGTTTACAGGTGGTTTTTGCCCGGTTTGTCTAGGTTTTGTGGCCATAGGTACATGTGGTTTTTGCCCAGTTTCTCTCAAATTAACCGAGCTTTGTTTAGGTTTTTGAGTCTGGTTTTCCGCATAAGCTAGATCAACTCTGTAGGTTTTTGGGTCTGGTTTCCCTTATAAACTGGCCCGATCTTTTCTTCTTATGGAAATTGCGGGTACCCCTTGCCCGCTCGAAGAGGTTCTACATGCCGTTGATCCATTGGTAGTCTACAAATGAGTGACCTGCATGAATATTTTTTTCTTCGAAACACACAAAATGCTCTCTACATGCCGTTGATCTATTGGTAGTCCACAAATGAGTGATCTCCATGAGTTTTTTTTTTTTTGGAACACACAAGATGCCCTCTACATGCCGTTGATCCATTGGTAGTCCACAAATGAGTGATCTCCATGAGTTACGACTCAGGGTGGACGGGCCGAGCGGGCTTTTTGGCTTGCTCGTGGCTCACTCCAGCCCGGTCCGACCGAGCCTGGCCTGATAGGGTAAGTGGCCGAGCCGAGCTGCGAAAATGGGTCCGAAATGCGACCGGGCCTATCCGATTTGGGCCCGGTCCAGCTTGGTGGCTCGCACGAGCCCCAGCCCACCTTAGTCTGTGTCTCCATGCGGTCGAGTCCACCCAGGCCAGCCAACCCTCATCCCTGACCAGAGACGCGCAGGCGCAGCTCCCCGTCCAGGCAGCACACGCCGCCGCCGCCGCCGTCGTGTCCTCTCCCGTCGCCGCCTCGCCAGCCGCCGCCGTCGGATCCTCCCGTCGTGGCCCTCCTCGCGATGCTTCGAAGCTTTGCCCAGTCCAGTGTCCCCGAGGCCCCGAGCGAGCGACAGCCAACGACCTGCTCATCGAGATTCCCCAATCCCCCGACCCCGACGCCGCTGTGTTTCCTCGCCGAGCGTGCCGCCGTCCCCAGCGTCCACCGCCCCGAGCACAAGGAGGTAACCTGCTCTATCCTTGCCATTCTCTTCTGACGACGGACCCGGGTGCCCACCCGGCCACGCGCCCAGCCGCCCACGCCCTGGCGCACACTGCACCAGCGCCGGCGGCGCGCACACACTGCACACAGAGACTACACCGGCAGCGCGCACACACTGCACGCACACACTACACCGGCACTCACTCACCGGCACACACTGCACGCACGCACCGGCACTCACTCACACACTGCTCGCACACACACTACACCGGCACTCACTCACGCACGCACCGGCGCACTGGCACTCACGCACGCACGCACCGGCACAACACACACACAGCTAACGAGCCGCTTGGTCCACCACTCCACCCCGAGTCGGAGCCAAGGCGAGCCGGACCAGCGAAATCGGCTCGTTCGGCTCGCGGTCGAGCTGAGCCGGCACACTCGCGGCCAAGCCAAAGGCTGGACCGGACCGAAACCGTCCAGCCTGAGTTATGACATCACCGTCACCATCTTCTTCTTCTTCTTGCTTTTTTCAGGGGTCTTCTTCTTCTTCTTAATATAAGGTACGTGACTTTTAAGCTAGACCCTGCACTGGGTCCATTCGCGGGTGGTGTCAGGTCAACTGACTGTACGATGCGGTCCGGATAATAACATACTAAGCCGGCAGACGTACGAAAAATTTGTTATATTTTGGTCCTTAATTTCTGTTTTGCTTGAATTTTATACATCATATGTTAAAACATGTACAAATTACACCCTGTGCCTTATATTATGAGTGGCTTTGGGATGATGTGGCAGCCAATTAGATGAATCACAATGGTGGCCCACATGTCAAGTGTCCTCATAATCCCCATCTCTCTCTACCGTCTCTCACTTCGGTGTTCCCTCTCTCCCACCTCAGGTGTGTAGCATGCAGTTGCTTGTGTGAAGGCTTATATTAAACTCCAAAACTTGTCCTTTCAATGCCCGTGGCCTTGACCTTGAGGTTGGCGAGTTGTGAAGCAATGGGTGGCCTCCGCCTCAGATGCAGAGCGAGGAAGAGAGACAACATCGAGAGAAGATTTTTGAGACTTTTCTTATGGTTTCTTTAACTGAACATGTGGGGCCTCCTTTCATCTACGTGAGCTCGGTCTTGACGAGATATTTGACCGGCATGTACATACAACTAGATTTTAGGTAGTTGGGACATTGCTTATTCAAACTGGACAACTAACATATAGCCCGAAGCCATCCACTAGGCTGGCCTGCCCACGCGCCTAACTGAAACACGATCAAGTTAGGCAGCGCATCAAATATGCTCCCATGGTTCAATGAAGCTTTGTTTTTATTCCGGCTGCACGCACACATATAACCATGTTCATCTACAATCCCAAGGTCCACGGCGGGAGGTGAGAAGAGTTCCGTCGACGAATCCATCCATTACAGAAGAAGGAAACCTCAATAGCAACATGAGGACGATGATTCATCAATGAGGAGAGACACAATATAACATGCTGTGGAACGTGCTTCACCAAACTCATCCACTAGTAGAAAACAGGGCACTTGTCTCGGTTCCAGAGGGCCTTTAGTCCCAGTTCTGCAACCGGGACAAAACGATCGGGACTAAAGCCCCTCACTTTTAGTCCCGGTTGGCTTACGAACCGGGACTAAAGGAGCTCCACGTGGCCGCTCTGGGGCGCCCAGGCAAGAGGTCCTTTAGTCCCGGTTGGTAACACCAACCGGGACTAAAAGGTAGCCACGCGTCAGCAGCTCCCAGGCGCTGGGGTTTTTTTTTTTGAAGGGGGGGGGGGGGGGTGTTAGGGGTTTTGGAGGGTTTAGGGGTTTCATATTGTGTTAGCTAGCTACTACATATAGAGAGAAGTGATCTCTCTTTCTCCGTGCTTGGTCGACGCTAGCTACTACATATAGAGAGAACTCGACGCTAGCTAGTAAGCAATGAAGGAACCATTAATTACACAACATCGTCATGCATGATCAATATATAGAGAGAAGTGACCTCTCTTTCTCCGTGCTTGTTGGTCGAACAACAAGTTTTCGTATATCTATTCGACGCTACTACAGATAGTATACGTTGATGCATATATCTATTCAACAAGTTTGCAATTCCCGATGGCATTCTCCGTCTTTAGGAATGATGTGGTCAACAAAGAATCCCGCCAACTCGTCTTGAATTGCGCGTAGGCGATCAGCTGGTAGGATTACGTCCCACTTCTGCCAGGTCTAATTTAAAGAAGGGGCGTCAATATATATATATATGAATGAAATCAACACAATTGATGGTGATAAAATAAAATTATGAATATTGTTTACGTACTTCAAATTGTTGTTTAGTGAAGCCCCTCTCGGTGGTCTTTTGGTGAATGAACTCGCAAACGTAGTATCCACAGAAATCATTTCAGGGTTGCTGCCACATGCACTTTACGAGAATAAAGTTCAATCAAAATGATAATCAACCATGATAATGGTATTGAAACTAGAATCAATGAGAGATGTGCGGAACTAGCTAGTACTACTTACTCTGGGTTGTTTAAATCGCAGCTCCGGTCTCCATTCACCCTTAACCCGCGTGATGAACTTTTTCCAAACCCTGCCCGGCAAAGAAAATGATTACTTGATATCAGGAAATGAACGAAAGTTGCCGATATAGTGCGATAATGATTGAACTTACTTCTGGAGCATTTCAATCATGTCCGCATACTCCGTAGCCTCTTTACGTCTCGAGTCCAAGACAGTTACTGCTCCCTCGTCAAGCTGAATGGCTAGCAGAATAAAGTGGAACCTGCGCGCGCATAACTCATCAATTACACTTAACCTTGAGTCAGCGAAACAGAATATGCAGAAGACAGTAACACTCACTTGAAGTTGTAAGGAAAGAGTATTTCCCTTTTGTTTTGGTGTCGAAGGAACGCCATTAGCAAGATTTTCTCAATCTCCTCGGGGATCTTCTGTACCGACCATTCATTTACGATATTTGGGTTAATGAACCCAATGTCATAGATTTGTCCCCTTTTAAATTCGATGATCTTCAATCTGCATAATATAGTGAGGATAATTATATACATGCAATGAACGAGCTGAGCTAGAGACTTAATTACAGAAATAATACTTACAGACAATAACAACCCACGAGACTTTTGTCGAGGGCGGCTTGATTGTATAACTGAAAGAGTTCGTCAAATTCAACGTAGATCGAGTCAACTCCAACGAAGTCGTGCTCATCCTTAATTCCCACCAAGATACTGCCCGTCCCATCCTTGCAGGTTTCCAAGTACCATTTATGTAATCTTCGCATCATCGTTGGTAGATCTCGTTCCAGATCATCACTTCTGACGAGACGCTTCCCGTGCTGGTATTTAAAGGTGTCTACCTTAGCGATTTCAAACTGTACATCATCGCCTAGGTAATCACCAGGATTGAAACCAGGAGCAACGGCCGCTACCCCCGGGGTATCGGTAAACACCTTGAGCGGGAGGCACGATTGCTTTTCCTGTTCGCCGAGCTGGGGAATTGTTTTCCCACTTCTTGCACCAGTACTGCTACTTCTCGACCGACTCATAGCTTCGTCATATGTCTTTGCAATAATGCGGTCATAGTTTGATAGCGGCGGAGGCGGAGGTGGTCGCGTAAGGGTATCCAGAGTGCGATTCGCCTTTACCGGATCTATTTTTTCCTTTCGAGGTGGAACTTTCCGTGCAAATTGACGTTTCAGATCGGCAGCCATGACCTCATCGGTTTCCTTGTCAGTCAGCTCATATGGTAACTTGACAAGAGGCTTGAGGCTTGGACCAAATTTGAATTTCTTCCCACCACCTCTTGTACTGCTAGCCGCCGGAGCGGCGGCGACTCTCTTCCGCCGTTGCTGACGAGGCGGAGTTCGCTGACGCGGCGGAGGAGGCGGAGTCCGCTGACGCGGCGCAGGAGGCGGAGTCCGCTGACGCCGCGGAGGAGGCGAAGGAGGATTCTGCTGAGGGGCCTCCTCCGCCGGAGTCGGCTGACGCGACGGAGACAGTTGAGGCGGCGGAGACAGCTGACGCGCCGGAGACGAATGAGTCAGTGGAGTCTGCTGAGGGGCCTCCTCCGGCTGAGTCTGCTGAGGCGGCGTCCAGTTTGGAAGCTTGATGTTCTCCTTTCTCCATAGGCAGGTACTCCTTAAGGCATTTTCCAGAAACATCTCCCCTTCACCTGTAGGGTACTCAAGCTCCAGCCCCTCAAATCCCTCCATTATTTCATCCACCCCGACAATAGCAAAGCCATGTGGAATCGGACGGCAATGGAAAGTTCCCTCAGCTCGAGGAGGTAAGACAGAGCCGAGCGCCACCTTCAAGGTCAGGTTATGGCATTTCGCCATTAGCACACAATGTTCATTCTCCGTGATACTATCCACGGGGTAGCGAGGAGCCGTGATATCAGGCTGAAGGAGCTCCGTGGAAGCCACGCTGCTTCTCCGCTGAGATGGTGGGGTAGCTGCGGGGGCAGGGTCGAACGAAGGATCTTCGTGCCGCTGAGATGGTTGGCCGGTAGCTCGCTGGCTCTCAAGTTCCTCTAGTTTCGCTAATCTTGCATTGATCTTCTGCATTTCGCTTGCTTCCGCTTTCTTCTTTCTCTCTCGGCTTCTATAACCACCGCTGTCGGGAAACCCATACACCCACGGAAGGGAGCCTGATGTGCCTCGTGTTTGTCCAGGGTGTTCAGGATTCCCAAGGGCCTGTGTCAGCTCGTCATTCTCTCTGTCGGGATGTAACCTCCCTTCCTGCGCTGCCTGGATTGCTTCCTCAAGCTTCTTGACGGGTATTGCAAGTTGAGCTTTCGTCCAAACTCACTTCCCTGTGTCTGGGTCCAAAGTTCCCCCAACCCCAAAGAACCAAGTCCTTGACCGATCTGGCCAGTGCAATGTCGCTGGTTGGACCCCTTTAGCAAGCAGGTCTTGCTCAACTTTGTCCCACGTAGGCCGGGCTTTGCTGTAGCCACCTGACCCCGTAACATGGTGATACTTCTTCTTTGCAGCATTTAGCTTATTTGTCGCTGACCTTTGCTTGCCCTTGTCCGATTTCTTGTAGGCCACAAATGCGGGCCAATGATCTTTTATCTTCTCATATGGACCGGTGAATTCTGGAGTCTTGTCTTTCTCGACAAACTTTTTGTTCAAATCTTTCTTCCAGTTCTTGAATAATTCTTCCATCTTCTTAAGAGCAAACGCCTTGACCTTATTCGGATCCGCCTCTGGTGGTAGGCTGAAATTTGTCATCAGCGAGGTGCAAAGATCATCTTTCTGTCTATCCTGGACATAAGAAACTTCAGGGTCCTTCTTCTTATTCCATTCTTGGATGCTGATCGGGACGCTGTCCCTAACAACCACTCCGCACTGATGTATAAATGTGTCCCTGCTCCGCTTGGGAGCAATCGGTTGGCCATCTCGACCGACTTCTTCGATCGTGAACCTTTCATCCTGGCGCAACCTTTTCTTCGGGCCTCGTCTCCTTACGGAAGTTTGGCTCGATCCGGAGGGCTAATTAAAAGAAGAAAGAAGCGTTAATATATGTACATACAAAACAATTAATGCATCAAGTTAGCAGAGGCTTAATTAATATATGTATATATACCTCGCCGGACTTTGCAACAGTTAAGGCTCCCTCCTCCGTTTGGTCACCGGAGCCGTCATGATCTCCTTCCTCCTCCGTTCGGTCACCGGAGCCGTCATGATCTCCTTCCTCCTCCATTGGACCACCGGAGCCGTCATCCTCTCTTTCCTGACCATCGGTGTCGTTGAGAAAGGACAAGGTGATATCACCTCCGTCGCGGATTATATCCCCCAACAACTCTTCTTTTTCTAAGTCTCTGTCCATAGTTTCTGCAAATATTACAACCATGAGAGATGGATTAGTGGCAAATATAGACCTAGCTAATCACAACAAGGAATCATATGCATATATGAGCAATGGATTAGTCGCAAACATCATGCAAAGTTATCGGGGGTTATACTTTCGAGAGAGGATACTTTGCGGACCGCCTCTCTCATGGTCGTCGACGATACTTGCGGACCCGCCCCCCTCATGTCGAAGTTATCGGGGATATGTTGAATTCCTGAGAGAGTTAGGGGTGTTCTAACGCGGCACTACACGATATAGGTGAAGGGGGATAACATCCGGGAATGTTTTCCCGAAGTCTGCATTTTCGGACAGATGAACCGGAGGGGGACGGTTCCAGGTTCGCTATGCTAGCTGCTTGGGACAGACGAACGGAGGGCATATTCGGATTCGTCATATTTTTCTGATTGATTTTCATATATAAATTATTTTCATCGGAGTTACGGTTAATTTTGTACGAATTTCTAAAGTTTTACCAATATTTTCTATATACATCCATCCATACATCCATACATATACATCTACATTATATATACACTAAGCATCTACATATACATCTACATTATATATACACTAAGCATCTACATAAACATAAACATAATTAATAAACATATACATGCCCGCAAAAAAAATAAAAATAAACATATACATACATACATCTATCATCTATCATCATATCATACATACATATACATCAACATATACATACATATATTCATAAACATAATTAAAAAAACAGCGGGCCGGAGCGGCGGCGGCTCACAGCGGGGGCGGCGCGGGCTCGGGGGAGCTCGGGGGCGGCGCGGGCTCGGGAGAGCTCAGGGGCGGCGCGTGCGAGCTCGGGGGCGGCGCAGGCTCGGGGGAGCTCGGGGGCGGCGCGGGCTCGGGGGCGACGGCGGGGCAGGGCTCGACGGCGACAGGAGCGACGGCAACGAGGAGCAGCCTGGGGGCGTCGGGGAAGAAAGAACTGATCTTTCGAGAAACTGCTAAGTGCTGCTTATATAAAAAAGCATTGGTCCCGGTTGGTGTCACCAACCGGGACGAAAGGCCCCCCTTTCGTCCCGGTTGGTGACACCAACCGGGACTAAAGGCCAATTTCAGCAGCCCAAAAGGCGGGAAGCAGAGACCTTTGGTCCCGGTTGGTGGCTCGAACCGGGACCAATGGTCTGTGCTGCCGCATCCAAAACTTTAGTCCCACCTCGCTAGTTGAGAGGGGCTCGGATTTGTTTATAAGCACTGATGCCGCTTCCCTCTCGAGCTCCTCTCTACTGCAGGCAGTAAATGCCTATCTGACGCCCTGTTGGGCCTGCATGCACTGCGGGCCTGCATCCTGGCCCATCTCTAGGGTTCCTAGTCATATGCAGGCCGTGGTGGCTAGTAGGTGGGCCTTTTTTTTTAATTTTTGCATATGTTATGTTTTTAATTTTTTAATGTTATTTTTTGCATATGTTATTTTTAGTTATATAATTTTAGTTGCATAAATTTTATATAATTTTAGTTGCATAAATTTTATTTTTTATTGATTCTTTTTATTTGATTCCTTTTGCTATTAGAGTTTTATAAAAGCTTGTTAGTTTTCTATTAAAGTTTGTACCAAAAAATACTTTATGAAAATTCTTTTTACTATTAAAGTTTTTAACAAATAAATACTTTGATAATTTTAGTTAATATTATTTTTATTATTTTTAGTTGATTCTTTTTGCTATTGAAAAATATTATATTTAATTGATTCTTTTTAGTTCATTCTTTTTGCTATTAGAATTTTATGAAAGCTTTTTAGTTCATTCTTTTTGCTATTAGAGTTTTATAAAAGCTTTTTGATTCATTCTTTTTCCTATTAATTCATTCTTTGAGCTAAATGAACCTGAAATTGAAAAGCAGTACAAATGAACTCTGAAAAGGTTGAAAGTTGGCATGGTATCATCATTTCACCCACATAGCATGTGCTAAAAAGTTGAGAGGGTTACGACAAAAACTGGATGCACTTCATGTACAAAATGGACAATCTCTTTCGAAGTATCAAGGTTTCGGACGAAAACTCATATGTTACAAAGGCGTTCCATTTTTTTTAACTTATTTCAACTCCAGACTTTTTGTGCGTTCAACATGCACCATTCAAAGCCACATCATCAATTTTCAACCCTTTCTGACTTCATTTGCTATTTTTCATGCATTTACTGATTTATTTTAGCTAAATGACCCTGAAATTGAAAAGCAGTACAAATGAACTCCGAAAAGGTTGAAAGTTGGAATGGTATCATCATTTCACCCACATAGCATGTGCTAAAAAGTTGAGAGGGTTACGGCAAAAACTGGATACACTTCGTGTACAAAATGGACAATCTCTTTCGAAGTATCAGGGTTTCGGACGAAAACTCATATGTTACAAAGGCATTTTATTTTTTTAACTTATTTCAACTCCAGACTTTTTGTGCGTTCAACATGCACCATTCAAAGCCACATCATCAATTTTCAACCCTTTCTGACTTCATTTGCTATTTTTCATGCATTTACAATTTTTTTTAGCTAAATGACCCTGAAATTGAAAAGCAGTACAAATGAACTCTGAAAAGGTTGAAAGTTGGCATGGTATCATCATTTCACCCACATAGCATGTGCTAAAAAGTTGAGAGGGTTACGGCAAAAACTGGATGCACTTCGTGTATAAAATGGACAATCTCTTTCGAAGTATCACGGTTTCAGACGAAAACTCATATGTTACAACACTAGTAGAAAACAGGGCTTTCGTCCCAACCGGATCGGAGCATTAGTCCCGGTTGCGTTACGAACCGGGACTAATGTGAGCATTAGTCCCGGTTCGAGCGGCGCAGGCATCAGTCCCGGTTCGAACGGGACCTTTAGTCCCGGTTGGAGACACCAACCGGGACTAAAGGGTTTGCGACCGGCTTCGAGCGGTGCCAGCCCCTTTAGTCCCGGTTGGTATCTCCAACCGGGACTAAAGGTCTATCTTTAGTCCCGGTTGGTATCTAAGGTCTATCTTTAGTCCCGGTTGGAGATACCAACCGGGACTTTTTTTTCAAAAAAAAAATTCAATTTTTTTTTTCAATTTTTTTTCCCAGCCCTTTAGTCCCGGTTGGTGTCTTCAACCGGGACTAAAGGTCTATCTTTAGTCCCGGTTGGAGATACCAACCGGGACTGAACATTTTTTTTTTCAAAATTTTCATTTCTGTGGCCGTCCACCCCCCCCCCCCCCCGGTGGATCGCCTTTTTCAGTGTTCAACAAATCACAGAAAATTATAAAAACATCAAAAAATAAAATCCTTTGAACTGTATTTAAATTCAGTGATATAGTTGTGTTGAAAATTAACAAATATAAATTTTGACTTATTTTGCAAAAAACGGTCATGAAAAATTCAAATGGCCGCCATTTCTGCATACGATGTCGGAAAAAAACGTATAATATATCAAAATGTTCAGCACGAGAAGCCGGTTGCGATGCCGACTGCCTTCGGCCTTTTTGCAATTTTTAGAATCCTCAAATTCCGAAAGGAAAAAAAGTTATCCTCAAATTTAAGTTTTTTAAAATTTATGCATGAAAAATAGCAAATGAAGTCAGAAAGGGTTGAAATTTGAGGATTTGGCTTTGAATGGTTCATATTGAACACACAAAAAGTCTGGAGTTGAAATAAGTTTAAAAAAATGAAATGACTTTGTAACAGCTGAGTTTTCGTCCGAAACCCTGATACTTCGAAAGAGATGGTCCAGTTTGTACACGAAGTGCATCCAATTTTTGCCATAACCCTCTCAACTTTTTAGCACATGCTATGTGGGTGAAATGATGATACCATGTCAAGTTTCAACCTTTTCAGAGTTCATTTGTAGTGTTTTTCAATTTCAGGTTAATTTAGCTCAAAAAATCAGTAAATGCATGAAAAAATAGCAAATGAAGTCAAAAAGGGTTGAAATTTGAGGATGTGGCTTTGAATTATTCATATTGAACACACAAAAATTCTTGAGTTGAAATAAGTTTAAAAAAATAAAATGTGGTCACACTCTGGTCAAACAGTGGTCAAACTACTTATTCAATAAATATTAGTGTTACTAAATAATTATTGTTTTTTAGAATAATAGTTTCAAACTCAAACGGTGAAACGTGTGACATCATGCTCACATTTTTCTGATAATAATGGATATATTATTTGTCGAATTTCGATTTACAGATTTAAAGATATTAATTATGCCATATTAAATGAATAAATGGCAAAATAATAATATTATTATTATTATTTATATTTGTTAATCATTGTTGTTTGTTAATCATTGTTGTTTATTTTAATAATTGTTTGGAATTCAAAAAATTAAATCATGTGACATCAAGACCTAAGGGTTAATAGGATTGATAACTTACTATTGTCACGAAAACAACAAGTGCAGACTTGGAAACTAGGGGAGATAGAACCTGAAAGTTAAGCGTGCTGGGGCTGGAGTAGTGAGAGGATGGGTGACCGGCCGGGAAGTTAGACGATTTGGAATGAGTGCTCCACGCTGGAGCAGTGAGGAGGGGTGATTAGAGATTAAATTGTCAAATAATTAAAAGATTTGAAAATCTGAAAAAAATTTAAAAACAAATCAAAAAAAATTTGAAATTTTTTTTTCGAAAAAATTCCTTTAGTCCCGGTTGGTCCTCCAGCCCCCACCCAGCCAGTGGCCACGTGGAGGGCCTTTAGTCCCGGTTCGTAGCCTTTAGTCCCGATTGATTTCTCCCGGTTCCAGAACCGGGACTAAAGGCCCTCTGGAACCGGGACTGAAGCCCTGTTTTCTACTAGTGCAAAAGGCATTTCATTTCTTGACATGTAACTGCAGTGATCTTCTAGATCAAAGCCATCATCAGAATAGTTGTGGAGTGAAAGTCTTCACTTTTTCTTCGCGTGTGTCCCTTGCTTATTGCGCCGTAACCATGGATAATCTTCATCGTTTAATAGGGTGCTTGGGTCAGCCTTCACTTTGAAGGGAGGAATTTCATGAAACTTTTCATAATCTTCAGACATGTCTGTCTTGCCCTCCACTCCCACGATGTCTCTTTTCCCTGAAAGAACTATGTGGCTCTTTGGCAGTCATGAGACTTTATGTTCTGAAACTTTTTCTCTGCCATATTTATTATTCCCTTTATATTCGACGAGAAGCCAGACGGGACCTTCATACTGAGCAGGCATTCAAAGAAGATTTCCTTCTCTTCTTTGGTAAGAGCGTAGCTGGCAGGACCTTCATACTGCTTTGGATGCATGCCGTCTTTTTCGTGCACACGTTGCTGGTCCTCCTGTGCCTCCGGTGTATCTTTTGTCTTCCCATACACGCCCAAGAAGCCTAGCAGGTTCACGCAAAGATTCTTCGGCACGTGCATCACGTCGATTGCAGAGCGGACCTCTAGGTCTTTCCAATAGGGTAGGTCCCAAAATATAGATTTCTTCTTCCACATGGGTGCGCGTCCCTCAGCGTCATTCGGAACAGATTGTCCGCCAGGACCCTTTCCATAGATTACTTGTAAATCCTTGACCATATCAAGTATGGCATCACCAGTACGGAGGGCGGGCTGTTGGGGAACGTTGCATGGAAAACAAAAAAATTTCTACGCACACGCAAGATCTATCCATGGAGATGCATAGCTACGAGAGGGGGAGTGTGTCTACGTACCCTCGTAGACCGTAAGCGGAAGCGTTAGAACAACGCGGTTGATGTCGTCGAACAACTTCACAATCCAACCGACCGAGTACCGAACGTACGGCACCTCCGCGTTCAGCACACGTTCAGCTTGGTGACGTCCTCGACTTCTTGATCCAGCAAGACGGCGAGGTAGTGGATGAGTTCCGGCAGCATGACGGCGTGGTGACGGTGATGGTAATGCTATCTCCGCAGGGCTTCGCCCAAGCACTGCGAAAATATGACCGAGGGACGGAACTGTGGAGGGGGGCGCCGCACATGGCTAAGACAATGTTGTGTCTACTTTGGGGCGCCCCCTCTCCTCTATTTATATATGTGTAGGGACTTGCAGTAGAAGGAATAGTGCCACATGAACAGTAACCGTGAATAGTACACACGTGGACTTGGACTCCAAAGTCCAATCCTATTCCTACTAGGACTCTCCCTTTTTCTATCCCTAGCTGCGTGGGCTTTTGAGGACTTGGTGCGCCTGGCCCAATAAGGCCAGAGCGCCTCCCCTTAGCCCATGACAGCCCTTGGGACGTGGTGGACCCACTTGTGGACTTTCGGACCCCTCCGGAATCCTCCGGAACCTTCTGGAAGCTTCCCGGTACAATACTGAAAAAACTGCACCTTTTTCCGGAACCCAAAATATGACTTCCCATATATAAATCTTTACCTCTCGACCATTCCGAGACTCCTCGTGACGTCCGGGATCTCATCCGGGACTCCGAACAATATTCGGTTACCAATTCACATAACTCATATAACACTATATCGTCAACGAACGTTAAGCGTGCGGACCCTACGGGTTCGGGAATGATGTAGACATGACCGAGACGCCTCTCCGGTCAATAACCAATAGCGGAACCTGGATGCTCATATTGGTTCCTACATATTCCACGAAGATCTTATCGGTCGAACCGCAATGACAACATACGTAATTCCCTTTGTCCGTCGGTATGTTACTTGCCCGAGATTCGATCGTCGGTATCTCCATACCTAGTTCAATCTCGTTACCGGCAAGTCTCTTTACTCGTTCCATAATACATCATCCCGTAACTAACTCCTTAGTCACTTTGCTTGCAAGCTTCTTATGATGTGCATTACCGAGAGGGCCCAGTGATACCTCTCCGAAACACGGAGTGACAAATCCCAGTCTCGATCCATGCCAACTCAACGGACACCTTCGGAGATACCTGTAGAGCATCTTTATGATCACTCAGTTACGTTGTGACGTTTGATAGCACACAAGGTATTCCTCCGGTATCCGGGAGTTGCATGATCTCATGGTCCGAGGAACATGTATTTGACATTCAAGAAAGCAGTAGCAATAAACAGAACGATCATATGCTAAGCTAACAGATGGGTCTTGTCCATCACATCATTCTCCTAATGATGTGATCCCGTTATCAAATGATAACTCATGTCTATGGTTAGGAAACCTGAACCATCTTTGATCAACGAGCTAGTCTTGTAGAGGCTCACTAGGGACACGGTATTTGTTTATGTATTCACACATGTATTTAAGTTTCCGGTCAATACAATTCTAGCATGAATAATAAACCTTTATCATGAACAAGGAAATATAAAATAATAACAACTTTATTATTGCCTCTAGGGCATATTTCTATCACGGGCTTCTTCCGGTGATCTGCCTCATCTTTGAAATGATTGCCTTTCTTTCTTAAGAGATGGTTGGTCGAAAGAAATCGACGATGTCCCAGGTACACATTCTTCCTGCATTTGTCCAAATATATACTTTCGGTATCATCTAAACAGTGTGTGCATGCGTGGTATCCCTTGTTTGTCTGTCTTGAAAGGTTACGAAGAGCAGGCCAATCATTGATGGTTACAAACAACAACGCATGTAGGTCAAATTCCTCCTGTTTGTGCTCATCCCACACACGTACACCTTCTCCATTCCACAGCTGTAAAAGTTCTTAACTAATGGCCTTAGGCACACATCAATGTCGTTGCCGGGTTCTTAGGGCCTTGGATGAGCACTGGCATCATAATGAACTTCCGCTTCATGCACAACCAAGGAGGAAAGTTATAGATACATAGAGTCACGGGCCAGGTGCTATGATTGCTGCTCTGCTCCCCAAAAGGATTAATGCCATCTGCACTTAAACCAAACCATACGTTCCTTGCGTCACCTGCAAAGTCCCCCCACCTTCTCTCGATTTTTCTCCACTGCGACCCGTCAGCGGGTGCTCTCAACTTCCCGTCTTTCTTACGTTCTTCTTTGTGCCATCGCATCAACTTGGCATGCTCTTTGTTTCTGAACAGACGTTTCAGCCGTGGTATTATAGGAGCATACCACATCACCATGGCAGGAACCCTCTTCCTGGGGCGCTCGCCCTCAACATCACCAGGGTCATCTCGTCTGATCTTATACCGTAATGCACCGCATACCGGGCATGCATTCAAATTCTCGTACTCCTCACCGCGGTAGAGGATGCAGTCATTAGGGCATGCATGTATCTTCTGCACCTCTAATCCTAGAGGGCAGAGAACCTTCTTTGCTCCGTACGTACTGTCAGGCAATTCGTTATCCTTTGGAAGCTTCTTCTTCATTATTTTCAGTAACTTCTCAAATCCCTTGTCAGATACGCCATTCTCTACCTTCCATTCCAACAATTCCAGTGTGGTACCGAGCTTTGTGTTGCCATCTTCGCAATTTGGGTACAACCGTTTTTTGTGATCCTCTAACATGCGATCGAACTTCAACTTCTCCTTTTCACTCTCGCATTCTCTCTGTGCATCAACAATGACCCGGCGAAGATCATCATTGGGCACATCGTCTAGTTCATCTAGATCTTCAGCTTCCCCCGTTGCAGTATCACCGTATTCAGGGGGATAGTTGTCATCATCCTCTTCTTCTTCGTTATCTTCCATCATAACCCCTATTTCTCTGTGCTTGGTCCAAACATTATAGTGTGGCATGAAACCATTCTCAAGCAGGTGCAAGTGAAGGGTTTTCGAGTCAGAGTAATCCTTCGTATTCCCACAGACTGTACATGGACAATACATAAAACCATTCTGCTTGTTTGCCTCAGCCACTTCGAGAAAATTATGCATGCCATCAATGTACTCGGAGGTGCGTCGGTCACCGTACATCCATTGCCGGTTCATCAGCGTGCATTATATAATTAAGTGTATCAAAAACCATTACAGAACATCATGAATAGAGAAGTGACCAAATTAATACAAGTTCATCATCACATTAAAACCAAAGTACTCTAGTGATCAAATGTTATTACTGGAAAAAAAAATACATAAAGTTCATACATAGTTCTCATTATCAACTATGTAAAACATTTAAATGCAACAACAAAGGCGATCATAATCGCAACGAAGGTAACAATTGATCCAACAGCATAATGATACCAAGTCTCATTATCAATGGCATATTTTCTAATCGTTCTAATCTTCTAGCGCATTGCATCCATTGCATCTTGTGATCATCGACGACATCGGCAACATGCAACTCCAATTTCATCTTCTCCTCTTCAATTCTTTTCAATTTTTCTTTCAAATAATTGTTTTCTTTTTCAACTAAATTTAACCTCTCGACAAGAGGGTCGGTTGGAATTTCCGGTTCACATACCTCCTAGATAAAAACATCTATGTCACGTTGGTCGGCATAATTCTCATAAACACTAAATGAAAAAAATAGTTATAAAAGATAATATACCACATCCGAATCATAGACCGGACGAGAGCCGACGGGGGCGGATACCAAAACCATGGCACTATATAATAACAAACAATAATAAAAGTAAGAAAATTATACATGTAGCTATATAACTCATACAACAAGTAAGAATTTTTTTTCTTTTAAAAAGAAGATAAGAACAAGAGGCTCACCACGGTGGTGCCGGAGACGAGATCGGCACGGGCGATCGACGGCGGTGAGGACGGGGACGGGGACAATGGTGCACCGCCAAACCTAGACAAATCTTGGGGAAAATGGAGCTTGGAGGTCGAGCTTGGAGAGGAGAAAGCTTAAGTGTGACTCGGGCATTTCATCGAACACCTCATGTGCATAGGAGGTGAGAGCAGAGCAGCACACACCTCCCACACCGGCCGGCCAAAAAATAGAGGAGTGAGCGGGCAGGGGAGAGCATATATATATAGGTTTTTCTTTAGTCCTGGTTCGTGGCTAGAACCGGGACAGAAGACACACATTTAGTCCCGGTTCCAGCCACCAACCGGGACTAAAGGGGCTGCGCCAGGAGCGAGGCCCTTTAGTCCCAGTTCGTGTCTGGAACCGGGACCAAAGGGGTCGGACGAACCGGGACTGGTGCCTGCCGTGGCCCGGCCGGTGCCCTGGCCTCACGAACCGGGACTGATGCACCCATTGGTCCCGGTTCATAACAGAACCGGGATTGATGCTCTTATCTGCCCTGGACCAAAGCCCTGTTTTCTACTAGTGATCAGAGACTCATTCAAGACACTAAGGACCATAAAACGCATATGGCATATGGAGTCGGCCATTGGTAACTCCCCAAGTGTTTAGTGGTTCCCATCAAACCATGGTCACAATGAAGCGTGCGCTACCTGACGTCCAACATGGCCTGATCTGTAAGGATGCCCCAAAAGATTGACACTGACCACAGACCTAAGAAAACATCCCTGGTGACCAAAGCTACCTGATCCCATCCCTATTAGACAGACTAAGCTACCCAAGAAATATAAATTACGTACCACCATTAGAAGGCTCAATAATTACATGATGCTTCTTGATGTGCAAGATTGCTCCTACCTCTTATTGTTCATTCCCTCTGTTACTATGCCTGCTACACTGCCCTTGTACCTGATGGACGGCCGAGAAGAGCAGCTAGGCCTCACAGGGGAAATCGGCCCAGAACAGCCAGTGTGCGAGTGTCGGGCCTGGAGTGGAGTCGGCTCACGCGTCGCCTCTCCGAGCGAGGCGACCGGGGGTTCCCATCCCGCTCTTCCCAGCGCCTCCCCTCCCCGTCTCCCCCTCCCGCCGCCGCCGGCCTGGGCCACCGGGCCTTGCTCGTGTGGTGCCGGCGGCGGCGGCCCCGTTCTTTCCCCCCGCGCAGCGCCACGGCTCGGGCGGCTGGCGGCGCACATCGGCGGCAGCGGATCCGGTGGCGGCGTGGCTCCTTGGGTGGCGCGGTGCCGGGTGGCAAGGTGGCGGCGGCGTGGCTGCTTGGCGGCGGGGAGACGCGGTGGCTGGCGGCGGAGCCCTCCCGGCCCAGATCTGCGCTCTTTTGGGCCCCATCTGGGTCTGGGCGGGCCTGGCCGAGGCTTCCCTGCGGCGTCTCCGGCGGACGGCGGGGCTACTCGTGCGGAGGGTGGCGGCGATGGCGGCTCGTGTACTGCAGCGCGGCGATGGGGGCTTCACGAGCCCGATTCCGGCTCGGCCGGACCTATCTAGGCCTTCGGCGCTGGGCGAAACATGGTTTCGGGGGGGGGGGAGCTGGAGCCGGCACGGGCGCCGGTCGTGGCCATGGGCCACTTCTCCGCCTCCCCTTTCCCCCGGTCGATATATGGTCGCGGGTGCCTGGTTTGCCCCTGTTGCTACGTCCGGCCGGTTCCTGCCATGGGCGGTGGAGGTTGTCCCCTCCCGCGTGGATGTTGTTGCTGCCGCTCCTCGTTCCCGGTTGCCTCCTCTGTTCCCGCCGGTCTTGCTTCGTTTGCCACGGTGAGACGGCGATGGGGACTGCACGGCCGTGGTGGCGCATGTTGGTGGGCGGCGTGTTTGGTGGCGCACGATGGATCGTCTGGGGTCGTGGGTGGGTGGTGGCCGGGAGAAATCCTTGTCGGCTTGTCCGGCACCGACGTGGTGACGCCTGTGGGCGCCGCCATGCCTTCCTGAAGGGCGTCGGGTTTACCCCTTCCCCCGCACCCCTCTGCGTACCGGGGGAAACCCTAGGACTCGTCCGGGCAGCAGCGTCGTCGGCGTCGCGATCCTTCTTGAAGGTGTTGCTTGGTATGCGGCGGTCCGGAGTGCTTGGAGTGTGGTGGAATTCTCCGGTGGGCGCAGCGGTTGCGGGTCTTCATCGTTTTCGTTGATCCGTCGTTGTTCACATTTGTTTCTTTTTTGTTTTCTCTTTCGTTTCTTTTGGGCGTGACTGTGCTGCTTCCGGCCCAGCACCTATCGTTGGCTGTATCGGTGATGGTTGCTTTGTAATACAAAGCGGGGGGAAACCCTTTTTCGTCAGTGGATTCGGCCCATGTAAGTGTCGTGTTCGAGTGCTATGTTGGGCTGGGCCTCGTGCGAGCCACCAAGCTAGACCAAGCCAAAACCGGATCGGCCTGGTCGCGCTTCGGGCCCATTTTCGCAGCTCGGCTCGGCCACTTACCCTATCAGGCCAGGCTCGGTCGGACCGGGCTGGAGCGAGCCGCGAGCGAGCCTCGCTCGTCCCGTCCACCCTGAGTCATAACTCATGGTGATCACTCATTTGTGGACTACCAATGGATCAACGGCATGCAGAGGGCATCTTGTGTGTTCCAAAAAAAAACTCACGAAGATCACTCATTTGTGGACAACCAATGGATCAATGGCATTTAGAGGGCATCTTGTGTGTTCCCAAAAAAAACTCATGGAGATCACTCATTTGTGGTCTACTAATGGATCAACGACATGTAGAGGGCATTTTGTGTGTTTGGAAAAAAAACTCACGGAAATCACTCATTTGTGGACTACCACTAGTAGAAAACAGGGAATCAGTCCCGGTTCCAGAGGGCCTTTAGTCCCGGTTCTGGAACCGGGACTAAGCATCCGGGACTAAAGGTCCCCCCCTTTAGTCCCGGTTCTGTTACGAACCGGGACTAAAGGCCCTCCACGTGGCCGTTGGCTGGGCGGGGGCTGGAAGACCTTTAGTCCCGGTTGGTGTTACCAACCGGGACTAAAGGCTCCACCTTTAGTCCCGGTTGGTAACACCAACCGGGACTAAAGGAATTTTTTTGAATTTTTTTTTTCAAATTTTTTTTTGAATTTTTTTTTCCGATTTTCAAATCTTTGAATTATTTCACAATTTAATCTCTAATCACCCCTCCTCACTGCTCTAGCGTGGAGCACTCATTCCAAATCGTCTAACTTCCCGGCCGGTCACCCGTCCTCTCACTACTCCAGCCCCAACACGCTTAACTTTCAGGTTCTATCTCCCCTAATTTCCAAGTCTGCACTTGTTGTTTTCCTGACAATAGTAAGCTATCAATCCAATTAACCCTTAGGTCTTGATGTCACATGATTTAATTTTTTGAATTCCAAACAATTATTAAAATAAACAACAATGATTAACAAACAATGATTAACAAACAATGATTAACAAATATAAATAATAATATTATTATTATTATTATTTTGCCATTTATTCATTTAATATGGCATAATTAATATCTTTAAATCTGTAAATCGAAATTCGACAAATAATATATCCATTATTATTAGAAAAATGTGAGCATGATGTCACACGTTTCACCGTTTGAGTTTGAAACTATTATTCTAAAAAACAATAATTATTTAGTAACACTAATATTTATTGAATAAGTAGTTTGACCACTGTTTGACCACATTTTATTTTTTTAAACTTATTTCAACTCAAGAATTTTTGTGTGTTGAATATGAACAATTCAAAGCTACATCCTCAAATTTCAACCCTTTTTGACTTCATTTGCTATTTTTTCATGTATTTACTGATTTTTTGAGCTAAATTAGCCTGAAATTGAAAAGCACTACAAATGAACTCTGAAAAGGTTGAAACTTGGCATGGTATCATCATTTCACCCACATAGCATGGGCTATAAAGTTGAGAGGCTTATGGCAAAAATTGGATGCACTTCGTGTACAAACTGGACCATCTCTTTCGAAGTATCAGGGTTTCGGACGAAAACTCAGCTGTTACAAAGACATTTCATTTTTTTAAACTTATTTCAACTCCAGACTTTTTGTGTGTTCAATATGAACCATTCAAAGCCACATCCTCAAATTTCAACCTTTCTGACTTCATTTGCTATTTTTCATGCATAAATTTGAAAAAACTTAAATTTGAGGATAACTTTTTTTCCTTTCGGAATTTGAGGATTCTAAAAGTTGCAAAATGGCCGAAGGCGGTCGGCATCGCAACCGGCTTCTCGTGCTGAACATTTTGATATATTATACGTTTTTTTCCGACATCGTATGCAGAAATGGCGGCCATTTGAATTTTTCATGACCGTTTTTTGCAAAATAAGTCAAAATTTATATTTGTTAATTTTCAACACAACTATATCACTTAATATAAGTACAGTTCAAAGGATTTTATTTTTTGAAGTTTTTATAATTTTCTGTGATTTTTTGAACACTGAAAAAGGCGATCCACCGGGGGGGGGGGGGGGGACGGCCGCATTTGAAAAAAAAAAGTTCAGTCCCGGTTGGTATCTCCAACCGGGACTAAAGATAGACCTTTAGTCCCGGTTGAAGACACCAACCGGGACTAAAGGGCTGGGAAAAAAAATTGAAAAAAAAAATTTGAATTTTTTTTTCCAGTCCCGGTTGGAGATACCAACCGGGACTAAAGGGGCTGGCACCGTTCGAAGCCGGTCGCAAACCCTTTAGTCCCGGTTGGTGTCTCCAACCGGGACTAAAGGTCCCGTTCAAACCGGGACTGATGCCTGCGCCGCTCGAACCAGGACTAATGCTCACATTAGTCCCGGTTCGTAACGCAACCGGGACTAATGCTCCGATCCGGCTGGGACGAAAGCCCTGTTTTCTACTAGTGTACCAATGGATCAAAGGCATGTAGAACCTCTTCGAGAGGGTAGGGGGTGCCCACAATTTCCAAAAAAAGAAAAGATTGGTCCAGTTTATAAGGGAAACCGGACCCAAAAACCTACAGAGTTGATCCAGTTTATGAGAAAAACCGGACCCGAAAAACTAAACAAAGCTCGGTTAATTTGAGGGAAACCGGGCAAAAACCACCTGTACCTACGGCCACAAAATCTAGACATACCGGGCAAAAACCACCTGTACCTACGGCCACAAAACCTAGACATACCGGGCAAAAAACACCTGTAAACGGCATGTAGAGGGCATCTTGTGTGTTCTCCAACTCAGAACATGTGCGTGGATAATGTCAAAGGGACTATTATTCTTTATCAAGGATTATCTTACATTTTTGCTCGCAAAGTCAATATGATGTACTCTTCCTAAAAAGTAGCACTGTCACACCATGTCTAATCTCTAGATGCATGCCAAGCAAATAAAGATCCTTGTGATATATCCCTACACTAGTAGTGGGTTGTAGTGCACAGAAGGATGGCTTTTAGGGACTAGTCTGACAGCTACCCAACACCATTTTTGCTGTTCAGGTGAAGTACGCTTGAGGCCATGCCGCACTGCGGTGGTTCGTGACAAAAAAAATCTAATAGCTTTTATTGAATGAAGATTTAGCTTGTGGAACAACTCTTTAATGTGGATAAATTAAGAATAATTTATTCTTTTTAAGAGTATATTAAAGGCACAAACACTCAATATACACACCGTGCTGACATAAGCTAGAAACTAATTGAAGGCTCACGAACACGGCCTCGCGCTTTACCAATTGGTGCACATGTGTGTACTAGCTCCTAGAATTGGTGAACACCAGCGTTGAGTCTAGGACATGTTGGCGCCGCGCCTCCTCGTAGCGCCGCTTCTTTTTCTACCTCGAGCTGCCTCACACAACTCTCATGGTTTCTCTCAACAACACAAGAACACACACACACACATGCACCAAGGAAGAGCAGACAAGCTTTGCCGAGAGGCTCCCTTGGTGACCACACGGTGGCTACATTGTTTCTCCAGCCCCCCACTCACTTTCTTTCATTACTCAGTGCAATATTTATACAATGGACTGGACGATACACGCACCCACTAATGCATGCACTAACCCCACTAACACACGTCCATCACCTAACTCCTAGAATCACTCCAGGGATGACTTGGCTACTGACTCGACCGGATGCTACTAACAAACTATCTCAACTAGCATGCACGGCTCGGTCCATGCGATCAACTATCCTACCTTTTAGCTAGCTCACTAACCAACAAACTTCCTCCGACGAATCTCCTACATGCACGAGGCTAACTAGCTGCAGCCCCAGCAACTACTCCAAAGTACATGCTGATACATTATGACAAGATTAATGCTAACAATCACCTTCCTAATCTTGTCATGCCAACTCGCCAAATCGTTATGCGGATCGCCCACAACACCACCATGGTCGACGCCGTCGCAGCGCCGGTCACCACCACCGTCTCCATCTAGTCGTGGTCGACGCAGTCGCAGCGCCCATCACCACGTCCTCTTGCCGCACATGGCGGCCACCTGTTGACGTGGACGACGCCGTCGTGACGCTGATCATGACGCCCTGATTATCTGGCGGCATCGCACTGCAACCGCATGGTCGCCACCGGTGTCACAACTCGCCGGTGACTCGCCTCCATGTTGTCGATGATGACGCACCTTGTCGACGACTCGGACATGGAACTCTTCACGGCAATGGCCTCCACTCCATGGCCATCACTTCCTTGCTGCCGGTGCGCAACTTGCCGGTGACTCACCTCCATGTTGTCGACGATGACGCACCTTGTCGACGACTCGCACATGGAACTCCTTATGGCAATGGCCTCCGCTCCATGGCCATCACCTCCTTGCGCCGGTGACGCAACTTACCGGGCAGCATACCGTTCTCCATCGCTCGTGACGCAGCTCGACGATGATCGATGGAGACACGCACCGGCCTCTAGCAGCATCGTGCCGCCAACGGCGTCCACCTTGCGCCAATGACCCCCGCCTCACATGGAGTCCGCCGCACCGCCACCACCACGTCCACCATAACAGCCGCACCGCCGCGCACCTCCATAGGCCGACACACGGCCCGGAGCTTCGCGCGGCTGCCGACGAACGCCGTCATCACCGGCATGCCTCCGGCACGGCGAACCACGACCAAGACAACCAAGCTCATGATACCAAATGTTGGCGCCGCGCCTCCTCGTAGCGCCGCTTCTTTTTCTACCTCGAGCTGCCTCACACAACTCTCATGGTTTCTCTCAACAACACAAGAACACACACACACACATGCACCAAGGAAGAGCAGACAAGCTTTGCCGAGAGGCTCCCTTGGTGACCACACGGTGGCTACATTGTTTCTCCAGCCCCCCACTCACTTTCTTTCATTACTCAGTGCAATATTTATACAATGGACTGGACGATACACGCACCCACTAATGCATGCACTAACCCCACTAACACACGTCCATCACCTAACTCCTAGAATCACTCCAGGGATGACTTGGCTACTGACTCGACCGGATGCTACTAACAAACTATCTCAACTAGCATGCACGGCTCGGTCCATGCGATCAACTATCCTACCTTTTAGCTAGCTCACTAACCAACAAACTTCCTCCGACGAATCTCCTACATGCACGAGGCTAACTAGCTGCAGCCCCAGCAACTACTCCAAAGTACATGCTGATACATTATGACAAGATTAATGCTAACAGGACACGCTTGAGATTGGGTCAGGGAGCTAGCTCACCGACGAAGAACTCGCTGGAGACGTTCTGCTGTCGCCGCCGGTTCCGGCGCCAGAAGGGACACCGTGGCCTGGAACACCGAGGTGGCACGTCGGCGCGGGCGCGGCAGAGCCGAGAGGGATGCGGCGGCACCGGATAACGATGGCGAGGTCGGGGCGGCGAGGGACGCGGCGGTGCGAAGGCTGAGCGCCATGGTGGTGGCTGAAGTGAAAGGAGAGAGCTAGCTAGCTAGTGACGGGTGAACTCTTCCGTCCCTGCACTGCACTGCAGCCACCTGTGAGTGAGCTGAGCTTCGTTTGAGTCTTTGTTTAGTGCATTTATTTAAGAACATCCATGGAACCATGCGACGAATGTGACTCAAGACTCTTCAGAGTCAGCGACACCATTGCTGACCGCACACACGAAAAACTTGTCAGACTAAAAGATGCACAAGCAAGGGAACTCTTTGTCCGTTGGTCTCAGCAGTACATACTGGCATTACAGAAATTTTGCATGAAAACACTTGAGAGTGATATCCACATAAAATTGGCAATCCACAGCATAACATTATCATTTGTGTAGACACTCCTGTCCAGGGATAAAAATTTCAATGAAATTTCAGTGAAATTTCTGAAATTTCGCAAATTTCAGTGGGGTCCGAAATATTTGTAACCCCAAAATTTCGAGACATTTTCAAACTGATTTCAAAATAAATTTAAATTATATTAGAATTCATTAAAGTTAAGTGAAATTTGAAATCTCAAAATCCGAAATAATTTCCGAAATTTGCGAAATTTCCGAAATTTCGCATATTTCAATGAGGTCCGAAATTATTTTGTTTCCTAAATTAAAAACCTTGCTCCTGTCAAAATAAAATAAAATTGTGTGGACACTGGACAGAGTACAACAACAGTACTCTTAACAATTAGTCATCTGCAATACTAGTATAACGGGATAATCGTGCACGTGCAAGGCGACTAATAAGAAGCATATTACTACAATTTATAAGCACAGAAGATGGTGATTGGAATTTCGATGGAAGTGCAATATGCATAGAAATTGACAGGCACCAGGATGGATCATCATAGGATCTTTCTTTCCAAACGATAAGGATAGCAGCTCTTGACTTGACTTCGGTTCCGCCAATCTGAACACCCTTTGCAGACAGAGAAAGGCAAACAGATTCCTTTTCACCACCTCCCCCCCTCCTTGTCCTTGCGCACGTTTTCAACTCGTTTCCATTTCTCCAGTATAATACGTTTCCTACACCTTCAACAATTTGCACTGCAAATGATTCACTGGGGCCTTCCTATGCAACAACTTAAGATAGTACAACAACACTACACTGGCTTCCTTCCTGCAGCCTGCCTACATCTGCGGTGGCATCTTTCAGACACTTTCTTTGGCGACCCTGGTACCACAGCCGCAGTACTCTCCCCGCTGTGAAGCGCCTTCACAAGATATACCTGTGCGGTTCAAGCATTCATTACAGGAGGTGTCGCATAACAAATGCAGATCCACATTTCAGTTTGCTTCCAGAAAGAAAGTGAATCAAATGCAGCACTTGCCTACCAGCCATTCAGACACTGTTAAGTGATGAAAACTGTGCCTCATTCCTAGTGAATTCAACAGGCGTCCGCTTGTTTCCCTGCAAGCATCTGATAATCAATACACTACTCTCTTGCATATTCCTACAACAAGAGAAAAAAGAGAGTAAAATGCATATATAGGCTTGAGCCTGAAAAACAATTACATCACTGGTTAATCATGTGATTGTACTAGCAAGTGCACTCATAAATCAGTGAGTATTGAAAACGATGAAAATTTGATTTGTTTGGTTTTTTAACCTTGATCGGCTGTCAGTACAACTATAACAGATACAAGCAGGTGCTTTGTGTACATACATGACTTCAACTTAGTTGTTCAACCCTCCAACAAAATCCATTTGATGAGGTCGATCTGGCATTGCCGTTTCTTTCACCTAAATCACTTACCTTTTCCTAATTTTGGATATAACTGTTAGTTGGGAACAACATTAGAGTTGCACTAGTCACATCTTACTAGAATTTAAAAGATTACTAGTACTAAACATCTGATTTCACATAGTAGCCCACATCAGATGCAAAACCAGCCTGGACCGAACCGTCAGGTCTGGTTCTTCCAGAGACCATCTCTAACTGAACACAAATTGAAGCCCAGTTTTCAAGCCATAGCTCACAAATGAGGTGAAGTTGTAATTGCAGAAATTCAGATACACTAAATTATACCAACAAATCTGTCAAATGGAGTACATACAACATCACACCATCTCTCTCAAAACATAAAAAACTAACATCACACCATCGTAATTAAGCACACATCAGAGTATTTGTATGCAAGTGTGGTAAACATGCATGGTCTAACTTTACTGGTGTTGCTTGAGAGAGAGGAGCGTCTTGAAGATGCCCACTAGAACACCAACCATGGAGAAGACCGTGACAATGGTTTTGAAGTTGTTGTAGATGAACTTGTGCACCTTGATCCACATCTGTGTTTTGACTTTCGGTTTGCGAAATTTTTCGCCCCAGGCCGAGATGGCCGAATTTCGGCCATTTTCAAAATTTTCGGCCAAAATTTGACCAAAATCTAGGTTTTTCGCCGAAAAGTGCTTTTCGCCCCAGGCCGAGATGGCCGAAATTCGGCCGAAATCCATTTTTTTCGGCCGAAATTCAAAACACAGATCCACATCCACCTGTTGACCTTGTAGTACTCAATGCGTGTCAAGATGCGGAGGTAGGAGGGGCCAACAGGCAAGTGCTTGGTAAGGCTCTTGAATAACTCGAGTATCTCTTTGTTTGTGAGTTCTCCTTGCACAAGATGCTTCAATCGTAGCTCGTGCACATCCTCCTCCCGGTTCATGAGCATCGAAAGGAGGGCGAGGTACGTGCAGACGGCCGTCTCTTCATAATGTAGTTCCCATGACCATGAGGTTGTGCATAGCTCGAAAGCCGCCATGTTTACAAGACAACATGCGATTGCACCGTTTAACACCAGTGGCGCCAGGAAAAGCTCGCTAAAGAGGGGTCCTTTCCAGATGCCGATTTGTGTGAAACTTCCTGTCTTGATGGCTTTCAGCTTAATGCCAATTTCTGCAAGGTCGATGGCACTTGTAGATGCTGAAATTGAACTGAGTATTTTTCTGGACTTGTTCTTGGCCGACGGTGTATGTCTTTCTTTATGCGCACCAATCAACCGGGCTGTCAAACAGATCAATGTTAATAATACACAAATAATGCAGGCTACTTGTTGGCTATGTTCGACCACGCATGCACGTCGCCCTTCTGGTGGCTAACGGCTTCTACACCGAGTCCCTCGCGACTCCAACAGCTAGAGCAGGTCATGCGCCATCGTGCGCCCGCACGTCCTGCCATGCAGGACTGCCGTTGTACTCTCCTCTCCCCCCTCTGTACATCTGTTGTAACACATTACATAAGCCCATCGAGGCTGAGCAATACAGAGTGTGAGAGTTACAGAACCTAACTTGGTATCAGACGCTCATCCGATCCTATTCCTTCGCTTCCGCCATGAACCGGCTCCTCCGCCGCACGCGCTCCGCCGACTTCGACATGCCGACGGGCAATCCCTTCGCTCCTATTCCAGCTACTCCGGCCGCGACCCCGGCGGTCCGCCTGGCCCCTGCTACCCCGGCCGCGCCCCCGGCGGTCCGCCTGGCCCCTGCTACTTCGGCCGCGCCCGGCGCAGCCCGTCTCGCACCCGACGTCCTCCGCGGCAAACAGGGCGTCCCCGAGGCCGCCCCTGCTTCCTCAACCCCGGCGGCTGCACCTACCGCGACTCCGCTCCGCACGGCCGGCAGCGTCCCCGTCCAGCCGCTTGCGCTCGGCGGCTCCAGCGGCGCCATGGTGCTTCGTCCCGACGCGCCCGACGTCGGCTCCTCCGCTTCGGTCGGCCTACCGCCGTCCATCAACCACCACTTCCACACCCGGCTCGAGCTGGAATCGGGTAATTATTCCAAGTGGCGCCAGATCTTTTACGTCGTCTGCTGCAAATATAATGTGCAGCACCATCTCGACGCGGCCGCCGAGCCGCTTCTCCAGAGCGCCGTGTGGCGAAACGATGACCTAACCATCGTTCTCTGGTTCCACGGTGTCGTCGCCGACGAGCTCCTGGATGTGGTCGCCTCGCCGACCAGCACCGCCTTCGACATATGGTCGTAGCTTCATCTTCTCTTCCGCGACAACCAAGCCGAGCGCGCGGTGATCCTCGGGGCCGAATTCCGCAATCTGGTCCAGGGGGACCTTTCCATTGCCGACTACTGTCGGCGTCTCAAGTCCCTCGCCACGGAGCTCGGCGATGTCGGCGAGCACATCACCGACCGGACGCTGACCCTGCAGCTCATCCGCGGCCTTAGCCGCAAATTCCAGATCATGGCGACGCTGCTCCCCATGCAGACGCCCTTCCCGTCGTTCGTGCAGGCGCGCTCGCGGCTGCTGATGGAGGAGATTTCGGCCAACGAGCGCGCTCGCCTCGACGGCCGCCCGGAGGTCACCGCCACCGCCCTCACCATCGCCTCCGGCTCGGGCTCCGCGGGTAACTCCGGCTCCTCCACCGACCGTGGCTCCAACGACAAGGGCAAGGGAGCCGTCGCCTCTCCCACCGCTGAACGCGACACCGGGGGGCGTGGCCGTGGCCGAGGGCGCGGCTCGTCCTCTCCAGGTGGTGCCTCGTCCGGGCGCGGCGCTCCCGCCCCCGCTCCTGCCGCCAGCCCGCAGCTCACCGGGTACTTTGCCCCGTACGGCGCCCTCCTTCCCGGCCCGTCCCAGCCTCGCGCCGCCTGGCACTACTAGAAAAAAGCACATTAGTGGCGCACCACTTTTGGGTATTAATGGCGCACCATAGGTGCGCCACTATAACCACGCCACTTATAAGAAATACTAATGGCGCACCTCTGGTGCGCCATTAGTATTGTAGGTAACAGTGGCGCACCTCTGGTGCGCCATTACTATTGCTACAGGTGCGCCACTGGTAACTTTTTTTTTTATTTTTTTTAATTTTTTTTGAATTTTGAAGGCGGGAAAATAGTAGTGGCGCACCGTCTAACCCCCACCGTGCGCCATTGCTATTTTTGAATTTTGAATTTGGATCTGGATCTAGATCTGGCTCGTTTTTTTGGCTCGTTTTTTTGCTCGTTTTTTTTGCTCGAATTTTTTTCAAATTTCGTTCTGGTACGTTCTTGTGTGTTTGGGTGGTTGCGTAACGCGCACTGGCGCGGACGGCTGTGGACAGTGGCCGGGATGGGGAGCACGGGCGGCGTCGGGGACAACTCCGGTGACGTGGCTGACCACCGGCAGGCGTGCGGGGCGGCGCCCTGGCTCCGTTATTGGCACAAGGGGTGGTCGGGGACGTCGGGGTTGACGGGAACGGCTTGGTGCGGAGGCGGGGTCGGTGGTGGCTCTTGCAGCTCCTCCGGGCACCTCCTCGGCGTGTCCTGCAGAGCCACGGTGGGGCAAGGGTTAGCTAGGGCGGAGGAATGCAGAGAGGAGCAGAGTGGAGCGAGGGCAACCTCCTTGTTGCCGGAGAGCTCCGGCTCTCTCCTTGTCTCGGCGGCTGCTCCTGGTGAGCAGGGCTTCGCCCTAGGCTACTAGTTACTGGGGAGAGGGGGGAGATGTGGTGCGAGGTGAGGAGGGGCTCGGGCTGGCCTTATGTAGGCGAGGGGTTACAGACTTAGCAATGGCGCACCACGGGTGTGGTGCGCCATTACTAGTTTTGAAATTTCAAACTAGTAATGGCGCACCACCCCATGGTGCGCCATTGCTAACTTGTTTTTTATTTTTTAATTTTTTTAATTTGGAAGGCCGGAAAGTTAGCAGTGGCGCACTATGCACTGGTGCGCCACTGCTAAATTTTTTTTATTTTTTTATTTTTTTACCTCCAGATCTTAAAATGGCTGTAACTTTTTTTCTGTTAGGTTTTTGAGGATTCTAAAAAATTGATAACGGGCATAGCCGGTTGAATTCAGATGTATCTTTTTGAGTAGATGCTTTTTCATATAAAAAACTTTTTCATCGGAGATCGTATGCAAAAGTTACGGCCATTTTACCGAAACACGACGGTTTTTTTTTTGCAAAAAAATTCAAAATTCATGTTTGTTAATTTTCGTAACAACTAGAACACATAACACATGGGCATCTATTTTTTTGAATTTTTTTGAATCTTTTATCATTTTTTTTTATTTTTTTTAAACCGAAAAGGCGATCCAAGGGGGGGGGGGGTGTGTGTGTGTGTGTTTGTGTGTGTGTGGTGGGGTGTGGTGTGTCTGTGTGTGTGAGCAATAGTAATGGCGCACCCTCCCTGGTGCGCCATTGCTAAGGTTAGCAATGGCGCACCAGGGAGGGTGCGCCATTACTATTGCTCACACTATGTCTGGTGGGGGTGGGGGCCTGCGTGTGTGTGAGCAATAGTAATGGCGCACCCTCCCTGGTGCGCCATTGCTAAGGTTAGCAATGGCGCACCAGGGAGGGTGCGCCATTACTATTGCTCACACACACGCAGGCCCCACCCCCACCAGACATAGCAATGGCGCACCACACCTAGGTGCGCCATTACTATGCTACATAGTAATGGCGCACCTAGGTGTGGTGCGCCATTGCTATGTCTGGTGGGGTGGGGGGATGGACAAAAAAATAGCAATGGCGCACTGCTCAGGTGGTGCGCCACTACTTAAAAAATAACAATGGCGCACCTGTTTCTGGTGCGCCATTGCTATATAGCAGTGGCGCACCACCACTATGATGCGCCACTAATAGGGATATTGGCTATAGCCATTTTTCTAGTAGTGTGGGCTGCGCCAAACGCCGCGGGCGTCTTGGGCCCTCGCCCGCCGCCGCCGCAGCAGGCCTACCCGGTGATGACCGCGCCATCGTCTAGCGGCCCGACGTGGGAGCAGTACCATCAACTGTACGCTGCTCTCCAGAACTTGTCCCTGCAGCACAACGCCGGCGGTCAGGAGTGGTTTCTTGACACCGGCGCCACTTCCCACGTGACTGGTATGGCCGATACCCTCTCTCAGTGTTCTTCTCCATCTTTGCGTCATTCTTCTGGCATAATAGTTGGCGATGGTTCTGGTTTACGCATTACTGCTGTAGGATCCACCAAACTCTCTAATTTCTCCCTTAACGACGTCCTAGTTTCCCCTACCGTCATCAAGAATCTTATTTCCGTACGTCGCTTTACCATTGACAACTCTTGCAGTATAGAATTTGACCCATTTGGTTTTTCCGTGAAGGACCTAGCCACCCGCAAGATCATCATGAGGTGCAATAGTCACGGGGACCTCTATCCCTTCTTCACCAACTCCGGCGTCCAAGCTCTCCTCATGGTGGTCGGCGGCGACGTGTGGCACCGGCGACTGGGGCATCCTAGTGACAAGTCTATTTCCATTTTAGCTCGTTCTTTCCTTCCAACATGTAATAATGGTGTGTCCAGAACTACCTTATGTACGGCATGCCAATTAGGCAAGCAGCCCCGGCTGCCTTTTCCCCGTTCCAACTCATTTACTACTGCACCCTTTCAGTTAATACACTGTGATTTGTGGACCTCTCCCACTTGTAGTTTTTCTGGTTTCCAGTATTACCTCGTGATCCTAGATGACTACTCACATTACTCTTGGACATTCCCATTGCGGAACAAGTCCGACACCGTCGACATGATCCATCGTTTCCATGCGTACGTACTCACTCAATTCCATGTCCCCATCCAGTGTATGCAGTGCGACAACGGGGGTGAATTTCTCACCACATCTCTCCGCGACCTCTTCTCTAGATATGGCGCGTCATTCCGTCTCTCATGCCCTCACACATCACCACAAAATGGTAAAGCAGAACGCCTCCTCCGTACCACTAATGACATTCTTCGCGTCCTTCTCATCCACGCCAGCCTACCACCCGCCTTCTGGGTTGAGGCCCTTCACACTGCGACCTACATCCTAAACCGACGACCGTCCACCTCCATTGCATCCGAGACTCCCTACTACCGTCTTCTCGGCAAGCACCCCACCTACGATCACATGCGTGTCTTCGGGTGTCTTTGCTTCCCCAACACTATTGCCACTAGCCCACACAAGCTTGCCCCTCGCTCCTCGCGCTGTGTCTTTCTTGGTTATCCCTTAGAGCACAAGGGCTATAGGTGTTTGGACCTGGACACGCGCAAGGTCGTCATTTCCCGCCACGTTACATTCGATGAATCAGTGTTTCCCTACTTTTCTGCTGCCGTCGCACCCACTCCCACCCAACGCTCGGCTACAACAAATCTCGGGCGCGAAATCTTCCCCGAGCCGCGCGCTGCACCACCCTCGTACCGGCCTTCACCAGAATCTCCCTCGGGATCCCCATCTCCCCGGATTGCGTGCCCACCCACCCGCGTGCCGCTCTCGCCCCTTGCGCCTACCCGGCCCACTTCGCCACCCAACTCCCATGCACGTCCACTGCATGCCTCCCCCGGCTCCCATCCGCCTCCCGCACGTACGCTCAGCGCCCCCGGCTCCACGCCATGCACTCCGCATGCACGTCCGCCCGCTGCCCCCGCGCTCCCACCCCGCGCCATCCCTGTGCCACCACCCACAAACCTACACCGCATGCGTACGCGGGCCAAAGCCGGGTTTGCCCAACCCAAAGCTCTCACCGCTTCCGCAACCTCTCCCCCTGCCCTTAGCCCCATCCCTTCCTCTTATCGCGTTGCCCTCCAAGACGAAAACTGGTACAACGCTATGCTCGACGAATATAACGCACTGATGCAGAATAACACTTGGAGTTTGGTGTCGCGTCCTGCAGGTGCGAATGTTGTCATAGGGAAGTGGATTTTCAGGCACAAGTTCCATCCCGATGGCTCTCTCGCTCGGTACAAGGCGCGTTGGGTACTCCGCGGATTCACGCAGCAGGCCGGCATTGATTACGACGAGACGTTTAGCCCCGTCGTCAAGCCGGCGACCATCCGAGCTGTCCTCAGTCTTGCTGCCGGGCGGAACTGGCCCATTCATCAGCTCGACGTCAAGAATGCCTTCCTCCATGGCCACCTCGCCGAGACGGTCTACAGCGCCCAGCCATCCGGCTTCGTCGACGCCGCCTCGCCTACACACGCGTGCCGGCTGAACCGTTCCCTCTACGGTCTCAAGCAGGCGCCACGTGCGTGGTTCTCGCGCTTCACCAGCTACCTGCGCACACTCGGCTTCGTCGCGTCACGGGCGGATTCGTCGTTGTTCATTCTTCGCCGGGGTGACCACCTCGCCTATCTACTGTTATATGTGGACGACATCATCCTCACCGCCAGCTCCGCCTACGTGCTCCGCTCCATCATTCAGGCGCTCCATCGCGAGTTCTCGATGACCGACCTCGGCGCACTTCATCATTTCCTCGGGATCAACGTCACCACCACCGCACGCGGCCTGTTCCTTTCACAGGAGCAGTACGCCTTGGAGGTCCTCGATCGGGCAGGCATGTTGAACTGCATGCCGATCTCCACGCCTGTTGACACGCTCGCCAAGCTCTCCACCGACACTGGCCCGCTCTTCCACGACCCGTTGCTCTATCGCAGCTTGGCCGGCGCGCTGCAGTACCTCACCTTGACACGCCCCGACCTCTCCTACGCCGTCCAGCAGTGCTGCTTGTTCATGCATGCGCCGCGGGACTGTCACTTTCAGCTCGTCAAGCGGATTCTCCGCTACCTGCGCGGCACGACGCACCTCGGACTTCAGATCCATCGCGACACCTCCACCGAGCTTGTCGCCTACTCCGATGCTGACTGGGCCGGCTGCCCCGACACGCGCAAGTCCACCTCTGGTTACTGCGTCTTCCTCGGCGGCAATCTTCTCACATGGTCATCCAAGAGGCAGAACACCGTCTCCCGCTCTAGCGCCGAGGCCGAGTACCGCGCGGTTGCCAATGCCGTTGCCGAGTCCGTATGGCTGCGCCAGCTTCTCGGCGAGCTTCACCAACCTCCCTCGCGAGCTACGGTGGTCTACTGCGACAACGTCAGCGCCGTCTACATATCGAGCAACCCGGTGCAACACCAATGTACGAAGCACATCGAGATCGATCTACACTTCGTACGCGAGCGCGTCGCTCTTGGTGAGATTCGTGTCCTCCACGTACCCACGAGCTCGCAGTTTGCGGACATCTTCACGAAAGGCCTCCCGACGCGCATCTTCGACGACTTCAGGTCCAGCCTCAACGTCGGCCAACCCCACGTTTTGGCTGCGGGGGGGTGTTCGACCACGCATGCACGTCGCCCTTCTGGTGGCTAACGGCTTCTACACCGAGTCCCTCGCGACTCCAACAGCTAGAGCAGGTCATGCGCCATCGTGCGCCCGCACGTCCTGCCATGCAGGACTGCCGTTGTACTCTCCTCTCCCCCCTCTGTACATCTATTGTAACACATTACATAAGCCCATCGAGGCTGAGCAATACAGAGTGTGAGAGTTACAGAACCTAACTGGCTATCTTCCAGGCTATTTTGGCCTTCTTGCTGACTTT
Source organism: Elymus sibiricus (assembly GCA_039707655.1). Lineage (NCBI taxonomy): Eukaryota > Viridiplantae > Streptophyta > Magnoliopsida > Poales > Poaceae > Elymus > Elymus sibiricus. The sequence goes on along the minus strand of CM077674.1, from coordinate 403,933,618 downwards.
GATGGCCGTGTTGCTGCTTGTTTTGTAGAATCGGAGGAGACCAAGGAGATGATGCGGCTTGTACTCTTCATCCAATTGTGAAAGGATTTCCTTTGACCCAATATGATACAGACGGTTTGTGAAACTTTCCCCCACCAATGAAATAAGCTTCTTCACTTGCACCATGGGCCTAAAGTTGGGGAGGGTGTCCATAACCAGCCAGGGGAGCTGGTTCTCTAGCAGCATCACATCACTATTGATATGTTGTCCGTTGGAGTGAAAAACGCATAGCAACTCTGGGCATGGAAGCTGCTCCTTGTCAACAAGCATAAACTCCAGCAAGAAACAGGCATCATAGAACATCATAGCCTCAAAGTCAGCATGGCTGACAAGTGCCACCGCGTCATCGGCATAGATATGCGGCGGGCCTTGTCTGCAACTTGATGAAAGCCCCATAGATAACGTCAAACGAGTGGCCTGACCTGCTGACGAAGTGGTAGGTAGCGCCTCGAGCTCTCTGTCTTGAGGCTCTGATCATTCCTAAATCTCCCGCCTACATTCACTACCGGAATAACACCCTACGCCGACGGCCTATTCTATGCCGACGGCCTTTTGTCGGTGCCGTCGGCATAGATGGAGATATGCCGACGGCCTGGTATAGGCCGTAGGCATACGCAGGCCGTCGGCATATCTCCGACTATGCCGACGGCAGCCGTAGGCATAGAAAGGCCGTCGGCATATCTCAGGTCTATACCGACGGCGGCCGTCGGCGTAGGAGAGCCCTCGGCACATATGTGGGTCCACCAACCCGGGCTCAGACGGCAGGCTTACGCCGTCAAATCTATGCCGACGGCCGTCGGCATAGATATTATATGTTTTTCCTCGAGAAAAGTTCCACGTGGAGGCTCTATGCCGACGGCCTTGCCGTCGGCATATATAATTTTTTAAAATCTAAAATTTGATTAATTTGAATCTGACTTATCTATACTTAACATAAACATATTATATATCGATTTGGGGTAGATTTTTCCATATAATATGAATATCCAGCATGTTTTTGTTTTTCAGTATATTAGAAATGTGACATCATGTACTTTTGCACATAGGTCCTTATACTTTGTTAAAATCACAACTAATTGATACTTGCATTGATTTTGACAAATTTATATTGTTTTTTATCAGAATCTTGAAATGATTCAGTTGCTATACTATGTTTCAAATTTGAATAAACTAACAATGAAATTTGCTTCATATTTACATAAAACCCCCTTTTGTTTTGAGGTTTTGTATATTTTTCATTCCTTGGCCATACGAAGTATAAGGACCCGCCGCTGGGTCCTCTTACACGTCTGGAAGTGTGGTGGCGGGTGCAAACACCCGGCAGGCGGCTCCGGAGTGTGACTCCCTTCACGGACGGTGCCGCCGCCGGCACTTGGAGGGGGGAAACGGCCATGTCGGGTCTACGCGGAGGTAATCTTGCAGTGGGTTGGGCCCGGACCCTGTTGTGAAGTATTCCTATGGGCTGACCTATCACAACCAGGTGAAAAGGTCCATTGGTCAAAGCTCGTCCGGCGAAAGTCAAAGGGGTAGATCTGTGGGTCAACTGAGCCAGGGTTAGGCGGGACAGGGGCCTTGGGAGGTAGCTACGCCACCGGAGCATCGCACCGGGCCCTCACGCATGTGTTAAGTTGTGGTGGCATGTCCGAAGAGGCAATGTGTGGCTCCGGGGTGTGGTCCCCCCTCACGGACGGCGATGACACCGAAGTGATCCCTCTGCGGTTTTGGTGCTGCGTGAATATTCCTGAACACCCGGAGGGTGATAAAATCATGAGTTTTTTACACGGTGCAGACACATGTGATATACGATGTGTAGTCATTTTTCATAATTTTTTGAGATGCAGAAGTAGGTGGAAAAATTCCTCTTTCCGGATTGTTCCTCGCATGTCTACGGGTGTGGTCAGGGGCCTTCGTGGGGTAGCTATGCCACAGGATCTTGCGCTGGGCCCTCATACATGTCTGGAAGTGCGGTGGCGGGTGCAAACACCCGGCACGTGGCTCCGGAGTGTGACCCCCTTCACGGACGGCGCTGCCGCCGGCGCTTGGAGGGGGGAAACGGCCGCGTCGGGCCGACACGGAGGGGATCCTGTGGTGGGTTGGGCCCGGACCTTGTTCTGGAGTGTTCCCATGGGCTGACCTATCACAACCAGGTGGAGAAGTCTATTGGTCAAACCCCGTCCGGCGAAAGTCAAAGGCGTAGATCTACGGGTCAACTGGTCTAGGGTTAGGCCTGCCGGGGGCCTTACGGGGGTAGCAATGCCCCCAGAGCATCGCGACGGGTCCTCACACGTGTCTTAACATGCGGTGGCATGTCTGAAGAGTCAAGACGCGTCTCCGGGGTGTGGCCCCCCTCACGGACGGCGATGACACCGGAGTGACGTCCTTCGGTTTTGGTGCTGCGTGAATATTCCTGAACACCCGGAGGGTGATAAAATCATGAATTTTTTACACGGTGCAGACACATGTGATATAGGATGTGTAGTCATTTTTCATAATTTTTTGAGATGCAGAAGTAAGTGGAAAAATTCCTCTTTCCGAATTGTTCCTCGCATGTCTACGGGTGTGGTCGGGGGCCTTCGTTGGGTAGCTATGCCACGGAATCTTGTGCAGGGCCCTCATACATCTCTGGAAGTGCGGTGGCGGGTGCAAACACCCGGCACGCGGCTCCGGAGTGTGACCCCCTTCACGGACGGCGCTGCCGCCGGCGCTTGGAGGGGGGAAACGGCCGCGTCGGGCCGACACGGAGGGGATCCTGTGGTGGGTTGGGCCCGGATCTTGTTCCGGAGTGTTCCCATGGGCTGACCTATCACAACCAGGTGGAGAAGTCTATTGGTCAAAGCCCGTGCGGCGAAAGTCAAAGGCGTAGATCTACGGGTCAACTGGTCCAGGGTTAGGCCTGCCGGGGGCCTTGGGGGGTAGCAATGCCACCAGAGCATCACGACGGGTCCTCACACGTGTCTTAACATGCGGTGGCATGTCTAAAGAGTCAAGACGCGTCTCCGGGGTGTGGCCCCCCTCACGGACGGCGATGACACCGGAGTGACGTCCTGCGGTTTTGGTGCTGCGTGAATATTCCTGAACACCCGGAGGGTGATAAAATCATGATTTTTTTACACGGTGCAGACACTTGTGATATAGGATATACACTAGTAGAAGTTGAAGTTCGATCACATGTTAGAGGATCACAAAAAAGGGTTGTACCCAAATTGCGAAGATGACAACACAAAGCTCGGTACCACACTGGAATTGCTGCAATGGAAGGCAGACAATGGTGATGTTGAGGGAAAGCGCCCCAGGAAGAGGGTTCCTGCCAAGGTGATGTGGTATGCTCCTATAATACCACGGTTGAAACGTCTGTTCAGAAACAAAGAGCATGCCAAGTTGATGCGACGGCACAAAGAAGACCGTAAGAAAGACGGGAAGTTGAGAGCACCCGCTGACGGGTCGCAGTGGAGAGAAATCGAGAGAAGGTGGTGGGACTTTGCAGGTGACGCAAGGAACGTATGGTTTGGGTTAAGCGCAGATGGCATTAATCCTTTTGGGGAGCAGAGCAGCAATCATAGCACCTGGCCCGTGACTCTATGTATCTATAACCTTCCTCCTTGGTTGTGCATGAAGCGGAAGTTCATTATGATGCCAGTGCTCATCCAAGGCCCTAAGCAACCCGGCAACGACATTGATGTGTACCTAAGGCCATTAGTTGAAGAACTTTTACAGCTATGGAATGGAAAAGGTGTACGTGTGTGAGATGAGCACAAACAGCAGGAATTTGACCTACATGCGTTGCTGTTTGTAACCATCAATGATTGGCCTGCTCTCAGTAACCTTTCAGGACAAACAAACAAGGGATACCACGCATGCACGCACTGTTTAGATGACACCGAAAGTATATATTTGGAGAAATGCAGGAAGAATGTGTACCTGGGACATCGTCGATTTCTTCTGACCAACCATCAATGTCGAAAGAAAGGCAAGCACTTCAAAGGTGAGGCAGATCACCGGAAGAAGCCCGCCCTCCGTACTGGTGATCACATACTTGATATGGTCAAGGATTTACAAGTAATCTTTGGAAAGGGTCTTGGCGGACAATCTGTTCCGAATGACCCAAGCACCCTATTCAACGATGAAGATTATCCATGGTTACGGCGCAATAAGCAAGGGAAACACACGAAGAAAAAGTGAAGGAGGATACGATAAGCAAGGGAAATCCAGCTTTTGCCGTAACCCTCTCAACTTTTTAGCACATGCTATGTGGGTGAAATGATGATACCATGCCAACTTTCATCCTTTGAATGGTGCATGTTGAACGCACAAAAAGTCTGAAGTTGAAATAAGTTCAAAAAAATGAAATCCCTTTGTAACAGATGAGTTTTCATCCGAAAGCCTGATACTTCGAAAGAGATTGTCCATTTTATACACGAAGTGCATCCAGCTTTTGCCATAACCCTCTCAACTTTTTAGCACATGCTATGTGGGTGAAATGATGATACCATGCCAACTTTCAACCTTTTCAGAGTTCATTTGTAGTGCTTTTCAATTTCAGGGTCATTTAGCTAAAAAAAACTCTAATAGCAAAAAGAAAGAACTAAAAAGCTTTTATAAAACTCTAATAGCAAAAAGAATGAACTAAAAAGAATCAATTAAAATATTTTGTTATGATCAACTAAAACAAAACTATAATATTCTTCAATAGCAAAAAGAATCAACTAAAAAGCTTTTATAAACCTCTAGTTATTATCAAAATAATATTAACTTAAAATTATATAAAATTTATGCAACTAAAATTATCAAAGTATTTTTTGTTAAAAACTTTAATAGCAAAAAGAATTTTCATAAAGTATTTTATGTTAAAAACTTTAATAGCAAACTAAAATGACATAAAAAATAAAAAAATATTATCAAAATAATATTAACTTAAAATTATATAAAATTTATGCAACTAAATTATCAAAGTATTTTTTGTTAAAAACTTTAATAGCAAAAAGAATTTTCATAAAGTATTTTATGTAAAAAACTTTAATAGCAAACTAAAATGACATAAAAAATAAAAAAATGCCGCCTACTGGGCCACCACGGCCTGCATACGACTAGAAACCCATCTGTACATGGGCCAGGATGCTGGCCCGCAGGCTCCAACAGGCCCAACATGGCAGTGACAAAGGTTAGACAAGTACTGCCTGCATTAGAGAGGAGCTGGAAAGCTCAGCCGCAGCGCGCCTTATAAACCAGTGTTGCCCTCTCTCAACTAGCGAGGTGGGACTAAACTCCCACCACACCGCTGTGCCAGGCTATTGGTCCCTTTGGTCCCGGTTCGAGCCACCAACCGGGACCAATGCCCCCCTTTCGTCCCGGTTGGAGCCACCAACCGGGACTAAAGGTCTCTGCTTCCCGCCCTTTGGGCTGTTGAAATTGACCTTTAGTCCCGGTTGGTGGCTCCAACCGGGACGAAAGGGGGCCTTTCGTCCCGGTTGGTGTCACCAACCGGGACTAAAGGTTGGGGTATATAAGCCCACACTTAGGAAATTTTCATAGTTCATCCGTAGTTTCCCCCGACGACGCCGAGCACATCGACGCCGCCAGGCTGCCCCGACGCCGTCCGCCGCCCCCGCCGTTGCCGTCGCCGCGCCCCTGCCCCGTCGTTGCCGTTGCCGTCGCCGTCGTCGCCCCCGAGCCCGCGCCCCTGCCCCGCCCCCGAGCCCGCGCCCCTGCCCCGGCCCGCCCCCGCTGTTGCCATCGCCGCGCCCCTGCCCCGTCGTCGCCGTCGCCGTCGTCTCCCTCCTCCCCGAGCCCTCGCCGCGTGAGGTTGATCTCAATTTAGCTCTATATTTCTTGATGAAAAGAAAACTAATCCCAATCTTCTTTATGGAATTAAGAACAAATCACTATATTGCTTGACGAAATTTAGATGTTTGTCCATGACAGTACCACTGATTGCTACTATGTTTGATGAAATTTAGTCTATTTTTTTATGAAATTTAGAACAAATCACTGTATTCTTAAATGAAGATAATTCTGGCATCATGTCGATGGTTCATGAATCCTTTCCATTTGCCAACTATTAAAATGAAAACCATGATAAAGTAATCATTTTAAAAAATCAGACATATCAACTAAAGCTTTATTTTGCAATTTGAGATGTTGTTAAATAGCTATGTGAGATGTGCTGCAAAATTGGGATATGATGAGTGGTTACTTCATCATGATCATCTTGCTAAAAAAATTGAAGAACAAAATTTCACACTTGACAGAGAAATTAGGATTTGAAGTATCATGATGATCTAAAATCTTCACTAGATGTCATTAGCACTATTTTTTTGCATAGTTTGAAGTGTCTATGCTTTATGTGATGCGATGACCTAATTTTTTTTCACTCGGTGGAACTTACAGGATTTGTGGTGTTGCATCTCCGTGGAGTGATCGTCGGCGTTGGAGCTGTTGGTCCACGATCGTCCCTCCGCTGATCGACTACATCCTCTACATCCAAGGGTGAGCTACAATTCCATCTCCTCCTCCGTTTTTTTTTCATGTCACTAGATTTCACTTTCACGTCAAGTCGCGTAACCTAGGCGTCTCCCGTCCGAAAGGGTTGCATCGATAAATATGCATTCAATTGCATATTTATCACCGTAACTCATTCGGATTGTCCAGCGTTTTCCACGGACAGCCCGAGGATGTGTAGATTGGGTACGTTCTCCATGCTCTACACCATTCCGAGACAAAATTTTGGCAGCGCCTCCCCGTTGTTCTTCGGATGCACATTCTCTCGGGTTTTTGCCGGGACGTGTATCTGGAGAACAGCGGGGAGGTGCTGCCGAAATTTTGTCTCGGAATGGGGTAGAGCAAGGAGAACGTACTCAATCTACACATCCTCGGGTGGGATTAGGACCCATCTTTACCTATTAGAGATGTAGGTGGATTCAATGTCGTTTCTCGTCAATCCGGTAGAAAATAAAACATTGATGTGATTAATTTAAATGAATCCTTAATTTTGGTGTGTGCCTCCCAATAAAGCAGAGATGGCAGATAATCAATGGATGTACAGTGGTTTTTTCCATCGGAATCAAGTAACAACAGAGTGGGCCGAGAGAACCGATGTGTTTTTGAAGGAGATTCCGTCGTCCAATGAGAATGGTGCCAGAATGCCCCTGTGCCAAATGTAAGAGACGTATCCGTAGAGATCAGGAGGAGATGACTTTGCACCTTCGCACGAATGGATTTATGCCAAACTTTAACATGCTGATAAACTTTACCCAGCGGGACCGTGGTAGAGAGGAGGTGATACGACAACGCATCGCTGGTCATGAGGACGATGGGGTTAGAGACATGCTAGATGATGTCTGTGCTGCACAGACGGCAGCTGCGACACTTTCAGCGAATGAACCGGAGGAGCCGGAGGAAAACGCAAAGGCCTTCCTGGATATCTTGGCCTCGTCAAAGAAACCTCTTTATGAGGGTGCCAAGCTCTCTCAGCTGGATGCCATCTCGCAACTGATGGCAGTCAAGGCGGAGTATGGCTGTACCCGAGGTTGCTTCGAAGCATTTCTGGGAGTATGGGCTAACAGCCTCCCTGAGGGCCATGAACTGCCGAAAAGCATGTATGCTACGAAGAAAATCATGAAGGCGCTCTCTATGGATTATGAGAAAATACATGTTTGTCCAAAGAATTGCCTTTTGTTTAGGCATGAGTATGCGAATGACAACTACTGTAGGAAGTGCGGTTCCTCTCGATATATTGAGGTGCTCGATGAGCAGGGTGAGAAGAAGCAGCTAGCCATCCCTGCAAAGGTTCTTCGGTATCTCCATTTCATAGAAAGACTGCAGCGCCTTTTCATCACCGAGGAGTCTGCCAAAATGATGAAGTGGCACAAGGAAGGGAAAAGGTACCATGCAGATAATTTCATACATCCATCAGAAGGTGAAGCATGGAAGTCATTCGACACAGAATACCCTGAGGAAGCAGCCGAGGCTGGGAATGTCAGAATTGCTATATCAGGTGATGGGTTCAATCCATATGGTATGTCATCTAATCCATACAGCTGCTGGCCCGTGTTTGTTATTCCGCTGAATCTCCCTCCCGGCGCCATAATGCAACGCAAGACCATGTTCCTGTCGCTGATAATTCCGGGGCCTGAATATTCTGGGTAGAATTTGAGTGTGTTTATGCAGCCGTTGGTGGATGATTTGCACCATTCTTGGTACTTCCCGAGGTTGACATACGATCGACATCTGCAGAAAAATTTCTTGATGAAAGTTCGGCTGCAGTATTGCATGCATGACTTTCCCGGATATGCGTGATAGTGATGATGAGACCGGTCGACAAATAGATTACAATAGTGATGATTCACATGGGTTCTAGGAAATGTAAGTTTTTTGGTATGGTTTATTAATATGCTTCCTTCCTTTGCCAAAAAAGATATATATATATATATATATATATATATATATATATATATATATATATATATATATATATATATATATATATATATATATATATATATATAGCATGCTTATACATTGCATATTTTGTTAATGTTCTTTTCTGTATGCTTAATGTGCTTTTTTGTTATTAATGTGCTTTTTTGTATGCATATTTATTTGTTATCCTTACTAACTGTTTATTCTCTTCTCAATGCAGGTTTGCTAATCATGGGCAAGTCCAGCGGCGCGGGTTTCCTAAGCAAATTAAAAGGAGGTCTTAGTCAGAGTGGACGACCCCGTCAGCCTCCCACCCGACTACTTGAGGATGACACCTCACAGGGAGGTCGAGGGGTTGGGGGAAGACCCCCTAGAAGAGGAGGGGGTGGTGGAAGAGCCCCTAGAGGAGGAGGGGGTGGGTCGAGATGCGGTCCGATCAAGAAACTGCGGTCCGTGTCCGACATAGGGGGGTCGTCTTCGACGACCTCCTATACTGAGGCACCCTCTGAGTCTGAGGAGGTTCGCGAGGAGGAGGAGGACGAGGAGGGCGAGGAGGAGGAGGGCGAGGAGGAGGGTGGCGAGGGGAGGGTTCTGGAGGGGAGGGTTCTGGAGGGGAGGGTTCTGGAGGGGAGGGTGGTGGCGAGGTGTGGGGTAACTTGCCGCCGGGTGATCCGAAGGGGTGGCTGCGTGGTGTTGCAGAACTACCTACACCTCCTGCTACCGAGGAGAAGAAGTGGCTCATTGAACCCACGGGGACAGAGTAAGTGCCTCGCAATCATAGTTTGAACACATACTAACATTTTCATTGTACACATACTAATTTTTTTGTTTCTTTTGCAGCAATTGGAAAGTTCTTGGAGAGGGCCGTAAACCGAACGGCATTATCACTATCCTGTTGAAGGATTTTTGGCCGGGCCTATTCTGCCCGCGGCCAGACAGGGGCCCGGAGCTGCGGGTTTTAGCCACGAGCTGGGACCACTACGAGGCTGCCAGCCTCGCGGAGTACGGGACGGCCGCTAAGGCCGTGATCAATAAATTTTGGGTAACTTCTCTTCAGAATCACTTGTCTTGAGTTTCGTTCATAGTTTATCATCGAGTCACTTAACTCATGCCTTGTTTCATTCTGGTTTTATGCATGATTGTAGCAATTCTATAAGGTTCTTGAGGAGCACAAGGCCAGAGCCGACGTGGTCTTGGTGGCGGCTGCGAGGAAGAAAACTCGCCAGATTCAGTACGAGGTGCGCTGGGTTGCCATCTCGCTCTACTACCACAACTACCTTGGTCAAAAGATGACCAAGAAAGAAGCGCAAAAGGAGCGGCTTACCTTGAGCAGGGAGCAGTACATGATGGTAAGTATTACAGACTTTTCATTCCGACGTATAAACAGTCAATTTCATTGTTTCGTGATGACATGCCATGCTTCCATTATTTAGGTTATTCCTATTTGGTGCTACGAAAAGGATGACGGATGGGCGAGTTTGCTAGATAGGTGGCTCGGTGAGGATGCAGAGTTTGCTGCCAAGAGCACAAAGAACCGGGCTAATCGTGGAACCGACGGAACACACGGCCAAGGAAACAGGAACCACTGGGGCTACAAGGCCATCCAGGTTTACCAGGATACATTCTTTTTCTTCTTGTTACCGTCATGTTCTTATGTTTGGCTAACTTCTGCTTGACGTTGCAAGAGGGCAAGTTGAAGAAGCCGCTCTCACACATGGAGTCGTGGAAGCTGGCCCGTGCGCGGAGTAAGCGCAAGGACGGCGAGAGCGAGTACTACGGCAATACCGAGAAGAACCTGGAGTCCTACTCGGAGTCGTTTACCAAGTTAAATCCTGGTTCGGATGTTGCTGACCCCATCCTGTGTCAGACCGACGAGACGGCGGTGGTGGCCATCCGGCCGAAGTATCATGGCCGCTACCCGTGACTCGATGGCGTGATCACTCCTTCTGTCTCCTACACACGGCTCCGAGCTACCAACCCGAGCCCGAGCGGCAGTACGGGCCGTTCGCATCCTAGCTTAGCCAGCCAGCATGCTGTAAGTATTTCCCCCCTTATCTTCTTTCTTTCTCACTTTCTCACTTTATTTTCAGCATTGCCCACGTACAAACAACCTAAATTTTGTAGGCATATAAGGCCTTTGTCGAGCTTAAGCATGTCGAGGTGCGGGAGTACTTGCAACAAGTAAAGGCAAACGAGGATTACAACCGTCTGATGATGGCAGTTAGTTTTGCCCACTTAGAACCAAGCTAAATTTTGCACTTTCATTTCTTCTGACCTTCGTGTTTGCTTGGTTAACTAACAACCAGGCTATGTGGTCGTCTATGCAAAACCGCACGGATCCACCACCAATGGGACCTGCACCACCACCTTCTGGAGAACCCCCACATGTGCCCACGTTCGATGAATGGGTGGCACTAGGCAGTGGGACTCCGATTCATACATTGCCTAACTATTCACCAACTAGTTCTCGTTGATTCAACACTATCATATTTTCCCTTTCAATCTCTTTTGAAACATGTAGGGAACCGGTGCAGAGAGCCCAGTCACTCCGGTCTGGCGAGGTGGTGCTGGTCTTGGCGGTGCTAGCGGCGATGATCCTAGTCTTGGATGAACGATGATGTTTTCCATGTCTTGCAATGCTTTCCATGTTCCATTCTTCTTAGCGTTCTTTAGATGACGATGATGATGTCCGTGTCTTATACTTATGTCTATGAAGTTTCGACGATGATGATGTTGATCTTTAGACGATGTGATGTTGATGATCTTTAGATCATGATGATCTTTAGATGGTGATGTTGATGATCTTTAGATGATGATGTGATGTTGATGATCTTTAGATGGTGATGATGATGATCTTTAGATGATGATGTGATGTTGATATATGCTTTGCTGTGAATATATGTTTTGCTGTGAATTTGAATGAGAACAGCAAAAACAGAGTAAATTTTTAAAAAACAGAACAGGGCCGTCGGCATAGATAAGGCCAGGAGGTACCAGTGGACTCCACGTGGCAGACGTATACCGACGGCTAGGCCGTCGGCATAGACGAAATTATATGCCGACGGCCTACCCGTCGGCATATCCCGCTGCCAGAAGGCTCCCTGGAGGTGACACCTGGCGCGTATAAGCCGACGGCCTGGCCGTCGGCATAGATGAAAATATATGCCGTCGGCCTAGCCGTCGGCTTATACGTGCCACGTGCCACCTCCCCATTCGTGACACTTGGTGACGGCGCCGTCGGTTGACGGCCGGTGATTTTCTGTGCCGACGGGTATTCTATGCCGACGGACGTACGGATGCCGTCGGCGTATCTAGCTATGCCGACGGCATTTCTATGCAGACGGTCTGACAGGACTACGCCGTCGAGATTGACGCCGACGGGTCTATGCCGACGGCTGTCGTCGTCATAGTGGTATACCGACGGTATACGGCCTATGCCGTCGGCATAGTGGGTTATTCCGGTAGTGATTCTACTCCGAGTCTGAATGCAAAAGTGATACAGGTATGCAGAGTCTTCGTATTATATAAATTCCACAACTGTATGTGGCATTTTGGCCGGAGTCTGTTGCAAAGCGTGTTGTTGACTTTGTGATCATCGTAATACTTATCCATGTATTGATGACTCTCCACGGCTGTAGAATGGTTTAATCCTGCTGCAATAAACTGTGCCGCCCAAGCCCAGAAGAAGGTCAGTAGGTATTATATATACATGCTGAATTAGAAACATCAATCAAACCGTGTGTTTTCTGTGACGTCTCTTGGAAAATTACTAGGTTGGCTTAGTTTCATGGAAGGTCTGTTTGGTGCGTTGCAGGATTCTCTGAGCTCTCACCTGATTTACTCGAGTTGATTGTTGGATCATCTGAATGAGACGGTGGTGCACCTTCGGCCGCTGCTCAAGCAGCAGCAGCAGCAGTTCAGGCTGTGATCCTTCCTAAAATAATAATTAAGGAAAGGCGCCTGATGTCAGGACCCAGTCTCTCTGAAACTCTGAAGAATTGATACCTTCAGTTAACTGTCTCACTGAATGTTTGTGCATCTTATAGCAGGCTACTCGTTTTTAGGAGGAGTGTTAGTATCAGTTAGTTTTTCTTGGAGAACAGTAAGATCATGCATTAATCTTGTATATGTTGTTATTGGTATTTTGCCGGTAGAAATTTGCCAAGGTTGTTGTTACCATGGAGGTCAACGGTCGTCACAAGCCTACAGGAGAATATATCGACAGAGAGTGCAATGGTGTAAAACCACCCAATAATTTTGGTGAAGTTGATCCCTGGACGGCGTGGGCGTACAGACCACGGACTATCTCGTTGTTACTGATGGGAATCTGCTTTTTAATGTGAGCTGTTGCTGGATCTCTGTTACCCGTGGAGTTGTTTTTTGTTTTGCTACAGAGATTCTTACCACAATGATGTTAGTAATACATTGCTGATGGTTGAACTACTGGGATAATAGTCATATTTCCAACTTGAATCAAGCGATTTCCAAATGGTCGCCGGCGGCATGGAGACCATGTCCAATGCCCCCAAATACGCTGCAACAGCAAGGTTCCTACTAGTTTAAGAAGAATGGCTCTGTAACTGCCGGCAACTCTTCTAGTATAAGGTTTGCTGTTTACGTATTCTGACTAGTCGTTTACTATCTCTGTGGATAGTTTCTTAGATGGAAACCTTGCAGAGTAGTTAATGTGCAGCCAGAGTCCAGTATGATGTCACAATCTTGATTCTTGAGTAAAGCATTTGAATTTAAGCTAGTAGATATTTAGCTCTGTGATTGAAGTGTCTCTGTTGAATACTTCTAAACTGAACAGTTTCATTCAGAATTATGACACTTCTTAGTGTAGAATTGTAGCTTTATTTTTACACGATCAAACTACCTTCTGTATGCAGTATGCAACCAAACTATGTTGTATATCTTCAGTAGTAAATGTATCATCTTAAGAGTGTACTGAAGCTAGATTATTTCGTAGCTCATTTTTAGGATTTCTCCATTGTTAATATAAATTATGCAAAGCAATGTTTACTTTGAGTGTAACTGTAGTGCCATTCTTATCTTTCAATGTACAGCGACGGTGCTGCTGCACTTGTGCTAGTCAGTGGGGAGAAAGCTAAGAACCTTGGCCTTCAAGTTCTTGCAAGGATCAGAGGGTATGCTGATGCTGCTCAGGTAAATCTTACATGCCTCGTCATTAATCATTGTTCGTGAAACAAATGTCATTTGAGAAATCTCGGCCCATTGTTCTTGTTAATGAAGACTGTTACCAACATTATCCTTTCCTGTGTCTCAAAACTGTCAACCTGGCTCATAGAATGATCTTTTTCTTTAGGATTCATGGTTATGTTTTCTTTCCCGACGTGGGTGCAGGGGTGATCGACGCGGACTACCGCGGCCCGGTGGGCGTCGTGCTCTTCAACCACTCGGAGGCGGACTTCACCGTGAAGCCCGGCGGCCACGTCGCACAGATGATCGTCCAGGTGATCGCGACGCCGGAGGTCGCCGAGGTGGACGACCTCAACGCCACCGTCCGGGGGGAGGGAGGATTCGGGTCCACCGGCGTCTGAACTCCGAGCCTTGGTAGATACATCTAGAGAAGTGGTATGTTTAGGTTGGTGGTGGAACACTAGGGAAGATACCCACCTTTCGATGATGGTTGTGTGCGTCTGATGTTAAATGGAATCTTGTGATCTCTTCCAGTTGAGATGGTTCTGTGACCTTAGTTTATTTTGCACTGGACGTGTCTCTGATTACCATCCATGAATACTGCATCTAACTTTTTTTTTAATTCCTAATTTGTTAGTAGTAGCGTGGGAAAAAACTGCGCGCTACTAGTATTTAGGATAGTAGTAGCGCGGGTGCGAAATAGTAGTAGCGCGGGTCGCACCCGCGCTACTACTAACTGTTTAGTAGTAGCGTGGGGTGGCACCCGCGCTACTACTAACTTTTTAGCTGTAGTGCGCTAGCAGGAGCGCCCCCCCCCCCCCCCCCCCCCCCCGCGCTACTGCTAGCCATTTACCCCTCGCTACTACTAGGCTTTTCCCTAGTAGGGTTCACCTTCTCCATCTGCCGGAGGTGGGGTGAGCCGTGGTGGTAAAGGCCGATGCCCACGAGCCTTGGCATGATGTAGTGGCAGCCGAGACCACGTAGGCTTTCAGGGAACCTATGCATCTTTTCTTCTCTCTTGTCAAAATCAACCATGAACTCATCTGCTCCTTCCCTCAAGTACTACTCCTCAACCGGAGCCAGTACTGCTGCTTCTGCAAAGTCCATGATGCCCTCATCATCAACTTGCTTGCGGCTACAGACATCCGTGATCTCAGAGGAGAAAGCAGCCTTTAACTCTTGAGCAACCGCCGAGTCCACGGCCATGGCCTCCGCTGCCGAATCAGACGGTTGGACATGCAGCTCCAACCGTGCATATGAGAGATCTGCCATCTCAGTTGTGACGCCCGAATTTTGAAACCCGAAAGCTACCCGTGTCATCTTACTAGCCCAGGGTCTAGTAAGCACGGTCTCGATAAAAAAATACAATACAATAGTTGGGGTAATATTACACAGGTTGAGTCTGAGGGCTCAACATTATTACAACACACCCATACACACGTAGATCGTGGATATGGTACAGCGGTATAGCGGGGTTACAAACCAAGCACTAGGATACAAGTCAAGATTTAAGGCATAAGCTTAACTGTTCTAATAGGTAGCGGAAGCAACAATATAGGGTACACACGGCAGACTCCAAGCCACAGGGACACTGACTGGGAATACTCCTAGACGTCAGAATCTCTAGCAAACTCAGCATCCGAGAGATCAACATCTGCATCTGGCCAAATCAACAAGCCAGGTGAGTACGTTGAATGTACTCACAAGACAGTATGAACAAAAGATATACTGAATGTATGCATAATGCAAATGCTCATGTCATGTGATGGTCTCAAAATATCATCTTAGCAGATTTTATACCCTGGCAAGGGTGAGATATTGCAACATGAATATCAGGATAACACATTAAGAATACAGGAGTCAGTAAATCAGAAATAAGGATAACCACAAAACACGGATAAGAATAAAGAGGGGATTCCAGGAGGTAGAACCGTCCAAAAGAATCCCCCAAAAAAAGTAAATTGCCAACTTATCAGGCCTCGGTGCGATGTCTCAGAAAAGTGGCAGGCAAACTAGCAAACCAGTCAGGCGTCTTCACAGCGTCTCATAAAGGAGGCTGAAAGAAACGACAAAACAAAATAGCCAACCAGTCGGGCGTCTTCGCGACGTCTCATAAAGGAGGCTGAATAAAAGAATAGATAGCTGGTTAGTCAGGTGTCAGTGCGACATCTCAAACAGGTAGCCACCACAAATAAAGTGGAGATTCTCAGGAGGTAGAACCGTCCCAAGAGAATCCCAAAAGAAAAGAATAAAAACTGCCACAGTCGGATGTCTGCACGACGTCTCAGAAAGGGCTTTAAATCAAACGAGGAAGAAAAGTATGCAAATACCGAAACAGGGTATCCAGGAGGTAGAACCTTCCCAGGAGGTTTCGATGAGCTCTGGGCTATGCAGATGGGCTTGACCAGCACCAAGGGCATAGGGAAGGTCTTGGGAGGTTGAGGATTGTCTGGATTCACCTGGTCATTCACCAGTCTCTAGAGGAAAAATTTGAAAAAGACAGCTAGGAAGGAATAACAGCACAACAATCGATAACCCAATTTTTGGGGTCTTACAAACCTTCCCCCTTAAGAGAATCTCGTTCTTGAGATTCCTAGGGTTAACTCAAAATTACATCTACTCCTCCCGGGAAAAAAAAAATCTCTGGGTTGGTTTTGCAACCGAGTTGGGTATACCGATAATTGGTGCACCCAGATCGAGACACGGATATTGCGGGATTATCTCCACTGCTAGGGTCACCAAGGCCACGACGGTTTTGAAAAAAAAGCAAAAAAATGCCCTTTTTCCAAAAATTCTAGTGGCACCCCAATGAACAGTGGTCTCTCTCGCTGACATGTGGGACCAGGGCCTATTGGCAGCCTCCTTCTTCTCCCTCCGGCCATTGGTTCTCTCTCTCGCTTCCGCCCTGTTCCGCGTGCGGCTGGGCGCTGCGCGGACCTAGCTCCTAGGGCACTAAGCACCCTACGGCGGTAGTGCGCAGCGTGCACGATGCCGGCACAGAGAGCACTCCCATCGCGGGCCAGCACCTCATCGGCACTACTCGCGGATTCGCCTCCTAGACGCCGGTGATCGAGTGGCGCACGGTTCTCCTGGACCTCGCTCACCGTACACCGGGCTCAGCCTATAAAAGACGGCAACGCGGCTCCTCCTAGCTCACACCATGCCGCTCTTCTATCTCTTTGGTTTGGATGATTTCAAGCCGAGGTCCTTCGGCGATGCTGTATTCCTGGTGGGGTTACGGTGGCTGCTCGCTGCGCTGCTGGCCGCACTGATCGGTTCATCGCTCTGTCTGCTGGAGCTCGTCATGCGGGAGCGAGCTCGCAATAACGTGGGTCATGATGTGGCGGCTCGATGTGGGGGCGGTAATGGCGCGGTGGCTGGTCCTCGTCCTCCGCGCTTGCTCCTCCGCCGCTTCGGGCCGGCGAAGTAATCGTGTGCTGCAGTGGGTCGAGGCGGCGGCCTTTCTGGCGTCACGCAAGACATTGATGGTGGCGTCGCTGGCTCTGGGAGCTCATGTGGTGAGGACAAGGGAGGTCCACCAACGCGGGGGTCACGCTTCTGGTTGCTCCTCGTCGGACGAGAGCCACGACGAATAGGCATCGGGGTAGAATCGGGGTTTGAATCTGTACGGGAGCAGTTGTACTGGTTTGTGCTGCAATAAAACTCTCAGAGTTTCTCCGAGATTGCAATTGGGCTTTGGGAAAGGATTTAGAGACTGAGAAATTACTGGGCAAAACTGCCTCTCCAAGGTTCTGGGTTTGGGAATCTGGCAAACGGAGTATGCACAGATAGATATGGGTATGTGACTTTGCATTTCACCCGAGTACCGCTGTGATCGCACTCATGGGTATAAACCTTGTGTGCGCATGTGGATCACACAATGCACTTTGCATTATACTCAAAACCATTGTGCATGCAAGTGCAAAATACATGCAAAGAAAAGCACATCAAACATATTTTATACTAAGAAGTTTTAATGCTAGTGGGTATATGCACTCTTGGTATACATATACCTACACCAGCTCGTGTTTTGTTAGGGACCCTGGACGACTCCATCGTTATTAGTGTATGTGCCCTACTGGTTAAAATCTTTTAGAAATCCATTGCCAATCCTGTCAAACATTGCTGCTTAACAGAGAGACAGATGAATCAAAACCGCAAAGCAAAAGGGCATACATATATAACATTATGACAGCACACAGGATACAAGTAGTACAAGCATACAACAAAGCACAACCTTACTACGCGCCTATGACAACAACTCACTCCAGCCTACAGGGTTCTACGAGGACGAGAAGACGGCCTTGGCAACACACATACTCGCGGCATCCTCTGGCTTTGCTTACTACTGGGGCCACATATAGGCCTAGTCTTGCTGGGGCTCTCCTGGGGGACGCAGGCTGAGGCACTTCCCGTAGTCGGGCACCTCCGCAAGTCTGGGCACAACTGCTTGGGTCACGATTGGAGCTTGACGGAACAAGCCCCGACGACGAAGAAGATGAATCGCCCCGGAGATAGAATTTGGGTGGATGATGCCAGGTTGCCACAAGTTCACGGGCTGTGAGGGTAGTACTGGGTTAGGCAGCACGGGGTTGGTGGCCCGGGATGCAGCTTGACGGGCCTCGCGGTATGCTTCCGTGACAACCCGAGTGGTATCCCGGTCCATGGCTTTGAACTCTCCAAGAATGCCGCCAATCAACAACCCCTGGGCAGTGATGAACTGAACCAGGCGAGCTATTGCCGGGTCGGCATCTTCAACAGTGTTTGGGTACTCACAACCTAAGCTGGACACGGAGGGGAAGTAGCAGAACTCCCGCATCTCTGCTACTTGCGGAAACTGGAATCGGAGACGTGCAATAGCCTCCGCAGCAGCGGTCTGGATAGCCAACGCGGGGGTGGGCATTGGTTTGCCCTGAAAAGTCAAGGGCTTCCCATCCTCTGCTAAACCGGGGTAGATATGCACCTTCGCATGGTATCGGCAAAGGTGAGGGACAGGTTTCGATTGGAACACCAGGTACTCAGGACTAATACTACAGCCAAGGGCTTGGGTGAGCATAGCCGAAAGGATGGGTGGAAAGCCAGCATGACCGACCTCAAAAGTTCGGCTGTGGAAGGTGGGTTCTCCGGGAGAACTACCCATGGCTTCTGGTTTGGGGATACTGGCCTGGGTTCTCTGCGGGGATCTGGCTTACTAAGTGGGGAGTGTTGCAGCTAGCAGGTGGAAGGGGTTTTATAGGCAGCTAGGCTGGGGCACACAGGCATGGCGTGGATCCTTCTCGTGCAGGGTGAAGGATACGCCGGTACGGCAGACAACTTGGTAGGGTTGTGGTCCAATCCAAGGACAGCTGGGTAGGGATTCGTCAATTCCGACTGCGCCGCCTGTTGATCAACAGTGGCCATGCCGGATGCCAGGGATGGGTCAACTCCATTGGGCTCACCACTGGTTGAAAATAGGGTGGTCCGATGCTAGGGTAACCTACGGCCAGCCTGGCTCTGATACCATGTCCTGTGGCACCCTGATCGGGGGCCGATGCACACCAGCCCAGGATAAGACCTGACGCACGTCAGAAACATGATACAGCATTCCAGGCACAAAAATGTATTTCATTATATGAAATAGGGGATTACAATACTGTTGCATACAATGATATTGTATGGCTCCAGGGTTAAATAAACGACAGCGGAAGTCTTGGTCCATGGCTCCGATGGCTTTGGCTGGGCTCCACAACTCACAGGACTGGCCGGGTTACGGTTTAGCATGACGAAACTTCTCCTGCATCTGGCCACGTGCAAGCCCAGGTGAGTACTTTGAATGTACTCGCAAGATAACCAAATACATAGCATCCAAACAAGCAGATGACAAAGCAAGCCCTATGCTTAAACCTAAACTTATTCTAAACATGGCATGGTAATAACATGAAACATGGATCAAGCATATCATCAGCATAACATGGCAAGGCATAGTTACACCTACAAGCCATGGATGCATGTATAACACTAAGCTGGAAAATAAACTATACTTACCTCCCATGAAGAGTTAAGTAACATGTTGTTTCATTAGTCAGTTTTGCAGCCTCTCTGGGCTACCACATGACTCACCGAGATCTCATCTCATGATCATGCCAGAATATCACTGTGAACTCTTTTATCAAGTTGTTATAGCAAGTTTATCCTCCAGATCGACAACGACCAAATAGTGACCTACTACGAACTATGTCCGTAACCGAGGACGCGGCTATTCGAATAGGTTTTAAACTCTGCAGAGGTTGCGCACTTTACCCACACTATGGAGCTGCCCTGGTTGACCGTGCCGATTTCTCAGGGCGGGCCAGGTTGACTCCAACAAAACTCGTCTACCTTATGACACTCTTACCGTATCACCGACATACCCCCCGGGTCATGTCCTGGGTGGCCCCTTGTGTCATCTCTCGACACGCGCCACCTCGTGGCAAAAACTGTCCCAAACGGGGACCCATGCGCCTATAAATAAACCGGGCTCACAAGATTATCGCCACCTACTGGGCCAAGGTAGCACGCACGCATAATCTCCCCTCTTTGGTGATACCGATAAGAGGCATAACAATAGACCAAGTTAAGGCCTTCGCACAAAGGCGAATGTGGTTGCACGATATTTAGTTCGGTTCACTGGCACTATGACTCGATCCCATCGATGACGGAGGAGGTTTATTATTCAAGTTTAACTTAGCAATTCCATCATCTTACCATAATATCAATACTTATGAGCAGGCATAATCATGAATGTGTCAAGGAACAAGTTTTACCAAACTTCTTAAGTGAGCAACTAGTCATGGCATCTGAAGTATGGTAATAGCACGATACAAACATGACAACAGTATAACGGAAGCATAACTGTATTGACAATCATGGTATGAGATCAAATCATAGTTTCAACATGATAATTGTAATAAAAGTATCATGGCAAAACATAGTATGAAATCAGGGCATGACATCACATAGTAAATAATACTAGCATCTAGCATAAATGGTGTAGTAGGTCTATGTAAATGCAGACTAACACGTGATCTGAATATGCTGCAATTACACACACATGGTGCAAGCAAAGTCAACATGCAAGTCCGGGGCTCATGATAAGAGGTTGGCTTGCCGTGGGGTGGAGGAATGCACCGAAAAGAAGTGCGACGATCCTTCGGACGCGATATGTCGGAACCGGTATTCTCGGGAGAGGCCTAATAGGGGAGAACGGCGAAGGTGGCATTTTCAGCATGTGACAACATTATGAAAATGGCACCATCGAAACGGGCTTGACGAATAGAAAACGTGGGCTTTGGAATTACATAAATCGGAGTTATGGTTGCGAAAATACGGCCGTTCATTCGTTAGGCAGAAAACAGATAAAAACATGTTCATTTCTACTCTTAATGGGTGAGCGCCCGCACTATAACCGTTTCGGCGCCGGCTGAGGATAAAAGCGCCTTTCAGAGAATATGTTTTTGCTGCGGAGAAAACGTATTTCATTCCGAAGCCGCAGCTGAATACGCCTTGCCGAGTGGAAAGCGTATTTCTATAATACGTTTCCACTTAACCCGGTCAATGGGCCCGGCCGCGTCAGCGCTTAGAGGCTTACAAGGGGGCCCCACCCTATCTCTTTCTCTGTCTCCTCCCCTGGTCATCTTCTACCTTTGTCCAGGGTAGAGGAGGGCCGCGGCCGTGGCACAGCCGTCGACTGGCGGCTCGAGGAGACCTGCCGCTGGTCTCTCCGGCACCAGCGCACTATGCAGCAACCAGAGGTGGTCGCAGCGCCTCCCGAGGTGGTCGGTAGCATGGCCGCAACAGACATGGGTGCGGCCGAGGCGGGACCTCAGTGGGATTACTTCGGCAAGGCTCCCCCGGCTAAACTTGGAATGGCGGCGGCTTCACGAGCTCCTGAGAGTGTTGTGGCCAAGGCAGAGATGGAGGGGACGGCCACAGGGCCAGGATTTTCCCGAGCGCCGGTGGCAAGGCTTCGTCCATGGATGGGGAGAGGGAGCTCCTCGAGCTCAATTTGCTGGTTGGGTGGGTTGCGGGGGAAGTGGGCGAGCTCGAGGCGCGTTTAAATAGCCGCGGGAGGGCCTCATGTCGACGCTAGCCTCCAGCCGAAGCTCTTGGGCGCGCGGCGACGTCGCGGAGCTCCAACGGAGCATCGATGTCAGCAGAACCAGCTCCCAGCTTGGTTCCAAGGCCGGCTAGGAGAGGATAGGGCGTCATACGCCATCGCAGACGTCGGCAGAAGGTGACGGCGAGGGAAACAGGGGAGGGACGCGATGGCACACTGCAGAGCTCGGATTTGGCCTGGCCTCGCGTGGTCACCACCGACACCATGTGGACTGGGCACTGCAACGCCCTAAAATCATGTCTACCGTGTGGGTCTATCTTCAAATAGTTGACTTGAACCATCAGATCAGCACAAGGGGCCCTGGTGTGACTGTTTTGACCTTATTTGTCAATCATCTGCCAGGTGTTTGTACTGAGGATAGGTCAATGCACAGCTCCATTTGGTCTGATCTTTGGCTGAGGATGATCACAAACTAAGGTGATCATCTTGGAAAAACTTCAGCACAAGTGGGCAAGGCTAGCTAGAACTTCCTTTGCAATCTACCATACTAGACAGAAACTGTTTCTGGATGATTCTGAGAGATTGGCCAGCTTTCATGAGCTGAATCTGTGTGGGTGGGAATAATATACGCATAAGAGCTAGCTAGAAAAGTTTCAGCTCATTTAGATCATCTATCAAGGTACTTCCTTCACAAAGCTGAAATCTGGACAGAAACTTTGATAATTGCTTGGGGAAAATTGGTTAGATGAATTGAGCTGGTTTTTGGTTTGCAGAGGTAATATATCAATGTTAACTACCTTGCAAAATGTCAGCTCAAATGGATCAAGGGACCAAGCACTTCCTTCACAGAGCTTCAGGCAGGGCAGAAACTTGAAAAGGATCCTGTGCTCAAATTTGGCAAAGAGTGGCTAGATGCTTTAATGGATCTGGGGTTTATAAGGATAGGAAAAGCTCCCCAATTAATTTGGGATTTTTCCTGACTACCAAAATGGTAGTTCCTTTGGAAAGGTGCCAGAAATGCAATATTGGCTTTATAAAGGAAAATGCAATTTTCCTTATTAAATCTTGGCCAATATTTTTACCAGAGCTTGAGATAGGCACAATGATCATCTCCAGAAATTTTCAAGAAATTTAGAGATGTCTAGCTATCCCTCTGGATTTAATTCCTCAGAAAGGCAGAAAGAGAAATTAATTCTAGATGAAAAATATTGCATATATCTTGGCAATATTTTTGCCCATCTAGGGTTAATGGATGTAGGAGGGTCTCTGGGAATTCTTGGAGGGTCAACAGAGCAAAGGAAATGGAGGTTCCTTTGAAACAGCAGGGCTAGGGTTTATAATTCCAAATTCTGGAATTAGGGTTTCGATGACCTCTGGGCTATGCAGATGGGATTTTGACCAGCACCAAGGGCATAGGAGAGGTCTTGAGAGGTTGAAGATTGTCTGGATTCACCTGGTCATTCACCAGTCTCTAGAGGAAAAATTTGAAAAAGAGAGCTAGGAAGGAATAACAGCACAACAAGTTGGTGCCTGAGTCTTACACACCTGTTGTCCAGGACTCCTATTGTTTCCTTACATGAGGCTTAAACACTCTTACCACTGAGTACATAACACAAGAAATTACTTACTCTGCGACTTTACCACTATTACCACTTATGTACTAAGATGTAAGAGTTGTAAAGTCGTGGAGTGTAATTTCTTGTGTTATGGAAAAACACAGTTGTGGCGGGCACTACAAAAAACCCGCCAGTAGTAAACAGTATTACCAGTGGTGGGTGTACTCTAGTGCCCGCCATAGGTACTTGGGTCGATCCTGCGTGGTCGAAATACCACGTTCTGATTGGTCCGCCGCACCCTCCCATGGATTGATGAGGTGGCTCTCATCCTCCCGTCCAGAACACGCGTATGCAAACAGATCCGCTGCATTCTCTCCCTTATCTCTCCCCTTCTTCTCTCTCTCTCTCCCAGCGACGTACACACACCAGATCCATGAATTAGCTCTCTCTTCCCTCTCTCTCAGCTCGATCTGATCGAGCTCCGGCCGGTCTTCACACGCCCTGCCACTATCCTCCCGCGGACGTTTGACCGAGCTCGAGGGCGACCAGCAGCAGGGGTCCAATACCACCTCCTCCTGCAGACGTCTGCACGAGCTCGACGTCGACCACCGGCAGATCCGACGCCACCCCCTCCCACGGACGTCTCCCCATCCAAGATCTCGAGAGCGAACGCACCGCTGCTCGCCCACCTCCCGTGCTGATGGTCTGCATCAGCGAGAGCACGGGGATGCGGCGCCTGCGGTTCCCGGCGTCGTCAGATCGAGAACCAGAGCAATGCCGCCACTGCCTCCCTTGCGTCCCTCTCTTTTTCTCCCAATTTCTAATACCATCGTTAACTGAACGTCGCCTCCCTCACCTTTTCTCCAGCAAAGAGGCAACTAGAGGAACCACTGGCGGCGAGCAACGCCGCCGGTTTTCATTGTAGCCTGGTAAACATAGCAGTGGCGGGCGGGAGAGAATGCCCGCCGCACGTACGTACACTGGCTAGTGGCAGGCGCATATCATTGCCCGCCATTGGTGCTACTCGAAGTCAGTGGCGGGCACTAAATGGCCTATTAACAGTGGCGGGAGATCAGTGGCAGGCGGCCCTGAGAGCCTCGCCCGCCACTGATGGACTTTTAGCACCCGCCACTGTTAGGCATTTCTGCTGTAGTGAAAGGACCTCTATTACCAGCCTGTCACAACACTTTCTTATCCAAAATGAGGGCCGATAGAAAATAGGGTAGCATCACCAATTAGCATGATTATAGTTCTCAACCGATTGATTAAGAAATGGATATAGATCATACATACATGTATTCCGACATGCAGCCTTCCATGCTTTTCACATTTTCCATTAATTTTAGAGGTCAAAAGACTATTGCACTACCTAAAATCATAAATGCAGCCAATCCATTCAATCTCAAGAAAAACAAAGCCAGATGCATTTGAGCCGTTAGTCTCAATGTATGTTTGCAAATGAGCAAATTAAACGAGTTTAACAGGGGTTGTAGCATCACATTGCAATAATAGTATAGGATCACAAATCGCACGAGCACATGCACAACAAATGATACGCCAATGGCCAGACTAGGAAACGATTATGTAGGAGAGAAGAGGCGAAGGTTTACCTCAAGGCCATTGTAAAGGCAGTGGAGTGGTGCCATTGGGCTACCATTGCATGCATCACCATGGCGGTGAGTTCATGAACGGGCAGCGCCGAGTCAACCACCTAACCGGAGGCACGTAGCGGATGAGCCAGCAACCACGATGGAGCATGAGGGGTTGTGACGTCGTGGAGGTCGAGGGGGCACCGGACCACGGTGATGACCATCAAAGAACGACGAGGCTCGTGGGGAGCTCAACGTCGGGACCATGGGGTTGGAGTCGAGGGGAGGAGGCGTGCCGAGGGAGGGAGAAGAGGTGGCGGAGACCGTGAGGCGATGACCAAGGGCTGCGGTGGGGGATAGTGGTGGCATTGGGGAGAAAGACAAAGGGTTAAGGGAAGGATGCCCGCAGCAGCAGGAGCTAAGGGAGGACGGGAATTGTATCACGGCACCGGTGGCATGGCCGAAGGAGGACATCCATGGAGAAGGGAGCAATGGCGGAGGTCGATCTGAGGATGGAATTCGGGGACATGTGGTGGTGGTGACCGATTTGGTGAGGGAAGATAAGGAAGAGGGGGAGGCATGACGCATATCGGGGCTGGAGAGAAGAAGAGGAGGGGTGTGCAGATCGGGGTCGGAAGGAAGAGGGGAAGGGTGATTGGAGCAAAATGGCGAGGCACAGGACTTGGTTTGGTGGCAACGGTAAAAGAAAGCAAAAGACCTAAAAATCGTGGTGAGGAGGCGGAAAAGCTAAAAAAAATCCTCCCCGCGTGGTAGCTTCACCCCTCTCACTGTCCATTGGGTCCGAGTGCGCGGATGGAAATCAAGGGGCGCCTGTGACCTAGATGCGTGGACGAATGATTACTTCCATATTTTTTGTCCAGAAATTCATCTCCCCCCTAGAGTGTATTGTTCTTTGCTTTTCTTTCCCTTGAGGAGGCAAATGAGCTCTAGGGAAAAGGCTTTGCTCTAGGTTAGTAGTGGTAGTCTGCAAGATATATTAGCAGAACAAAATTAAAAAAAGACATGCAAGCTCTCAGTTCATCAAGTATGCAGTATTCGATCGACAACTCTTGATAAGTAAGACAATGACAAGGTAATGTTGCACATTCAGCATCTTAAAAAATAAGTAAGACAATGACAAGGTAACTCTAGATAGTCAAGTTTGGAAAAACGTTAACACAACCACACACGTAGATATACACAACACAACCATCGTTACTCTCGTTTACTTCATGGGCGCAGACTTCAATTGTATTCCACACTGTTGGGGCGAGCATCTTCCATTGAGGTGAACAAGGGCGGCATGTCGTCAGCCTGTCGCTGTAAGCGAGCCGCTCGGTCCTCCAGCGTTTCTTCGCCGCTGTAGAAGATCTCGGTCTCCCTGATGACTTCCTTGTCAATGATGCTCGCAAACGTCAGCTGGATGCGTCTAAACTATTCTCTACAGTCTCCTGGTGAGATTTGCTCCAGGCTTTGACCCCAGTTCGTCATGCCCTCGTACCTTCTGAAGGTTGCGTGAGCCTGTACGTACTCCTCCATGTGGTTGATGACGTAGTAGAAACACATCACACAGTTTTTTGGCTGCTGCCTACAATAGAATTCGGTGGTGTGGACGAAGCGTACCATGCCATTTTTCTTCTTAGTTTCCGGCCTCATGTATCCTCCCTTGTAGTTATTCTCGAAGAGAGCTTGATCTAGAACCTTCTCCAGGAGGGTGTAGTCATTTTTCCTGCTTCTCATGGAATCCAAGAAATAACTATGGCCCATCTTCGGCATTAGTGTTATGACGATCCAGAGGCCGCTGCACAAACAGTTGAACAAACCAATATCATCAAGCTTGGTACGTGCAAGCACAATGAAAATCTACGAAAGCATAAAGTAGCTAGAGAAGGACTTACACGGGATGGAAGGGCACGAGAAAGTAGTCCTTCTCCTTATTCGCAACCATGAAGTCTGCAATGTAGCTCCTCATAATATTCCTACTGGTAGGGCCACGAAGGATGTTCTCGTGAATGTGGTCAGGGTCCGCTATCGCGACATCTGACACATTGTGAAGTCTGGCCTCTCTGGCTTGATAAAGCACCCATAGCCTAACTAAGGATGCCTCGAGCTACTTTAGAAATTATTGAAGCTTGCAAAGGGGAAGCTGATATTAGAGCTCCATACTCAGCTACTTTAGCAGACTGTTTCCATCTTGCTCATGAAATACCACAGGTTAGGTTTAATCATTGCGGCAGGGAAGCTAACAACTTGGCACATATTTTAGCGAGGCATGCATATGATTCAAATTTATTTTTGTCTTGGGAGGATGAGCCTCCCAACTTCCTGCTCCAGCATGTACTCCAAGATGTAACTCTATCAATCTTTGAATAAAGTGCTAGAAGGCTTTCCTTTAAAAAAAAAAAAAAACAGGATGCCTCGAGCCTAAGAAGGTTGAACATGCCAAAGATCTCCCCGAAATCCTGATAGAATTTGTCCGCGGGGAAATCTTCGAAGAAATGCAAACCCTGTGGCACTTTCACCGTGTAAACCGGACGATCTTCTCCAAACTGAGCAGCTGCCTTTTCCCGCTCAAGAATGTGGTCATGCAGAATCCTCATTTCAAACGGAAGGTTAGCGTACATAAACTTCAGTACCATGGATTCACCCCTGCCTGGCTGGGCCTCTCCCAACCCAGTGGCGGTGGTGGCGAGGGGGAGGGCGCCGGGAGAGGTTGGCAGCAGCGGTGGAAACCTAACCCCCGAGTCGCCCTGGAGGGGATGATGTGGGGTCGGGAGCGTTTTGGGTTTTCGTCAACTCGGAACTTATCTCCATGTACGTATTTGGAGTGCTAGCTTCGCTTGAAGTTGTGGATCTCCTTCTGCATGCCCGTACTTGTGCCAGGCCTTCATCATTTCATCCATCACCTGCAATGCACGTCGGCTGCGGCATAGACAGACATATTTAGCACCAATCCAAGTCCAACCACGACTGCACAGAGCAAGCACACACACGTACATATATGTTTACGCAGAATGAAGAAAACCTCTCAAATAAAAGACAAGTTTAGCTTCCTTTGTCTTCGTGTCTGAACGGGAAACGGAGGACCCAAGGAACGTGATGACTGAGCAACGGTAGCGGGGGATGCTTCCCTAGGGGAGTACGTCCGCGTCATTGCGGCAGTTTTTTACTACAGTCTGCCTATGTAGCAGATCGGCATTAGGACATCTCCAATAGTTGCGAGATAGTTGTTGGTAGAATTTGCCATGTAGAATTTTTGATGATGTGGCTAGAGTAAAAGAGGAGAGAGAGGAAGGTTGTATGTACATGAACCAATAACCCATGCACAAGCTCCAAGGTGGAATGAGAGATCAACCTTAGACATTCTCTCGCCTCCTATTGGGCAAACTAAATACACCTATTGGAGTAGTTGTATGATGAGTTGTTGGTTCATGACATGGCTATTTTTACCAACAATATAACATACTCCCTATTTTCCGGTTTATTGGGCCTATCTCATTTTTCAGTTTTTCCATTTTGTTAGTCCTGTTTTCATTCCTCTTCATCACGCATTTAGATTCCGAGGTGCATTAAAAGAAAACTGACCAGTGTATGTAGCCGTTTCTGCTCATTTAGTGGACACGCATGCATGCGCTGCAGTTAATGTAGATTAAAGCAAAGGCGAACATGATTTTTTTGAGTAAAACGAGCGTGCTAATTGGACAGTTTTGCAACCTATGAAATTTGGTCCATCACTCACCATCTGCCTTGGTTGGAGAGATTTTTTATTTGGGCCCTTTAAACGGAAGGGAGGGAGTACAAGCTAGTGGAGATGCTCTGAGTATATTTCTTCGATTAGATCACCGATAATTGACTTAGATTATGTCCGTTTGTTGGGGGCACACACGTGTCGTGCTATCCGGACTATTCTTGCAGTTCACTCTCTGGATGCAGATAACGGAATTTTTTTCAAATATTATTTTTAATTATATGATCCAAGTAATGTTATCCTGATCTTGTAAATTTCAGAAATATCACCTTGTTCTCCTCGTTAAAAATGATAAGCCAGAAGTTGTCCCTAGTGAGCAATGATAGGTCCCGGACAACCACGTAAGCAGCCATTTTAGCAGCGTGTCAGTTTTTGTGTGGACCATTGAAGCATGTCGTCCACGGTATGGACGACAAGGACCTCTCTGTGATTCCAAGCAACACCAACAGGTGGATTTCACCACCCTTCCCCCTTTTTTTTCCCGCCCTTTGTTCCTGCCTATTTCACCCGCTATTTTTTCCTGCCAATTTCACCCCTCCTATTTTCCCCACCTTTTTGTCCCTCACTTTTTTTGTCTCGATGCCTATACCCCCCCCCCCCCCCCCGCCCCCCACCCCCCACCCTGTGTTGCATCGGAGGAAAAATTATCATCCAAGCATTTAGCGACAAAGTGTGGAAAATGAGAGAAGTAAGTATTCTACTTTATTAGTTTCTTATTATTTACTGTGGAATAATTTCTTTCCATATTGATTTGTGTTTCATTTTTTTGTTGGGCATGAATTTGTCAAATCCTGATGAGAGGCCTAAAAAGATGATGCATTCGGATGTGCTCAGAGGGGTTTCCTAGGTGTTGTTGCGGTGATATTTGCAAGGTGAAACAGTCCATGGACATTTCGGACACTAAAGGTAGAAGGTTTTTCATGTGTGCCAATTATGCTCCTGATCCACACCCTAAGCGCGACGTCTACGACCGTCCAATGGTATGTTTAAACACCGATGAGATAAGTTTTATGTTCCATTATATACGACTAATCATTATTATGTTAATTTTTTATTTTGTAGTCTCCACCGCATTTTGTGCATATTATCAGTGGATGAGCAAAAAGCAACCAGATTGGACGAAGCGCGAAAATGAGCATGCTTTGGCATGTTTGTGTGAAAATTTCAACACGGATATGCGTGAGGAAAAGGCTGTGGAGAAGAGGAAGCTTTGGCAAGAGGCGCAACTCAAGTTCTTGGCAACCTTTGTCTAGTTCTTCTGCGTGAGCGGCAGTGGTGGACTCTGAGATATATGGTCGTGTTGAT
The DNA here is from genome assembly GCA_039707655.1 of Elymus sibiricus. Classification (NCBI taxonomy): domain Eukaryota; kingdom Viridiplantae; phylum Streptophyta; class Magnoliopsida; order Poales; family Poaceae; genus Elymus; species Elymus sibiricus. The sequence goes on along the minus strand of CM077674.1, from coordinate 403,903,732 downwards.
ACATGCTGAGCCGACGTAGGTGTAGGCCCAAACATCATGATCGATAGTGACAGGTGAACGGCCGCACCCCGCCCTAGCTCCGCCCCGACGTCTCCACCACCGCCCCTCCCACTCCAGAGCACTGCCGCCGCTGCTACCTCGTGGCCCCACCACTCTCTCCCTCCTGCGGCGGCCCTCCTCTCTTCCTCTCACATAGATCCATCCGGCGCATGGGTGAGAGCTCTGCTCCTCCTTTTTCTTTCTGGATTTGGATGAATGTAGACGAAGGGGAGAGGATTCTGCCCCGCGCTCATGTTATGGGCTCCTATCGTTCGCGCAATGGATGATAGCAAACTATAGGGCCTATCGTTTGCACTGGGGATGATGACATAATTACTGGTAGGTGTTCATAGTTGGCGGGGAGCATAGCGTTCTCACTATGAGTGACAGGCGCATTTCGTCCCCGCTACGAACGACAAGGTTCCTATCATCCTCGCTAGGGACGATAACCTCGTAATTGTTTCTTGTAAGAATGACAGGGTGCTAGATTTTAAAGTTAAAATCGCAAGACAACATTACTGAAATTTTTATAATTTAAAATAATATTTCTTAAAAATCCTAGAGAATGCCATGTGAAGGTGTTCACACACCACTTTTTTTTGTCACTGGCGTTTGGTTCCCAGCCACACTTTGCCACACTTCATCCGAGGCAAGTTTTAAAAAAAAGTTGCGAAAAGTATGACCAAGTTGGCAACTAAGCTTAGGCACAATTCTTTTGGGGTCCACATGTCATAGACAGGAAAAGTGTGGCAAGATTCGTAGTCATGGCAAAGCGTGGCAACAATTTTGTACACCTCAGTACCACACCTTAGATGAGTATGGCAAAATTTGTGTCACTAGTAGTGGCAAAGTGTGACTGGCAATCAAACAACCCCTAGTCAACGAGTACCGATATGACTTGTTGTGAGGATTTAGTTAGGATGAAAAGGAGGAGGCTTCTGTAGCGGTTCCTTAAAATTTCTAAACTTGGAATTGGTCCATCTATTTTATGTAGTTTCTCCTACATTTCGATGCTACCTGGACTACAAATTTAATGCTACTACTACTTTTGTAACCTTGCTAACACACCATGAAGATTGAAGAGGGCAATTCTAGTCGAAGGCTTGCACTTGAATTTAGTTTGTTTTCTAAAATTAGACAAGTTCTGGCTAAGTGGTAACTTTATGTGGCCTATTAAACCTTTATTACACCCTTCTAAATTTTGTGTTCCCTCGACTACTACAATTTAGGAGAGGAGTGGAGGGCGACCAACTTTGAGAGGGAAAAATGGCTTGGGAGAGGTTTCCGGGCCGGGAAACGGGTCTACGGAGTTCAGTAGCCGCAACTTCGGTGGCAGGGAGCTCTCCTGTATAGCTGGCTCAAAAGGTGCAGAGAGGGGTGCAAATCTGAGTGTTAAGCTTGCAGATTATATAAGCAAGTCACCACTGACGGATCATATTCAGTAGCCCATCAGCGGTAACTGAGCAACCAAACGTTAGGTATAAGAAAGCCACCGCTGACGGCCATCCTTTGGGCCCATCAGTATTGACACCCTCACTGCTGACGGGCCACACGAAGGACTCGTCATCAGCTGTGTGCCACCTGAATGTGTCCTCTCCACTCATCACTGACGGGTCGTATAGAAACCTGTTACTGGTGACTCATCAGCGCAGTCGTCTATGAGTCACTGCTGGCTGCCCAAAAGCAGCCTGTCAATGATAGGTTTGACCGTTGGTGGTTTGACCTGGGCCCGTCAGTGGTGACCCATCTGCTGTAACGTATTCTGTAGTAGTGTTCCATCCTGCGCGTCGAACCTAGACAAAAATGATTGTATGAATGTTGGCTAATATATACTCCCTCCGTTCCTAAATATAAGTCTTTTTAGACATTCCAATATAGACTACATATGGAGCAAAATGAGTGAATCTACACTCTAAACTATGTCTATATACATCTGTATGTAGTCCGTATTGAAATCTCTAAAAAAAGACTTATATTTCGAAACGGAGGAAGTATATATATATACACTTCCGAACTGCAATACTCAACGCAAGTGCACGGTATTTTTGAAATAAGAGTACTGCAATACTCAGACGAGTGAACTTCTCGTCGCAAAAAACTGCACGTGCATTTTTTTCGGTACTGTGTTTGATCCAGTTTTTTAACCGTTTGTCGGAACGATGCGTATGATACGCCGTTGGAAAGCTATGGATTAGTCGCAACTTCGCCATGTTGAACACTTTCCGAGATTCCTCGTGGTTTAAGAGCAGTTTCGAAAACGGTGCGGCGCCCGACGAGTGGCAGCGAGCGTATTTTCGCTTTTTTTTTCAAACCGCTCGTCGGAACGATGCAAATGATACGCCGTTGGAAAGATATCGTCGAGGAGTAACTTTTTCATATAGATCACCCTCCCTAATTCCTTACGGTTTAAGAGCAATTTCAAATTTACAAAAACGCGGAAATTTTGTTTTTTCAAATTTACGTTTTTTTCGGTACGGTTTTCGCTGCAGTTTTTTAACCATTTGTCGAAACGAGGTGTGTGATACGCCGTTGGAAAGCCATGGAAGAGGCGCAACTTTCATATGTAGGATATGTTTTGAGATTCCGTACTGTTTTAAATTAATTTTGAAAATGGTGCGGCAGCCGACGAGGGACAGCGGCCGTTTTTTGATGATTTTTGCCAAACCGCTTGTCGGAATGATGCAAATGATACGCCATTGGAAAGATATCGACGAGGCGCAACTTTTTCATGTAGAACACTCTCTCTAATTCCTTGCGGTTTAAGAGCAGTTTTGAAACTACCGAAATGTGGACACTCGGTTTTTTGGCGACACCAAAATCAACGCGTGAACCACATCAGACAGAAGAACGCACTGTTTCAGACTGAAAACCGCACTGCATCCGACGGGCAAGCGAACTGCATGGATTCTTTTGTCGGACTTAAATTTTCTCAGACGAGGAAGTGGAGTGCGCTTCACGTCGGGCGTAAGTGAACCGCAAAACTATCGAGAAGTGAACCGCATTACTTTTTTTGTCGTTTCTGTAACATTTTTTCTGCACTTCACATGAGAATAAGTGAACCGCGACACCACCGAAAGTGAACCGCGACACTAGCGAAAGTGAACCGCATGAGTTATTTGTTGTCTTTTTTTTCTAACTTTTTTATAAATGAGAGTGAACCGCGGAGACGAGGGCAAGTGAACTACATCAATTTGTGTCAAATTATGTCCTTATTTAGACTTCTTTCAACGAACAAGAAAGTGAACAACATAAACTTTTTAAATACATTTTTTTTTGCAAATGAAGTGTACTGCAGAGTCCTTCGGAGTGGACTTTTTAAGGATCGGAGTGCACTGCCCCGTGTGGTTCCCACACATCTCCCCCAAGTGCACTGTTCACTTTCTATGAATAAACTGCATTCAATCTTTTTATCAATTATTTATAACCAAGTTGCTGCATTTTTAGTATGTCTGTCATACAACAAAAAATTAAATTACAATGAGGCCATTTTTCTAGCAGTGTACTGTAATGCACCGTCGCTTTCTTATGAGAGAACTGCATTCATTCTTTTTTCAATTTTTTTTGTAACCAAGTCGCTGCATTTTTAGTATGACTGTCGTCCAACAAAAAATTAAATTACAATTGAGGCCATTTTCTAGCAGTGTACTGCAACACACATATATTGAACTTCTTCAAACAGAACTATGCGTGGTTGTGCCAGAGCAGCACCGGCGACCAAGAGAACTGCACTCGTGAGAAAATTGAACCGCGTGAACAAAAAGGGAGCTGCGCCCGTGAAAAAAATGAACGAAACATAATTTTTCACAGCCAAACGAACTGCACGAACGCGGGTGGTCGAACCGCACGCCCACACTAGCCGAAGCTAATGTCGTGGCCACAAGCGCGCAACCGAACTGCATGTTGTGCAGTTTGCAGCAACACCGCCGTTGCTCGCTGGAGTCAATCTCGCCGAACCCCTGCCGGAGAGGAGTGCAGCCTTCATCCTCGCTCTGCTGGAGCCAAAGACAGCAGAAACGTACACGCGCCCCAGATTGCGTTCGCACGCCATCTGGCCGTCACTCTGTTCTCGAGGGGACTGCTTGTGGAGGGTGGTGCACAGAGGGAGGCAGCCGTGGAAGAACTGCATGCCCTCTCACCCTGTGAAACCGCACTGCACACACACACACCCAGTGAACCTCGTCTTTAATCAAATGTAGATGTCGCCGTATTGCGCTGCACACTCGGGGGCCAACACAGCACACAGATCATACAACACAAGAAAAAAAACTGGAAATTAACAAGCATCAGGAGATACCGAACTGCAGGCTGCTAGCTGCCGAACGATGCGTGCGCCGCCGGCGAGATGCATGTGGCTGTTTTCCGAACCGCATGGCTCGCGCGCCATCAACCAAACAGGGAACTTCACAGGAACTGCACGGCGGCGGCGTCCGTACTGCATGCCGCGGGCGCCTGGGACCTCGCCGGGAGTTGAGGAATGGGAGGTCGGCAGAGTGGTTTGGACCCCATGGCAGATGAGGAGAGAGCAGGCGCCGGCGAGCTTACCGTCGCTCTTGATGCAGAGGAGAGGTAAGGGGGAGCGTGGCGGTCGGGGCTCGTCCTACCCTGCGATGGAAGGGAGGGTAGCGGGGTTCAGCAGGGGAGGAGGAAGCAGGGGGCGCCGGTGGGCGGTTGCCGGCGCGGATCCGCAGGAGAGGTGGGGGCGCTCCTCAACACCGATCTGGACGAGTGACCGCCGCCGCAGCATGGTTGTCGGGCGCGCTGGATCCGCGCGGGGGCGGCGCGGGGAGGCCACCGTGGCTAGGGAGATGGCGGCTGGATCCATCGGCGGCGCGTCGCGGGAGGCCGTGGCTAGCCGGAGCCGGAGGTGCTGGCGACGGCTGGAGGATCCTCTGCGTGCAGCGCCTGCTCCCTCCATTCCTTCGGCGGCCCGGCCATGGCAGAGGAGCTCGCCGGGGAGGGTAGGGAGGAGGAAAGGAGAGCTGGGAGGTAGGCGGTGGGGTGGAGAAGGTGGGACGGCGGCGGCCTGATCCCGATCCAGATCGGGTTGGCCGTGGAAGGAGGCAGTAGGGTCGGGGTGGGGGCTTGCTTTTGGTTTTTTTTTCATTTTGCTGCAGTTCGTTTTTGTCGCTGCGGGTGCGTGGGCAGCTCGGTAGTGTTAGCAGAATAAGCAGTTTTGTGTGCAGAATAAGGTCTTAAGGGGTGTTATCAGAATAGACCCACCCTATATATATATATACTAGCACATATGCCCGTGCGTTGCACCGGGAGAGAAAATCTGTGTGTGGTTAAATTAAATTCAATGGGAAGCAGAGTATAGCTAGCTACAACCGAGTCTGAATTAAAAAGCCTTCCTATTGGCCGCTGTACTAAAAGACTTTAGGATTCACGTCGCGCTGGTCCAACGGTTTCGGAGGCTTCCTGCTATTGCCATCCTCTTTGAAGCTGGGCGAAGGAACTTACAGTTCTCCCCTCTGGAAGCCATATGTAGCTTCAAGTAGTTGAAGGCATGTGGATGCAGAGGAAGATGAGTATATGCTGAATGTTGATGTAATCATAACCCAGAGATTATTACCAGCACAAAGCATTTGCTATGTTAAAATGGTTTAATGGTAGCCTGTTGTATCACAGATCATGATATTGCTATAAATTTGTGTAAGCAAAAATAAAAAAATAAACATGAACTGCCATATTCATTCAGAAGGAAAACAACACCGTGCTCACATAAAAAATTCTATCAAACGAAGACGCTGTTATTCATAAATATCTAGTGTAGATGACAATGCAATTAAGTGATGGAGAATAAAATTGGAAAAGAACATGGCCCAATCTACACGAATAGATAGTACCTAAGGGAAACCAGTTAAATTGTCTTGGAAAAACATACCAAGAAAAGTGGAAGTGATGGAGCGCAGTAGTAGCAGATAATCATTAATGTGATGGAACATTCGTTCACATAGTAATAATCTGTCAAATGCCATGAAGCATCAGAAACTACATGATGTTACAACAAGAACAACATTCAGTTCTACAGAAAAGTTGAAGTCCACTCAATTGTTTGCACTATATAACTTAGAAATACGTATTGACAATCAAAAGTGCTTCCTGTAAAAAAAATCTCAGAGGTTCTGCACCTCCATGAGCTTCCTTTTGAACACACCAACTCACAAGTTAGTCAGAGACAGGGAGACATGGCGGATTCCGGCTGATTTTGGCGCGATTCCTACACAAAGCTCCTCAACTGAAGAATGTCACAACAACAAATACATCAACTCGGTGCTTCACTATTTTCTTTCAAATCAGCCGCCTATGCAGGAAGGAAGCGAAAGGGGAGGAGGGCGGAGGGGCGAAATTTAAGAAATAAAGCTTTGCTATGTGCAACATCCATATTTTCCGAGGTTCAAATTTTTTATTTAAAAAACGGGTCACGGCTTTAAATAACAAAACTGAACCACCTAGAAATCAGGATGTCACACATGCTAACAACATATGAAGTTTCACCCATATCAAATGTTAAACAAATAATCACTTTCTAATTTAAAAGAGATAAAGGGTTCATAATGGTATGATGAATACAAAAAATGAAAATCAGCTACGAGACACAGATGTATGGCTTGCTATGTTTTGTAGCACCAATCGACGTAACCAAAATTGAGATGCTGAGAAATAGGATTAAGGACTGAAAAATCAGCAAAGCTTATTAGAAGATATGAAAGTGTTACCCTAATTTTCAGACCCTCGAGTTGATCCTTTTTTTCAGATGTAGAATTCATCATATTAGGCAACAAGATCAACGAACTCCTTGTGGACTGACATTGAGAAGCATACAATGGTAAAACCATTCACCAGATTAGCACCTTAATCCATGCCACTTCCTTTGTTGATTAGCAAAGCCAACTCCAATATGCCTGCTAAAGCATTGTCCATCTACAATGTCCTATTTACGAAATTAAGACATCAAATTACACATAAGAGACCACTCCAATTCTGTTGTCAAACTGCTGTGCTGTTTCAGGTCCTCAATCACATTACATTTAAAAATTTATCAGAACAAATTAGATAAAATTAAACTATTAAATACTCATGTCTATATGATGACCCAAGCAAGGTGGCGATCAGAGTACGTCGGAATAGCTTTATTGTGTGCTTATATATCATGACACAGAATAGAAGGATATATGATAAAAGAGTGTAGGAAGATAGAAGTAGGTCAATAACAAACTACGTAAAATTACCATACGTGCGAGATGTCAATGAGCCTCAAATGCTAGCAGTGCCCTGTCGAGCACACATGCTGCAGCTAGGAGGTAGACCATGCTATATGTCTGAATGTTTCATCTGCTCAACGGGCCTATATTTAGCCCACTGTTTTGTGAATTTCCTAACGTAGGTAATTAGTCATGGACTTTATCCATTAAATCTCCATCATGTGTGTCAAATTCCTGAACATGAAGTCTGTCTGCCTGTACCTAGCCCCTACAAAATAGCTGGAGAAAGACACATCTATCAGTGAGAAATAAAATTTTAGCAGTGTAATTTTCCAGCCATATCAATCCTAGCTTTCAAACTTTCGACAGAGATCGGTCGAGGAGCTACAACTGTGTGTCAGGCTCGAGAGCCAACAGCACAAACGGCATGCACGTACCGCCAACAAGAAGACCAATGATGCCACGCTGGACGCTAATGGTTTTAGACCAGCGATGACTAACAATATCAGAGATTCATCATCTTATAAGAGGAACACACATTCTTGTAGGTTTGGCCAAAATTTTGATTTCCCAAACATCTGAATGAGGATAATGATGTAGATATCTTGAAATTCATCCTAGTTGGCCGAACAGGGTCGCTGGAGGAGTAAATTTGAGACTGCCATGTTCCCCGCAAATAACAAACTGTCTGAAACTATAATAAATCCAATAAGTAGAAACGACAAAAATCTTTTGAAAAGAACACTTTCCTCAGTTGGATCATTGATACTTAGTGAAGCCATACACGTAACCTGATTCTGCCAACAAAATTCACATATTAGCACCCTTTTGGACTGACGACAGATCACCCAAATTTCTTTATCACACGTACCTTCAACAATTCCTATTTCCCCGCTTCAGCAGCCAACTCCCATCTCGTGCCACACCGACCGCTGCAGGTCAGAACCAAAGTAGCCTCCTCCTTTGCAGCCGTTCTGAGCAGCACCACCGCGAGAATCCCCCCCCCCCCCCCCTCTCTCTCTCTCTCTCTCTCTCTCTCTCTCTCTCTCTCCCTCTCTCTCTCTCTCTCTCTCTCTCCCCTCTCTCTCTCTCTCTCTCTCTCTCTCTCTTCCTTCCACGGCAGAGGCGGGCAGGGGCAAGCAACGGCTTGTCGAGGTTGGCCGGGCCGGCGTCCTGTTGGGTGAGGTGGTTGGGGCGGCATCCATTGGAGCGGGTGTTGATCCAGTCATGGATGGGAGACGGAGGTGGTTGGGTTGCGGCGGGGGCGGCGAGCGGGCTGAGGTGCGGCCGCGGCGGCGTGGGTGGCGAGCGGGCTGAGGTGCGGTCGCGGCGGCAAGCGGGTTGAGGTGTGGGCGTGTGGCGGCGGCGGCGGCGGCTTGGGCACATACCAGGGTCGAGGAGAGGAGGCACGTACGGGTTGGTTTCGCCGCCACGGCGATCCTGGAGCGCGGGGCCGGCGGAGCGGCCGTGCTGCTCGCGAAAACGGAGGCAGCGGCGAGCGGTGGGGCGACGGCGGGCTGTAGCGGGGGCGGCGAGCGGGGCTGGGGCGATGGCGGGCTGTAGCGGGGCGGGGGCGGCGGCGGTGGCGGTGGCGGATCCGCTCGCGAGAAGGAGAGGATAGGAGACTGCGACCGCTTCGCTCGGGACAAAGGCGCAGCGCTTGGGCGTGTATGAAACTTTTTTTTTTTCACTCCACTTAAATTAAATAGGGACTGCGGGTTAAATTACGAAAAAGCATAAAGACCTTTTTGTAAAAACGCCGCGACGGTGAACCCGACAGAAGCATTGCGTGCTTTATTAGTAGGTAAAGATGAGTCATGTTCAGAAAAGTATATTAAGGAGTAACGAGACTTCTTGCTAACACATACAATTGGTGTATCTCATTTTGCGTTTACACGTAACTAAGTTGGAAATTTGTGCATAGTCCAAACTAAGTTTTATGTTATCCTACCCGCCAAAAAAAAAGTATTATGTTACCCTAAAAAGAAACAAAAATGTTACACATCTGACGTTCACGCTGGGGCGAACTTGCGCGACACTGCCTCTGCCGTTCGATCATGGTGTGCAGATCACGTCGTCCTCAGTGTGCCAGCTGACGTGGACCTGGTCTTTGGGGTGGAAGGGTAAATTGCATATTCACAACAAGGATTGGACGAGGACAGTTCCAGTCGACAGCTCCATTCATTCCTCATTTCCATCGCTCTCATTTCCCTATCCCCTTCTGGAGCAGAGCACCCTAGGGTCATCACCATGGCCTTAGCTCCATCGCCGAGGGACATGCGCATCGCATATACTAAGGTGAATTCTATCCTTTATGCGTGTCTACTTGGTTCTCTCATGGATGGTATACTACTCGGCCCTCCTACTCTTTGCACATTTAGGTTTGTGCGGAGCGTCATGTGTATCGGGCAGGAGTGCAAGCACAAGAATACGCCTACACCGTCCACAAGGGAAGCCTGGAAGCGGAGACGGAAATGCAAGATGAAGGAGAGGAAGAGCTGCGAGAAATAGTCGTCCGGACAGTTCGGCAAAAGTCCCGAACAGTCCGGCTACAACTCCGTGGACACTCAAGAGCATAAACCTCAAGCCGGACAATGCCCCGGACGTCCGACAACTTCGCTGGATTGTCTGGCCAATATCCCGTCCGCCGACCCATGCCTGTGCCAGCGGATGCCGAGCAAGCATCAGCCGCCAGACTGTCCAGCCTGATTTCAGCTGGACTATAGCCACCTGCCTGCGCATAGGAATCTGGCCCATGGACCATGTATCTCTCCTCCCCACCTACCCCTTCATCCCTAGACTATATAAACCGTACCTCTTGCACTTTCTAGGGGTAGCAAAGCATAAACTTGATCTTGAGAAAACGTTGCTCCTTGTAACTCCCCTAGTGGGATTCCTCCTTCTTGGAGAAGAACTTTGCATGGTTAACAAGACCTCCTTGATTGGCGAAGAATCCATTGGATTATCAAGACCTCCATATCCTTTGGATTGGGGAAGAACTATCTCTCAAGACCTCTGTCTCTCATAGAGATTTGGGGAAGAACTACATAGTTACTTTCTACCTTTATTGTTGTCTGGATCTATGTGTATCTTGTGATTTGACATGTGGATGAGGAGTATCTTGGTGTGAATCTTGTCTTGAGTGATTTCCTCTTGTGTTTGTTACCTTGTGTTCTTCGTGTTCATCGTGATTTTCCCCCAATCCATCTCCAATCGTGAAGATTGGGCCACCTACACGGCTTGCCCCATATCATTTGGTATCATGAGCAAGGTTGCCATGATTTGGAGCCCCTCCCCCCATATTTCTAGCCTTGTTTTGCATATTTGTTACCTAATTCGAAAATCCCCACAAAAAAAACAGCCCCACCCGATTTTGAGTGTTTTGTTGGTTTCAGTGAGTTTTGTTTGGATTTGATCCACGGACCCGGTGCTTTGCAATTTGTCCTAGTCTCAATTGCGTTCACATGGCCTAATTTTTTCATTTTCTACTTCAATTTTGACCTAGAAATCTCTTTTTTACGCCCCAAAATTGAGTTTCACAGCGCCAAATTCATGATCTGGAATTTTTCCAGTCATCCCGGACTGTCCAGCTGACACATTCCACGAAACAGAAGCATTTTTGTGATTATCCCGGACTGTCCGGGCACTTGGCCGGACTGTCCGACCTTCCAAAAACTGATTCGGGTGTTTTACCGTTTTGACCGTAACTTTTGATTCCGAACTCCATTTTTTGTGTTCTTGGGCTCGTTTTGAAGCTATCGACGTGCTCTTAATCAAAACATAGGTTTCCACACCATTTGCTTAGGATCATTCCCGCCACTTTGGCATCTTCGCCTAGGCCATCGACCACGACGACTCGAAGCCGTGCATCTTCGCCATTTTCGCCTTAGGGGTCCTCGCCAAGGACAACTTGTACCTCTCCATCAACTACATGAACCACCAAGCTTACCTGCGACAACGATCCATGCATCGTTTTGACACTGACACCGGAAGCATGTCCGATCACTCCGATTTTGTCAAGGTAGAGGTGTCTGATGTCCTGCAAGTGCACAGGGTTTGGTTGTAGCTTTTTTGAGGTAAGAGTATCGATCCCACATAGAGCATAAGAAGTGGTCTTTGCCTCTTGTGGAGGTTTACTGAGACATGCCTGCAAGTTAATTACGGTCCAAAGCAAAGCAGAAGCTGGAAATATTGCAAGCGATTGGTGACTGAAACCAATAGGGCTAAGGCATTCTCAGGGAGTCTGGGTTCCCCACTAGTATGTGTCTAACGTAACATATGTGAATGCATAGTTCAGGGTTCGGATAACTAAGCTACCTTGCATTATTTTATTAGTGGGCGGAGCCTAGTACAACATACGTGCTACATGCGCAGATCCGTATCACACACGCCACCACCATTCCTTCCTACAGTAGGTTACGGTAATGATGATTAAGGGTCACCCCGTGGATGCGGCCAATGGTCGGTTCTCCATTATTCCCCTATCAATTTCTTCGGGAAGGAAGGGAGGATATTACTGTCACCTCTTTACCTCCACATCCCACCGTTGCAACGACAGTAATGTCCTTCATGGCCATAAAGGCAAAATGCTGAGTGGTCGACCTTACACAACATTCATGAACAACATTAACTTCAACATGCAAAAGAGGATTCTATATCCTATCGGCGTTCAACACCTAAGCATACTAGGGTTCCTCCATATCCCCGAGAACTAGGGGTATTACTCAGACAAAGAAACAACAAGCATGAAAGGGATAATCATGGTAATCATGGATGAATGATCCATGTAACACACGTAGGAATCCACCTAGGGTTTGGTATTACAAAGATATGAATAGGGATATGGTGGTGATGATGATGGTTGATGCCGAAGTCTCCTTGATTGGGATGATGGTGTAGCAGAGCCGTTCTATTGATTCCCCCTCTGGATCCCTTCCAAAGGCTAGGGTTCTTTGTTTTGGCGAAATTTCTGATCTCTCTATGCGTCGTGTGTGCGATCCGAAGCCATCGGGTAAAGTAATCAACCAGGGTGTGGCCACTATTACCACTTATGTACTAAGATGTAAGAGTTGTAAAGTCGTGGAGTGTAATTTCTTGTGTTATGGAAAAACACAGTTGTGGCGGGCACTACAAAAAACCCGCCAGTAGTAAACTGTATTACCAGTGGTGGGTGTACTCTAGTGCCCGCCATAGGTACTTGGGTCGATCCTGCGTGGTCGAAATACCACGTTCTGATTGGTCCGCCGCACCCTCCCATGGATTGATGAGGTGGCTCTCATCCTCCCGTCCAGAACACGCGTATGCAAACAGATCCGCTGCATTCTCTCCCTTATCTCTCCCCTTCTTCTCTCTCTCTCCCAGCGACGTACACACACCAGATCCATGAATTAGCTCTCTCTTCCCTCTCTCTCAACTCGATCTGATCGAGCTCCGGCCGGTCTTCACACGCCCTGCCACTATCCTCCCGCGGACGTTTGACTGAGCTCGAGGGCGACCAGCAGCAGGGGTCCAATACCACCTCCTCCTGCGGACGTCTGCACGAGCTCGACGTCGACCACCGGCAGATCCGACGCCACCCCCTCCCACGGACGTCTCCCCGTCCAAGATCTCGAGAGCGAACGCACCGCTGCTCGCCCACCTCCCGTGCTGATGGTCTGCATCAGCGAGAGCACGGGGATGCGGCGCCTGCGGTTCCCGGCGTCGTCAGATCGAGAACCAGAGCAATGCCGCCACTGCCTCCCTTGCGTCCCTCTCTTTTTCTCCCAATTTCTAATACCATCGTTAACTGAACGTCGCCTCCCTCACCTTTTCTCCAGCAAAGAGGCAACTAGAGGAACCACTGGCGGCGAGCAACGCCGCCGGTTTTCATTGTAGCCTGGTAAACATAGCAGTGGCGGGCGGGAGAGAATGCCCGCCGCACGTACGTACACTGGCTAGTGGCAGGCGCATATCATTGCCCGCCATTGGTGCTACTCGAAGTCAGTGGCGGGCTCCAGTTAGTGCCCGCCACTGCTAGGCCTTTACCAGTGGCGGGCTTCGTGCCCGCCACTGATGGCCTATTAACAGTGGCGGGAGATCAGTGGCAGGCGGCCCTGAGAGCCTCGCCCGCCACTGATCGACTTTTAGCACCCGCCACTGTTAGGCATTTCTGCTGTAGTGAAAGGACCTCTATTACCAGCCTGTCACAACACTTTCTTATCCAAAATGAGGGCCGATAGAAAATAGGGTAGCATCACCAATTAGCATGATTATAGTTCTCAACCGATTGATTAAGAAATGGATATAGATCATACATACATGTATTCCGACATGCAGCCTTCCATGCTTTTCACATTTTCCATTAATTTTAGAGGTCAAAAGACTATTGCACTACCTAAAATCATAAATGCAGCCAATCCATTCAATCTCAAGAAAAACAAAGCCAGATGCATTTGAGCCGTTAGTCTCAATGTATGTTTGCAAATGAGCAAATTAAACGAGTTTAACAGGGGTTGTAGCATCACATTGCAATAATAGTATAGGATCACAAATCGCACGAGCACATGCACAACAAATGATACGCCAATGGCCAGACTAGGAAACGATTATGTAGGAGAGAAGAGGCGAAGGTTTACCTCAAGGCCATTGTAAAGGCAGTGGAGTGGTGCCATTGGGCTACCATTGCATGCATCACCATGGCGGTGAGTTCATGAACGGGCAGCGCCGAGTCAACCACCTAACCGGAGGCACGTAGCGGATGAGCCAGCAACCACGATGGAGCATGAGGGGTTGTGACGTCGTGGAGGTCGAGGGGGCACCGGACCACGGTGATGACCATCAAAGAACGACGAGGCTCGTGGGGAGCTCAACGTCGGGACCATGGGGTTGGAGTCGAGGGGAGGAGGCGTGCCGAGGGAGGGAGAAGAGGTGGCGGAGACCGTGAGGCGATGACCAAGGGCTGCGGTGGGGGATAGTGGTGGCATTGGGGAGAAAGACAAAGGGTTAAGGGAAGGATGCCCGCAGCAGCAGGAGCTAAGGGAGGACGGGAATTGTATCACGGCACCGGTGGCATGGCCGAAGGAGGACATCCATGGAGAAGGGAGCAATGGCGGAGGTCGATCTGAGGATGGAATTCGGGGACATGTGGTGGTGGTGACCGATTTGGTGAGGGAAGATAAGGAAGAGGGGGAGGCATGACGCATATCGGGGCTGGAGAGAAGAAGAGGAGGGGTGTGCAGATCGGGGTCGGAAGGAAGAGGGGAAGGGTGATTGGAGCAAAATGGCGAGGCACAAGACTTGGTTTGGTGGCAACGGTAAAAGAAAGCAAAAGACCTAAAAATCGTGGTGAGGAGGCGGAAAAGCTAAAAAAAATCCTCCCCGCGTGGTAGCTTCACCCCTCTCACTGTCCATTGGGTCCGAGTGCGCGGATGGAAATCAAGGGGCGCCTGTGACCTAGATGCGTGGACGAATGATTACTTCCATATTTTTTGTCCAGAAATTCATCTCCCCCCTAGAGTGTATTGTTCTTTGCTTTTCTTTCCCTTGAGGAGGCAAATGAGCTCTAGGGAAAAGGCTTTGCTCTAGGTTAGTAGTGGTAGTCTGCAAGATATATTAGCAGAACAAAATTAAAAAAAGACATGCAAGCTCTCAGTTCATCAAGTATGCAGTATTCGATCGACAACTCTTGATAAGTAAGACAATGACAAGGTAATGTTGCACATTCAGCATCTTAAAAAATAAGTAAGACAATGACAAGGTAACTCTAGATAGTCAAGTTTGGAAAAACGTTAACACAACCACACACGTAGATATACACAACACAACCATCGTTACTCTCGTTTACTTCATGGGCGCAGACTTCAATTGTATTCCACACTGTTGGGGCGAGCATCTTCCATTGAGGTGAACAAGGGCGGCATGTCGTCAGCCTGTCGCTGTAAGCGAGCCGCTCGGTCCTCCAGCGTTTCTTCGCCGCTGTAGAAGATCTCGGTCTCCCTGATGACTTCCTTGTCAATGATGCTCGCAAACGTCAGCTGGATGCGTCTAAACTATTCTCTACAGTCTCCTGGTGAGATTTGCTCCAGGCTTTGACCCCAGTTCGTCATGCCCTTGTACCTTCTGAAGGTTGCGTGAGCCTGTACGTACTCCTCCATGTGGTTGATGACGTAGTAGAAACACATCACACAGTTTTTTGGCTGCTGCCTACAATAGAATTCGGTGGTGTGGACGAAGCGTACCATGCCATTTTTCTTCTTAGTTTCCGGCCTCATGTATCCTCCCTTGTAGTTATTCTCGAAGAGAGCTTGATCTAGAACCTTCTCCAGGAGGGTGTAGTCATTTTTCCTGCTTCTCATGGAATCCAAGAAATAACTATGGCCCATCTTCGGCATTAGTGTTATGACGATCCAGAGGCCGCTGCACAAACAGTTGAACAAACCAATATCATCAAGCTTGGTACGTGCAAGCACAATGAAAATCTACGAAAGCATAAAGTAGCTAGAGAAGGACTTACACGGGATGGAAGGGCACGAGAAAGTAGTCCTTCTCCTTATTCGCAACCATGAAGTCTGCAATGTAGTTCCTCATAATATTCCTACTGGTAGGGCCACGAAGGATGTTCTCGTGAATGTGGTCAGGGTCCGCTATCGCGACATCTGACACATTGTGAAGTCTGGCCTCTCTGGCTTGATAAAGCACCCATAGCCTAACTAAGGATGCCTCGAGCTACTTTAGAAATTATTGAAGCTTGCAAAGGGGAAGCTGATATTAGAGCTCCATACTCAGCTACTTTAGCAGACTGTTTCCATCTTGCTCATGAAATACCACAGGTTAGGTTTAATCATTGCGGCAGGGAAGCTAACAACTTGGCACATATTTTAGCGAGGCATGCATATGATTCAAATTTATTTTTGTCTTGGGAGGATGAGCCTCCCAACTTCCTGCTCCAGCATGTACTCCAAGATGTAACTCTATCAATCTTTGAATAAAGTGCCAGAAGGCTTTCCTTTAAAAAAAAAAAAAAACAGGATGCCTCGAGCCTAAGAAGGTTGAACATGCCAAAGATCTCCCCGAAATCCTGATAGAATTTGTCCGCGGGGAAATCTTCGAAGAAATGCAAACCCTGTGGCACTTTCACCGTGTAAACCGGACGATCTTCTCCAAACTGAGCAGCTGCCTTTTCCCGCTCAAGAATGTGGTCATGCAGAATCCTCATTTCAAACGGAAGGTTAGCGTACATAAACTTCAGTACCATGGATTCACCCCTGCCTGGCTGGGCCTCTCCCAACCCAGTGGCGGTGGTGGCGAGGGGGAGGGCGCCGGGAGAGGTTGGCAGCAGCGGTGGAAACCTAACCCCCGAGTCGCCCTGGAGGGGATGATGTGGGGTCGGGAGCGTTTTGGGTTTTCGTCAACTCGGAACTTATCTCCATGTACGTATTTGGAGTGCTAGCTTCGCTTGAAGTTGTGGATCTCCTTCTGCATGCCCGTACTTGTGCCAGGCCTTCATCATTTCATCCATCACCTGCAATGCACGTCGGCTGCGGCATAGACAGACATATTTAGCACCAATCCAAGTCCAACCACGACTGCACAGAGCAAGCACACACACGTACATATATGTTTACGCAGAATGAAGAAAACCTCTCAAATAAAAGACAAGTTTAGCTTCCTTTGTCTTCGTGTCTGAACGGGAAACGGAGGACCCAAGGAGCGTGATGACTGAGCAACGGTAGCGGGGGATGCTTCCCTAGGGGAGTACGTCCGCGTCATTGCGGCAGTTTTTTACTACAGTCTGCCTATGTAGCAGATCGGCATTAGGACATCTCCAATAGTTGCGAGATAGTTGTTGGTAGAATTTGCCATGTAGAATTTTTGATGATGTGGCTAGAGTAAAAGAGGAGAGAGAGGAAGGTTGTATGTACATGAACCAATAACCCATGCACAAGCTCCAAGGTGGAATGAGAGATCAACCTTATACATTCTCTCACCTCCTATTGGGCAAACTAAATACACCTATTGGAGTAGTTGTATGATGAGTTGTTGGTTCATGACATGGCTATTTTTACCAACAATATAACATACTCCCTATTTTCCGGTTTATTGGGCCTATCTCATTTTTCAGTTTTTCCATTTTGTTAGTCCTGTTTTCATTCCTCTTCATCACGCATTTAGATTCCGAGGTGCATTAAAAGAAAACTGACCAGTGTATGTAGCCGTTTCTGCTCATTTAGTGGACACGCATGCATGCGCTGCAGTTAATGTAGATTAAAGCAAAGGCGAACATGATTTTTTTGAGTAAAACGAGCGTGCTAATTGGACAGTTTTGCAACCTATGAAATTTGGTCCACCACTCACCATCTGCCTTGGTTGGAGAGATTTTTTATTTGGGCCCTTTAAACCGGAAGGGAGGGAGTACAAGCTAGTGGAGATGCTCTGAGTATATTTCTTCGATTAGATCACCGATAATTGACTTAGATTATGTCCGTTTGTTGGGGGCACACACGTGTCGTGCTATCCGGACTATTCTTGCAGTTCACTCTCTGGATGCAGATAACGGAATTTTTTTCAAATATTATTTTTAATTATATGATCCAAGTAATGTTATCCTGATCTTGTAAATTTCAGAAATATCACCTTGTTCTCCTCGTTAAAGATGATAAGCCAGAAGTTGTCCCTAGTGAGCAATGATAGGTCCCGGACAACCACGTAAGCAGCCATTTTAGCAGCGTGTCAGTTTTTGTGTGGACCATTGAAGCATGTCGTCCACGGTATGGACGACAAGGACCTCTCTGTGATTCCAAGCCACACCAACAGGTGGATTTCACCACCCTTCCCCCTTTATTTCCCGCCCTTTGTTCCTGCCTATTTCACCCGCTATTTTTTCCTGCCAATTTCACCCCTCCTATTTTCCCCACCTTTTTGTCCCTCACTTTTTTTGTCTCGATGCCTATACCCCCCCCCCCCCCCCCCCCGCCCCCCACCCCCCACCCTGTGTTGCATCGGAGGAAAAATTATCATCCAAGCATTTAGCGACAAAGTGTGGAAAATGAGAGAAGTAAGTATTCTACTTTATTAGTTTCTTATTATTTACTGTGGAATAATTTCTTTCCATATTGATTTGTGTTTCATTTTTTTGTTGGGCATGAATTTGTCAAATCCTGATAAGAGGCCTAAAAAGATGATGCATTCGGATGCGCTCAGAGGGGTTTCCTAGGTGTTGTTGCGGTGATATTTGCAAGGTGAAACAGTCCATGGACATTTCGGACACTAAAGGTAGAAGGTTTTTCATGTGTGCCAATTATGCTCCTGATCCACACCCTAAGCGCGACGTCTACGACCGTCCAATGGTATGTTTAAACACCAATGAGATAAGTTTTATGTTCCATTATATACGACTAATCATTATTATGTTAATTTTTTATTTTGTAGTCTCCACCGCATTTTGTGCATATTATCAGTGGATCAGCAAAAAGCAACCAGATTGGACGAAGCGCGAAAATGAGCATGCTTTGGCATGTTTGTGTGAAAATTTCAACACGGATATGCGTGAGGAAAAGGCTGTGGAGAAGAGGAAGCTTTGGCAAGAGGCGCAACTCAAGTTCCTGGCAACCTTTGTCTAGTTCTTCTGCGTGAGCGGCAGTGGTGGACTCTGAGATATATGGTCGTGTTGATACATGCTGAGCCGACGTAGGTTTAGGCCCAAACATCATGATCGATAGTGACAGGTGAACGGCCGCACCCCGCCCTAGCTCCGCCCCGACGTCTCCACCACCGCCCCTCCCACTCCAGAGCACTGCCGCCGCTGCTACCTCGTGGCCCCACCACTCTCTCCCTCCTGCGGCGGCCCTCCTCTCTTCCTCTCACATAGATCCATCCGGCGCATGGGTGAGAGCTCTGCTCCTACTTTTTCTTTCTGGATTTGGATGAATGTAGACGAAGGGGAGAGGATTCTGCCCCGCGCTCATGTTATGGGCTCCTATCGTTCGCGCAATGGATGATAGCAAACTATAGGGCCTATCGTTTGCACTGGGGATGATGACATAATTACTGGTAGTTGTTCATAGTTGGCGGGGAGCATAGCGTTCTCACTATGAGTGACAGGCGCATTTCGTCCCCGCTACGAACGACAAGGTTCCTATCATCCTCGCTAGGGACGATAACCTCGTAATTGTTTCTTGTAAGAATGACAGGGTGCTAGATTTTAAAGTTAAAATCGCAAGACAACATTACTGAAATTTTTATAATTTAAAATAATATTTCTTAAAAATCCTAGAGAATGCCATGTGAAGGTGTTCACACACCACTTTTTTTTGTCACTGGCGTTTGGTTCCCAGCCACACTTTGCCACACTTCATCCGAGGCAAGTTTTAAAAAAAAGTGGCGAAAAGTATGACCAAGTTGGCAACTAAGCTTAGGCACAATTCTTTTGGGGTCCACATGTCATAGACAGGAAAAGTGTGGCAAGATTCGTAGTCATGGCAAAGCGTGGCAACAATTTTGTACACCTCAG
Organism: Elymus sibiricus; assembly: GCA_039707655.1. Lineage (NCBI taxonomy): Eukaryota > Viridiplantae > Streptophyta > Magnoliopsida > Poales > Poaceae > Elymus > Elymus sibiricus. The sequence continues at coordinate 403,884,001 of CM077674.1, read as the reverse complement.
TACCACACCTTAGATGAGTATGGCAAAATTTGTGTCACTAGTAGTGGCAAAGTGTGACTGGCAATCAAACAACCCCTAGTCAACGAGTACCGATATGACTTGTTGTGAGGATTTAGTTAGGATGAAAAGGAGGAGGCTTCTGTAGCGGTTCCTTAAAATTTCTAAACTTGGAATTGGTCCATCTATTTTATGTAGTTTCTCCTACATTTCGATTCTACCTGGACTACAAATTTAATGCTACTACTACTTTTGTAAACTTGCTAACACACCATGAAGATTGAAGAGGGCAATTCTAGTCGAAGGCTTGCACTTGAATTTAGTTTGTTTTCTAAAATTAGACAAGTTCTGGCTAACTGGTAACTTTATGTGGCCTATTAAACCTTTATTACACCCTTCTAAATTTTGCGTTCCCTCGACTACTACAACTTAGGAGAGGAGTGGAGGGCGACCAACTTTGAGAGGGAAAAATGGCTTGGGAGAGGTTTCCGGGCCGGGAAACGGGTCTACGGAGCTCAGTAGCCACAACTTCGGTGGCAGGGAGCTCTCCTCTATAGCTGGCTCAAAAGGTGCAGAGAAGGGTGCAAATCTGAGTGTTAAGCTTGCAGATTATATATGCAAGTCACCACTGACGGATCATATTCAGTAGCCCATCAGCGGTAACTGAGCAACCAAACGTTAGGTATAAGAAAGCCACCGCTGACGGCCATCCTTTGGGCCCATCAGTATTGACACCCTCACTGCTGACGGGCCACACGAAGGACTCGTCATCAGCTGTGTGCCACCTGAATGTGTCCGCTCCACTCATCACTGACGGGTCGTATAGCAACCTGTTACTGGTCACTCATCAGCGCAGTCGTCTATGAGTCACTGCTGGCTGCCCAAAAGCAGCCCGTCAATGATAGGTTTGACCGTTGGTGGTTTGACCTGGGCCCGTCAGTGGTGACCCATCTGCTGTAACGTATTCTGTAGTAGTGTTCCATCCTGCGCGTCGAACCTAGACAAAAATGATTGTATGAATGTTGGCTAATATATACTCCCTCCGTTCCTAAATATAAGTCTTTTTAGACATTCCAATATAGACTACATATGGAGCAAAATGAGTGAATCTACACTCTAAACTATGTCTATATACATCTGTATGTAGTCCGTATTGAAATCTCTAAAAAAAAACTTATATTTAGAAACGGAGGAAGTATATATATATATATATATATATATATATATATATATATATATATATATATATATACACACACACTTCCGAACTGCAATACTCAACGCAAGTGCACGGCATTTTTGAAATAAGAGTACTGCAATACTCAGACGAGTGAACTTCTCGTCGCAAAAAACTGCACGTGCATTTTTTTCGGTACTGTGTTTGATCCAGTTTTGTAACCGTTTGTCGGAACGATGCGTATGATACGCCGTTGGAAAGCTATGGATTAGGTGCAACTTCGCCATGTTGAACACTTTCCGAGATTCCTCGTGGTTTAAGAGCAGTTTCGAAAACGGTGCGGCGCCCTACGAGTGGCAGCGAGCGTATTTTCGCTTTTTTTTTCAAACCGCTCGTCGGAACGATGCAAATGATACGCCGTTGGAAAGATATCGTCGAGGCGTAACTTTTTCATATAGATCACCCTCTCTAATTCCTTACGGTTTAAGAGCAATTTCAAATTTACAAAAACGCGGAAATTTTGTTTTTTCAAATTTACGTTTTTTTCGGTACGGTTTTCGCTGCAGTTTTTTAACCATTTGTCGAAACGAGGTGTGTGATACGCCGTTGGAAAGCCATGGAAGAGGCGCAACTTTCATATGTAGGATATGTTTTGAGATTCCTTACTGTTTTAAATTAATTTTGAAAATGGTGCGGCAGCCGACGAGGGACAGCGGCCGTTTTTTGATGATTTTTGCCAAACCGCTTGTCGGAATGATGCAAATGATACGCCATTGGAAAGATATCGACGAGGCGCAACTTTTTCATGTAGAACACTCTCTCTAATTCCTTGCGGTTTAAGAGCAGTTTTGAAATTACCGAAATGCGGACACTGTTTTTTGGCGACACCAAAATCAACGCGTGAACCACATCAGACAGAAGAACGCACTGTTTCAGACTGAAAACCGCACTGCATCCGACGGGCAAGCGAACTGCATGGATTCTTTTGTCGGACTTAAATTTTCTCAGACGGGGAAGTGGAGTGCGCTTCACGTCGGGCGTAAGTGAACCGCAAACCTATCGAGAAGTGAACCGCAAAACTATCGAGAAGTGAACTACATGAACCACCAAGCTTACCTGCGACAACGATCCATGCATCGTTTTGACACTGACACCGGAAGCATGTCCGATCACTCCGATTTTGTCAAGGTAGAGGTGTCTGATGTCCTGCAAGTGCACAGGGTTTGGTTGTAGCTTTTTTGAGGTAAGAGTATCGATCCCACATAGAGCATAAGAAGTGGTCTTTGCCTCTTGTGGAGGTTTACTGAGACATGCCTGCAAGTTAATTACGGTCCAAAGCAAAGCAGAAGCTGGAAATATTGCAAGCGATTGGTGACTGAAACCAATAGGGCTAAGGCATTCTCAGGGAGTCTGGATTCCCCACTAGTATGTGTCTAACGTAACATATGTGAATGCATAGTTCAGGGTTCGGATAACTAAGCTACCTTGCATTATTTTATTAGTGGGCGGAGCCTAGTACAACATACGTGATACATGCGTAGATCCGTATCACACACGCCACCACCATTCCTTCCTACAGTAGGTTACGGTAATGATGATTAAGGGTCACCCCGTGGATGCGGCCAATGGTCGGTTCTCCATTATTCCCCTATCAATTGCTTCGGGAAGGAAGGGAGGATATTACTGTCAGCTCTTTACCTCCACATCCCACCGTTGCAACGACAGTAATGTCCTTCATGGCCATAAAGGCAAAATGCTGAGTGGTCGACCTTACACAACATTCATGAAGAACATTAACTTAAACATGCAAAAGAGGATTCTATATCCTATCGGCGTTCAACACCTAAGCATACTAGGGTTCCTCCATATCCCCGAGAACTAGGGGTATTACTCAGACAAAGAAACAACAAGCATGAAAGGGATAATCATGGTAATCATGGATGAATGATCCATGTAACACACGTAGGAATCCACCTAGGGTTTGGTATTACAAAGATATGAATAGGGATATGGTGGTGATGATGATGGTTGATGCCGAAGTCTCCTTGATTGGGATGATGGTGTAGCAGAGCCGTTCTATTGATTCCCCCTCTGGATCCCTTCCGAAGGCTAGGGTTCTTTGTTTTGGCGAAATTTCTGATCTCTCTACGCGTCGTGTGTGCGATCCGAAGCCATCGGGTAAAGTAATCAACCAGGGTGTGGCAGCGCCACCTGGTACGAGCGCTGGTACAAGTGGGTGCACTCGTACCAGGTGTCGTCTTCTCTCCTGGAAGCACAGGTGCGGCTAGAATTTACTCCTTTGATCACTGCTTTTATGGTAGGTTCCCATCACATCAATCAACGTCATTTTCACCCACATATTTGCATTTTATTCTTTAATGCTCCAAATCTCCTCGGTCAAGTTCCTGGCGAAATCAGACAAAAAGGTGTGCGAACACGATAAAATCCAAGAAATCCTACGCTACGGTGCAAAAACACAAAGTAAAAAAATGATGTAGATTTGGTCTAACCAACTCCCCCGAGCTTAGAGTTTTGCTCGTCCCTGAGCAAATACTGCAGCTTGAAAGAACAAGGTCATGAAGTTCATGAGGTGCGGATAAACATAAATGAATGAGTCCAGTGCATCGAGTCAATATCCACATAATATACAGGATCATGATGAACACTAGCACATTTTCACCACCAAGATAGTTATGAAGGCTTCCACACCTTCAGTGATCAATTCATTAGCATGGGTGGTACAGCTTTGTGCAATAAATCATCCGTGCTTCAGTTGAGCATGTTGCGAGGGGCTCTCCTTTAATTTCGAAAGCGTTTATACGCTTGAATTGCTTTTTGTTCCCATGTCTTTCTTTTTCACCTTCTCTCGGGAAGCATCGGGAAGCAGGCTTATTTGCCCATGTCACAGTCGTTTATTGTTTCACTTGTGACATGTAAGTTAAGTATACTTTATTAATGAGATAAGTGAAAAATAGGCTTTTCAATTTTAATAGTTATTCTCAATGTTTTGAGAGTTTCTCCTTTCTCGCTTCTTGCTCTTGCTTAATTATTTTTGTTCGGACTTATGCCTCGAAACCATTCTTTCATCTTTGATCAACATTTTTAATTAGACAACTGAAACAAAAATAACTTATCCCATACAGTTGTCGACTTTCACTAATCAATTGACACTTAAGATGTGAAAGATTTATAATTATACATGGGTAAAAATGCAGTAGCACCCATACTTGATCTTGCATCTAATATAATTATACCAAAGATGCAATAAACCTTTTCATTATGAATATCCACTAATAATTGGAATACGGATTCCTCCCTTGCTCCGAAGGAACTTCACAATTCAACTTTTATTTCCCGAACTAAAACGAGCTGATCTCAACTTACGAAAAGATAAACAAGCAGAAAAAGTGAAGATACAAGGTATTCCCGGATCTCCCCCAAGCTTGCAATTAAGGCGTTGGGATCCTAGTACCTAGTTGTTCTCAGGCTTGACCGGTGCTTCCTCCTCCTTGCCTTCCTCAGGTTTCTTCTTTTTCTTCCGGTTGCACGCAAGAGCAATACACCGAAAACAAGATGACATCTCTAATATTTCCTTCTACTGCTCGGAGACCACCTTCCGGAGGAAGTTAGTCTCTACAGAAAGCTTAGTAGTGGCATCAACAAGGTAGTTCATCTTACTATAGAGCCAATCAACCTTATTCTCTAGGTATTTGCTCATCATCCAATAAGCATCTATACCTTATCCAATTGTATTAACACATGCCCTAGAAACTTTTTCGAGTTCTTCGATCTTTTCCTTTATCTCATCTGGGGTCGGTGCTTCTTTCTCGCGTTCACGAGGTGCGAGTCCGAGAGGAGATTTAGTAAGAGATCCTTGTATGTTGTACCTGAAGGGGTTCGGAGGATACTCATTTTTCTTCTCTTCTTTCTTTTACTTTTCTACCTCTACCTTCTCCTCCTTTGGCTTCACCTCCTGGACGCCCATCTTTCAGAGTTCTTCCCAACTCTTTGGGGTCATGTCCTCCCAATCAGGGAGAGGTAGGATCTTGCTCGGTGAATGGCTCGAGGTAGACTCCTTCTCGTTGATGGAGATGGCTTGAACGTCCTTGGAGACCATGGGAACCGACGACTTCTTGATCCTATAGATTAGTCTCTGCTGGAGAGGAGGTATAAGGTGGTGATAAAGGATTTGATGAATAATGAGCCAAGGACGTGGCTCCCTGGCTTTATAAAGGGTTAGAAACCCCAAAATCCATGAGATCAGCCTTGGCGGAAGTTAGAAGGGAATCAAAACAAATCGGAATGAAATAAAGAGATTTTCGGAGAATCAGAGCAAAAGATGGGGCGCAGAACGAGCGCGTGCGGTCGTACCACGGCTCATACCATGGCTTACCTATGAGCCTTTGACATTTTTTTCAAAAGCTACGAACGCAAAACAACCGAGGTTAACAAAAGAGAAGACGGCCTCGGGTACGAGCGTTAGCGCTTGTACCAGTGGTTTTACTGACACGTCTGCTGCAGGTCATCGAGTCCAGGAAAGAAGACAGTGCTCGATACGAGCGTGGAGGCTCGTACCGGCACTCGTATTGTGCTGCGCCTGGTGTCCTTTGGAATCCATGAGAGAAGACAGCCTCTAGTACGAGCGTGGGTGCTCGTACCAGCGGTCGTACCACCTAGTGCTGATTTGTGCTGAGAGCCTAGAACAGAAGATGACCTCTGGTATGAGCGGGGTTGCTCATACCAGCGGTCGTACCACCTGTAAAAATGCTCCTATGACTTGAAATTTCATGAGTAGCGAGTCTATATAATTTCTACTTTATTCTAAGAACTTACATACACAGTTTTGACAAATTACAAGGGTGAGGGGTAAAAACTTACAGACTTGTGCACAATTGCCTCCTCGGGCGTAATAAAATTTATTACCTATATTTCCTCTTGCTTGTCAGCAAGATACGACTTCAGGCGCTGTACGTTTACTATCCAAGGAGTACCTTTCTCACCTCGCAATCTGATGGCACCTGAGTTGTATACTTCTCAAATCTTATATGGGCCTTCCCATCTAGATCTGAGTTTTCCTGGAAACATCTTCAAATGAGAATTGTAAAGGAGAACCTTATCACCTGCACGAAATTCCCATTTTTGTATCTTCCTATCGTGCCATAATTTAACTTTCTTTTTAAATAGGTGGGCACTTTCATAAGCGTCATTCCTAAATTCATCTAGAGCATGTATATCCAATAAGTATTTTTCCCTAGCTTCCTTAAGATCAAAATCTATGTGTTTAATTGCCCAGAAAGCTTTGTGCTCTAGTTCTAACGGTAAATGGAAAGCCTTATCGTACTACATTTTGAATGGCCTTATTCCCATTAGATTCTTGTATGTCGTGCGGTAAGCGCATAGTGCTTCATTCAACTTATGTTCCCAATCATTTCTTGATCCCTACACCGTCTTTTGAAGTATTGTTTTGATCTCCCGGTATGAGAGTTCCACTTGGCCACTCGTCTGAGGATGGTACGGCGATGCCACCCTATGGGTGACTCCATATTTGCAGAGGATCCTCCTGAAAATGCGTTGTATAAAATGAGATCCATCGTCAGTTATACGAAATTTAGGAACTCTAAACCTAGGGAAGATGATATCTTTGATCATCTTAATGGAAGTAGCTGTGTTAGCATGGTGAGTTGGGATTTCTTCCACCCACTTGGTAACATAATCTACAGCCACAAGAATACGAGTATGTCCATCTGAAGCAGGAAACGGACCTAAATAGTCCAACCCCCATACATCAAAAGGTTCACAAACTAAACTATAATGCATAGGCATTTCTTGCCTTCTACCTATGTTGCCTTTGCACTGACAAGCATCGCGGCCCTTAACATACCTGTGTGCATCCTTGAATAATGTTGGACAATAAAATCCAGACTGGAGTACCTTTGTTGTGGTGCGATCACTACCATGATGCCCCCATATGGGTTGTTATGACAAGCCTGCAGGATAGCATCCTTCTCATGTTCAGCAACACGTTGCCTAATCATTCCGCCAGGACCATGTCGGTAGAGGTATGGATCATCCGAGAAATAGTACATTAAGTTGCTAAAGAACCAGCTTCTTCCTCCGATTGTAATTCATATTCGGAGGCAAATATTTTCCTACAAGGAAGTTAGCATAATCTGCAAACCAAGGTACTACCTTTCGGATTGCCGTAAGACTTGCACCTGGGAAGGAATGATTAATCGGAATAGGGTTGTAGGGTATTCCTTCCATCCTTGACAAGTGATATGCGATAGGGTTATCTTCACCTTTCCTATCAACAATCTGTAAATCAAATTCTTGATGTAATAATATCCAACGAATCAATCGGGGCTTGGCATCCTTCTTACTGAGGAGCTGTTGGAAATATTCCCTAGAGGCAATAATATTTGTATTATTTATTTCCATGTTTATAATTAAGAGTTTATATTCTATGCTATAACTGCAATGATTCTTGAATATGTGATTCCGAGGAAAGCTCATATGCACGTGTAGAATGATAAACGGTAAAACCTGATTCCTAGTCTTGCCTCTAGGACTAGCTCAAGTGTTGTGTGATGATTATGTTTTCCTAATCATGGGTATTTGGTTAAGTGTAACAAGGATGCCAAACAACATTGAGAGTATGATGTTAGAAGAATGATCATATTGAATTGACCCACTTGTTTGTTATACTTTGAGATGTAATCGTCACAAGTCTATTGATATAACACAGAGAGTTAATGTATGCTTTAGTTCTTTAGACAATGAGAGTATCGTAGTCACTTTATACCGGACGATGGACTTTGGGGTAGCTCAAACATCATCTGTAACACGGTGATCCTAACGACAACTTTCAGATTCATCAGAAAGTGTGACAAGCGGCTAGATAGCTCAAGAGTGGGATTTGCTCCTTCGACGATGGAGAGATATTCTTAGAGCCCTCTCGGTGTGACGGCATCCATCATCGTCTGGCCAGACATAGGTGACTAAGTCACAGGGATGCCGGAACATGTAAAATGAGAAAGAAGAACAAAAACGGAAACGAGGAGACCGGTATAATGAGCATGAGAATGACTCAAGCGGATATCGATATATCTCACCTTGGGTTTTGTAAAGTATCGTGAAGCAAAGGGAATAGCATATGATAACCAAAGGTTCACTCGAATATCATTCGTGTATTCATAGGGGTCAATATGGATGTCCACGGTTCCGCTATTGATCATTGAACGAAAGGCAGTTTCGTTCATGTCTGTGAAATACTAAAAGGAGAAGTAGTGGTGAGTTATTGGGCCTTAGAGGCCTAATAAGGTGTGGCGCCCCCCTTAGCCTTTTGGGAGGCCAAGGGGAGGCCGAATTGGAGTGGGGGAGGGACTCCTCCTCCCCCCTAGGCCGGCGCACCAAGGAGGGAGTCCTTCCCTCCTTGTGTGGCGCCCTTTCCTCTCCCCTACACCTATATATACTGGAGGTTTTGGCCCTTGGAGCACACAAGTTTTGGAGCCTCCTCTAGTTCTCTAGTTCTAGTTCTAATTTAGAGTTGATCTAGATTAGAGCTAGACCTAGTTCTCTCTAATCCACATAATAGAGAAGCCCTGTGTGGTTCTCTTCTTCTCCCTCTAATTCTCCGGCGATGATTAGTTCTGGAAGGCGAAGCGCTGCCGGATCGTGAAGCCTGTACGCCTACAATCCGTAGAGAGGCTGTGCTTTCGGTCTTCAGTTCGAGGGATCGTTCGTGAACAGTTCGAGGGACATCATCAACGATCTACACCAACTCTTCTTTCGCTGCAACTTGAAGTTGGTAACAATCCGATCTAAACCTCTAATGCATTTTCATAGTGTTACTGGAATCGTGATCGTAGGGCGAATTTTTTTGTTTTCTACTACGTTTCCCAACAGTGGCATCATGAGCGGTTCTATGAGGAGAAGATAAGATCTATTGAGGTAGATGCAATCTTTTACTTGATGTTCTTGTATGTTTCCCTCGAGTGTTGCTTCATTTCAATTCATTGACGGCATGATGTAGCTTTGTTACAAAGTTCTGGCAATCGGTGATTCTGGCTATCAACGATCTGCTAACAGTTCTTTGGGCGACATCATAGTCAAGAATAGTGAACCGTCGCAAACACGAGAGGGCATGTAGATTTTGATCTACACGGGGGTCACACGTATTGACGAAGTTTAGTGTGGGGCTAGAGATTTTTAATTAAGTCTCTTCCCTCATAGACCTCGCAAAGTTAATCTAGCAACAAGAATAATCATACTTGATGGTGGACGTAGGTAGCTAGTGTTCTCCGAAACCCTAGAAGCAGCGTAAACAAAATTTTGCTAAAACCGATTAGAGGACGTCTAACTTGGTTTTGTAGGATGCATGTGATGTGGTATAGCCTTCGTCATGATAAAGATTTTATGTATGAGATGGTTATGCAATGTAATGTTTAAGTGACCTGCGCGTCACAGTACGTCATGATGGCTAGAGCCACAGGATTGTCACTTTAATGACCTGCGTGTCAAAACTTAATGTAATAGAATAGCTATAGAGATAGCATACAGGTTACTAACGGTGGTGACAAGCATGAAAAGGAGGACCCCGACGCAAGGAGGTTGTACAAGACGACGGAGAAGAAAAGCTGAAGAAACTGTTGCCACGGCAGTGATTTTCGAAATTGCTGCCACGGCAGCGTTTTCAGGTTGCCACGGCAAGCAGTTTTTACTGAAATCTGTTTTTGTTAAAACTGCTGCCACGACACCGTTTTTTTGCTGCCACGGCAACGCTTTTGGCTGAAATTTTGCGAAGACGAAGAGAACTTCTCCAGCGCCCAGGGCTATACCATATCATGCTATTTTGAATTGCCTGAGATGTTTATCCCTTTATGCTTGCACCCTTTTGATTGCGCGGTAATCGTTTTTATTAGGGTGATCTCTCACATAAAAATATCAAGTTGTTAGTGCTCTTCCTAGTGTAGCACGGTCTATAACATGTAGCTTTTCAGGGTACGACATGTACACATGAGTACGAACAAATAGTGAGGTGTAAGGCGGGTGAATGTCAGACCTCATGGCGAAAATACTTGGTTGTCTTGAAGTTCTAGCAGGATAATCCTGAGCTCTGAGCACAAGCATCGAAAGATGAACAAGAGTCACATGGAGATGTGATCGGCAAGTTAGCCTACCGGTTGAAGTTCACGTCATCAATGATGTACACATCAATGGCTGTGAATATGATCAGGATCTTGAATCACTCACAATCAATTATGAGAGATGTTGATTTGAGTGAGAGCGCACTTAAGGATTAAATAAGTTTAATCACTAGTGCAATTAATTATGAACAATGTCTTGGTGTAATTTGCATTATAGTTGTAGAATTATGGCTCACGGTTCCACCTCACCTTTTGAAATTGATTAGCTATTTTTATTATCTGGTAGAATCTTTACGATTGGTAAACGTAATGTGAGGATTGTCCTCAAGAGTGCCGAGAAGGACTTTTGTCCTATTGCATGCTTGCAATACTCTCCCGCTGATGCTGTGGATGATGAGACTCACGCCCTTTGATCCAAAAGACTAGAATTCTATCATGGTCAAATCTAGTATGCTTGCTTCCAAGAACTCGAACTTCAAAATGTTTGGGATAGTTGTGTGATATTCTTGGAACTGGAAAATGTTTTCAAAAACAATCAGAGACTAAGAGATATGTGATATGTAAAGAAGTGTTTGCTAGCAAGTTCCAGTGAAGTGTTCACTATGCTTAAAGACTTAAATGAGTAGGATCCAGAGGAACGCCAATCATGTAATGATGGTGAATAAAATGACAACTTAAAGAGAAAAGACAAGTCCGAAGGGTGTAATGAGACTTACACGCCTAGGAAGTTCGGGGCTCACGCCACTCTTGAAGTTGGGTGCCTCTTCTGTGAGTAGGAGAAATATTGGAAGTAAAAACTATAAGAAGTAAGAGGCAGAAAGAAAGAAGACTGGAATGTCCAGCTCAGGTATGAATGTCATACGAGTTATAGATGTAGAGAAACTTGGTCAAGTAGATGTAGTTCTTGGAATTATGATTAATCATTAATCGCTACTTCTCTGGTATTGTGGTTAATTATTGATCACAAGGATACCGATTCGATTGTATAATGTTGCAACTCGATGCAAGAATTACTATGGCCTAAAATGACTAGCAGACAATGAGGTAAAGATACATGCTGGAAATTTTGTAAAAGTTATGATACTTTCCATCACCATATTACCTCTGTATTTGTTTTCATAATTCATCTTAGAGTTTTGTACACTCTAGCCATTGCACAAAAGTTGCAAGGAGGTTGTTTCATAAGAGAACAATAGTTGTTTGATGTTATGAATAAAAGGCCATACTCCTATTGTGAATAGGATGTATGTTATGAATATTGATAACAAAATTAAACATCCATAACACTGATGCTAAATGTTGCAAGACTAAAAGAATACCACAAGTGTGTGGCACTGCATTATGTCACATTGGAGAAACCAGCATGGAAAATTCCATAGTAATGGATTTTGAAGTGATGTGATTGTGAATCATCTGACACTTGCAAGTTTTCATCCAAAAGTAGCGTGACTAGAGTAATTCACATGCCATTAAGAACGAGCAACGAACTAATTTGTTAAGCACACATACAGATGTATGTAGTCTAATAAGTATTGTTACAAGCAGTGGATTTATCTATCTTCAAGGATGACTCGAGTAGATATGTTAATATTTGCTTAATGAGACATAAAGTTTGGATCTTTTTGAAATAAGTTCAAAAGGTTTTTCCGAAGGAAGTAGAAATTATTGTAACAAGAAAAATTATGTTTCTGCAATCAGATTGCGAAAGGAAATATTTGAGTTACAAATTTAGCGGATGTTTGATGAGTTGTGAAAAAGGTTTTCATAACTTGCACCTAGAACACTACTAAGAGTAGAGTGTTTGAGTAGATGTAATCAAACCATGTATGACATGGTGAGATCGAAGATGACATTAAACAATTTGCCATTTTACTTTTTAATGTGATGCTTTAGAGACTGCGGCTTTTACACTGAAAAGAGCGCCATCAAATCTGCTGAAATGACACCATATAAGATATGGTATGGTGTGCCAAACCACTTGGTCTTTTCTTAACAGTTGGGATTATGAGACATAAGTAAAAGTGTTTACGAGTTTATGTCCCAAGTCAGATAAGTGCTACTCTGTAGGTTATCCCAAAAGTTGGGTACTCCTCTATCACTGTGCCAAGGCAAAGTGTTTTGTCTCAAAGTGCGGTAAATTTTGAAGAAAATGTTTTCTGCAAAAGAGTGAGTGGAAGGATAGTGCAACTCGACGAGATTATATAATCTTCGTAATCAGGTCAAAGGAAAGAAAGACTGGAAATAGTTCCAAGATTTCCTACTGCGACTGATACGGAAGTCTCTACATGAGATATAGAGACTTCGGTCGAACCTGTATCTGAACCACGTAGGATAGGGAAAACTCGTGCAAACCTCTATGGTGTGCAGACGAGATATTGTTGTTAGACAAACAACAACCTACGATACACAAAGAAGCATTGATGGGCCCCGACTCCGGGAATGGCTATATGCCATAATAACCCGAGATAGTATCCATATACATGAATCAAGTTTAGAACTTGATGAACCCTCCAAAAGACTTAGAGTCTAACGTATAGTAATAGATCTATAAATTGATGAAGATAAAATTATTTTATAAAGTTTGACTTGTTACAAATAGTTTATGACAAGTTCAAGGAGTTGACTACGACGAGATTGTCTGATCGTAGGAAAAGGTCAGTTTGGGTTAAACTAGCAATTACTACATATTTTAATTATGAGATATAATAGATGAACGTCAAATGGATTTCCATAAGATGGAAATAGAACCAAGGTTGTATATATGATACGATCCAAGGTAATTTTGTCGATCCTAAGGATGCTAGTAAGTGTGCGAACTTCAAAGATCCTAGAATGGACTGAAGCAAGCATAATGGAGTTGGAATCTTCATTCTGATGAAATGGTCAAAGTATTTGATTTCGTCGAGGAAAGCGAAGATGCTTGTGTTTACAAGAAAGTAAGTGGGAGCATCATAATATTTCTAAACACTGTGTGTGCATAACACATTGTTGATTGGAAATAATATAAATTTCTTGACACGAATTAGAACTTCATTGAAATAGTTTTTCGATGAAGTACTTAGGCAAGATAACCTTGGTATTAGGCATAATAATCTATGGAGATAGTAGTGCCTGATAGGGCTTAGCCAAAATACACATTGACAGGATAGTAAAATGGTTTAGTATGAAAAAAGGTCAAGAAGAGTTTCTTGCCAAGGTCACATGGAAATAATTTCACTCACACTTGTGTTGTGAATTAATCATGTATTACATGGTATGTGAACAACCAGATATGTCCAGTACTCCAAATAAGTTGCGAGTAAGTTACCAAAGTGATCAAGGTATTGATCATAGGACAGCAGTGAAAATGTCGTTAAGTACTAGAATAAGAAAGATGACATGTTTCTCGTATACGGAGAAAATGAAGAAATTGTTGTAAGGAGTTACATCAAACAGACTCGTTGTAAGTAGTTACAATGATGAAGTCTTCATAAGTGCTCCAAGCGATTTTTGATTTCAATAAAATTATGCGCATAATACATTTAATGGTGGCACAGTACGTTGGAATTGGTCCAAATAGGTTACTGTGGCGAATTCTATCACGAAGGCTAAGTATGTTGTCGCTTTAGAAGCGATAATGGAGGGTAATAGATCAAATAGTTCATTTATGAACTTGGTATGGTTTCTAGACAGCTTGAGCTAATGGAACATTGTTCTATTTAGTGGTTCCATAGCTCAGTCTAAGGAATCAAAGGTCCTGCTAGTGATTCAATATATACAAAGCTAGTTCCACGCAAATTATCATTTTATGTGGAAGCATGAAAGATGCATAGAAATGCAAAGATACACACGGACCTGAACGTGTCAGATCCGATAGGACAAAGTCTATACCACAAGCAAAGCATGAACAACACCGGATTGCCATTGGTGTAAAAGAAGTAGTGCAAACTAGATTATTGACTCTAGTGCAAGTGGGAGTCAGTTGGAAATATGCCCTAGAGGCAATAATATTTGTATATTTATTTCCACGTTTATAATTAAGAGTTTATATTCTATGCTATAACTGCTATGATTCTTGAATATGTGATTCAGAGGAAAACTCACATGCACGTGTAGAATGATAAACGGTAAAACCTGATTCCTAGTCTTGCCTCTAGGACTAGCTCAAGTGTTGTGTGATGATTATGTTTTCCTAATAATGGGTATTTGGTTAAGTGTAACAAGGATGCCAAACAACATTGAGACTATGATGTTAGAAGAACGATCATATTGAATTGACCCAACTTGTTTGCTATACTTTGAGATGTAATCGTCACAAGTCTATTGATATAACACGGAGAGTTAATGTATGCTTTAGTTCCTTAGACCATGAGAGTATCGTAGTCACTTCATACCAGATGATGGACTTTGGGGTTGCTCAAACGTCATCTATAACACGGTGATCATAACGACAACTTTCAGGTTCATCGGAAAGTGTGACAAGGGGCTAGATAGCTTAAGAGTGGTATTTGCTCCTCCGCGATGGAGAGATATTCTTATGGCCCTCTTGGTGTGACGGCATCCATCATCGTCTGGCCAGACACAGGTGACTAAGTCACAGGGATGCCGGAACATGTAAAACGAGAAAGAAGAACAAAACCAGAAACGAGGAGACCGCTATAATGAGCATGAGAATGACTCAAGCGAATATCGATATATCTCACCTCGGGTTTTGTAAAGTATCATGAAGCAAAGGGAATAGCATGCGATAACCAAAGGTTCACTCGAATATCATTCGTGTATTCATAGGGGTCAATATGGATGTCCACGGTTCCGCTATTGATCATTGAACGAAAGGCAGTTTCATTCATGTCTGTGTTTTTCCGAACCTACAGGGTCACATGCTTAAGGGAATCACGATCTGTTGAGTGTTAGTGGAGTGAGAGTTATAAGAAAATATTCTCGGAATAGTCTTGGGAACGTAATAGTTTCGAGAGAAACTGGAAGCGTTTCGAGGTTACCGGAAGAGTTTCGGGGATTACCGGGAATTAATATATAGGTGGAAAATGTTTCCAAAGACTTTAAATAAATGATAAAAGGTTCTAATATTGATTAGGAGGCTTTTGGAATTTATTTAATATCAACGTGCTAAAGAAAATACTGAAAGGCCTAGTGGTGGAGAGTTATTGGGCCTTAGAGGCCCAATAAGGTGTGGCGCCCCCCTTAGCATTTTGGGAGGCCAAGGGGAGACCGAATTGGAGTGGGGGAGGGACTCCTCTTCCCCCCTAGGCTGGCGCACCAAGGAGGGAGTCCTTCCCTCCTTGTGTGGCGCCCTCTCCTCTTCCCTACACCTATATATGCTAGAGGTGTTGGCCCTTGGAGCACACAAGTTTTGGAGCCTCCTCTAGTTCTCTAGTTCTAGTTCTAATTTAGAGTTGATCAACATTAGAGCTAGACCTAGTTCTCTCTAATCCTCATAATAGAGAAGCCCTATGTGGTTCTCTTCTTCTCCCTCTAATTCTCCGGCAACGATTAGTTCTGGACGGCGAAGCGCTGCCGGATCGTGAAGCATGTACGCCTGCAATCCGTAGAGAGGCCGTGCTTTCGGTTTTCAGTTCGAGGGATCGTTCGTGAATAGTTCGAGGGACTTCATAAACAATCTACACCAACTCTTCTTCTGCTGCAACTTGAATTTGGTAACGATCCGATCTAAACCTCTAATGCATCTTCATAGTGTTCCTGGAATCGTGATCGTAGGGCGAATTTTTTTTGTTTTCTACTACGTTTCCCAAAAGGAGGTACTTCAAAGCTTGATGATCTGTGTGAACTATCACTTTAGAGTTAATGATATGGGATCTGAATTTATCGGAAGCCAAGATAATAGCAAGTAGTTCCTTTTCAGTTGTGGTATAGTTTTTCTGAGTCTCGTCGAGGTTTCAACAGGAGTAATGAACAACGTTCAGCTTCTTGTCGTCTTGCTGTCCCAAGACAGCCCCGACTGCATAATTACTGGCATCGCACATTATCTCATAGGGTTGGTCCCATTTTGGTGGCTGGATAATGGGAGCGGTGATTAACGCACTTTTGAATTTCTTGAAAGCTATAATACACTCCTCATCAAGAGGCTAGTTAAGGGTTTTGATATTTGGGAAAAATCTTTAATAAATCGTCTATAAAAGCCTGCGTGCCCAAGGAAATTATGTATTCCTTTAACATCACGAGGATAAGGTAATCATTCTATTACCTCTATTCTTTCCTGATCAATCTCTATCCCCTTACCTGATATCTTATGACCAAGTACCACACCCTCTGTAACCATAAAGTGACATTTTTTCCAATTGAGGACAAGATTTGTGTCCTCACATCTCTGCAACACTTTGTTAAGGTTGTGCAAGCGATTATCAAAAGAAGTCCCTTGGACAGGGAAATCGTCCATGAATACTTCCACAGTGTGTTCAACAAAATCAGCAAATATAACAAAGAGACATTTCTGAAAAGTGGGCAGTTCATTGCATAATCGAAAAGGTATTCTTCGATAAGCATACGTACCGAAGGGACAAGTGAAGGTCGTCTTCTCTTGGTCTTCCATCTAAATGGCTATTTGAGATAATCCGGAATATCCATCAAGATATCAAAAGTTTGTATTCTTAGCCAATCTTTTGAGCATCTCATCAATGACCAGCAGAGGATCATGGTCTTTATGAGTCTCCTTGTTTAATTTCCTATAATCAACACACATACGATACCCAATAATAGTTCTAGTAGGGATTAGTTCATTATCTTGGTTAGGCACAACTGAAAGTCCTCCCTTTTTAGGGACACATTGAACTGGACTATCCCACTTACTATGAGAGATGGGAAAAATAATACCTTCATCTAATAGACTGTGAGATCCTGGCTCAGGGCTCAATAGGATTGATAGAATACTCATATCAACAAGTTGCAACTTCTTTTCCGGAAGCTCATCTTGAAAGAACTCCGAGGTTAAGCGTGCTTGGCCCCGGAGCAATTTTAGGATGGGTGACCGACCGGGAAGTCCTTCCCGGGTGCGCATGAGTGAGGACAAAGTGCGCAGGAAAGACTAGTGTTGGTCTGTGGGGCCAGTCTAGAGATCCTAGAGAGCTGCCAGGCGTAACAGCCGCCGGTCCGGGGGTGGCCGGGGTGTTACATAGACGTATTACCTCTTTCGTTACCACATCTTTTGTATAGGGATTTAGTCTTCGTTGACTTTCAATGACTGGTTTTGCATCCTTTTCTAGGGGTATCCTATGTTTATATATGGCAGGTCTTATACCTTTGATGTCCTTTAACGAGTATCCAAAAGCTTTTTTGTGTCCCTTTAGTACCGTCATGAGTTTTTCTTCTTCCTTTACTTAAAGATTAGTATTGATAATAACATGATTTTTTTCATATCATCAAGAAATTCATACCTTAGGCCCTCCGGTAATGGTTTGAGATCCGGAGGTGGAAGTTTGATACGTCTCCACCGTATCGATAATTTTTGTATGATTCATTATGTATTGCTATCAATGATAAACACATTGGGCAAACTTTTATTGAATCTTATTGGACTAACATATTATTCCAGTGCCCAGTGCCAGTTCCTGTTTTTTGCTATTTTTGTATTTTCAGGAAAATACCTAGAAAAGGTCCGAGGAAATATCAAACAAAAATGGTTCGGGAAGATTCAATGCAACAGAAGAACAGAGAGCCAACGCCCTACACCAGGGGGCACCCCCAGTGCCTAGGCGCCTGATGTAGGCGCCCTAGGGCCCTGGGTGTCTACTGGGAGTGCCTATGGCCTGTGGGCCCCCGGGCTATCCTCCGGTGCCTAATTATCGAGCATTTTTTCGCCGCCACCACATCACTTGTTCCATAGGCAAGAGATCACCAACACCCATGGCCAAGATATCTTGTGAAGGATCCTCATCACCTACATCACTTAGATCAAGTTGCTCCCCATGGGAGCCATTAAATTCATCAAACACCACATCACAAGTTTCTACAGGACATCCATCGGATTTGTTGTAGACCCTACAGGCGGGAGAGTTTGACCCATAAACAACAAATATATCCTCAATGGTTTTGGATTGAAATTTTGCTAACCAGGTTTTCTTGTTCAGAATGTAACACTTACACCTGAATACTCGAAAGTATTTGATGTTTGGCTTGTTCCCGGTTAGAAGCTCATATGGGGTCTTGTCCAAGATCTTGCAAAGGTAGAGCTAGTTGGATGCACGACATGCGGTGTTGACGGCCTTGGCCCAAAAGCTATATGGTAACTTGTACTCATCCAACATGGACCTTGTGAAAGCACATTTGCTCCCTTGGTGGTTTTGGTAATTCATGTCAACATACATGGTGTTGGACTAATGTTTTTCTTGAGTATATTTCAGGAGGAGTTCAACTTAGGCAAACCTTGGATGTGAAGGTGGACCCCTGAAGATACAAAGGACATGTGTTGGCAAAGCTTCAAGACTCTACATTTTTGGTTAAGTGATCCAAGATCACATTGAGTCCATAGGAAAGCCAATACTATTAAAAGGGGATGAGGTTTTGATCATGGTCTAACTGCTCAAGTGCTTAGAGATATTGCTCCAAAATCCTCAGTCACACTCTCACATTCATCTATGTCCAAAACTCTAAAGTCAATCTCGGTCCCAGCAAAACACATACAGTCGGACCCCCCGAGATACACTTGACATAGCCACTGCCTAAACCCTAGCATCTCGGTCTCACCGAGTTGGCCCTTCGGTCCCACCGAAGAGCACTTGCCAACCTTCTGTTACCTATTGTTTTCATTTTGGAATTTCCGAATGGTTTCAATCGGTCACACCGAAGTGTTGAAAGTGCTTAGGTCAGCTCTGATCGGTCCCACCGACAGGTTTCATCCGGTCTCACCGAAAAGCCTAAAGTTCAAATCTTTTGTACTATTTGGTCTCACCGAGTGTTTTAACCCGGTCCCACCGAGTAGTGCATAAAGGTGTGTAATAGTTGAATTTTTGGTGCTGCCTATATATACCCCCCACCCATTCCACAAACTCTCAAAGAGCAACCAGTTCGAAGCTACCACTTCCCATATCCATTTTCTGAGAGAGAACCACCTACCCTTGTGTTGAGATCAAGAGGATTCCACTCCAACCTTTTATCCTTGACCTCTAGCCTCCCCAAGTTGCTTTCCACTCCAATCCCTCTCCTACCACATAGCCAAAATCTATGAGAGAGTGTTTGAGTGTTGAGGAGACTATCTTTTGAAGCACAAGAGCAAGGAGTTCATCATCAACAACAACATCTATTACCTTTTGGAGAGTGGTGTCTCCTAGATTGGTTAGGTGTCACTTGGAGCCTCCAAAGCTTGTGGAGTTGAACCAAGAGTTTGTAAGGGCAAGGAGATCGCCTACTTCGTGAAGATCTACCACGAGTGAGGCTAGTCCTTCATGGGGGTAAGCTGTGATGGCATAGACAAGGTTGCTTCTTCGTGGACCCTTTGTGGGTGGAGCCCACCGTGGACTCGCGCAGCCATTACCCTCCGTGGGTTGAAGTCTCCATCAATGTGGATGTACGATAGCGCCACCTATCGGAACCACGTGAAAAATCTTCGTGTCACCCTTCGTTTGCAAAATCTCCTAAACTCTACTCCTTACTTTCTTGCACTTGCATGTCCTTTACTTTCCGCTGCTCATACTCTAGATATGCATGTGTGGGTTGTATTGCTTAGTATCTAACTCGTGCTAAAATCTGCCTAAGTTTCAACAGAATTAAAAATTGCACCTTTTGCCTTGTTAGTGTCTATTCACCCCCCCCCCCTCTAGACCTATCCTTTCGATCCCACAATTGGTATCAGAGCTTTGGTCTCCATTGCTTTGGTTTAACCGCCTCAGAGAAGGATGGATGCGTCTACATTGGGGAGTCTTAGTTGTAGAGTTCCTATTCTCAATGGAGAGTACTATTACTTTTGGAAAGATGAATTGCTTGATATATTTGAAGAATTTAACTTGAGCAAGTATATTCATTGTCCCTATGTGCCTCCCATTGATCCCTTGCACCCCACTCCCGGTGAGGAACTTGACATGCTTTGTAATCTAAGAACCATTAATCTCATTGTTAGAGGTCTACCTAATCTTGTTCTTAGATGCATGAAAAACTTTAAATGTGCTTATACTATGTGGAATGACTTAGAGAAACGATATCCCGATTACTCTCTTAGGAGTCTCGATGAGATCTATATAAGACTATCGCTTTTCGTAAAGTCAAGCCTAATGATCCTAACTTTGATAAGTACTTCTCTGAGCTTAGAGATCTTATGCGTGCCAAAGCCAATGTTGGAACTATTAGCAATATCATTATGGAAGCTATTCGAATTCATTCACTTGAACAATGTCATGCGCATGTTACTAATAAACTTGATGATCTAGGTGATCAAGAGAATGATGACATTGGCAAAAATGGATTTTATGATGAGAGTGATGATGATGAGGAATTCGAGAAGACTATGAGAAATCTTAGCCCCATGGCCAATCTACAAAGAGATTATATGTCCGGAGGAAAGGAATGGTTTCTTGATAGTGGTTGCACCGATCACATGACCGGAGACAAAGACATGTTTCGTGAGCTTGCTAACAATGATGATCCTCGCAAGTATGTGACTTTTGGAGACAACTCCAAGGGTAAGGTGGCCATATCACATGATAGCTCAATCAAAAATGTCATGCTTGTCGAATCTCTTGGTTACAATCTACTTTCCGTATCTAGACTTGCCGACTTTGGTTTCAATGTCCTATTTACCGAAGTAGATTGTTAAGTGTTTCGTACATAATATGGTCCTTACCAGTATCCGTAGAGGTGATCTATACATTATTGGTTTCACTAAAAGATCCCAACCTCGCACATGCCTTATTGCAAAATTCTCTAAAGGTTGGTTATGGCATAGAAGACTAGGACATGTTGGTATGTGTAACTTAGACAAGCTTATCAAAGGCAATCATATTCTCGGTGCTAAAGATGTTATCTTTGACAAAGATAGACTTTGTAGCGCTTGTCAGGCAGGAAAACAAGTTGGAGGAAGTCATCCAATTAAGAACATCATGACTACGAGGAGACCGCTTGAGCTTCTTCATATGGATCTTTTTGGTCCCAATGCTTATAAAAGCCTTGGTGGTAACTCTTTCGGTTTATTCATAGTTGATGATTTTTCCAGATTTACGTGGGTATTCTTTCTTGATGACAAATCGCAGGTTCAAAAGATCTTCAAGACCTTTGCTAGGAAAGCCCAAAATCAATTTGAGGTGAAGATCAAGAAGGTTCAGAGCGACAACGGAACGGAGTTCAAGAACACGAATGTGGATACCTTTCTTGATGAGGAGGGTATTTCACATGAGTTCTCGGCTACGTACACACCTCAACAAAATGGAGTTGTTGAGAGGAAGAACCGAACACTTATTGAGATGGCAAGAACGATGCTTGATGAGTACAAGACGCCAAAACACTTTTGGGCAGAAGCGGTGGAAACGGCTTGCCATGCCACAAATAGGCTCTATCTACACAAGCTTCTTGGCAAGACGATAGATGAGCTACTCATCGGTAACAAACCCCAAGTTGGATACTTTCGAGTATTTGGCTCCAAGTGTTGCATTCTTGATAAGCATTGTCGTTCAAAATTTGCTCCTAAATCTCATGAGGGTTTTCTCCTTTGTTACGGATCAAACTCTCACACCTACCGTGTCTACAGCAACTTCACTCGAAAAGTTGAAGAAACGGTAGATGTGGAGTTTGATGAGACTAACGGCTCACAAGTCAAGCAACTGCCAATTGATGTAGGAGACAGAGAACCTTCAGAAGCAATTCAAGACTTGCCCATTGGCAAGATTCAACCCATGGAGGTGAAGGAGAGTACTTCATCTATAGAAGTGTAAGCTCCAACATCACGTCAAGGTGAACCACAAGTTGACATGGAGGCATCCACAAGCGGAACACGCCAAGATGAAGAAGATGAGGAAGTACAACAAGGAGATCCACCACAACCACCATATCTACCACCTCAAGGGAATGACAACAATAACAACAACAACAACAACGAAGAAGAGGAAGAAGAGAATGAAGAGGAAGTTCCATGACCTAAGCAAAAGCTAACCCGTATTAGAGCAAGCGTGAAGAAGAATCATCCCGTTGATCAAATTCTTGACGACATCAACTCTGGGAGAATCACTCACTCTAAAACTCGTTTAGCTAACTTTTGTGAGCATTACTCATTCATCTCTAGCGTTGAACCTATGAAGGTTGAGGAAGCACTTGAAGATGTGGATTGGGTGAACGCTATGCATGAAGAGCTTCACAACGTTGAGAGGAACAAGGTTTGGACATTGGTTGAGAAGCCCGAGGATACTCAAAATGTCATTGGGACAAAATGGGTATTATGGAACAAGCAAGATGAGGATGGATAAGTTGTTCACAACAAGGCTCGCCTAGTGGCTCAAGGCTACACTCAAGTAGGAGGTATGGACTATGGTGAGACCTATGCCCCCGTTGCAAGACTTGAGTCCATTCGCATTCTTCTTGCTTATGCCAATCACCATAATATCACCCTTTATCAAATGGATATTAAAAGTGCTTTCTTGAATGGTGAAATTGAGGAGGAAGTGTATGTTAAACAACCTCCCGGCTTTGTGAACCCTTAGAAACCTAATCATGTTTATAAACTTCATAAAGATCTTTATGGTCTTAAACGAGCTCCTAGAGCTTGGTTCAAAAACTTGACGAAGTTTCTCATTCAAAAGGGTTTTGAGATTGGTAAAATTGACTCAACTTTATTCACTAAGAAAGTTAATGGTGAATTATTTGTGTGCCAAATTTATGTTGATGATATTATATTTGGATCCACTAACCCTCATTTTAGTGAAAAGTTTGGAAGGTTGATGTCGGAGGAGTATGAGATGTCTATGATGTGTGAACTCAAATTCTTCCTTGGTTTGCAAATCAAGCAAACAAGTGAGGGTATCTTTCTTTCTCAAACAAAGTACACCAAGGACTTGTTCAAGAAGTTCAACATGCAAAATAGGAAAGGCATGAAAACACCCATGCCTACTAGTGGACATCTTGATCTTACTAAGGAGGACAAACCGGTTGATCAAAAGGTTTATCGATCAATGATCGGTTCATTGCTATATCTTTGTGCCTCACGTCCCGACATTATGCTAAGCGTGTGCATGTGTGCATGATACCAAGCGGCACCAAAGGAATGTCACTTATTGGCCGTGAAAAGAATTGTGAGATACTTGATACATACACCGAACTTTGGCATATGGTATCCCAAAGGATCCTCTTTTGATCTTGTTGGCTACTCCGATTCGAACTATGTCGGTGACAAGATTGATAGAAAATCCACTTCGGGTACTTGTCAATTTTTTGGGAGGTCCCTTGTGTCTTGGTCCTCCAAAAAGCAAAACTTGGTATCTCTATCTACCGCCTTAGCGGAATACATTGCCGCCAGATCATGTTGTGCTCAATTACTATGGATGACACAAACTCTCAAAGATTATGGGATGAATGTGAGACATGTCCTATTGCTTTGTGACAACGAGAGTGCTATTAAGATTGCACACAATCTCGTTCAACATTCTCGAACTAAGCATATTGATGTTCGTCACCACTTCATACGTGATCATGTGGCTAAAGGTGACATTGACCTTAAGCATGTTCGTACCGACAAACAAGTGGCGGATATCTTCACAAAACCACTTGATGAGAAGACTTTTTGTCGCTTGAGGAGTGAGTTGAACATTCTTGATGTTTCCAATGTGAACTAGAAACTCACTTGGATGCATGCAAGGACATGAGCTTTCATGACTAATCCTTTATATTACTCTTATGATGACTATCTCATATCTTGGATACATTGCTCCCTTGTGTTGCATCTAACCCCATGTAGGTACTTGGATAAGCTATACTTACAAAGATTGCACCAAACTCCCATCTTAAGCAATCTTACATGAACCAAGTATCGAAGAGCCCATTTGTTGTGTTCAAGGAACAAGACACCAAAGTATCCTTTGACCATTTTGGATGAAATCTTTCACTCTTGTCAATTTGGATACACATGTTGTTCCTTGAATGACTAAACCATGCAGGAAGATGAACTTCAAAAACCAATGAATTGCTCCCAACTCATGATGGACATCATCATCCTTGAGCATCCACAACAAGTTCAACTACATGATCTCATCAACAACAAACCCCAATGTAAGTCCTCACATCTTAGAGAAACTTTACTCCAAGTCATGAGTCAAAGCAACTCTAGAAGATGTGAATACATTGAAATGCATAAACGAAAAATGGCAACCCCATTTTGAGCTTAACCATGAGTATGACCTATGATCAAGTGATCTCACTTGACTCCTAAGTCAATATACTCAAATATAGGTGACCTAGTCGCCGACCTTATCTTAGTTGAAGTTTTTGCATTTGCTGTTTTTGCTTTGTGTTTTGTTTGTTCATATTTGCTCTTGTGTTTTTGTAATCCTTTGGAAAACTCTTTATAAAAAAAACTTCTTCTATCTTATCCTTGATTTCTTTCTGTCAATTCATTGCAAATCTTATCTAAATTCCCTGCAAATCTTTCGGTGGCCTTAATGCTAGTGAGCTGAGCATTGACAAAACCTTCTTTCTGTTGTTCAATCGGTCTCTCCGATCAAAACTTCTCAGTGACACCAAGTCAAATTATAATGCACAGCCGTTCTTTGGTCTGACAGAAAAGAATTGGCTCAGTGACACCGGAGATCAACCAGCAGTTCCAAGTCTCTGTCCAGTCTCGGAATTTCCGGTTGAAAATTTTCTGATATACCGAAGTGAACAAGAAAAAGAATATTTTGTCAAGAATACTTTCTTTAATCTTCTTCAGCTTCACTCAATGATCCTTCCTCTAGAGCATTCTCTGTTACCATTCTGCTTAATGTGCTCATCCAGGACCCTTCCTATTGACCAATACAAACAAGAGAAATAAACCCTTCTTGGAAATTGATGTCAAAGCATCAATAGAGGAACATAAGGAGAGAGACATATGTTTCCAGTGGGGGTGAAACATATGATAATTATTTATCGTATTTATTTGCTTTGATTATGTTTGTTCCGTTTTTGTCTCTAGCCCCACCTACTCCCATTACCACACTCATTCATATAGGGGGAGAGGAAATTCAATATTCAGGGGGAGACAAAACAAAAATAAGTTCTTATTGCAAATCCTTATTGATTCTTGCTCTGGGAACATGCAACCTTTTAAGTAATATTTTCAGGCATGTAATCCCAAACTTGGTATTTTTGGACTTCTGGCATCTTCTTGAAGAAATTTTCTTGTGTTATCAAACCTTGTTTTCTCAAGATTGTATCTTTAGGTTTGATGTCTAGTACCCGAAGGTAAGTGTATGCGTCTCATTCAGTGGTATCATGACTCCATCTTGTTGTAAAAACTTGTTTACAAGTTGGAATCATATACTACTGTATGCTTCTACTTTTTCATTCACTCTGATGCATGCTGCCAAGTTCCATGTGACATGGAAGAGTCTTCCTACCTATTCAACTGTATATTTGCATTCCAAAAGTAAATCTCAAAATATGCACAGTTGTAGGGGGAGCTTGTACATGTCACAAGTCTTTCAAAGCTCTAATGTATTTCGGGGTTACATCCTTTATTTTAAGCTTTGATGTATGTTGCCATCAATAACCAAAAAGGGGGATATTGAAAGCACATTTGCTCCCTTGGTGATTTTGGTAATTCATGTCAACATACATGGTGTTGGACTAATGTTTTTCTTGAGTATATTTCAGGAGGAGTTCAACTTAGGCAAACCTTGGATGTGAAGGTGGACCCCAGAAGATGCAAAGGACATGTGTTGGCAAAGCTTCAAGACTCTACATTTTTGGTTACGTGATCCAAGATCACATTGAGTCCATAGGGAAGCCAATACTATTAAAAGGGGATGAGATTTTGATCATGGTCTAACTTCTCAAGTGCTTAGAGATGTTGCTCCAAAATCCTCAGTCACACTCTCACATTCATCTATGCCCAAAACCCTAAAGTCAATCTCGGTCCCACCGAAACACATACAGCCAGACCCACCGAGATACACTTGACATAGCCACTGCCTAAACCCTAGCGTCTCGGTCTCACCGAGTTGGCACTTCGGTCCCACCGAAGAGCACTTGCCAACCGTCTGTTACCTATTGTTTTCATTTCGGAATTTCCGAATGGTTTCAATCGGTCACACCGAAGTGTGGATAGTGCTTAGGTCAGCTTCAATCGGTCCCACCGAGAGGTTTCATCCGGTCTCACCGAAAAGCCTAAAGTTCAAATCTTTTGTACTAATCGGTCTCACCGAGTGTTTTAACCCGGTCCCACCGAGTAGTGCATAAAGGTGGGTAACAGTTCGATTTTTGGTGCTGCCTATATATACCCCCACCCATTCCACCAACACTCAGAGAGCAACCAGTTAGAAGCTACCACTTCCCATATCCATTTTCTGAGAGAGAACCACCTACCCTTGTGTTGAGATCAAGGGGATTCCACTCCAACCTTTTATCCTTGATCTCTAGCCTCCCAAAGTTGCTTTCCACTCCAATCCCTCTCCTACCACATAGCCAAAATCTGTGAGAGAGTGTTTGAGTGTTGAGGAGACTATCTTTTGATACACAAGAGCAAGGAGTTGATCATCAACAACAACATCTATTACCTTTTGGAGAGTGGTGTCTCCTAGATTGGTTAGGTGTCACTTGGGAGCCTCCAACGCTTGTGTAGTTGAACCAAGAGTTTGTAAGGGCAAGGAGATCGCCTACTTCATGAAGATCTACCCCGAGTGAGGCTAGTCCTTCGTGGGCGTAAGCCGTGATGGCATAGACAAGGTTGCTTCTTCGTGGACCCTTCGTGGGTTGAGCCCTCCGTGGACTCGCGCAGCCGTTACCCTCCGTGGGTTTAACTCTCCATCAAGATGGATGTACGATAGCACCACCTATCGGAACCACGGGAAAAATCTCCGTGTCACCCTTCGTTTGCAAAATCTCCTAAACTCTACTCCTTACTTTCTTGCACTTGCATGTCATTTACTTTCCGCTGCTAATACTCTAGATATGCATGTGTAGGTTGTATTGCTTGCTATCTAACTTGTGCTAAAATCTGCCTAAGTTTCAAGAGAATTAAAAATTGCACCTTTTGCCTTGTTAGTGTCTATTCACCCCCCTCTAGACCTATCCTTTCAATCCCACACCTTGCCATCTCCACAAGAGTCTAATTCTTTCACTCAGCTACACCATTTTGTTGAGGGGTGTATGGTCCGGAGTATTGATGCTCAATCCCCTCATCACTAAGGAATTCTTCCAAGGTGTAGTTCTTGAACTCGGAGCCATTTTCGGTTCTAATTGCCAATATCTCTTTGTTGAACCTTCGTTGAGCTTGCTTGGCAAAGTCAATGAGTGTGACCTTCATCTCGTCCTTGGACTTGAGGAAGAACACCCATGTATATCTTGAATAATCATCAACAATGACAAGACCATATTTCTTTCCACCAAGACTACCCCATGAAGGAGGCCCAAAGAGATCCACATGAAGGAGCTCCAAAGGCCTTGATGTTGATACCACATTCTTGGGAGTGTGCTTGGCATGATATTGCTTTCCGGCTATGCATGCACTACACACACGATCTTTCTCAAAAGAAACATTGGTTAGTCCAAGGATGTGTTCACCCTTTAGGAGATCTTTAAGATTTCTCATGCCGACATGGGCTAGCCCGGCGATGCCAAAGCCACCCCTTGTCAGCCTTGGCCATTAGACAAGTTGCATGGTAAGTGCTCTCTTTCGAGAAATCAACCGTGTAAAGGTTGCCATCCAACTCTCCAACAAAGGCCACTTAGAGAGTATCTCTCCTAAAGACTTTCACACTTGCTAGACCAAATAGTGTATCATAACCTACGGAAACCAATTGACGTATGGAAAGCAAATGATATTTAAGGGATTGGACAAGCATGACATTTTCAAGAGACATATCATTACTGATAGCCACCTTGCCCAACCCAAGTACCTTTCCTTTTGCTCCTCCTCCAAAGACTATGCTCACAAATGGTCTGATAGCTTCCATGAAGTCTGTGAGCAAAAGGCTATCTCCGGTCATATGATTGGCCCATCCACTATCGATCACCCACTTGACTCCACCGGAGAAAGCTCCCTACACACAATTTATGTCTTGGTTAGAGGTACCCATTTTTCAATGGGACCTCTCAAGTTAGTAACGAGGGTCTTTGGAACCCAAATTACTCCTATAAAGGATGCTGGACTACCCGCCTCTTGGGAGCTTCAAGCGCTCCGCGCCGTCAGATCCACGCGCGTAGACCGCGGATGGCTCCCTGGCGCGCTCTTGGCCGTCCGATCTCACGGGCATCCCGCACCGCATATTTTTACCTCAAGGGTCCATGACGTGTGGGACGCGGTGTGCGTGGGGCCACCGCGTCTGCCTCTCGCTGCCCTCGCCCTGGGTGCGGGCTGGTTGGGCGCCTTAGCCGGGTGCGTGCCGGGTGGGCTGGCTCGTGGTTCTTTCTCTGGGTGGTGGGGCCTGACGAGGGTGCTATGGAGCATTTCGTCGGCTGGCCTTGTTCTGATGCGGAGGGGCTTTGCCTACCCGGTCTCGTGCCATCGCTACATGTGGCCGGCTGGCATGTTTGGTGTGCCTGCCCGACTTTTGGATGGCGCAGGGTCTATCCGGCTTTCGCCTTGTGCCACAGGGTCTGGCCGGCTGGTCGCTCTGGCGGGCTGGCATGTTTTCGAATGCCTGCCGGCTTTTGGATGCCATGGCGTCTAGCCGGCTGGTGTGTTTTGGAATGTCTGCCCAGCCTTTGCATGCCGCGGGGTCTGGCCGGCCAGTCACCCTGGCTGAGCTGCGTGTTTACAAATGCCCGCCGGCTTAGTTGTTGTGTGCTTTGTAGGTCCCATTAGCGGCTGGTCTCGTGGTTGCCCGGCTGTTTCCCCAGAGTCATTTTGCTTTCTTTCTTCTATTGTTAGCTCGGTGGAGGGCCTTGCCGGCTACAGGTTGCCGACCGCTTCTGGCGTATGGCCGGTGGATGATTAGGAGGTCGTTGGGGAGGCTGGTTCTTGGTTTGTTTGGGTCAGTAATCCGGCTCGTGGTCGGTGTAGTTGTGGTGGTTCCATCCTTCTCTGGATGGTCTGTAGATGGACTCGTGTGCGCTTTCTCTTCTCTGATAGTAGGATACTGGTAGTCGTAAAGATACTTAGGTTTTACCCCTCTACTCTAGCATTTCTGCAGTACTGCCCATAGATATACCCCGTTTATTTTTGATACCGATGCATATGTAGATAGATCTGATGTAAGTATTGCAAGTACTTCGGATGAGTACTCACCGTCACCTTGCTACTCTTTTCTTTGACCCGGTTGCTGCAATCAGATGGTAGAACCTGGGATGCAGGTGATCCCGACGTCGGATACTTCTTGGATCTCGACGCCGCCGAGTAGTTTGGAGGTCCCAGGTAGGAGGCCTGCGCCTTTGGGAGGGTCGTCGTTTTGTTTAGCCTTCTTAAGGCATTTGTTAAACTTGTCTGTACTCAGACCTATATTCGCTTTCTCCT
The DNA here is from genome assembly GCA_039707655.1 of Elymus sibiricus. Classification (NCBI taxonomy): domain Eukaryota; kingdom Viridiplantae; phylum Streptophyta; class Magnoliopsida; order Poales; family Poaceae; genus Elymus; species Elymus sibiricus. The sequence continues at coordinate 403,854,108 of CM077674.1, read as the reverse complement.
CTGATGTAATGTGGGTCATGTGACCTCTGTGTGCAATATTTGCTATCTCTGCTCATGTATGAGCCTTTGTATATGGTTTGTGTCATAGAGTTGTGTTGTGGTACTACCCGTGGTGTCACCCTCATCATCGTGCATGCTGCGTGTATTATTAGTGCATGTTTATGAGCAGGGGCGTCACAAGCTGGTATCAGAGACGACTGCCTGTAGGAACCCCAAACCGCTTGTCGATGTCGAGTCTAGTCCTATAAAGCTATTTTCAAGTACTAGGTGTGTTGTGTGTCTTACGGGCCCACATTCACATACGGATGGCAGTAGGATTCTTTTTATTCCTCATCTCCTCACTCTCGGTTCTGCAACATTCTTACCTCTTCTGGGTATAGTTTTGCAAACTCTAGGATCTCGAGATGACTTCAATCCTTACACTTATCGGAGATCCATTCATTCCCGGTTACTCTCTTGTTTTCACAAGATACTCCGAAATACTGTCCGATTTTCCGAGAGTCCTATCTACCTACTACTCTTGAAATTCTTTCTTGCCTGCCTACACTTGTGGTTAATTCCATATGTCTAGCAATCTTCATTGAAATCTTCTGCGATTGTCGTTCCCACCCTATTGATTCAACATGTATGCGAATACTCGCAATCATAAGTCGATTGCTAGAATTCGTCCTTCTGGCTCAGACGTCATTCCGGACATGAGCTGGTTCTCGGCCAATCAAGCCTTGATTGATTGTCCATCTAAGTCTATTCAACTTACCCATCCTTTGATCAGAGCGTCTGCTTATCTTCCCACGATTTTGGAAATCACAATCCCTCAGGATTCCTGTACTTTGAGTTATTCAGATGTTTCCACAACCTGATGCCTTTGCATTCCTTCTTATCTTGATGGACTCTGATGTGGAGCCATCGGTTTAATCTTTACACCGTCAGTCCTCACGGACGACAATATCCTATCATGGATTACTTTTGACTCTTTACATGATACAAAATGCCTTTGGCGAGTTGTATCCTCTACCTCTTATCGTCTGTACTCTTGCTTCGAGCTTGTATCCTTTATTCCTCAAGTTTGTTGAATAAGTTCCTGAAATGCCCGTGATGGGTTGCAACTCTGCCTTCTGCAATCCGTGTGAACCCAGAAGTTTTAATGGGTCATACTCGTCTAGTGTCTCACCAAGTAAATTGTCAACACAAAACTTTTTTCAAAAAGAAAAGTGATTGGAAAAAAATGCATTGGAGAAGTGGGGGTCGACCTTGAACATTTATG